>CM042692.1:309784476-310984476 GCA_023614405.1 Avena insularis
CCTAATTTCGACACTAAGCTGGAAAAAGGGATGCTTCGTATAACTCCTGATTTTATGCCTAAAGTATGCAAAACAATGAAACAAAAAGGTATACCTTCTGAACTTGTTAAGGAGAACAAAGTAGACTTGTTACAATTTTTTACTGAACAAGATGAAACTAAAAAAGTTTTTCAAGAATTAAAACATCGACAAGAAAAATCTCATAATAACCTACATAAGCATTTCCAAAGACATAAAAAGATTTTGGCGGAACTCACGGAAAATTATGATGAGATTGGCCAAGAAATAAAATTATTTCACATGTATCTTAGTATGATTGAAACCCAATGTGAACAAATATCATCTGATTATCAATTTTTTCTTCAAGATGATATAGATATTCATGTTTCTAATAATGTTGTTAGAAGAAGAGGTGCAGTTGTTACAGGACCATTAGGACCACCAGAATATGAAGCTGAAAAAGATCGAAAGGAAAAAAGCCTTGCTCAAAGCAAGCCAAGAAGATGATACACAGGTGGATCCTCAAGATGAAACTGCTCAAGAAACAAAAGATCAAACCAACAAGGACCAAAATGATGCACATGATGACTGTTATGACTCTGATGTAGATACGGTTGATCCAAGAGAAGAAAGCAATGAAGATGAAGTTGTTGTAGTAGAAAGAAGAAAAGCGATAAGCAGCAAAAAAAGAGCCTAGTCCCCCACAAAAGCTAAAAGACAAGAACAAGAAAGGTGAGAAAAAGCTTCCTTATCGAGATCGAAAAAAGAAAGCACCGGATCAGGTAATCTATGATTCTTTCAAAAGGCGCCGTGATCTTCATCTAGAAATTCCATTTGTGGAAGCAATAAAAGTTCCCACCTATTCTAAATTCCTCCGCGATATTCTTAGTAGAAAGAAAGAAATAACTGAAACTGTTGCCATGGTGACTAGTTATCCTGCTAATGGGAAGCTATTGTCTAAATTGGGAGATCCTGGAATACCAACTATTTCATGCTCAATTGGCAAAATAGATATTCACAATGCCTTGTGTGATTTAGGTGCAGGAGTTAGTGTAATGCCATATTCCCTCTATAAAAGGTTAGGATTAGGGGAGTATTCCCCTACTACTATCACTGTACAGATGGCTAATAAATCCACTAAACAACCCATTGGTATGATTGAGGATGTTCTACTTAGAATAAATGAGCATGTTATTTCCACTGATTTTATTATTCTTGAAATGCCATAGGATGAAAAATCATCCATAATACTTGGAAGACCTTTTCTTAGTACCACAAAAGCATCGGTTGATTGTGCTGAGGGAAAAATAATCTCCAATGTTTATGATGCTGAAATCATCCGGTATTTTCCAAAGAAGCTAGAAGAAGGAGAAAGATATATTCCACCGGTAAAACGAGTTCATGTGGTAAGTGCCTTTGATAAGGGGCAACCCGAGGTAAGAATTCGAGAACAAAGAAGGGGTTAAGTTATTCAACCATTCTTAATAAAATGCTTAATGGGAGTCAACCCATCACATTAATAAAATAAAATAAAGAATAAAATGTTCGTCGCATTCCTACAACTTTTTCACAGACATTCTTGACGAAGCGCGCTCGTGAAGATGCAGCTATCAAAAAGTAGTAGAAATATCGATTGAACAAGCGTAGAATAAGTATAAAAATAAAAGTTTGAGTTTTATCTACAAAAACTAGCTTAATCATTTTGTCTAGATTAAAAAGTGAATCTCCAATTTAGGAGAAGAAGTTAGGTAGTACTAAGAATCCTGCTCTATACATGTTGTTATTGGTCGAAAAAATTACATCATTTTACGTAAAAACTGGGTGTTTCGCTAAACTTCAAGATAAGAAAGAATTCTCGAAGAAATAGAAACTTTTTGATGACTACTGAAGGTTTAACGACCAACTATACAACAATAAAAATTCCGGCCATATAGTTTGGCCGTATAGATATCTTTGCCATCAACAAATTTTCTTCGGTAGGTACAGAAGATTTAACGACCAACTATACGGCAGGAATAAAAATTCTGGCCGTATAGTTACAACCATATAGATATTGATGCCTTCGTCGAATTTCTTTTCCAAGGTACTGATGGTTTGACGACCAACTATACGACAGGAATAAAAATTCCGGCCGTATAGTTATCGATGCCTGTCCAAGAAAATTTATCTCGAGGACACAGAAGTTTTGACGACCAACTATACGGCGGGACCATTATGATCCAGCCGTATAGTTACCTATACCTATGTTACGGCATAAAAACCCTAATTATCGGCGCCATACCGCAACTATATGGCGGAGCTACATATCCCGCCAGTATAGTTGGTAGCGACCATAATCGCCTTAAGCGGCTAGGGCTCTTCTTACTCCTCACTTTTTCTCTCATATTCTCTCTCCAAACCTCTCAAAACCCACCTAGAATTCTTGATTCTTCGCGGATTTCTTTCGTTTGAGTTGGGGAATCAACATATCGGTATGTTTCTCTCCCTATCCATGCTTTATTTTCAGAATTCCATGGTTGAAACTCTCACTTTGATCTAGTGGATGAACTCAATCTTATTTTGTTTTTCCTTTTGATTTCTCACGTGAGGATTAAATTTTTTCATGTAGAATCTTTCGTATATCATGTAGAACTATATGCCTAAGGTTTAATGGTGAAATTTTTCAGTGCATCAAGATGAACAAAATTGGTAGCATTTTCACAAGAGCAGCGCCAACATCTTAGAGCTCGGGGCTTGGCCGAGCTCAACGGAAAGTTGGCCATGGTTTCATCAAGGAGGGTGATGCCCACACGTTGGGTTGATGATAGCTTTCTCACCATGGCAGGGTTGAGGGCGGACTTCGACCTCATGTGTGCAAATTCAAGGCTAGCACTACTCGCCTACGGAAGTCCCAATACCTACACCGAGCTGAGTTCCTTGCCTCTTTCTACGATGACCATAGGGAGAAAGGTAATGCATGCAGTAAGCTTCACCATGAACCATGAGCATTATGAAATAACTTTCGAACAATTTTGTGATGTTTTTGGCTTCCCTCACGATGGGGAGTCAACTGTTACAAATTTATATAGCGTCTCAAGTGAAGAAACTTGGGAGGTTATTTCTATTAACAGTGGCAGGGACTTCTACCAGAAGAAGATGTCCATCATTCATAACCCAACAATTCGCTACTACGCCTTGTTACTCACCAATACACTGTTGCGAAGAGGAGATACCGGTTCCATGGCCAATGCAGACATGGCCATGATCACCAAGGCACTCTTCCCCAATGCACATAAAGCCCCAATCCACGGCTCCACTCGTCCGAACTTTCGTCACGAGCAACAAAAATAAAGATGACATCTGCATCGGTTGATTGGTAACCCACCTTGCCCTAGCATTGAACATTATATTACCTGTGATGCAACCTATTGACGGCTCCAAACTTATGGATGTCAAATATTTAATTGCTTGTGGTTTCCTCGGTGTTTACCTAGCTAACAAGAGGCTATGAGCATATCAGTTTGGTTATCTTGGTGATGCACAGGTTGAGATGGTTCCGTTGCCCTGTCCACAAGCCTTCATGATTGTGGAGAAGGACAACTGGATCCTCACCAAGGATCAAGGGCTGGAGTTTCATGGTTGAATTCCATCTGATCAAGAAGAAGATGAATAAGGAGAGCAGCAGGATGATAATTAGCATGAGCAGGAGCAGGAGAAGGAATACAATCTTGCTTGGGAGGGACAACAGCAGCAACAAGGGGGATCCTGGGACCCATGGCCCAATCAGCCGTAGCAGGGGTTCAACTACGTCCCCTATCAAGAATTTCAGCAGCTCAACCAGCGCGTTGGGGAGATTGACCACACTCTACAAGGAGTGAATGAAGATGTGAGTGCCTTAACTCACAACTTCAGTCACTTCATAACCCACTTATCTGACTACTACCAGCAGCGGGAATATTAAAGTTGGGATGAAATCTACCAAGAAGAGTTCCAACTAATTATGGGTTGCTCGCCTACACATATATTTATAAGATTATAGTTGTTACACTTATCATTCGTTCACCTGGCATAGTCACTATCACCATGAACTATATCTCCCCGCGCCTTCTTCTTCATCTAAGAAACCCATAAGCAATCGAATCGTTCTTTACTTTTATGGTTTTTATTACTGAAGTTTACATTTTAGTTTTATTAAAATACATCCAGTTTAACCCAAATTTCATTCTTTTTTCCACACCTACAGTCAATTCACTCGAAGACCTATGACAACTTTGAGTGTGACAGAGACGTCACTCATAAACACTTACCTTTGGGCTCCCTATGGGATCGATACCTATACTTCCAAACTAGCTACAAAATATCTATGCACTTGTAGACATCAGGGACGCATAGGGATAGATGCGGCACCGTAGAAGTAGAGAGAGAGAAACTAGAATAGTTTCGGGTAATACCCGATGATGATCGGGGGGTCCGGAGTGAAGGAATATAATAATATGTGTATTTTATATTAATAGGTTGAATTAATATTAAAATATATCTTTATTTTATTTATTATAGGAAGCCCATTGCTAATGGGCCTCACTCAGATGGGAGGCCCAAAGGGGCAAGGTGCCTAGGGAGGAGGGCCAGCCGGCCAGGGCTTGGTAGGCTGCCCATGTGGGTCCCACCTAGGGCCGGCGGCTCCCCCTTGGTGGCTGGCGGCTGTGGGATTTATTCCCACACCACCTTGGGTGGTGCCCCTCCCCTCCCACTATATATAGGGGGTCACCCCTCCCCTTGGAATCATCCCATTCTCTCTTCTTTCTCTCTCATTTCCTTTGAGGATTTATCCGTAATATTGGAGAGGACCTCGAGGGTTTTGAGTTCTCCACTTTCACACTACCGTCATGTGATCTTCGGTCCTCCATCTTCCTCTTCTGTTGCTCGGCTAGATCGAAGCACGGGAGATGTCGCCTACATAGAACATGTGTAGTACTTTGGAGGCACCTCACTTGGGGTTCTTGGAGCTGCTCGTCTTCACCAATATACGCCTTCCTACATAAGGAATTCCTCAGTCTTCAAGGGTATGAATACCGTCTTCCTTTTCTGTTACTTATGTCTACATAGTATAGATCCTGGTTTTAGTGTTCGCGTAGTTAGAATTTTTTTGTTTTCTACTCCGGAACCCTACATTGCTATCAAAGCAGGTCTATGCGTAGGCATGTCGTACGGATAGAACACATAGCAATATGTGGGTATTGATTTTCTAGTTTCTACCCTCTTTTATGTTCTTGTTCATATCGCGGCACTATGTGATGAAGCATTTAACCAACCTTACGTGGTAATTCACAAGACTGGTCCACAGTTAAGTGGCTTTGGGGGGTGTCTGTCTCTCTACAGTAGTTGATATGGCATCAACATTGGAGGGACCTAAAAAGGGAAGGAAGAAGGTAATCGTTGAATCCATGTTGTGGCTCTACGTTCGTAGGTGGGAAGGGGTTCTACCACGAAAGCCCTAATGCCGCGTAAAACTAGCAAAAGATAAATTAGAAGCGTCTAACTTTATTTTGCAGGGGCGTGTGTCATGACATGGTAATGGTAAGTTTATGAAACATTCTTATTGGACTTCTCGATGGCGATCAAGGCGCTGCAACCATGTCATGACACCATACTTTTGAAGTATTCTTTATGCATCTGATTTTGCTTTTTTATTAGGATATACGACAGTAGCATAACAGGTTAATCCCACACATAGTTCCAATTATAGTGTTCACCACCAAGAAAGTTCTCCATTATGAGGTAGGCTGTGCCGATCGGGTGTCAAACATATCTGCGTTCGCATATGGTGGGTGTAAGCCATGTTGCACAGCAACACGCAAGTTAGGATTGGCGAGCCTAGCATGTAAAGACATGGCCTTGGAAAACAAGAGACCAAAAGGTCGATCATGAGTCACATGTCATGTGATTGGCATTGAGAATGTCCACCTTTGAAACTGCATTGTTGGCTGTGAAGATCGGGGGTGATGTAGTGAATTACAATCATGTGATCACTGAATGAATTGAGGGATATTCATTTGAGTGGTAGTTATCTTTGTTCTAGTTTAAACAACATAGATTAAAATTTGAACTCGTCATTATGAACATGGTCTAAACACTTTGAAAATCCCTTGTAGATGTCTCGCCCACCCACCTTCAACCTTAGCACCTTCCTAGAGAAGGACAAGATGAAAACTGATAGAACCAACTTCACGCATGGTTCATAATATGAGGATCCTCCTAGTCCCATATAAGTTGACTTATGTCATCAAGGATGAGCTGCCTAAGCCTGCGATTCGCCTCCTAGGACAAAAAAGAATGTGCGAAAGTCCAAAGGCGGATGATTTCTCCCTCATCCGAGAGGAATGCTCTATGCCATGGAGCCAGAGCTTCAAAAGCGTTTTGAGAAGATGAATGCTTTTGAGATCATTGAAGATCTCAAGGCTATCTTTGCTCCAGAGGCTCGGGCAGAGAGATATGATGATTCCGAGCTCTTCTTCTCCACCAAGATGGAAGAGCACAACAGTATAAGCGAGCACATAGTCAAGATGTCTGGCTACATCAAACGCTTGAATGCCCTGGATTGCAAGATCCCGGAAGAGCTCGCGATAGATAGGGTGCTACACTCACTACCCCTAGCTATAAGAGTTTTGTGATGAACTACAATATGCAAGGGATGACTAACACCCTTGCTGAAGTGTTCTCCGGGATGAAAACTGCTAAGGTCGAAATCAAGAAGGAGCACATGGTGTTGATGGTCAATAAGACCACCAACTTTAAGAAGCCGGGTAGGAAGGGCAGGGGCAAGAAGCCTAAGAAGGATGGCAAGCCTGTTGCCAATACTCCTATGGTTGCCAAGCTTGGTCCTAAGCCCGGCGTCACGTTCTTTCACTGCAAAGGGGACATGCACTGGAAACGTAATCGCCCCAAGTACCTCGAGGACAAGAAAGCTGACAAGATAACCGCCAAAGACAAAGGTACATTTGATATACATGTTATAGATGTATTCCTTACTAGCGCCAGGAGGAACACCTGGGTATTTGATACCAGTTCTGTTGCTCACATTTGTAACTCTCAGCAGGAGCTATGGAGTAAGAGGCGCCTGAGGAAGGACGAGGTGACGATGCGCGTCGGCAACAACTCGAAGATGGACGTGGTGTTTGTCGACACTCTACCTCTACGTCTGCCGTCAGGATTGATTTTGGTTTTGAATAAATGCTACTATGTACCCGTATTAAGTATGAATATTGTGAGTGGATCTTGCTTGTTGCAAGATTGTTATTCATTTAAATCCAGAACAAGTGGTTGTTCTATTTATATGAATGATATTTTCTATGTTCATGTGCATGTGGTTTATTCTTACTAGATCTTGATTGCAATACTCACATCCATAATGTTGATGCTAAACGTTGTAAGATTAATGATAATACCATGTATCTGTGGCATTGCCGCCTTGGTCATATTGGCATAAAGCTCATGAAAAAACTCCATTTCTGATGGACTTTTGGAATCATTGGATTTTAAATCCCTTGACACGTGCGAGCATTGCCTCATGGGGAAGATGACTAGGACACCCTTCTCCAGCACAATGGAGAGATCCACGGACCTACTGGGAACCATACATACAGATGTGTGTGTGGACCAATGAGCATCTCGACAAGCAATGGTTATCGTTATTTTGTTACCATTACTGACGATTTGAGTAGATATGGTTATATCTACTTAATGAAGCAAAAGTATGAAACCTTTGAAAAGTTCAAGGAATTTCAGAAGGAGGTAGAGAAACAACTTAACAAGCAAATCAAGCATCTATGATCCGATCATGGAGGAAAGTACTTGAGTTATGAGTTTGGCATGCACTTGAGGGACTATGGTATCGTACCACATCTTACGCCAGCCGGGACACCTCAGCATAATCGTGTGTCGGAACGGTGTAACCGCACTCTATTAGATAGTGTACAGTCCATGATGTGTTTGACTGATTTGTCCGTATCTTTCTAGGGATATGCGTTAGAAACCGCCGCTTTAATTTTAAACCGAGCACCATCCAAATCCGTGTAGACAACCCCATATGAGATATGGAAGGGCAAGAAGCCAAAGTTGTCATTCTTGAAAATTTGGGGATGCGAGGCCTATGTTAAGAAACTACAGCCTGACAAACTCGAACCCAAGGCAGAAAAATGTATCTTTGTGGGATACCCAAGGGAAACCATTGGGTATACCTTCTACAACTAAGATGAAGGGAAAGCGTTTGTCGCAAAGAATGACACCTTTATGAAGAAAGATTTTCTCGCTAAAGGAATTAGTGGAAGGAAGATTGAGCTAGATGAGGTTGTTGATCCTTCTCTCCAAATACCGAGTAGCGCAACGGAAAGTGTTCGGAACCGCCATCCAGCATGGAAGAAGAGTCAAAGTATAATGATCAAAACAACAACATCGAAGCTCCTGCAGTTCGTAAATCTACAAGAATTCGTACCACTCTTGATTGGTATAATAGTCTTGTGATGGCTGTCATTTTGAATGAACAAGAGAAACCTGCTAACTACAAAGAAGCTATGGAAAGTGCTGATTCTGAGAAATGGCTAGAACCCATGAAATCCGAAATAGTTTCCATGTACGAGAACCAAGTTTGGACCTTGGTCGATCCTCCAGAAGGCCACAAGGCCGTGGAAAATAAATGGATCTTTAAGAAAAAGATTGATGCAGATGGTAATGTAACCATCCACAAAGCTCGACTTGTCGCAAAGGGTTTTCAACAAATTCAAGGAGTTGACTACGATGAGACCTTTTCTCTCGTAGCGATGCTGAAATCTTTCTAGATTTTGCTAGAAATTATTTCCAATTTCGATTATGAGATATGGCAGATGGATGTGAAAACCGTGTTCCTCAATGGACACATTGATGAAGAATTGTATGATGCAACCAGAAGGGTGTGTTGGTTCTAAGGATGCTAGGAAAGTGTGCAAACTTTAGCAATCCATTTATGGACTAAAGCAAGCATCTTGGAGTTAGAACCAACATTTTGATCAAGTGATCAAGAGTTTTGGATTTGTCCAAAATCAACAAGAGTTCTATGTTTATAAGAAAGCAACTAGGAGCTCAGTGGTTTTCCTAGTAGTATATGTGGATGCCATATTACTTATGGGGAATAATGTGGAACTCCTGGGAAGCATGAAAGCGTATTTGAGTAGTCAATTTTCCAGGAAAGACTTAGGTGAAGCTGCATACATATTAGGCATCCAAATATATAGAGATAGATCGAGAAACCTGATTGCATTAAGTCAACGTACTTACCTTGAGAAGATTTTGAAGAGGTTCAAAATGGAAGATGCCAAAAAGGGGTTGGTGCCTGTAACAAAAGGTATCACACCGAGTTTGACTCAATGTCCAGCAATGGATGCTGATACAGAAAGGATGTCTTACATCCCCTATGCCTCAGCCATATGATCTGATGTGGCATTGGCTCTTAGTTTGGTGAGCCGATACCAAAGTAATCTAGGAATGGATCACTAGACAACTGTGAAAAATATCCTAAGGTATCTCAAGAGAACAAAGGATATGTTCCTAGTCTATGGAGGTAGTGATGAAGCTCTTAGTGTAACTGGTTACATGGATGCGAGTTGGCACACGGATCCTGAAGACTCAAAGTCTCAGACGGGATATGTGTTTTTGGTGAATGGTGGGGTGGTAAGCTAGAAGAGTAGGAAGCAACCAATAGTAGCACAATCTACAATGGAGTCAGAATACATCACTGTGGCTGAAGCGGCGAATGAAGCTGTTTGGCTAATGAATTTCATCATCGAACTGAGAGTTGTTCCAAGTGCGCAAGACTTCGTGACGATATATTGTGACAACACGGGTGCCACTGCAAATTCGAAGGAACCAAGGACTCATTCCACAGCCAAACACATCAAGCTACGTTTTCATGTCATTCGACAAAACGTTGATGAAGGTGAAATCAAGATTTTCAAAGTGCACACGGATCTGAATGTTGCAAATCCTCTGACTAAAGGTCTTTCTACAAGCCAAGCATGAGCAACACCAGGATGACATTGGTGTTAGGTTCTTGACTGACGTAAACTATATTAATTTGTACTCTGGTGCAAGTGGGAGACTGAAGGAGATATGCCCTAGATGCAAATATTAAAGTGTTTTATTTGATGTATCTCTTGTATATTCATAATACGTTTCATGCCATGTTATAACTGTGTTAATATGAAACGTTAATACACGTGTGGTATGTAAACAAACCTTGTCTCTAGTTACCTCTAGCGAACTAGCTCATTGGTCATGAGGATGATCTCGGGTTTCAAGATCATGGGCATTTCTGCCAATTGACAATGAGGTCATGTCATTGGTCGAATGATGTGATAGACAAATACCCAACAGTTGTATCATAATGAGATCTAGTTACAAAGTTCACCATTGATGATAACGAAAAGAGAAACCTCACAACCTAATCCTTAGAATAGTGAGAAAATGCAAATCATCGTTCTGGAGGGAAACTTAGATGGTATCAAGTATTAGACCATAACTGGGTGATCAAAAAGGTGCCACTTAGGTTTTCCAAAGGGACGCATGGAGGATTAGACATCAAGACCAGGATTTGCCAATCCATGTAACAGATAGATACATGTGGCCATCTCGGTGACGTTGCATTAATGAAGCTTGCAAGTATGTGACTAGGTCATGGAATGCAACGACATGGGAATGAGTAAACAAGTTCATCGGTAACGAGGTCTAACGAAGGTATGGAGATACTAAAGATCAAATCTTGGATGAACTAGGTATCAAGTGGCAAAGGGAATGGGAAACGACGTTAAAGGTTCAAGCAGTAAGATTCGTGAAATACACGGGGGTCATGATGGGCATCCAGGTCCAGCTGATGATCATTGATATGAGAGAGGTCTCAATCACCTCTAGAGTGTTTCCAAACCGAAGGGTGTCACGCTTAAGGGTGGGGATGCATAGGGATAGATGCGACACCGTAGGAGAAGTAGAGAGTAAAACTGGAATAGTTCCGAGTAATACCTGATGATGATTGAGGGGTCCAGAAGGGGTTCCGGAGTGAAGGAATATAATAATATATGTATTTTATATTAATTGGTTGAATTAATATTAATATATATATATATATTATTATAGGTAGTCCATTACTAATGGGCCTCACCCGGATGGGAGAACTAAAGGGGCAAGGCGCCTAGGAAGGAGGGCCAGCTGGCCAGGGCTTGGTGGGCTACCCACGTAGGTCCCACCTAGGGCCGGCGGCTCCCCCTTGGTGGCTGGAGGCTGTGGGGTCTAGTCTAGGGATGTATACGGATAGGATAATTTCTGGACCGAAACCGGCTCCGAAACCATTTTAAGGTATCCATATCCGATTTTATAGAATCCGACGGATAAGGATATCTCATTCCAAAGAGACGCCCCGGATATGGTATAGGATGGTATGGAAAATAGCATGCAGATATGGATTATCCGAAAATTAATAAGGATTATCCAAATGTTTCAAACCGGATAATCCGATTGTAGAGTCAGAAGTCAAGGACAACATCGCAAAGCTAGTACATATTTAGTTACCAAGTTCATTTCACGAACATGTCTAACTCTGAATCTTAACACCATATCTCTATTATCTTATCTAGTTGATTCATGCAAGGCCAAAGATTAAATATCTCTCAAAACTTTGGTAGAAATATAATTATCTACCTATCAGATTATTTATATCCGACTACTTTCATATATGGCCCGAGTCTGCTCCATTTCCTTATTTGAATCCGCGGTTCAGTATATCCCCATTCGAATCTGCAACCGGTCATTATCCGCTCCATTCCGAATCCGAGAAACTAATATGGAATAGGATACGATACGATCAAAATCCGACCCGATCCGATCTGTTTGCACCCCTAGTTTAGTCCCACACCGCCTGCCCCTTGGGTGGTGCCCCTCCCCTCCCACTATATATAGGTTCACCCCCTCCCCTTGGAATCATCCCATTCTCTCTTCTGTCTCACTCATTTCCTTAGAGGATTTCTCCGTAGTATTGGAGAGGACCTCGAGGGTTTTGAGTTCTCCACTTTCACACTACAGTCATCTAATCTTTGGTCCGTCATCTTCCTCTTCTGCTGCTCGGCTGGATCAGAGCCCGAGAGACGCTGCCTACACTGAGCGTGTGTAGTACTTCGGAGGCACCACACTTGGGGTGCTTGGAGCTGATCATCTTCATCAACATACGCCTTCCTGCATAAGGCGTTCCTCGGTATTCAAGGGTATGAATACCGTCTTCCTTTTCCGTTACTTATGTCTACATAGTATAGATCCTGGTTTTAGTGTTCGTGTAGTTAGATTGTTTTTCTACTCTGGAACCATACACCCGGTCCCGCTATTGATCATTGATGGGATCATGTCTGTGCCATTCCCGAGCCGTGGGGAAATAAACTTCAAGGTACCATGAGCTAGAGATCTTCTGTAAGTTGGAATCACAGTAGAGAAAGATAAAGCCGGAATCATTTCGAAGAGAGATCCGATGTTGTTCAGAGAAATAAAAGAAAGGAAAGGGCCGAAAGCTGTTTCGGGTAAATGGCAATTTATAATATGCATTTCTTATATGTTAATTATGAATTAATATATACTAAATAAATATTTAAATTAAAATTTATAGGGCAACTTTCTCATTAGGTCAAAACCCCGAAAGGAATTGGCCCAGGAGAAAGCCACACGGAAAAAGCAAACAACAAAAGATCACTGCTACCGCGAGTGGGCCAAGCGGCCCACATAGGCGAGTGGGCGAGGGATAAGAGCTTATTAGGGCAACAAGTTGTTGGGCGCCACCCCGCGCAGACGGGCCATGGTTGCTAGCTGGCCTACCCGGGCTCGAGCTACTGCCGCGCGCTTGCACTGGCCGGCCCACCCAGGGTCACCAGCTGCTGCACTGGGCCGCTAGGGATGCGCCAGCCCACCCGGCCATGCTGCAGCCGCTGCAAGATGTTGTCGTTTGTGGGCCACGGGCTGGTGCTGGGAAGCCCAGCCTGCTGTTTGCCCCCTTTTCCCTGTTTTCTTTTATTCTTTAGTCCCACATTAGGCACCCAATGGAGTGGGCCTACCCCTTCCATCTATAAAAGGGTGCCCATGGGTGGGAATAAACACACCAATAAATCTCTCTCTCTAGTTGTCTCCTTGTGTTGGCACGGTCTTAAAAAAGGACTGTACGCGCAAGAGACGGCGCACCTGCAACACGCCGTTGCGCTGCAGGGATTCCAAGTTAGAGATCTACTTCCGCACTTCTGGCAGGAATTAAGAGAGCCGGAGGTAGTCATCATACACCGTATGTGTATGAAACCTCGAGGGTGCCTCCTATGGTGGCATCTTGGATTTCATGAGCCAGATTGCTGCATGATGGAGTAAGAGGTGACTTGCGAGGAGCTTCGTGACCTTGAGGTCGGCTACGAGGATGATACATCAACCACGTTACCCTCGGAATGTTAAATGTCGTGGTATTGGCATGGAAGATACTACAGGGGGTAGCTTACGTAGAGGAGGAAAGACGACGTAAGAGAATCCGAGAGAGAGAGTGGCACACGATGTACCCAGGTTCACGTCCCCTCGATGGAGGATCGCTACGTCCTGCTATCAATCTAGTATATGATCATATATTGGTTTACATGGAGCCGCCCGAGGCGGAGGGGGAGACTGAGAGAGATGGATCTATCTAATGAGATCTAATATGACGTACCCCATGAGGGTGCCCCTAGTGGCTTTATATATGTAGCCAGTTAGGGTTTACAAGTGCTAATGGGCTTTTTATTAGAGTCGCCGTCGTGGGCTCCCAGTCGGTGAGTCGTTTGGATCTAGTATACGCTAGTCACCATATTTGGCGAGTCGATCTACCCTAGGCTAGGCTTCAGTTGGCTCGATCTGGCTGGTGACTCTGCTTCATGGGTATACCCCGATTGGTATTCCCCCATCAGTAGTCCCCGAGCGCGTCAGGGACTCGGTGATGACTACAAGCCGTCGAATTGGTGCAGGCAATTCTAGGGTGGAGTCAATGGCGAGTCGTTGGCAAGCTCCTGAAACAGAGAAATAGCTCATGAAGTAGTCCATTCGCCTAGGCGAGTCGGTGCGCCAGGTGAGTCGCCATTGGGTGGAGTCGCTCCTTTGATAAGTTTGACTAGCGCCTTATCAACTTGATGTCGTAGAGGCTGATGAATAGAAAACGTGGAGGCCGCCAAGTTGTTGATGACAAAGTCGCCGAGTCAGCGCGGGCAATTCCGTGATGGGCGAGTCCCCGAGGGAGATCCTGCGATGGTGAGTCGGCCATGGTGAGCCCGTGATGGCGAGTCCCCGAGCACGTCGAGTCCACGAGGGGTGAGTCAAGTCCTCGAGTGTGGAGAGTCCGTGAGGGCGAAGAGTCCCCGAGCATGAAGACTCCGCGAGGGCGGCGAGTCCCCGAGCATGAAGACTCCGCTAGGGAAAATCCGTGATGGCGAGTCCGCGTATACACCGCAGAAATCATATGGGCATAATGACTCAGGAGCGATGTCGCACTCGAGGGGAAATGTTGTTGTTGATGCCCAAGCCGAACAAAGGAAAACTTGACGAGTCGTCCATCGATTGGAGTTGATTTGCTTTATGCTTAGCTCATCAATATGCCTAGTAGTAGTCCCCTAGGCTCGAGTTGGCTTGTAGAGGCGACTTGAGGCTCTTTAGAGATGCATACTCTGAAAATAGTAGTGATAGTTCTCGATCATGGCGCGTGACAAGTCTGTGTGGGGAGAGTCCGCGAGGAGAGAGTCCCCGAGCGTGGCGAGTCTGCGTTGGGCGAGTCCGCAAGGGGCGAGTCCGCGAGGGGAGAGTCCCCGAGCGTGGCGAGTCACTCATCCGAGGTTGATAGGGATTGATTGCGGTGTTTTTGTTAGCGAGTCTTTCGTCTTGGCCCAGGGGACCAGTCGCTTGGCGACTCCAAAGATGGCTCTCGTCTTGGAGTTCTTCCTGGACGATCCGAGGCTCGGTTTACGAGTCCTCGTCCGTAGTACTTAGCCGTGCGAGTCGCACTATCTGAGGTTGAGGAGGACATGGTGTTGTATGTGTAGCACTGCCCTTTGTCTTGACCCGGAAGGCCAGTCGAGCAAGGCGACCCCAATGATGACTCTCGGTTAGCGTTTTTTGTGGACGATCCAAGGCTCCATTTGCGAGTCCTCGTCCGTACTACTTGGCCATTACGAGTCACTCTTTCAAAGGTTGACAAAGACGAATTTATTTTTCCCGGAGGAAAGAGACGCCGAGTGGTGAGTCCATGCAGCGTGGCGCGACCCTCTCTAACGACTCGTACGACGAGGGGCCCTTAACAGGCGCGGCATACGCATTCAACATAGCGGAATTATATGTGCGCTTTGGCGGAGTCAACACGGCGGACACGTGGTCGACGACGCGCAGACGCAGGTCGCGCTTACGGCGAGGCTACGCTTTGGCCTTTGGCGGAGTCGACGCGGCGGGCATATGGTCGCGCGACGGACGGAGGTAGAGCTTTGGCGGAGTCAACGCGGCGGACATATGGTTGCACGGTGGATGGGGTCGCGCTTAGGCGGAGTCGACGCGGCAGACACGGGGTCGACATGGTGGACGGAGGTCGTGCTTTGGCGAAGAGAGGCCGCGCTTTGGCGGAGTCGACGCGACGGACATATGGTCGCGCGGCCGACGGGGTGACGCTTAGGCAGAGTCGACGCGGTGGACACGGGGTCGACGCGGCGGACAGAGGTCTCTCTATGGCGAAGTCGTACGGCGTGTAGCCGGTAGCTTGGCGAGTCCGAGACGAGCCAGTCGTCGAGCTTGGCGAGTCCACGATGGGCGAGTCCCCGGGCGTGGTGAATCCTCAAGAGCGAATCGCGAATCTCCGAGTGTGGAGAGTCCGCGATAGGCGAGGCGAGTCTCCGAGCGCGGAGTGTCTGCGAGGGCGGCGAGTCCGCGACAGGCGAGGCGAGTCTCCGAATGCGGAGTGTCCGTGAGGGCTGTGAGTCCCCGACAGGCGAGGCGAGTCCCCGAGCATGGAGAGTCCGCGAGGACGGCGAGTCCGCGACAGGCGAGACGAGTCTCCGAGCGCGGAGTGTCCGCGCGATATGCGAGTCCCCGAGCGCGGAGTGTCCACCACATGCGAGACGAGTCCCCGATCATGGAGAGTCTGCGAGGGCGGCGAGAAGGACGGAGTCGACCCCGCCATGACGAGCTGAAAAGTCGAGTTGACCGAGCAATAGATGTCGAATTTTGCACATCACTAATTGGTTTTCCTTGCACTTGCACGTGCAAAACAATTAGTTAGCATGATATAATATAACAATTAAAAAAAGTTTGAGTGGAGAGAGATAATTCCATGCTAATCCGGTGAATGCGTCGCATCGCTCGACGTCCATGCTTCTTCGATCCAGAAATAATAAAAAGCCAGCCTCGAGACTTGATTCTGGTGACACGATCTGATGAATGTGAATTTTTCTGATGCATGCGTGAATCGCTCGTCCCGGAGGCCACGATCAGAAGACGGCTCTCATGTGCGTTTGTGCAGTCCATGTATTTCCAAGATAAACATGTAAATGATTAGATCTTAAGAAAATAATCAATTTGGCAGATAATAAATGAAAGAGATTCGGTAGATGTCAAATCAATCCAGCGTGTCAAGGGCTGATCTACTGATGCATTGTGTGGCAGTCTTGGTTGATTGTATGTATCCCATGTATGTCGCTGATGCATTGTGTGGCAGTCTTGGTTGATTGTATGTATCACATGTATGTCACCGCTCGCACGCATTGGACACAACTTAATTGCAGTACCACGGATCCCGAAGATATAAATTTAGAAGGTACTTGTACTCGCAAACAATTAGTAAACCAAGTACAGAATATAATAATCATTATAAGATTGAGTAGAGAAGGATTGTTTTATCAAATCTGTTCATGCGCTGTGCATCGCCAGGTTCGGATCTTTTTATCAGAATAATAGGATTACCTCGATACTTGTGTCAGGTATCCCTCTGATCCAAATTAAATTTCAGCTTTTGCTAGATTCGGATGTATCTAGCACTAAAACAAGACTAGATATATCTGAGAACACTAATTTGAATCGGAGGAAGTACTTGATTTAGAATCTGGCATCTGCTTGGGTAGTACCGGTCTGGTAATTGATCCGGTGATTTTTCGATCGCAAATTATGAACGCAAGAAGGGGATAGATAAGTTCCTTAGAGTCAAAGCTTCGGAAAACCTCATGGCGGTCGGCCGACGTGGAGTGGGAGTGGGCTTACAAATTTGATCATGATCAATTGCTTTCTGGATTGTCTCATGTCTCTTGATTAGTTGGTGTTTATCCCCCAATATTGCAAGTTTCTTACCTCCAAACAAAATATTTACTTGTTACTAATAAAAAATAAAAAAGTTTGGGGATAGAGGGACTTGAACCCCCACGACTTATAAAGTTGACGGATTTTCCTTTTACTAAAAATTTCATTGTTGTCAGTATTGACATGTAGAATGGGACTCTCTTTGTATCCTCGTCCGATTAATCCACTTTATCTGGCTAAGTCATCTAAATAGTTCAGTATAACCAATTGTGGAATTCATTTACTCATGTTAAGCTTCTTTTCTTCGTTTTAGTTCTTTCTAGTATCATCTATTGCGAAGCGTCGTCATGCAGTAGCTTTTAGAAATAAGGCTCCTTTCTATTTTGAGTCAGCAATATCAATAGGTTATTCCTCATCTTGCACTTCTCGGAAGAAATAGTTCCCCTCTTTAGGACATTCATGTGCATTATATGCACCGCAGGTAATCGACCCGGATCATTCAATACGACAGTATGAACACGATACCAAGGTAAACCCATGGAAATACCCCTTCAGCAAAGAAAAATAGACACGATGTCGCTTTATCTTATCGCACGGTAAAAGACTATCCATATCCTATGTACCTAACCCTTTTAGAGGATTCTATGTCAGAATCCGAATAAATATGCTTTTATACCCTTTCTTTAAAATATAAAGTGGACGTTCTGGCATGAATCTCCACAATTACTTGTTCAAATTTTACATATTGATTATTTTGCACTAGAATCGAGATTTTTGAGGGAATACTCACACTATATACAATATCCTGATTCTGAATAGTTACATGCAAGTCTATATAACATAGAAAAGCATGTTGTCCATGGCGGGTACGTGTGGTGTGAACCAAATTTTGAGTGAATTGGATTTTTCCATTTGAAGGGGATCGTACAAGGTCGGCATCATGGGAGAAGTTGATCGTTGACATGATAATAGATAGGGTAGAGGTAGAAACTATAATTTTTTTTCAAAATCGGAATTATTAAAAGAAGTCTATGGACTCATATCGATTCTACCCATTTTGACCCTCCTTTTGGGAATCACAATAGAGGTACTCGTAATTGTGTGGTTAGAAAGAGAAATATTCCCCTCTCTTTCTCGAAAGACTAAGGTGTAGGTAGGGCTAAAAAAGATAGTCAAATCGCACCATCTCTATAATAAGTAAATGCTTTTTTTCTCCTTAGGTTGTCGGAATTATTCGCAATAAAATATTGGCGCCAAAGCCAAAGCAAGCCACCCTGCAAGAAATAAATGAATTCCAAAGATCTTGGCCAAATCTAAAGAGGGTTTTCCCGTCCGTCCATCCGAGAATATTTCTAGGTCCCAATATACCCAATGCCAGATCGCTGCCAAGCAACACAAACCACAAAACACAATATGTGCACCTGCCACACCTTCATAACTCCAAATACCCGGATTTGTTACAGTTCCTCCCTCGATTTAACCAAGCGGGCGTTGAAGATGAATTTGTCAGGTGCGATCTGACGGGTGTTACAGATAACAAGGTATCTCGTTCAGATCATCACCTCCAAGCGCCGCTTGTCCCACGGTGGCGCCGACTGTCGTGGTATTGACGCGTCAGATGCTACAGGGATAGCTTATGTAGAGGAGACAAGACGACATAGCAGAATCCGGGAGCGAAATTGGCATACGATATACCTAGGTCCACGTCACCTCGATGGAGGATCGCTACGTTCTGCTATCAATCCAGTATATGATCATAGACTAGTTTACATGGAGCCGCTGGAGGTGGAGGGGGAGACTGAGAGAGATGGATCTGTCTAATAAGATCTAATATGACGTACCCGTGGGGGTGCCCCTGGTGGATTTATATATGCAGTCAGTTAGGGTTTACAGGTGATAATGGGCTTTTTATTGGAGTCATCGTCGTGAGTCCCAGTCGGAGAGTCGTTTGGATCTAGTATGCGCGAGTCGCCGTATTTGGCGAGTCGATCCGCCCTAGACTAGGCTTCAGTCGGCTCGATCCGGATGACGACTCTGCTTCATGGGTATACCCCGATTAGTATTCCCCCATCATTAACCGCTTTCGGACTACGAGGGTATGTATCCGGAACCTCGGCCATTACTGCACTAATAGATAGATCTTAGGCAGTTGGACCGTTCCAACGCAGGAACTTTTTGTTTTCTGCCATGGAAGCCCTTTAGCTGGCGCGCCAATCATGATTCGATGGGCTAACAACCTCAAGGCACGCAAGATTTTTACATTTTCAGGCCCCAAGTGATGATCTGGTAAAGACCCTACTTCCTGTGTTGGCTATATTTATATATGGAGCGTGAGGTGCTCAAATATTACGAAGGGGGTGTTCTAGCTAGCAGCCTGCTGGGCTAACCGAGAACTATGGTGGGTGATGACTAGGGAGTATAGATGAGGCCTCCACCGGTAGTGGATGACTCCGGGTAGAGTGCAATCTATGGGGTGCTCTAAGAGCCTTACGAGTGAACCTATCGACTACTACACCTCTGGTGAGCTCATCGTCGGAGTTCTTCCTCTTCTACGGTGGTGGATGGATGAATGTGGGTGAATCTCCTGAATGAATGTGTGGATGAGTTGCCTTGTGAATTCTCCCTTGTCTCTGTCGTCAGTCCTCTCCTTATATAGCCTCCTCCATGGTTATGGTGGTATGGCCATGGAGTTACTGCCGTTGTCGATGGGACATGGTGGTTCGCCATGCGTTGGTCACCCCGTTTCCACCTCTATCGACCGATCTTCCGGAACCGCCCTACGGTGCTGATGTCATGGTCACTTCCGAGCATTTAGGGTCAGTTCCGTTCACCGGAGAATAGGGATGTGACCATGCATAGGGTGAGGTCATCCCTGCTGCCTACGAGCCTGCCGAGATGGTGGGTCATGGGGTCTCGTCGCCTATACGTCATGCTTATGGCATAGGCGTGGGCCCTCGTAGCTTCATAGCCGGCTAGCGTCCCACCCCCGGCTACTCTAACGGGAGTCGAGAGATGAAGCCGGCGGGTGTTGTCTTCGCCTGGCCTTGCTTCGCTGTGAGACCGTTAGCTAGCCACAAATCGGCTAGATGCCTTACTAAAGTTTATGCTTCTCCGAGTACCCGGTTACTCAGGATTCTGTCAGCTGCTAGTCGGATCTAAGCCTCCTCCAAGCTACCAGTTCCTCGACAAGCCAGCACCTGGCCAAATATCCCCCACTGCCGAGGTTGTGGCCACGCACCTCCATTGACCAGGATGCCGAAGATGTCAGGACCGGGGGAGGATAGATCCAGGTGGATCTTGCTTCGTCCGCAGTGAAGCTGGCAACAATGGCGACGAGGAGGAGCCTAGGCGAGGCCTAGCAGCGGGGATTAGGGTTTTCCCTGAGTCACCCTCTAGGGGCGACGTCATGAAGGGGTGGGAGCTGTTTATAGGAGTGAAATCTGATGCTAATGAGCAGTGAAAGACAGATAAAGATTTCCTTGGATCAAGACATGGTCGTCCTCATCAAGACATCAACTTGTCATAGAACAAATCGAAGAAGGACATCGAGACCACATAAGCCCGTTTCACTGAATTAGGAACAACTACTCTCTTACGTATAGAAAAATGCTCACCGGAAAACTTTGGCTTGCAACAAAGTGTCTAAAAAATGATACTCCATGGCCTGAAAAAATAAATCGAACACCATGGCCTCTCTTCCTCACTCACTTTTATTTTGCGGGACTCTCTTCATCACTCTTCAGTTCTTCGCGTAGCACTCCAAACAGACACTGATGTTAAAGGCCTGTCGTTCCAACACAAAGCAAGCCTGGCCTTTTCATGCACAACCGAACATATCCAGTGCTACCACTCCTTTAGGTGCTACCGTCCTCCCACTTCTCAAAATTCAAATTTTATGTTTTAAAAAAATTTGAAAAAAAATCTGTGGATGTTCAGAAGATCGGTGTCTACAATCCCTAATAGTTGCATAACCAAATTCATGACACACACAGAGATATAAAAAAGACAAATCGAACATGACTAGTGGCACAAAAAGATAAAAACACAAAATACCAGAGAATGACACTATTCACATAGCATTTTATCTTTTTTATTTCTGTGTGTGTTTCATGAATTTGGTAATACAACTATTAGGGATTGTAGACACGTATCTTGTGAACATCCACAAAAAAATTTCAGTTTTTTTTGACACGTAAAATTTGAATTTTGGAAGTGGTAGCATGGTACCACACAAAGGGGTGGTAGCGCTAGATATTCTCTCGCACCCCAAACCCCCGGCTGAAAATCCCAGCCAACATCTTGGCCTGGGCAACGTTAAACCCACTCACCCTACGAGCCCTAAAACCCAAGCCCGAAAACACGAATACCACGTCAACGGCGTCGGCCCCACCTGCTAAGGACCCGTTCGACAGGCCCGCGGCCACGGAGCCCTGGATCCTCGGCTTTCTCTGCACTCTGATTTATCACCAAACTGAAACTCGACATTGTCAACTTTTTTGTCAAACAGCAAAAGTCCAAGCAAAATTAAAATGCAATCCCATGAAGAAACTGTATGTGTGATATGCCGTCCTGTGCAAGACATTGTTTCCGTTGCCAGCTCTCACATATGTATGTAAGTCAGAACATGAAGCAATGTTCAAGACTAAACCTTCACTTAAAATCAGGCCAAGTACAGTCGCTCTCCCTATGTTTGTATGTGATTACTTTATAACCAATGTCTAATCAGTTCGCGACACGAAGTTGCTCCTATCCCCATCCTTACTGCCAGTTGGTATTGAACTCTTTAACAGTTTCATCAGCAAGTCGGTAGACACTGGTTCTAGCAACATGTTAATATTAAAATTGTGGATGTGATAGAAACGATAGTGTACAACTGAAGGAAACAATGCTGCTTGTCCGAAGGGTAGAGTTGATGCAGAAAGAGAACTTACAGAAAACAAATGTGGTGCCAGTGAGATATTCATGGTGCCAATGAGCAACCTCTTTTTTCCTGAACTTCCCTTGGACTTGGTTTGGAAAGAACTGCGGCAGTAGGAGATCTGGTAAACCACTATATCTTGAGATATTATAGCAGTCTATCAGTGTAAAATCTTCCTACATCATATCTCAAACACACTCGAACGATCGCTCATGTTCAGAAAATACCTGCGATTCGAAAACTATGTATTGTTTTTTGCCTCCCAAACAATACGTGGCCTTAGCAAGTACTGTCACTAGAGTAATCACAATTCACAATCTTCAGAGGCTGGCCTTGTTGGCATGATGGATGGTAACATCTCAGCTTGTCCTATAACACAAATCACTTCTTGCTTGTCTTGGCAGAAATGGGTTGCATGCATCATCTTTGTTCACCCAAAAGCTCAAACTGATAGAAAAACTGGGGATTGCAGGTACTCAATTTTTTCACGATTAACCAAAACAAAACGCATACTGAAGTGCAACAAACAAAACTTGCACAGTTGGAAAGGCAAGTAATGGATTTTATATGGTAAATATCCTCTATAGAATGGAATTGTATCTGGAACTTTCATCATCTAGGTATTTCAGCCAAGTAGATGACTTCATTGTCAGCTTATCGACAGAAAAGTTTTAAGAGAAATACCATGACCAATGGCACGATAAAAAGCATCCAGAAGGAATATTAAAGCACAACCTAACGGACTATACAGGAGAGGAAAGGGAAAACGCTAGCGTGAAATCTTCTCATGGAAAAAACTTAGAAACTGATGTGGTGAATGGAAAAAGGAAGACAGAATATCATAATGGGGCATAACAAGGCTTCAGGATATAATAATGGGGCATAGAAAAAAATGACTCCATACTCCATAGACCATGTAATAAAGGAGCTTTGTAGCACCCGGAAAAACCACTACTAAAAAATCGCTTACTGTTTTTATTTTTGTGCATCATCGTAATATCATACTCATGTCATCATGCCATATTATATTTGAGCATCATCATTAGGCATATGTTTGCCTAAAATTATTTTCGCCAAAAGCCTATTTCGTTTTCTACATTAGCCCCCTCCTTTAATTCAAACTCAAAATCCTGGCCTCTTCCGAATATTTTTATTTGCCTAAAAACTATTTGCTAAAGTCTCTTAAAAATAAACTAAATAAAAATGTTTGTTGTCAGGGGAGGCAGCCGCCGGCCAGGCCCAGAAGCCCAACCCGCAGCCACCTACTACCCTAGATAAAAACCCTGACTAAACTAAACCCTAATCTACCAAACCAGCTAACCTAACCCCACATACCCTAGCCGCCACCCACCAGACGCTCAACACACACACACTCACACGCAACACGATGCAGGCACACCACCATGCAACACACACATACACGCTAACGCATGCACGCACTGCACCCACCCTACCTCGGTCGCACCACACACCCATACACACAGCGGCGCGCACAACACGCAATGCACGCCGCGACGCAAGCCCGAGGCCACACACCACGCGCGTGGTATGCGCGGTACATGCACACTACCAATCGATCCACCCCTGGTTGCCCCGCACGCCACCTACCCCCACCCCTCGCGAACCTCACCTTCCTCTCTGCCGCGAGTACCGCTCCTCTGTTCCCCATCCTCCCTCCCTCCCTCACTGTTGCGTGTCGCCCCGCCCTCTGCGCCTCTCCACCTCACCGCCTTCCTCGCCGCCATGGCCGTCCCCGGCGTCGTCATCCCCAACACTGGCCGCCGCCGCTCGTCCCTGGCCGTCCTCCACCCCGACAAAGTCTGCGCCCGCCTACAAGCCCGGCGCCGACCGCACCCCCTCCAGTGTCTTCCACCTCCCTGTCACCCTAGGCGCCATCCCGCACGCCTCTCGTCTCTTCCCCGACCGGCGAGTCCGTTGTTGCCTCCCGAGCTCGCCCTCCCCGTCCGGCACCACCACAACCATCATCTGCCCCGAGCGCCGCCATGGTCGCCCTTCCTCTCCCCGCGCCGCTGTCTGTGACCCCTGATGCGCGTCCTCGCCGCCAGGAGCCCGACCCCATCGCCGACCCGCACACCTTGTCCCCGAGCATATCCCTCGCCTCTGTCCTGCCAGCCCTCGTAAGCAAGTTCGCCGCGCCGCTTGTCGTTGTGCTCCCCGAGTTGCCGCCTAGCTCTCGCATGTGTCCTCCTGTCCTCGCCTCGACAACCACCGCGACCGGCGTGGCCCACTTCCTCAACTCCCCAGCAGCACGGCCTCGGCCAGGTGGTCCCCAAGGCCCCCAATCTCGCCTCATTGCTCCGGCTTTCCTGTTGCCTTGATGCGCCCTTGTTTTGAAGTGTGTACTTCTCTAGAGTTTGCCCGAGACCGAGGCAAAAGTTGTTCCACAAGATCCTCCTCGGCACAGAAGGTGCCGTGACAAGAGATGATGGTGGCGATAACAATGCGGCTCGGGTACGATTCATCACCTACCTCCACCCAACCAGGTTCGCCACCGACAAAACAAAACCGGAATTCCGAGATCCTCTACATGGCACCTGAAGATGGTGACGCCCAATTCCAAGATCTCCTTCACGGATGCTCACCAACAAGACCGGCTCGATGCCGATGTTATCGAGGAATGAACATGGCGTCAAGACCTGGCGTGGATACAAGTTCTACTAGAAATATGCCCTAGAGACAAATAGTAATAAGGATTTTTATCATATTTCATAAAGTTTATGATTAAGTTTTATATCATGCTATAACTGTATTGAATGGAAACATCAATACATGTGTGATATATAAACAACCAGGAGTTCCCGGTGAAGCTCTAGTCACTGATTCATTGGTCAACAGACGATCAAGGTTTCCTGATCATGTGGCATTTATACCAGTTGGAAATGAAGTCACCTCATTATGAGAATGAGATGATGAACTATACCCAACCTAAGCTTCGTGACCCGATCATGTCACGAAGTTCAAGTTATGATGATTAGAATAGATCTAGTGTACTATTTCTTAGACCATGAGGCCATATCAATCACTATCACTCGAGGGTACTTTGATAGCATCAAACGTCACATGGTTAAACGGTGATCATAAAGGTGTGTTCAGGTATTCGAAGGGACAGTTGAGGCGATATGCGTCAAGAGAGGGATTTGTCCATCCGCATGATGGAAAGATACTCGAGGGCCCACTCGGAGAAGTTATATCCAATAGTTGCACAACGTGTGATTTGATCACGGGGATATCACTTGTCGGAATGAGTAAAGTAGCATTTGTCGGTAACGAGATTGAACACGACATGGTGATGTCATTGATCAGATCTCAGACAATGCAAGTATCAAGACACAAAAGGAATAAGACACAACGTTCATGGTTCAAATGACGAAAGATTTCGTGGAATACATAGGGGTCACATGGCCATCCAGGTCCCTTTATTGATCATTGGTGTGGGGGGTCCTGACCATGTTTGGAGTGTTCACAAACCATGGGGTATCATGCTTAAGGGCTTGATGATGCTCAGAGAGTGTTTTTTAGGATCGGTTGAATCACCGAAGAAGGAAAAGAGAGAAAACTGGAAGGGTTTGGTAAGTCTGGATGATGTCCGGAATGAGAGGGAATGAGTTCCATCTCAACAGGGATTGAATAATATGTAAATATATGTTAATATTGAATTATACATGTATTTATATTTATTTAATATTTAAATATGATTTAATGGGGCAGCCCACCTAATGGGCCAAATCCCATAGGGGAAAAGGCCCAAGAGGGGCCCGCATCCCTAGGAGGGGCCAAGGGGGTGGCCGGCGGCCCTAGTGGGCTTGCCCCCACGTGGAGCCCATGGTGGGGGCTGGCCGGCGGCGCCTCCTCCACCTCCTCCTTTGATTAGTCCCACCCCGGGAGTTTGCGGAAGGGAGTGCCTCCCCTCCTCCTATATAAAGAGAGGTATTTTGGCAAAATAAATACAATAATAATCAATTAAAGGTTCCCTCTCTTTTGGGGAGACCTTCTAATTGATTCTCTCTCTCTCTCTCCTGTGATCGTGGTCCCAAGTTCAGATCACGCGAGCAAGAGTCTTCTTCATCACTGAGCGCCATCGCACTACGGGATTCGGATCTAGGAGCTCTACTTCCGCAACTGCTGCTGGACCGGGGAAGCGGGAGTCATTGCCAATCACCGGATGTGTGTAACTCCCTGCGAGGTGCACCACTTGGGGCACTAGGAGTCGTTGGATCCACAGGAGCTGTCAGGACTTCAACATGACCTTAAGGTTGGCTTTGGTTTGTCTACATCAACCATGCTCTCCCGAGCGTTGACAATGCTTTTCGGTCTTCAAGGGTAAGTTCGCGAAAAGCCCATCCCGTTATTGCATTATTAATAGATAGGTCCTGGCAATAGGGTTTAAGGGCATATGGTAAAATTTATTGTTTTCTTACGCGAACCCCTACAGTGGTATGAGAGCTCGATCTATGCATAGTATTACTAGTATGGGTAGAACAGACGAGATGTAGCGTGTGGGCGTTGAACTTTTAGTTGTTACCCACCCACGTGTACTTGTGTATACCGTAGTAATGCTTGATGAAGCGGCCCCCATCCGACTTTACACGTTCATTCACAAGACAGGTCCACGCTTGATATACAGCTTGTACCGTATAAAGTAGCTTTGGGGGTGTCTGTCTCTCTCACATTAGTTGGTATGCCATTTGCAATGGAGGGCCCCAAAAGGGGTGTAGTATAGAAAAGTACTCGATCAGAGTTGTGTTGAAAGTTCTTAGGTAAGAATGGTTCTTGTGCGAAAGCCCTATCAACCACGTAAAACATGCAAACATAAAGTAGAGGTGTCTAACTTTGTTTTGCAGGGGGCGTTGTCATGTCATATGGTTGTGGTAAAGCACTTACTTTATGTCACTAAGTAGTAGTGGACGGTCACAGAGGTGATGGACTACCACGCCGGAAGGCACCGGTACTCTGGTGCCTACGAAGCCAGAACCTGGCGCCAGAATCCGGAAGCACGGGATAAAGATCACAACGAGAAGGACCATATCGCATCATTCTTACATTCAATGTTTATTGTTTGTATATCTTATTGTGTGCTAGTATTAGATACTCGACGGTAGCCTAATAAGATGATCCCTAATTAAAATACCAATGAAAGTGTTCTCCCTTAGTGTGCACCACCAAGAAAGTTCTTCGGTATGAGGTAGGCCATGACGATCGGGTGTCAGACATATCTACGCTCGCATACAGTGGGTGTAAGCCATGTTGCACAACGAATACACTAAGGTTGAGTTGGCGAGCCTAGCATATGTATATATGGCCTCAGAACACGGATGGTCGAAAGATCGAGCACGAGTCACATGAATGATGTGATCGATGTTTCGGCGTCCACCTTTGCAACTATGTCACCGGCCATGATGATCAGGGGCAGTGTAGTGAATAGGGATCGTGTAATCACTAGAACCCTTCAGGGGATAGGTGTGTTTAGTGGAGTTATATATTTTAACTCATTTAATTATAAACTTAATCTAAATTCCTTTTGCAATTATAAATATAGAGATGGCTCACTGTGAAGCTTACTTTGACGTTGATGAGTGGGTAGTTGGTGAGAAACTTAGACTTGATGGATCCAACTTCCCTGGTTGGCTTGTGTGCCTGAATGATCTCCTTACTAGGAACAATGTGGTAGATTACATACGCCGCATGATGGAATTGGCCGAGCCTGATGGCTATGAGACCCCACAAGAGCGGGCAGAACGCTACTATTGCCAAGAGATGCCAAACTTTCATCTAGATAATAATGTGTTACGGATGGTGGATGAATTACATCTGCTCATGGGTGATCTTGACCCATATTGAGTTCATAAGCCATGTGCGCATGTGGAAACACGAGCTGCTTGGAGAGTTCCTTTCCATAAAGATGGAGGAACACACTTGTCTAAAGAGTCACTTGGGGCGCATGCTTGATGCACACATGAGACTGGTTTACTTCATAGACCACTGGATGACTGATTCATTTGCGATAGGCGTGCTGCTTTGATCGCTGCCTCCTAGCTACGAAGGACATGTCTGGAGTAGCATCATGAGGGGTGATACGTAAACATTGGATTTCTAGGATTTCATATTACATTTCAGAAATGTAAAGGTTGAACCAATCGCTGGAGAGGTCGTCGATAACGAAGGTATATATTTGATATACAGTTTTATAAATGTTATAATCTTGCAAACACATATTGCAGTGTTAAAGTATTTGATACTTATTCTGTTTTGGTGAAAATAGGTCCATCTGTATGAGAGTTGCTTGCTGGAGAGGAGGTGACGTTGCGTGTTGATGGCGAGCATGATGATGATGGCCAACGACACTCTCCCTCGACATTTATCATTTAGTTTATAGGTTTTTGGATCGTTATTGTAATCGATGGATATGTGAACTTCTTTAGTGTGTCTCACACTTCATGAGACGGTTATTCATACAAGTTTGTAACAAATAGTTGTTCTACTTTTATGAATGATTTCTATTTGTGTTCATATCTTGTTCGATTATGTGTGAATTATCCTTGTTGTTGAAACTAATTGATAATGCATGAACATTTGTAAAATATTGAAAATTCCTTGAAAAATACCCAACCTAATGATATATTCATTATGAATGAAACCATTGTTTAAATTCAAAGTTATACTGATAATATGTGAAATTCATTTGATTTCTTTCACATGTGAATCATGCCGAAGTTAGGCAAAATAACTAAAACACCATGCATTGCATGAATGCAAAGTGTTTGATGAATTGTTGTGAATGCATATTCGATGTATTATATTTTAACAAAATGGTAATTATTATTTTGTGATTGTTTGAATTTTATAAAGAGGTTTACCAAAGGAAACATGAGTATGAAACTATTTGATATGATCAAAGTATTTCATCATCCAAGGGTATTAAAGATAAAAGAGAGTTTAATTACTACAATTTGATCAATAGTAATGAAATTCGACATTACAAGATTGGCATGAAGAAATTGTGAAATGCAATGCATTTGAAAAGTCAAAGTGCAAAGCATCACAATGTGATATTAATTATCAAGTGGGTGAATAGATGGCGTCGAATAAATCATTGTAATATAAGTATAGAGACCATTAGTTAGAAATAGTTACACTCAATTAGAATATATAGTGAACCATTTGAATTCGTGAGATCGGCGCCATATCTTGTATGGATCATTGTGAAAGTTTTGGGGTTATTCAATATAACTAAAACAATAGCGAATAAGTCCTTATACAGTATTCGTTGGAATATATGGATACGAAATCCATGGCTAGAACCAAAAGAAAGGCAAAACTAGTATTTCTTGAATTTTTGTGCATTTTAGAGAAAGTTTGTGTTCTCGAATATGAATATGGAAGATAGTGAAAAACACGATGAGGATTCAAAACCCTGCATCAGAGTGTTGAGAAGCACAACGGAAAGTGTTCCTGAATGATTCTCTTCATAAAGGAAAGAATCAATGATAATGATCATTGTGTTTTCCCCACTAGTGTTTTCACTACATAAATTAGGATTCAAAAGGTACTCCACATCTTGGATGGAAACATTTGTGAATCATTTGTCATATTGCCGGAATTTGACATATCTATGAACTACTAAGGAAATAATGGTGAACTGAAATTATGAGAAATCCTAGAGCCAAACTTCACTTAAGATTAGAAAGTAATTTATTGCTGAATCTTTCCAAGTAAAGGGTTACTTGAATTTTCCAAACGAATACGAAGTCATGAAGGAAAAGGTGAATAATAAAAGCATGATTTGTCATGAATAATGTATTGGACAAATTCAAATGAATTTGATTCAAAAGTGTTAAAAGTGTGGTGGATTTAATACTAGTAAGGTACTAGCATCTCATAGTAAATATCTCAGTTTGATAATTGATCCAAGGATTTTGAAGTTATTCAAAATAGTGAGAGGATATGCAATTTGCATGAAATTGAGTGGGAGCTATGAAAGTATTCCTAAAATAATATGTGAATGACATATTTTTCAGTGAGAGTAATATAAGTCTCGAACTCAAATAATTTGGGAACATATTTTGAGTGGGAGCTTAAGGGTTGATTCTTAAGTGTCTGGACAACACATTAAGAATTAAAGCACAAGTACCGATAAATAATGAATTATAAGGATAAGAAGTTGAAAGTAAGTAATTATGATATTATGTAGTATTCCTAAAATGATTCTGAAAAGAGTTTCAGAATAGGAATTAATTAAGGACTAGTCCTTGGTCATTCAAATTAGGAATAACATTAAGTTAAACATCAATGGTTGAAAGAAAGAAAAGGATGATCATCATCTACTATGTTGAGACATAGGTTCTATCTTAAAACCATGATGACTAACATAATATATGATCCAAGAAGGAACGTTTGAAAAGTGATTAAGTATGAATCACGGAACGTTGAGCTAAGTTAGTCTGCGGTGTCTGATTGAGAACTATAGACTGATACGTCCAAAACGTATCTACTTTCCCGAACACTTTTGCTATTGTTTCTCCTCTAAACTTGTGTGATTTGGATGCAACTAACACGGACTGACGCTGTTTTCAGCAGAATTGCCCTGGTGTCTACTTTTTGTGCAGAAAATCCACTATCAGGAAAAATCCTGGAAAATATGCCGAAAATCCTATTTCACCAGAAGACTCCTGGAGCCAGAATATGAGACAGAGGGGGGCTGGGCCCAGGACACACCACCTAGCCGCACGGGCTAGCCCAGGCCGCGCCAGGGGGTGGTCTTGCCGCCCCAGACACCCCCTCGGTCTCCCTCTTCTCCTATAAGAAGCCTTCTGACCTAAAAACTCTAGGGGGTTCGACGTTTTTCCAGAAAGAGTTCCGCTCCGCCGCCACCACCAGATTCCACGAAACAGCACCAGAAACTCCGTTCTGGCACTCTGCCGGGACGGGGAATTGGAGGAGATCATCGCCATCATCATCACCATCGCTTCTCCATCGACCATCCATGTTTCCCCCATCTATGAGTGAGTAATCCCCCTCTGTAGGCTATGGGGATGGTAGGGATTGGATGAGATCGTTCATGTAATGGCATCGGATTGTTAGGGCATGGTGCCTAGTATCTTCTATTAGTGCTTTATGACTTTGTTGCAACTTGTTATGCTTAATGCTTGTCACTAGGGCCCGAGTGCCATGATTTCAGATATGAACATGTTATTGATTCATTATGATAGTATCGTTTATGGTCTTACCTGCAAGTTGTATACACACGTTGTTGTCCGGGAACAATGGCCCCGAAGTGACAGAAATCGGGATAACCGGAGGGAATGGCTTTGATGTGAGGATCACATGTGTTCACGGAGTGTTAATGCTTTGCTCCGGTGCTCTATTAAAAGGATCACCTTAATTGCCAGTAGTTCCCTTGAGGCCCCGCTGCAAACGGGCTGGCAGGACAAAAGATGTTGTGCAAGTTCTCATTGCGAGCACGTATGACTATATATGGAACACATGCCTAGGATTATCTAGTACTTGGATGCTTTATCTTATTTATCTACAATTGCCCTATGTTCTGATTGCTATGTGAATTGTCTTGTCCATGCAACGCCCGTCCATCCATCCCTATGCCTACCACACTCGAACCCTCATTTCATCTTTGTTGTTACTACTGTCTTTACTTTACTATTGCTGCTACTTTACTATTCCTACTACAAAACTGTTGCTACTGATAAACTGATGTGAGCAAGATTGTTTCCAGGTGCATCTGAATTGACAACTCAGTTGTTAAGGCTTATAAATATTCTTTGGCTCCCCTTGTGTCGAATCAATAAATTGGGTTTCACTTCCCTCGAAAATACTGCGATACACCCCCTATACTTGTGGGTCATCAAGACTATTTTCTGGCGCTGTTGCCGGGGAGCATAGCTTTATTTATCAAGTTCACTTGGATTCTCTATTGTTCACTGCTATCCATCCATCATGGGTAAGTCTCGTGATGGCAAGGTTCCTATTTTACCATCCCCTACAAGAAGAGGTACAGTTCTGAACACCTCTGTTGCTCTTGATTCACCATCTGTTATGAGTAAGCTCGTTACACCACCACATTCACATTCTACACACACTGCTACTACTACTGAATCTGAAACTTCTGATACTTATGATGCTGCTTCTACTGTGCTTGATAAGAGTGGTCCATTAGGTCCTTTCCTAGATGCTACGATTGCTAGAACTATAGCTGGAAATACTGAAACTCCTAATGAAGACACTACTACACCTGTTAGTTCACCTGAGTCTAGTGAAAGTTATGATATTGAAGACGGTTATGTTGAGATGACCGATGAATTTATTAAAGAATGTAAAAACATCCATGATAGGAGCGCTGCTAAGAGTCTCCTTGATAGGCGTACTATTAGACCCAAATTGTCTCCTATTGCTAAGTTTGCTGCTTCTCCCATAAACATTAAAGATAAAGATTATGATTTCTCTCTTGATCTATCGTATATAGCTATTGTTGAGAAAGAACCTTTTTGTGGGACTAAGAATGAAAGTGCGGTAGCACATATGACTGAGCTTTCTACCATGAGTGGCTTGTTTTCTGATGATATTAAGATGTGTACTTACTTTGTTGCTAAGATTTTCCCCTTTTCACTAAAAGGAGAAGCTAAAACTTGGTTTAGTAATTTACCTCCTGGATCTATTGATAGCCCTAATTGCTTGATTAGTACTTTCCTGCAGAAATATTTTCCTCCTAGTGCTAGACATGCTATTTTGCAGGAACTTTTTGATTTTAAACAGGGAGAAAAAGAGATATTGCCTGAATCATGGGCAAGGTTTTGTGCTTTGATTCATGCATAGGCTGGAAGTCCATTACCAAAGAATGAGCTTCTTGATATATTTTATAATGGACTAACTGAAGAATCTAGGACATACCTAGATAGTTGTGCTGATTGTGTTTTCAGGAATAGGACTCCCAAGGAAGTTGAGGAATTAATGGCTAAAATAAGCAAGAACTATGAAGATTGGACTCCTCCTGAACCAACTAGACCTGAAATAATCATACCTGAACCAGCTATACCGGCACCTGTACCATTATCTAAGAAGAGGGGAATTATTGAATTAAATGATGAAGTGATGAAGGAAGCTAAGAAATGTCTTAAGGAGAAGGGAATTAAAGCTGTAGATGTCAAGAATCTACCTCCTATGGAAGAATTATGTAAGCTAAGTCCCTATTCATCCACTATTGAGGTACACTCTCTCCAACACTTTGATGAAGGTGATATCCCTTACTCTAAACCTCCTGATCAATGCTTAGAAGAATTCGATATTTTCATCGTTAAGTAGGATAATTTTAATAAAAGGGTGCAAAATCATCTAATGGAAAACACTAGAGATATTGTTGAATTGAAAAATATTGTGGAAAGAACCTCTAATTATGTTAAAATGATTGTTAAACACTTTCAAATGGTTCAAACTCAAATAGATCAACTCATTAAAGTGCAAAAAGACTTGCTAGTTAATGCTGCTAAAGAAAAACAAGCTTATGAAATTAGAACTAGAAGTGGTGCTGCTACCCAGGATCCTCTATATCCTGAAGGGCATCCCAAATTAATTGAGTAGGATTCTCAACAAGCTGAAAATAGTGGCTCTACTCGTAAGAAAAGGAAAAAGAAACATAAAATTGTTGTAGAACCCTCTGAACCTACTATAGATCCTAATAGTATATCTGTCTCTGATGCTGAAACTGAAAGTGGTAATGAAGAAAATGAAGTTCCTAATGAAGAAAAAGTTGAAGAAGAACCTGAAAAGCACATAAGAATACTAAATACAATAAAGAAGATTTTATTGCTAAGAAACATGGTAGTGAAAGAGAGCCTTGGGTCCAAAAACCTATGCCTTTCCCTGATAAGAAACACAAGTCAAAGGAGGATGAACACTATAATAAGTTTTGTGAGTGGATGAAACCTTTATTCCTGCAAATTCCTTTGACTGATGCTATTAAATTGCCTCCTTACTCAAATTATATGAAGGATATTGTCTCGAATAAAAGGAAGCTCCCTAATGAAGAAATTTCTACTTTGCTTGCTAATTATTCCTTTAATGGTAAGGTTCCTAAGAAACTTGGAGACCCAGGGATTCCAACTATCCCTTGCTCTATTAAGAATAGTTATGTTAGAACTACTTTGTGTGATTTGGGAGCTGGAGTTAGTGTTATGCATTTCTCTCTCTATAAGAGACTTCAACTTGAAAAACTGATACCAACTGATATATCTTTGCAAATGGCTGATAAATCTACCACTATTCCTGTTGGTATATGTGAGGATGTACCTGTTCAAGTGGCTCATAATTGTTTGATATTAACTGATTTTGTTGTGCTTGAAATACCTGAAGATGATAATATGTCTATTATTCTTGGGAGACCTTTTCTTAATACTACAGGAGCTGTCATTAATTGTAATCAAGGAAAGGTGACCTTCAATGTTAATGACAAGGAACACACTGTCTATTTCCCCAAGAAGATTGAAAGGACTTATGGTTTTAATTCAATTGAACATGTTGAGGGCATTCAAGTTGGAGAAATATATTGTCCCATACCAATAGAAAAATTTGAAACTATTATGATTGGGACCATTGCTATCAAGGTTGAGGTAACATAATCATTAGTGGAATACAAAGTTTTGTCTCATATGAAATTGTTTTGGTAACAAGACCTGATCAACCTTGTTAACAAAAGGATTTCATTGAACAAAACAATGTTTTCACCGTGATTATCTCTATTTACTTCTATTCTATCCATTTTAGTTTTTGTTTTTGTTTAGTTTTCCTTTTTGTTGTTAGTTGCTTGCATGTTAGAGTGTCTTAGAACTCCTGTAGTTCTAGCCTTGTTTTGTCATTGCATCATTTTCTAAAAAACCTCTGTCTGTCAGAAAATCATTCCTCTATTCCTCAAAATTGCCCAAAAATAAAGTGTCTCGAAAAATTCCAGAAAATTCATATTAAGTTTTTACGTAAAAAAAGGGGCAGATGGGCGCCTGGGAGGTACTAGGGGGACCCACCAGGCAGGCTCACCACCTGGTGGCGCAGCCTGCCCTGGGTGGCGCCATGCCACGGTGTGGGCCACCCCTGGCCCTCCACTAACTCTCTCACCTGCCACTTTCTTCTCTCTCCCGAGTAAGCTCCAGTTCATTGCTCAAAATTGCGTTCTTACTGTGCTTGCTCTCGATTTTTTCGATCTCCTTGCTCAGCCCATCTTTGTTGCTGAAATTTGGAGCATTTGTTCTCCGAATATCAAGCATGAACAACCATACTTTTGGAGAGATATTTGAGAGGGATGCACCTAGGAGGTCGAGGCCCTCAAGATCAGCCTCTCATTTTAGGCCATCATATAATGAAGATCTCATTGCAACTCGTATTGGTAATGAACGGGATGATGGGGATGCTCACCCATCTACTTTTCCTTGTTTTACTTTCTTACAAGCTGCAGGGATTCTTGATGATTTCTTGCTACTGATTCAGAGGGTTGGTTTGACCTCATATATGCAAGATGAGAGTGAGCAATATGCTATGCTCACCAAAACTTTTGTTGAGAGCTTCGCGTTTACTAACACGCCCTATCAGTCAACTATCTCTTTCAAAATTTATAACCTACCCTTCACCATGTCATTGGAAAGATTTTGCAGTGTTGTAGGTGTAAGCATGACAGGGACCGTGAAGAAGATTCAAGGGCGACCCGCTGATTTGTTGGAACTTTACCGAGGGGTGACCAATGATGATGACCGCATGGCGCAGCGCAGAAAGATAAGAAACATCCAACTCCCTGCTGTTAGATACTTTGCATATTATCTTGCTACTAGCATTCTTGGTAGGGAGAACACTAGTAATATCTCCAACTATCATTTAGCCTTCCTTGCTGCTGCGCTTAACAATGACACTCGGTACAACCTTGGCTCGCTTATTGCTCACCTCCTAGCTGCTAGGGGGCCGATCTAAGGGGGCATCATTGCCTCACGTATGGTCAATACATTAGGGCTTTCAGTGGACCCCAATGATACTATATTGGCACCTCAAAGGCTTGACCTTGTTGCTATGAAAACTCATCATTTTGTCACTGCTGATTCTAATTTGGACGGTCTAGTATATAGGATGATGTTTACTGACGGGGATGAAAGGGAGATCCCTTTGCCACAGTCTTCTTTGTTTAGTGTTCACAGGAGACCGTGGTCGTGCTCCAAGGAGGAGGTGGACGAGCAGCTCCGCTTGCTGGGTTTCCACGAGCAGCATCAGGAGGATGTACCCTCCTACGATTACTCTGCACACTACGGCGGGACGTACTCGAGCTCGCACCAGGACGAGGGTACCTCCTCGTCGTACCACGGTGACACTTCATCCTGGGCAGCTTGGGATTGACACCCACTTAGGCCAAAAGCCTAAGCTTGGGGGAGGTACGCCGACATCGCACTCATCTCCCTATCATGTTGCATCGGTACTTTGTATATTCATGTTTCATTCTCCTCTTAGTTTTTGTTCTTTCTTTGCTTTTGCTTCCTAAAACACAAAAATACCAAAAATATTTCTGTTGTTTCTCTTTGTTTGCTTCTTCTTTTTGCCTTGGTTTGTTTTTCCCTTTTTGCTTTGTTTGAACTATTCAAAAAACCCAAAAAGATTGTGCTTTGCTTGTTCTTCCTTTTTGGTTCTTGCTTTAAAAAATCGAAAACACCAAAAATATTTGTTGTTCTTCTTTGGCTTTGTGAGTTTGTTGCAGGGTTCAGCAGTCCTCAGTGGGATTTGGTTTCATATTATTATTCAAGCCACACAAGTGAAGAGCAATAATGAGGATTAATGACAATTTGAGGTGTGGTAAGAGGCTGGTAACAAACTCTATTTGTTTTCATTTTTGTACATATACTCATCATTGTGGGCATGCTTGGTCTGTTCGTGTAGGGTGTATGTTATCTTTGGATGCTTAGTAGTTCTTGCTTTCTTATGACTAGTTTCAGCTTGCTAATAGTTTGTAGCATGTCTTATGAATGTTTGCTTGCATTACTCTATTCATAACTTGGTATGACACCGTGGTATCCTCCTCTGAATGTTTCACTTGAATTGACTTGGCACATGCTCACGCATGCATATGACTGAAATAATCAATTAAGCCTCGATGAATTATTTTGCCTTGAGGATCTTGAATCACTTTCATGCCATGATTAGTCCTGTTTTGTTGCAAGCATGATTATGACAGCTATTGCTCTCTCGTTTGTCGCTCCCTTACTATTGCTAGCCTTCACTTTCACTGAGTATGTTTTACTCATGTTTCCAACTCCCTAAAACCAAATATTGCCAAAGTGTCCACCATACCTACCTATTAGCATCATTTGCTATTTCCGTGCATATTCAATATGCCTTGTTTTCTTCCGAATAAAATGTTTGCTTGTTATGAGAAAGTTAGTTAGTAAAGCTCTCACGAACTTGATGGCACACTTTATTTCCTGCACTCAATAAACCTGAACCATTGCGTCCTTCTTTGTTGCGTATATGCTTGCGCTTTATAAGTTGAAGTTAGCAGAACCATGTATCATGGGGAACGCTTTCAACATTGCAATGGTACTTAGTACCTCGTTGATATCATGTTCTTTTGCCTATGGATCCCGGCGGTGTGAAATAAAAGTGGAACTTGTAAGATCATGGAGTTTGTATATGTGTTAGGGAAACGTCAGCTAGCCTAAGCCATGCCTAATCATGGTGGAAACTTGCAGCATAACCATAATGAGCATTCTATGAAGCATCCTCAATAAAAATCTATGCACATAGTAAATAAAAAGATCACTGAGATGCTCATTGTCTGCTCGCCTTGTCATTTTGATTATGGGACAGCTCCTGTATCATGTGCAAGGGGTACCCCGTTGGCGGTTCTCTATGATACGTATATACTTACAATGACAAGAGCTTACTTGTGACTGAAGTTGAGTAGCATGAGGATCGGTCTTCGTAAGTAAGGGGCATGAGACTTCAATTTATAACTTGTCAAGCATATCCTCTTAGTTGTGTCACTTTAACCTTAACCATTTAAAGATGCTTATGATAGGGGAAATGAGAGCTCAAAGCTAACGATTACCATACTTTCAGCATTTGGAAGCCTTTCAAACTTTTCAAAACCTTTTTCATTTCCTTGTTGAGTCTCCACTTATTCTATGAGCACCTTCTTGAGAGCATAGTTGTCATTCTTTGTGCATGTCTCATTACTTGATTATTTGTGCTATGACTTTGATGCTTGTATGTTTGATATCTTTACTTCTAGTCTTCACCTGAACTTCAGAGGTGCCTTGGCATTCACAATCAAAGGCAAGCGAGATACCACTCTATCATACCTTGCTATGAGCATTGTAATGTTGCTTATGTTTATGCTTCATGCTACTAATTATTTTTAAGTTGGAATCTCTTCATAGTTTGGAATGCCTATTAAGTAAACTTGGCTGCATACTCTTTATTATGAATTGTCTAAGTAGTTGATCACATGCTGAGAATATATACATCATATGAAGCAAACGTGTTCGTGAAAGTTCTTTTATCGCACTCAGTTTTCAACTGAATTGCTTGAGGACAAGCAATAAGATAAGGTTGGGGGGAGTTGATACATCCAAAACGTATCTACTTTCCCGAACACTTTTCCTATTGTTTCTCCTCTAAACTTGTGTGATTTGGATGCAACTAATGCGGACTGATGCTGTTTTCAGCAGAATTACCCTGGTGTCTACTTTTTGTGCAGAAAACCAACTTTCAGGAAAAATCTCGGAAAATATGCCGAAAATCCTATTTCACCAGAAGACTCCCGGAGCCAGAATACGAGACGGAGGGGGGTTGGGCCCAGGACACACCACCTGGCCATGCGGGCTAGCCCATGCCACGCCAGGGGGTGGTCTGGCCGCCCCAAACACCCCCTTGGTCTCCCTCTTCGCCTATAATAAGCCTTCTGACCTAAAAACTCTGGGGTGTTCGACGTTTTTCTAGAAAGGGTTCCACTCCGCTGCCACCACCAGATTCCACGAAACAACACGAGAAACTCCGTTCTGGCACTCTGCTGGGACGAGGAATTGGAGGAGATCATCGCCATCATCATCACCATCGCTTCTCCATCGACCATCCATGTTTCCCCCATCTATGAGTGAGTAATCCCCCGCTGTAGGCTATGGGGATGGTAGGGATTGGATGAGATTGTTCATGTAATGGCATCGGATTGTTAGGGCATGGTGCCTAGTATCTTCTATTACTGCTTTATGACTTTGTTGCAACTTGTTATGCTTAATGCTTGTCACTAGGGCCCGAGTGCCATGATTTTAGATCTGAACATGTTATTGATTCATTATGATAGTATTGTTTATGGTCTTATTTGCAAGTTGTATACACACGTTGTTGTCCGGAACCAATGGCCCCGAAGTGATAGAAATCGGGATAACCGGAGGGAATGACTTTGATGTGAGGATCACATGTGTTCACGGAGTGTTAATGCTTTGCTCCGGTGCTCTATTAAAAGGAGCACCTTAATTGCCAGTAGTTCCCTTGAGGCCCCGCTGCAAACGGGCTGGCAGGACAAAAGATGTTGTGCAAGTTCTCATTGCGAGCACGTATGACTATATATGGAACACATGCCTAGGATTATCTAGTACTTGGATGCTTTATCTTATTTATCTGCAATTTCGCTATGTTCTGATTGCTATGTGAATTGTCTTGTCCATGCAACGCCCGTCCATCCATCCCTATGCCTACCGCACTCAAACCCTACTGTTTACTGTTGTTGTTACTACTGTCTTTACTTTACTATTGCTTCTACTTTACTATTCCTACTACAAAACTATTGCTACTGATAAACTGATGTGAGCAAGATTGTTTCCAGGTGCATCTGAATTGACAACTCAGTTGTTAAGGCTTATAAATATTCTTTGGCTCCCCTTGGGTCGAATCAATAAATTGGGTTTCACTTCCCTCGAAAATACTGCGATACACCCCCTATACTTGTGGGTCATCATAGACATGTTTCCATGTCCATAAAGGATGATATATCTTAAAATCATAAAGGGTTATGTTTTAAGAAGATTGTAAACTCCTATATCGATAATACCGACTAAAGTCAAGTAGGAAGCGAGGTGATAAACCATCGAAAGTTGCACATAGTGCACTAGTGTTTCGATGATTACATTTATAATAAAAGATAAGGGCACCATCTAAAGTGATACATACTATTATAGCAGGACTAGTTCATCTTTACGTAGAAGGTGTGTCCCAGGGCACAGTGCCCATGAGAAAGCTCAAAGTGGCTGATCTAAAGTCACTGTAGGCTCCTAGAAACCGACCTCATTCTGCTGCCAAAACTACGATGCATACACAAAGATGTTATCATGAGATGATAAAGTATTAATGTCAATCAAGGTGACATTAGTAAGTTTCAAAGGATTTTCGACTGTAAAAAACAGACCCAAGACTCAACCTATTCCACGAGAAAGCATGTTCAAGGTACCGGGATACATGGTGCCAATGATAAAGAACAAATGCAGCTAGTTTATTTGTACTCTAGTGCAAGTGGGTGACTGTTAGAAATATGCCCTAGAGACAAGTAGTAATAAGGATTATTATGATATTTCATAAAGTTTATGATTAAGTTTAATATCATTCTATAACTGTATTGAATGGAAACATCAATACACGTGTGACATATAAACAACTAGGAGTTCCCGGTGAAGCTCTAGTGACTGGTTCATTGGTCAAAAGATGATCAAGGTTTCCTAATTATGTGGCATTTATGCCAGTTGGAAATGGAGTCACCTCATTATGAGAATGAGATGATGAACTATACCCAACCTAAGCATTTTGACTTGATCATGTCACGAAGTTCAAGTTATGATGATTAGAATAGACCTAGTGTACTATTTCTTAGACCGTGAGGCCATATCAATCACTGATACCCGAGGGTACTTTGATAGCATCAAACATCACACGGTTAAATGGTGATCATAAAGGTGTGTTCAGGTATTCAGAGGGAAAGTTGAGGAAATATGCGTCAAGAGAGGGATTTTTCTATCCGCGTGATGGAAAGATACTCGAGGGCCCACTCGGAGAAGTTATATCCAATAGCTGCGCACCGTGTGATTTGATCACGGGGATATCACTTGTTGAAACGAGTCAAGTAGCATTTGTAGGTAAAGATATTGAACACGACATGGTGATGTCATTGAGCAGAACTCGGACAATGCAAGTATCGAGATACAAAAGGAATAATGCACGACTTTCATGGTTCAAACGACGAAAGATTTCGTGGAATGCACAGGGGTCACATGGCCATCCAGGTCCCTCTGTTGATCATTGGTGCGGGAGGGTCCGGACCATGTCTGGAGTGTTCCTGAACCGTGGGGTATCACGCTTAAGGGCTTGATGATGCTCAGAGAGTGTTCTTTGGGATCGGTAGAATCATCGAAGAAAGAGAAGAGAGAAAACCGGAAGGGTTTCGGTAAGTCCAGAGGATGCCCAAAATGAGAGGTAATGAGTTCCACATCAACGGGGATTGAATAATATGTAAATATTTGTTAATTATTGAATTATACATGTATTTATATTTATTTAATATTTAAATATGATTTAATGGGGCAGCCCACCTAATGGGCCAAATCCCGGAGGGGAAAAGGACCAAGAGGGCCCCGCATCCCTAGGAGGGCCCAAGGGGATGGTCGGCCCCCTAGTGGGCTTGTCCCCACATGGGGCCCATGGTGGGGGATGGCCGGCGGCTCCTCCCCCCACCTCCTCTATAACACCCCAAAAATATTAATCAAGATTATCAAGTTCAAATCACCTGAGTTTAGGGTTAACAAAAACTTTTATTATTAAATTTAATATGAGTGTATGTGTGAATTGCATTAGTGTATGACTGGGTGCAATTGCCATGTTTGATTGCTACAAAAGATAAGGAATGGTTTAAAGATGAATACTACATCATCTAGGCCATTTACAAACAAAATCAAAAGAAAAGAAAATCAATTATGAATCATATAAGCAAATGGCCATTTTGACCAAAATTATCCACTAGACCACTTTGAGTATTTTTAGTCAAAATGTCTAACAAAAACTTTCCCAATTCTTTTCACCCCTTGTTAGACCAAGTAAAAGTGAACCCAAGCCCACTTTAAAAACTAACAGAAACAAATTCTAAATAATTTTAAAGGACATTGTAAAATTGAATCAAGTTCATATGCATAGATCACCATTTTTCAAAAACCAACCAAATCAATTCACCTTGGCAAACCCAAGCAACCATAGACTATCAAGCAAGTACTCAAAACACTCACCAAAATTCATCCAAATATTCAAACTTTGAATTCATGCAGCCATTTGGTTGAGCACCTAGCAGACAGCAGTAAACCTTGCCTAACTTCTACTGTCCTGAGCAGTAATTTCCTCACCACTGTGCCCCATTTCTCTCCCCTGGTCTCCCCCAGCACCCAGCATTGCAGTGGACACGTTCCCCCTTTGCTGTTTGCACCAGTGCAGTGCTGCCCGAGCTCACCATGTCGGTCGACCAAGCACCACTCGCCACAGACTGCGCCGCCCTCTCCCATGATGTCCAGGATACAGGCGACACTCCACCGCCAGCCTCTATCCACCCCTCGATCGAAAACAAGCCGTGGACCAGCCGTAATCGCCGCGCCCACTTCTTTGTCCGCCATGCCGAGAGAGCGCTAGAGCGCCGCAGCTGAAACGCACACACACGCCATGCCTTGCCCTCTCCGCACGTGCCCGCACTCACTATGACCCCAGCTACCCCCCAGACACGCCTGTTCGCCGCCGCGCGAATCATGGCCACTGTGCACCATCTCGAATGCCGCCATTCCCGCATAGAGCACGGACCGCTCCCGACCGTTCTCGACCACCCCTTGCCGCATCATCACTCGCACGACGACTGCCCTGAAGCACTGCGTCGACCCCTACCATCAGCCATGTCGCTAGCTCACTGCAAAGACATCACCGGAGGAGCCCGGCCATGCCGCGTTGCCCCTCTCACCAGTGTATAAATAGAGGCCACCCCAGCCCTCATTCGCCACACCATCTCACTCCCCTCTCTCTTAGAAACCTCTCACACCTCTCCCCGGAGGAAAGCGAGCACCCCATCACCGGAATTTCACTGGAGCCCGCCGATGTAGAGGAGAAGAGGAACAAGAGCTAGGAACCGCCGCAGGAGCCGCCGCGACCACCATCCTGTAGTGACCTCAGATCGATAAGGATCCTAAGTCCCTGTGATTAACATGCTAGTCCCTAATAGCTAGCACTTCACAGTCAATGAATATCATGTAAAACACAAGTCATTATTACACGAATAATCCAGAGTATATTTATTACAACTTGCATAGCTTATAGCTAGCTCAAAAAAACAGCGGAAACTAAGTAAAACTTGAGTCCATCAACGCCTCAGGCTAGTTGCGTGAAGACCCACGATCCCTACGCACCTTTCAATCTTCGGATTCTGCACATAAGACGTGCAGCCAACAAGTTGGGTCAATACTTTGAATGTATTGGCAAATTACACCAAGGAAAGAGTAAGACTATCTCTACATGCAAGGCTAAGAGTAGGCTCTAGGGTTCATTTGCGTAAAGCCAATTTTATCAAGGTAATAAGAAAAGAGGAAGAAAGTTTTCTCTACTTTGCAAACTTTGATATATATAGTATAGGGTCGAATGGAACACGTGGATATTACTCACCAAGTGCTGAAACAACCTAGCACTTGGATATTACGCACCAAGTTCCCAAAATCCCACCCAATAGCGATATTACTCACGCCTTGGGGTTTATAAAATGTTTAAGTTTGGAAAAGAGAGAGGAAGATCTTTCAGAGGCTCCATCCTTCAGATGCTCAAAGTTGTTCTGTTTCCGTGAACACGGCTGATCGATCAGATTGCAATACTGTCGAGAGGTCGTGCACTTTCCCCATAATCCACGGTCAAGTCCTTTTATAGACAAGACCATGGCGAAGCCTTCCCTTAGCAGCCCCTCTACGAGCTGGATCCAACCGTGCCAAGAACCTCCAAATGTTGGTACCCCGGTGAGGTTTCCCACTAAGTACTAAGCCAAGACAGAGCCCATATGTATTGTGGTTGCACTGGAAGCTTCTGAATTCTGAAACATGGCAGACTTCTTTGATTCCTGGGCGGCCGTCCTCCACCAAAATCCCACTCGTTGTCCCGACAACCATTCCGCCCAGAAGAAAAACTTAGTTTTATTTTGAAGGGGGTTTTGAGAAGAAAAGTTCGCTCGAGAGAGCTCTTATACTTAGAAAATTTTGAGTCTTTCAAACCCCCAACGGTACTTTATATATATAGCATAGCAAGCAATACTTAGCAAAAATAGAGATAACCTATTAGGAGGGGAAAATCCTAAGTATAGAACTATCATGGCATACTACAAAAATTATCGCACTTGCAAAATATTTCTAAGTAAATCTACCAAAACACTCCTACACATGCATACTACTATTTTGAAGAGCAAAACATGCATAGTATTGAAAACTGGGAAAAAATATGTACAAGTGGTGTAACTTGCCTTGATCCGAGCAACAATCTACACAACAGTACTCCTCAGCGTACTCCGAGCAATCTAACAAAACAAACATGGATCCAATCACAATTTGCACAAAACAAAGTCACGAAGTCGAATATGCATGCATGCAACATGGTAATATGCAAGGATGGATTCAAATTTGACCAAGGATTTTATTCAGGGGTGTTGCTGAGTTGGGGATGTCATTAGAATCGATTCCCCACAGATTGAAGTATTTTGGGTTAAACCCTAAATATCCAAGCTCAAAACTAGATCTACAACTCCAAACTATCTCAAGACATATCTGAACACCCTAAGCATGATGAGATAATTTCTACAGAAGATCTCGTCGATACAAAGCCAACGCAACAAGAATCAACTAAATCGGAGCTACGAATAATTTTCTAGAATTAAAATACTCTAATCTAAACATTAAATCCTACTTCAAGATTGCTATGGCAAAACAGCAATATTTTTGTAGATATGTGTTCTACTCGAAAAAATGAATCAAATGGTATATTATATGCAATTTGTGGACTAATACTCGAATTACTATGGATTTTACAAGATTAAATTATTTTCTGCCTATTAAAAAGAAAACTAAAAAGGTGGCCAGCACACGTGGCGTGGCCGATTGGCCAGCGGGCGGCGTGACGCCGGCCTGGTGACGCGGTGACGACGTGGCGGCTGCCACGCGGCGCGATGCGATTGGCCGGGGCCGTTTGACCGATTGGAGCCGTTGGATCTCGATCTGACGGTCGGAGAGGGGGGGCTTACTGACGACGGCGACGACGGGCGGCGGTGGTGCGTCGGCGGCGAGGTATGGCGGCGTGGCGGTGCTCCTCTGGCCCGATGAACAAGTCGACAGCGACCGGCTCCTCGCCGAGATTGCGTTCCCGGGGGAGGCGACGGCTCCTCCTTCCCGAGGTGGCGGCGGGCGGCGACCGGAGGCGGCGAAGTCCGGCGGAGCTCCGGCGAGCGATTGGCGGTGGCTCGGTGGCGGTTAGCGAAAGAAAAACTAGGGCTTTTGGGGAGGCGTGCCAGGGCTTTATAAAGACGCGATTTCTTGGCGTGGGGAGTACGGATTCCGCTCCGAATCGGCCGGAGGCGGTTGGCGTCGACGCGGTGGACGCCGTGTTCGTCCTGGACTCGAACGGAGGGGATGACGGGTGGGTCCGGTCTGTCAGAGGTTGCGGCTGGAGGCGGGCTGGCTGCTGGCGGCGGCCCACGTGCTGCGCGTCGCCTATCCGGCCAGGTGGGCGGTAGGTAATCCCCGGGCTGGCTCAGCCGGCCCGGTTAGGTTAGGTTCTCATTTTTTTTATACTTTTTATTCTTTTCGGTTTTCCTATTTGATTAATAACTTTTGCAAACGGACTCCGAAATAGACAAAATTTGTTTCTAAAATTTTGTAAAAAGAAGGGGGTTGGAGTAGGATTATAAAATAACACTTTTGCAAGGGTTTTGGTGGTTCAAAAAGGTTTAACCCCTTTTAGTCTATAAATGACTATGGGATTTAGGAAGAAAATAACTATGCAGTTTTTTTTGATATGTGTTGCCATGATGCAATGATATGATGCATGCTTCTAGTAACATCTGTAATTGTAAAATTTGGGATGTTACACATCCGAACCGTCGTCGACGACAACCCCCATTCGCCCCTATTGCCGACCTTAGCTGGAGCCCAGGTGAGCCCCCACGTACCCCAACCATCATGATTAGGGTTCAGTCTCACCGGCGATGTGCGACGGAGATGACGATGCTCAGATATCGATCGTGCTCTAATCGCATGACCCAGATTAAAACTTACCGTTTCTGTTTAGTTGAGTCGCTGAGCAGTAGGATCCGCCTGTCAGCAGCCCGCTGCGCGCGCGCCGCGTAGCTGGATCGGCCCAATTAGTTTCCCGCGCAAAGCCCAATGATTCAAATAAACTTTTTCCAATTTAGTTAAAACTAGATTCTGTTAGTAGATTAAAAAATCCATTCAAAGAGATTCACTAAACCAAATTGCATGATTCCAATTTTGTTGGAAAGGTATTCAAATTGTCTATCCAAGCCGGTTGGATTCAAACCATTTGAAATTATAGATAACCTATAGTAAAAATAACAAGACAGAGGCTTTTGCCACTTCAAACATTTTTTAAAAATCAACCATAAATGCTTTTGAGTTGATTTCAACTCTCAAAAATCACATTTGACAAGATCTATCTGAATATGTAAAAATATTTAGGTTTACATGTAGTGATCTTGGACTAGTACTAAAAGAATGCTATATAGGCATTTCTAGTCACTTTAATTGTATTAAATAGTAATTTTAAACTTTATAAAATTAGGACCACCACTTTAAATCACATTCCCAAGTATTAGAATATGTGGTGATGACATGTGTCAACATGATCCCATATTTTAATTGGAGAATATTAAATCTTAAGTATTTTCAATGAATAGAAATTACTTTTCTAAAATAAGAAAAATAAGAAGGTCTTTATTTCATGTGATGATTGTGATGATGCTAGATCATCTAGTGTGAGCCTTTGTGTGCTAAATAGAAGTAGTTAAGTATTGTTTGGTGATTGTATACCTCGTATTCATTTATAGATGCTAGTGCCGACCCGGATACGTTGAGGAGGAGTACTACGAAGAAGAAAACAACTTCAACCACTGCACTACTCAAGGCAAGCTAACACTTGCAAACTTCATAACTATGCAAGCCTAACACTACAAGTTCACTATGAAAGCCATCCTTGAAAGATAACCTATGCAAGATGCATTAGGCATGCTTTGGTTATGCAACCTTGATTATACCAATCCCAAGTTTTACTTGCAAGCTTTATTCTTTTACTTTTACCAAAGTTCTTTAACTTTAGTTAGTGATTTGTGAGTATTGGAAAAATAGGATAGATGTTGTAAAGAGCATAAAACTAGGCCTAGGTAGTTATACTTAGATGCCTTTAAAAAGCATAAAACTAGATTTGGATAGTTACACTTGATTTGCACCCCTCATTAGTGAATACCCTCACTTTAGTGGCTAGTGCTAAGCATAAAAGTTGATCACTTTAGATGGAAATACTTGGTGAAAATGATTATGAAAACCTTGGAATGATGATTCATTCTATTGAAATGTTTTGACATGTGTTGAGAAACACAATGGTTGATGATGAAAATGTTGACGCATGAGCCTTGGCCCTTTATAAAAACTGATGGTTGGGTTCGGATGCGATACCATTCCAATTTTACCGTACAACTATAATACCTGAATTGGGTAGGGCTTAACTGGAAGTTTATATGCCTTAGTATGGGTTCCCTCACGGAAAGAGGTTGAGCTAAGGCTACCTCGTGAATGTGAATGTCCACCTATGTAGTGCCCATGATGGAAGATGGCCATGGCTGGGAGGCCAAGCTCATAGAGGAGGTGCCTATACTAGAATGTGTAATTGAAAGGCTATGATTGATTATCTTCATACTAAGTATGATGATTCAGGGTTATCCCTGACAGATATATCGAATTTTGTGGTGAAAGTGTACCACTTCTACAGAGTGTCAAACTATTCGAATAGCCGTGTCCGTGGTCATGGACAGTTGGAGTGGCCATACTGTTCTGTTGTCAGATGTTTTCAAAATGTGAATTGAACTATGACCTTGACTTGACCACAACATGGCTGTGGACATGAAAACTAGGTTCCCACTTAGGTGATGTAGAAAATTAAATTAGGTTCTTTATTTTTGAACTCCTGATGAAATAAACCTGCCTTTTTGCAAATAAACCTAGAGCTCAAGATTACTACTAGAACTACCTTACTTGTTAGTGATAGTTTGCGAGTACTTAAAGAGTACTCATGGCTTTGTCCCGGGCTATTCCCGTGGCCAGACTATGAGGAGGACTACCAGGAAGATGGACAGTAGGAGGTATATGACAACTAGAATCATCTCTCATCGTTAGTATTGCCTATGACTCTAAAGATGGAGCCCCTGCTACGTTTACTTTCTGCTACTTTGATTGTATTAAGACTGGGTCATGATATCCTTTATTTGTAAGACCTTTATTATGGTTTGTAATGGATGATGTACTGCGGTACCAATTATGTTATGTCTCGCAAAAATGGTAATCCTGGGATTGCGATGTATGGCATAACATGCATCTGGGATTAAAAATCCGGGTGTTGAACATCCTCCCTTGATTAGTCCCACTGATGACTGCAAGTGCACATATTGTTTGTAGCTAGTTTCGAAATAGAGATATTGATCCCACGAGGAGCAGGAGTCTGAAGTCTAATAACTCTTGAATTAAATACTACAATAGAAATGCTAAATAAAGTTCTAAGTGACAAGATAAAATGCGAGTATTGCGTAAAAAGGTGTTTTGGGATTTTTGGTATAACAACAACAATAAGTAAAGGAAAACAACTGAACACAGAAAGTAAGTATCGCGTATGTGAAAGAGATTGGAACTGCAATAGGGAAAATACGTTCTTAGGGAGTAGCGGATACACCACTAGCATTATAAAGAACTAAGGTAAAGATTATTATCATGAACATTGTCAACTGTGTATGTGTGAGGGCAACGCCGTATTTGGACAAATAGGCAGCTACCACTGCTCACATCATCCTCATAACCACAACAGTCAGCAATCGACATCAATCGAATTACTACGCTATTAAGGGACTTAATCCCGTGGGACGTATCCCATGGCATGGATAGTGTACCGTGAGTTTCCTTGGTTCCCAAGTTGATGCGTAAGGAGTTCCAACAGCTTTATAGTCACTGTAAGTGCTAACACACCTCCGTCTACCAACAAGTAGTTCCCTCCATCAATTCCACATAAGAGGCAAATATTGAGAGGCCGACTTCTCCCAACATCAAGATGAAGACAATCTAACACATGGTCACAGCAATGAATATCATAATAAACTTTATCTTATTTCAATCTCATACTAGGGTTTCTTCATCTCCCCAAGAACTAAAGATCTACTCAGACATGGAGGCAATCAACATCATGGCAATAACAATGGAATCTATCATAGATGAATAATACTTGTATAAATCCACAATGAGTACGGAAATTACAACAAGATCTAGATAAGATTTAGATGGGATGGATGGAAATGGTGGTGATGCAACGGTTGATGATGAAGACTGATGGCTTAGCCTTCCGGCTCTGTGCAGGGCGAAGATGGATCCCCAGTGGACGAGTTCCCCCTCCAGATGCCTTCCGAAGGTGAGGTTTTAGCGATTTCTGGTTGTTCTGTATGTCGTCTGTCCGATCCAGTTGCACGGGGTGAAACTATTTGAGGAGACGGTGGCGGCGCCAACTATACGGCCGAAAAAGTATTCCCGCCGTATAGTTGGTCATTAAACTGTCTGGACACCTTAATCCCTTCGGGATTTCTTCTGGTATTATTGATATTTCCCAAATAAGCTATTTACATTGTTTTTGACTCCTTTTCTCCTTAGTAACTACTCCAAGAATTGTGTCCATTGTACCCATTATCTGTCCTGATCCTAGTGAAAACAGACATTAAATGTGCGTGCGAGCGCCGTAAAATACCAAGATCCTACATATAAAATGCAAAATAATAATATAAAACATGATGCAAATATGCACTCATCAACTTCCCCAAGCTTAGACTCTTGCTCGTCCCGAGCAAGTTAGCTTAATGGATGTGATCCTCATATTCATGAAGCTGAGTTGAGAAAATAAATGAGGCAGTTGCAGCATGTGTTTATCATATATGATACATAGGAATAAGTTCATGAATAGTACCTTACTCAAACCATCCGAATAATATTAGTAGGCTTCCACACCTTAGCATTTAGAGGTTCACAAAAGATCACTCTCAATATGATGTAAAAGTATTCAGTTCAACCAAATGAGATAGCGAGGTAGTCCCAAATATTTTAGGATTAACACATTTACTTGGGATTTTAAATCTCAAAACGTCTCTTTGTCATACTACAATATAGTGGTGTATGACTATTTGCTCTTTACACATTCGCTCTTTTTCTTCTTTCTTTTTCTCTTTTTTTATATATGCGCTCACACTTTTGTTTAAGTGTTGTGCAAAGAAGCTAGCCATACATTCCACTTCATGTAGGAATCCAAAGTTTAACGATCTCAATTACCAAATTTCAATTGTATATGAAGCATCTTTATCACTTGAATATTCTACCTCGACTTGTTCTCACTATATTTTTGATAGCACTCTTAATTTTCCTTTGTTCAAGGTTTCTTTTTCAACTCAACTGGTTGGATAATTTTTCTTTCTTTGTAAATCAAACCATGTACTTACAACATATTGACCAAATTATCTTTGTATGTTCCATTAATACCAATGGTGTGGAAGACTCCTATTGCTATCATCAAGTGCAAGTAAAAATTATACTCAAGACATTCATATATCCAATAGGGAAAACACAAACTCAATATTGCTACATACTCCCTCCATCCCAAAATATAAGGCGCATAAGGATTAGTCAAAAGTCAACATTTTTTAAGTTTGACCATGATTATACATAAAAATAAAAAAAATTAATAATACTAAATTAATATCAATAGATTCACCATAAAGCATATTTTTTTAATATGTCCATTCAATATTATAGATGTAGATATTTTTTCTAAATATTTGGTCAAAGTTAGTAAGGTTTGACTTTTGACCAATCCTTAGACGCCTTATATTTTGGGATGGAGGGAGTATATGATAATAAACTGGAAATTTCATAAAAGGGATCGATTATTTTTGAAGGGAATTCTAATGATGCAAACTTTATTTCTAGTTTGAACTAATGCAAAACTAAAATAGTAATGTAAAACTTATAAGATAGATTACAAGGTCTTAAAGATCTCCCAAACTTGGAATCAAGCCAGACGGGATCAAATAATCCCTTGCGATTATTTGATACCATGATTATCGTAGATCACTGTGGTGCCCTGGCATGTAACACCGCGATGCGTAGCTTCTTGTTGGTATCCTCCAGAGTGGTGATGTGGCTGTAGCACCTACGCAAATCAGATTGCAAAGTGTCCACTTTATCCACGAGTTTAGTCACCAATGGGAGAAGATCATCCTTGTTCTCTATTTCCTTGAGACGGTGGCAGACTTCGACGCGATGGAGCAGCTCCTGCTTTTGATATATCTCTCCAGTGCTCACACGCTGTCCTTGGTCCTAGGAGAAGCTTCCTCTTCCTCATCCATGATTGATGGACCGGGGAAGTGGAAACCGTTCCTCCACTCTTCTTGAGGCTTCACCCTCATACGAGCACCAATAGTAGGCTTCAAGAGTGGTGTCGTCGCTCCATTGCTAGCACCTACACCAATATTGGGTAATTCCTTAATCTTGTATGGCCTGGGGTTTGTGGTGATGAACTTGACTGTCTCCACACGCCCTTTTCCATGCGGCTTGCGACCTTCTCTCTCTTCTTGAGCCCTCTTCATTGCCACTCAGTTGGGCTTTGGTGGATCATAAACATCGTGACATATGTAGATGTCACTCACTTCATCGGAATCATTGTTGTAGTAGCTTGGCTCGATGTACTCCTTGTACCCTGGGCTAAATCTCTCCACCTCCTCGTCGTCGTTCTCCATGGACGGGCTTCTAGAGCGGTCCCTGGAAGGAGCCATGAGACCCAAGGGTTTTCCATGGCCTGGGGCGGGATAGCGCATTGCTAGATTAGTTCCTGGAGATTATGATTAGAGAGAGAGACAATTGCAGTATTTAAGGGGGGTTAGAGGTCGGTAAAACTCACGAGAAACACCAAATTCACGCCCAAGAAAAGAATCTTAACGGAATAGGAAAAGAAATCACGGATTTGGAGGAGTCCTGCCGCGTAACGACCAACTATACGGGTGCGTCCCGTATAGCTCTGGCCGTACAGTTGGTTCCGGGAAGATATTTCCGAATATCTCGAGTCCAGGTCGGTTAAGGTACAACTTAGAACCGACGATACCACTCTTTTCCTTTTTTACTCGGAAAGACGGAAAAGTAAATGAAAATGTCTGAGAGTTTAACGACCAACTATACTGCCGAAATATCTTCTCCAGTCGTATGCGACCGTATAGATACATACATAAAAAATTGAAAATGACTGAGAGTTTAACGACCAACTATACGGCTAGAATATTTTCTCCGGTCGTATAGTTGCGACCCTATAGATCCAGACATCGAAAACAATTTCACAAAGAAGATATAGAGGGTTTAACGACCAACTATAGGGCAGGATATTTTTCTCCGGTCGTATAGTTCCACCCGTATAGTTGGTAAAAACCTCTAGAAATTCAGAAAAACACGAGGAATTCAAAGGCAAAATTTTCATAAGTAAAATCTGAAAATAAATCACTTATTTGAGTAAGAACACTTACCTTGAACTTACCGTTTACTTATTTGGGGATGACCAGCTCCTCCAACAACAAAGACTTCTTCTCTTTTGGAGGAATCGACCTTAGTTCATTGAATAATTCTTGTAAGTGAAAATCACCATGACTAAAGTTCCTCTCAATAAGATTGGTGTCTTGCTGGGCAAATATGGACACTGCATCCAACATCTTTATTTCTTGTGTCTGCATGATCTATAACTAAAATTCTTGAAGTAAAAGAATCCAATGGATCAGTCTTGGCTTATGGTTCTTCCTCTCAAGGAGTTCTTTTAAACCATCACGATATGTATGAACTCTTACTTTTGCATCGACTATATAAGAACAAAATTTATCGCAAGAGAAAAATACAACAAAAAGTTCCCTCTCTTCCTTAGGATAATTCTTTTGAGCACTATTAAGAGTTATACTAGCATGATGTATAATATTAAATCTGCGACCAATGTGTTGTCCCAAAGTTACTCCTACAACATCATCACTAGCTTTACATATTAAGTCAAAAGGCGTATCCCAGATATGTGCTTTAATGATAGGAGCATGGGATAAAGCATTTTTAAGTTTATCAAAGGCTATAAGACATTTATCATCAAAATTAAATCTTACTCCCTTTTGCAGGAGGTTAGTCAAAGCTTTAGATATTCAAGAGAAATTTCTAATGAACCTTCTATAAAAACCCACATGACCAAGGAAACTTCTTATACCTTTTATATCCCTAGGTTGTGGCATTCTCTCTATGGCCTCAACCTTAGCTCTATCCACTTCAATTCCCTTACCTGATACCTTATGTACAAGGACTATACCTTCTTTGACCATAAAATGGCACTTCTCCTAGTTTAGAACAAGATTGGTTTCTTCGCAACGCTGCAAAAATATTTTGAGATTATCCAAGCAACTAGTAAACGAAGTTCCATAGACAGAAAAATCATCCATAAATACTTCCATTATCAGTTCTATAAAATCCGCAAAAATAGCACTCATGCATCTTTGAAAAGTAGCTGAAGCATTACATAAACCAAAATGCATATGTCGGTAAGCGTGTAAACCATAAGGACTAATGAAAGTTGTTTTAAGTTGGTCATTAGGATGAACAACTATTTGAGAAAAACTAGAGTATCCGTCCAAATAGCAAAAATGAGTGTGGTTTGCTAACCTTTCTAAAGTTTGATCTATGAATGGTAAAGGATAGTGATCTTTCCTAGTTTCTTTATTCGATTTCCTGAAATCTATGCACATCCTATGTCCAACAATAGTTCTAGTCGGTATCAATTCATTGTTTTGATTAGGAACAACAATAAAACCACCCTTCTTAGGAACACAATGAACAGGACTTACCCCATTCATTTTCTTTTACATGATAGATTATACCTGCGTCCAATAGGCGTACAATTTCTTTTCTTACCACTTCCTTCATTTCAGGCTTCAGTCTTCTATTAAATTCCGCAACTGGTTTAGCACCTTCTTCCATGAATATTCGGTGGACGGTTATCATGGGATTAATGCCCTCCAAATCATCCATTGAGTACCCAAAGGCCTTGCGATGCTCTCATGAGTTCTTCTTCTTATTCTCCTGAAAGTTTAGCACTAAGAATAATAGAAAATTTATTTGTATCACCTAAAAATCTGTATTTAAGATTATCTGGTAGAGTCTTCAATTCTGGGGGTGGTAATTCCTCGTCCCCTCTCTTTCCTGGCTCTTCAAAAGCCTCATTAGTTGGAGGCCCTATAATGGAAAGTGAATCGAATTCATCTTCTAATTCTTCTAGGGACTTGTCCTCCATAACTATTTCTTCATAATTTAAGTCTTCATTTACTTCTTCTTTTTGATCACTAAAGAAGAGAGCTGCCATTTCCTCAATAGTTTTCTCTTTCTCTTCTTCTTGTATTTGTGGAGGCCTGTCTTATTCAGAAATATGCCTCTGTGTAGTGTTAGGGAAAGGTAACTCATATCTTGGTTCTAGGGAGGCCAGTGTTGCTTTAACTTCTCTTTTCTTCTCAGGTTCGGGTGGTGGATCATACTTGACCAAACCCTCTTTTGGATATTGGATGTGTTCTGTAAAAGCTTTAACAACTTGCAACACAAGATCTGAATCCAAATAAAGCTCCTTAGATAATTCTTTAACATGGCCCTTTTTATTATAGTCATGAATACAATCATGATCTATTTCTACGCCTCTTTCGCTTCGTAGACCAAAATTCCATGAAACTCTATGATCATGAATTCTATTAAGTAAACCCAAGCTTTAGTTATATGAAGATTCATAAAGGCTCCTTCCGCGAAAGAGTCTAGTTCAATTTTATTCGGTTCAATTAAACCGCCATAAAAGATATGCAATAAATACCATTCAGGAAAATCATGATGAGGACATAGATTAAGTAAATCTTTAAATATGTTATGAGATTTTACAAGTCCTCATTAGGACGGTTCCTCCAAGTCATTATAAGACGCCTGAGTCCAAAAGATTTTGATAATGGGTAATATTTTGCTAGAAACTCACAAGCTAAATTATCCCAAGTAGTAGTGGCTTCTAGGGGTAGAGATCTATACCATGAGAGAGCTGTACTAGTCAAAGTCTGACTAAAAAGTTTAACCCTTACCTCATTAGCAGTATATCTCGTCAATTGAAAAGTGCCACATATATCTTTGAAACATGCAATATGCTTATATGGATCATGATCTTCTTCATCCCCACTAAATTGCTTCTTGTGTAGAATACCAAGTAATAGAGGATTTATTTCGAACACCCTTGTCTTCTCGTTGGAGTTGTCTTTTTTATAAATATCATAGGGCTTCCCAAAGTGGCTGAGTGGGTTAGTACTAGTCATATGCTCAAACTCCATCATGTTGGTGGAAACCTGTAAATCAAAACAAAACTTAGCAAGACAAAAATAAATAAGCAAAAACTAAAAGACCTATAACGCTTAGCTCCCCGGCAATGGCGCCAGAAAATAGCTTGATGACTACAAGTGCATAGATCGTTTGTAGCTAGTTTCGAAATAAAGATATCGATCCCACAGGAAGCAGGAGTCTGAATTCTAATAACTCTTGAATTAAATACTACAATAGAAATGTTATATAAAGTTCTAAGTGATAAGATAAAATGCGAGTATTGCGTAAAAAGGTGTTTTGGGGGGTTTTTGGTATAAGAGCAACAATAAGTAAAGTAAAACAACTGAACACATAAAGTAAGTATCATGTATGTAAAAGATATTGTAACTGCAATAGGGAAAAAGGCGTTGTCAGGGAGTAGCGGATACACCACTAGCATTATAAAGAAGTAAGGTAAAGATTATTATCATGAACATTCTCAACTATGTATGTGTGGGAGAAACTCCTTATTTGGACAAATAGGTAGCAACCACTGCTCACATCATCCTCATAACCACAGTAGTCAACAATTGATATCAATCGAATTACTGCGCTATTAAGGGACTTAATCCCGTGGGACGTATCCCATGGCATGGATAGTGTTCCATGAGTTTTCTCGGTTCCCAAGTAGATACATAAGGAGTGCCAACAACTTTATAGTTGCTGTAAGTGCTAACACACCTCCGTCTACCAACAAGTAGTTCCCTCCATCAATTCCCCATAAGAGGCAAATATTGAGAGGTCAACTTCCCCCAACATCAAGATGAAGACAATCTAACACATGGTCACAGCGATGAATATCATAATAAACTTTATCTTATTTCAATCTCATACTAGGGTTTCTCCATCTCCCCAAGAACTAAAGATCTACTCAGACATGGAGGCAATCAACATCATGGCAAAAACAATGGAATATATCATAGATGAATAGTACTTGTATAAATCCACAATGAGTACAGAAATTACAACAAGATCTAGACAAGATGTAGATGGGATGGATGGAGATGGTGGTGATGCAGCGGTTGATGATGAAGATCGATGCCTTAGCCTCCCGGATCTACGCAGGGCGAAGATGGATCCCTAGTGGACGAGTTCCCCCTCCAGATGCCTTCCGAGGTGAGGTTTCAGCGATTTCTGGTTGTTCTGTATGTTGTCTCTCTGATCCAGTTGCACGGGGTGAAACTATTTGAGGAGGCGGTGGCGGCGCCAACTATACGGTGGGAACTATATGGACGAAAAAAGTATTCCCGCCGTATAGTTTGTCGTTAAACCGTCTAGACGCCTTGATCGCTTCGTGTTTTCTTCTGGTATTATTGATATTTCCCAAATAAGCGATTACGCTGTTTTTGACTCCTTTTCTCCTCAGTACAACTGCTCCAAGAATTGTGTCCATCGTATCCATCATCTACCTGATCCTAGTGAAAACAGACATAAAATGTGCGCGCGAGCGCCACAAAATACCAAGATCCTACATCTACAATGCAAAATAATAATATAAAACATGATGTAAATATGCACTCATCACACACCTTGGGACTTTGAGAGAGGGAGTGCCTCCCCTCCCCTATATAAAGAGAGGTATTTTGGCAAAATAAATATAATAATAATCAATAAAAGGTTCCTTCTCTTTTGGGGAGACCTTCTAGTTGATTCTCTCTCTCCCATGACCGTGGTCCCAAGTTCGGATCACGCGAGCAAGAGCCTTCTTCACCACGGAGCACCGTCGCTATGTGGGATTCGGATCCAGGAGCTCTACTTCCACAACTGCTGCTGGACCGGGGAAGCGGGAGTCGTCGCCAGGCACCGAATGTGTGTAACTCCCTGTGAGGTGCAACACTTGGGGCACTAGGAGTCATTGGAGCCACAGGGGCTGCAAGGACTTCAACACGACCTTGAGGTTGGCTTCAGTTTGTCTACATCAACCATGATCTCCCGAGTGTTAACAATGCTTTTTGGTCTTCAAGGGTAAGTTCGTGAAAAGCCCCTCCCGTTACTGCATTACTAATAGATAGGTCCTGGCAATAGGGGTTCAGGGGCGTAGGGTAAAATTTATTGTTTTCATACATGAACCCCTACATGTTCTACACGGGCCATCAAGGTAGGAACCCCAAGTACTTTGACATGGAATCCTAAGGCAATGCTGCCGGACTCAAAGCTCTCCGACACGGAATGCCATGATATCCTACACGGATCCGAAGACCCCGATCCCAGAGCCTGATCCCGTCGAACCCTGAATCCCAACTTTGTCGAGCCCCCCTAATGTGTGATCCCCGTTTTTGAGAACCCTATTTTATAAAAGACCTCAACTTGTTGCACATTAAATTGTTCATAACTGCATACATACTTGCCTTTTGGGGGTATTTTATCGACTTACCTAATAATTAAATATGGAGACTATATGATGGCTATTCTAGTCTTATCTTGGCTCCATTTAATTTTGTGTAGCGAATTGATGCCATGTTTTCCATTGTTAATTCAACATTTAAATTGCAGTGTAACTAAACAACTTGAACCATATAATTAATTATCAGGATCATGATTCCGCTTAATATTGCCTAGTTGCATCACATCTTTGCCATGTCATGCGTCATATCATGAACATGCCGATCTTCTGTTTTAGAATTAAATAGTGCATCCGGTGTTTCTTTTAGTGCTTTGATTCTTCACGGATTCGGCATGTTTTCGAGGCGAGCATTCTCCCCATTTCTACCATTTTGCATTTATAGTCTTTACTTCCTCCTGTTGATCTATTGTTATCTGCGTTGTGATCCTTTAGCTTCCGTACCATTTATATTCTTTGCAGCCTCTATATTGCCTTGGACACCTCCTATTGCATGTTGTTTGATAGATAGTTGGCCTTGCGAGTCGTAGATGCTTGCTCAGGTGTTGTTGCACGTTGTTGATGTTCCACAGTTATTGGGAGGTTGCCACATGCTTAATGGTGGAGATGATCATGACTTTCGTTATAACTTGTTAATTAAAATGCTGGAAATAGATATAATGTAGAGGCACCAGTGGGTAATAGATGTTATTTGGTTTTTACCCGGCCAATTGTGTCCACCTAGGACCCAAGTTCTTGACACATGTTCCAAGATCGAGCATGCTAACCACTTGTGGGGTGTGTGGGCCACAAACTAGTTTGGGGTGTTATTACTATCATGTACTTATGCCATGCTTTACTGCTTTATTTACTATTGTGCGTGGAGCGCCTGTACTATTTTAGGAACAAATGTGGAATGTTTTCACGGTATCGACAAGCCTAGTCACACTTTCAGGTTCCTAGTCATTTACAGCCATTGACACAAACCCTGGATCCGTCTCGGAGCTGGCCGACTTTGTTGCAAGTAGCTTAGTGGGGTGGCCCCCATGTACTTGCTTTGGGTCTGGGAAATGTCACGTCCGAAGCCCCGCCGACATACCAATGGGTATATGTCTCATCATCTTGCACATATCTAATCTGGCAACAAGGGTGGAAGTGCGTGTGCATACTTTGGTGCACCCTTGCAGGGTTAAATCATTTTGAAAAGCCGTGTCCACAGTTATGGACGACTTGGAGAACAGTTTGATAAGGATCACGCCGATGATCCTAGAGGTTTGTCCCGATATTTCACAGCGAGTCAACCGGATAGATGATTCTTCCAATCATGTGATGAACGCAACCTGAAGAAGAGGAACGAATCTAGCAAGCAACATGAAGATAATCAATACGCCTCAAACCTGAGCCTAATAATTCTTGATCAACACAAGAACCTTCACAGCGATTCACTTCATAAGATAGATAACGACAGCGCCATCCCTAAAGGGATGCTACACGCAGCAACACAACTCAATGTTTTGACTAAAATTCTGAGCTCCCCTAAACCCTAGGTGCTTGGATCCTTTATATAGGAGTCATGCAACTAGTCAGTTGGACAGACCCAAACCGAATACACAAACGGACTCGACCCTAACATGGACTCGGACTCAATAACATAGCAGCAATGTTTAACACAACCTTAGACTTATCATTACATATTGTAGGTTGTCTTGGCGTGCCAATCATCAATGGGATGCCCGCATCATCCTCTCCCCCTTGGAAACGCGTTGTCCTCAACGCTGAAAGGTCTTCTCTAGCATGTGGCTTCATATCAAAAATATCGCCACTCTTCACCTTAAACTTCAAAACTTGCCTACCTGCCACACCACATCCTCCCTCTCGGCTAGCTTGACTTGATTCTGCACTTGGCGCTTCCTTCCTCCTCCACACGAGCTTGGATTTTGGCGCCACCACCTTCTTCTTGTCATCTCTCGATGGAGCTTGCTAAATCTGAAAGTGAACCCTCTCCGTATGACCCCGCAAAGTAGGTGTAATGCCTAGACACACAATTGACGAATACATCCATCTTTCCCTTTGTGCATACGCACTCCTGCTCCAACTCTCCGCACACCTCCTCCAACAAATCTGCGGTCTATGACCCTCGCCTCCATATGCACCGGTACAGGATCATCACGAATATCATCGGTCTGAATGCCTTTACCGACACAAACTGGAAGTGTAGAATTTGCTGCATCATCCTTCCTTGCATTGCTAAGAGGCTTGACTTCAATGGACTTATCACTAACAGGCATAGCTGAAACAACTGGCTTGTCATCAATAAGTATAGCTGAAATATCATGAGTATTGATGCTCCCTGCATCATGCTCCCCTTCTTAAAGCGTGATCGTCCTCGGTCGCGACGTAGCCTTGTGTGCCTTCTCCTTGTGCACCACCAACACCACATCAGATGTGATCATATCATCTGCCATAGGCTTCAGTGTCCTCTTTTTGCCATCATGCATGAAAGTATAAGTATTGGCTCATCCTGCATGCATAGCATTGTGATCATACTACCACAAACGACCAAGCAACAACCCACACACCTCCAATGGCAACACATCACACTCTACTTCATCAACATACTCACCAACTGTAAATGGCACACGCACACTATGTGTAACCTTCAGCATACCGCAGCTATTCAACCACTCGAGATGCTTAGGTTCAGTAATACACCATGTGGACAATCCCAATGATGCCACCATTTCCTTGCTTATGTCGTTAGTACAACTACCACCATCAATCATCAACTTGCACACTTTGCCTTTGACATACACTGAGTCTGAAATAAGTTCCAACGCTGACCGCTATAAATTGTCATGCAAGTGCCATCATGTACCCTCTTGAGTTGCACATTCATCCCATTCAAGGGTACAACCTCATCCGGAGCAACCACCTTGTCCCCCGCCTCAGATGGGGCCAAACATTTAGCACGTAAACCCTTCTTGTAATCCTCCGAACTAGCTTGTCTTGGGATGTCCTGCGCACGCCTTTCCGCACCCCACCACATGTATATTCGTGCATCCACACACATCGTTATAAGTGTGGAAACCTGTAGCATCCCAATTGTCTAACAATTGCAATGCTACTAGCCTAGTCTATATAATGGCTACTTCCTATATATAATTGTTGCATCATAATTATATCATGCTCATGTCATCATGCCACCTTGCATTTGAGCATCATATAAAACCCTTTTTGATTTGGTTCTTCTCTCATATGCATTATTAATTGTATTTGCCTCTTGATATTGTATTTGGTTATTGATATATTGTTTAAATGCCCAAGTTGAGTTGGGGGCATATCTTTTATTCGACTCCATCACCTTTCTCTGTCACCACCTTATATTCCACCATCCAACTAAATATGAGCTTTGCACTTTGTTGGGTTTTACCTCTAGCTCATGTGGGTTGGGATGGATCCAATCCTATTTCCACATGCTCTCATATTAGCATCATGTTGTTTTCACATTATTGATATGTGGAGCCACCTTTGCATGCATTATGAGTAGTGCTCCTTTTCCTAGCTTTCATATGGATTATTATGGATTTATGCTCATGTTGGGATATTTTTGGGACTATTAAACATCTAGTGGAATATACACACTAGCAAGTCCCAATTATAATCAAATATGGTCATCTCCATCTACTCCACATGGGGCATCCTTTTAATTCTTTTAGCTTGGCTTATTCCATATTTTTGGAATGCATAGGTATAAATGCCATGGATATTTATTTTGTTTTCACAAGATAAAACCTAGCATTAATGTTTATGCATGGACCATGCAACCATCACCACCATTGGATCTCCTTTGGTTTTTCTTTGGTTTTTGAATGGATCATGTTCAAACCCTAAACCCTCACATCTTGTCCTCCTCTCTTTGTCATGGGCACTTAAAACCTAGCCTTTTTCATATCTCTATCTCTTCACCAACACAATGTGTCCAACCAAAACCCCTCAAAACCCTAGCTCATTCTTTGTTCTCCTCATGACCTTGTCCATCTTTCTCTTGCATGTGATCATGTGTATGTGACCTAAATCTTTCCTCCCTCGTTCTTTCTAGCTACCCCTTGTCCTCTCTCCTTACCCTAGCTCTAATCCACCCTAAACAACCTCACCACCTCCCTCTCTCTCCCTACCTTGTTGAAACACCCCCTCCATGCCGAAGCATCCACCCCTTACCTGCAGAGCTACCCCTTCCCCTCTCCCTCTCTCTCTCGGCTTCCCCTCTCTCCCTACCAGGCAGGCCCCACCACGTCACACCCTCATCTGCCCCACTTCTTTCTTTGGCTTCAAGACAAGGAAAAGAAGGAGGGAGAGAAGACCTAGCCCAATCACCCCTTCCTCACCTTTTACAAAAGCTACCACCCTTCCCATGTGCCCTACCCTCCTCCCTCACCTACCCCACCCCTCACCCCACCTCAGACCCTAGCCAGGGGGCGCCTAGATCCCCCTCTCCCTTGCTCTTTCCCTAGCCATGGCCATGGTCCTCCTAAACTCTAGCCTCGGCCTCGGTTGTTAGCCGGTGGAGAAGTGGTGCCCAGAGGTGGAGATCGTCGGGAAGCTCTTCTACGCCGTTCTCACCGTCACCTTGCACCAGGAGCTGCCCCGGAGCGCGCCGGAGAAGCCTCGCCGCCGCCGCGCCCGAGCTGGTCTGTCGCTGTTGCCACCAAGCCCGGCGCCAGATCCCCTCCACCTCCGCCCGAACTACCACGCCGGCGACACCACGGTGAGCCCCTTGACCTCCCAGACATGTCCCCCTACCCGATCTTGTACCAGAAGCGCCAGCTCCGTCGAGCAACCGCCATTGCCCAGCGTCGCGCTCTGGCAGACAGCAGCAGCCGCAGCATCCATCCGCCTCTGTTACTCACCCTACCCCGCGCGCTGTAGACCACCTCCGTGCAAGATCTATGAACGAAAGTTGTAGATCCCAGTGCCCTCTTCGTTTTTCGTTTTTGGGTCGTCGCGTTTCGTCCAGCGTACGCGTCGCCATCGTTGCCGGAAGACAGCCAGTCTTTCGCCGCCGGCAGCACCGCGTCCGTCAGAGCGCAGCAGCAGCCGTTGTCGTTTTGCAATTGCCCCCCTCCCCTTTTTCCCGCCTAAACCCGCAGTCCCAGGAGCCCACCTGTCAGCCTCGGTGTTTTATTTGCAAGAAAACCCCCGGAAGATCCTGGCCATCACGGACAGACCCTCCCGCGCCCTGGGATCGCCCACGTGTCACGTCCCGGCTGGGCGACACGTGCGCGTGGCCCCGCTGTACCCGGACCCACCTGTCATGGGCGTGGTTAGGAAAGACCCTAGTGAGAAAAGCCCCGCGCAGCCGCTGCGCCCCACCTGGGCTGCGTCAGCATTGGACCCACGTGTTAGTGTCGGTGGCTAAGTTCAGTTGAGTGTAAAAAGTCCTGGCGAATTTCTGTTAAATAAAAAAATGATTCTAGAAAATGTTTAAATTTCAAATTCAAATCTGTTTTTAAATATCTTTTAAAAACTAATTCCAAATTAAACTTGTAATATATGTTTTTGAATCCGAAAAATGTGAGGAATTCAAATATGCCCTTAAAAATATATTTTGCACACTTTAATTTCAAGTTGATTAAAATTACAATAAAATACCCTTTTCCCTAATTAATTAATAACTTTTGTTTTATAACTCCAAATTTAACAAATAATATGTCTAAAATGATCAGCTCGACGAGACCTTTCTGTTTATGCATTCTATGTTCTGAATTGCAGCATGCATCATATAAATATAAAGTATACAGCAACTTATTTGAGGTTAAAATGTGACTAAAACTCAATAAAAGGCTTTATTCTTGTATCCCACACCTCACCCATGCCATGCTACTTTATTGCCATGCAAATTGCGCATCATTCATCATGGCATGATTGTTTGCTTGACGCATTTTATTCATATGCTTGTGCACTTTATTTATGTTGGCCCTTGTTTGTTTGGTTCTTCTTCGAATAGACGCTGAGCAGGGGATATATCAAGAAACCCAGGAGCACTACCCAGATCCTTCTCTCGCTTCAACTGAGCTGCCAGGCAAGCACTACCACATGTGTGCATACATATAGTACCTATTGCCTCTATCTTATTCTTGCATCATTGAGTCGTGATTGCATTAAACTGAATCCCAAGTACTGCATAGCCTTTACTTTTAAACCCCACCGAAGCTTGTTCCTCCATCCCATGAGCCATTACTACAGGAGTTGTTTGAGCCATGCGGGTCGTAGAACAGCATGTGTAGGGTATGTGAGTGTCTGATGGATAACGAGGTACCTAAACAACTTAACCTGAGTAGTATGGGATAACTAATGAAAGTGGCACCGGTGAGCAATATCTGCTATTTGTTTTTTCATGCTCACTTGTGTCCCGTAGGACCCCGAGTACTTGATTCCTGTTGCTTAAATATTCGCGCTAACCACATCCGGAAGGCCTATGGACCCCCCTGAGCCAGAGCTTGATTCATTCTTATTTCTTGGGGCCACAAAGTAGTTTGGGGCTTTATTACTATTCTGTACTTATGCCATGCTTTACTGCTTTATTTAAGATTGTGCGAGGAGCACCTGTACTGTTTAGGTAAGCGGAGTGTTTTCGCGGTATCGACAAGCCCAGTCACACTTTCGGGTTCCCAGTCGTTTACAGCCATTGACGCAAACCTTGAGTCCGTCTCGGAGCCGTCCAACTTCGTTGCGGGTAGCTTAATGGGGTGGCCCCCTGAAATATTTCTGAATCCTGTGATCGCTTTGTCGTGAATGCCTCGTTGGTTTTGATTTGGTTTTTCCGAGGTTGATCGAGTGTGTGTTGCTATTTGTGCACCCCTGCAGGGTAAATCTTTCGGAAAGCCGTGTTCGCGGTTATGGACGACTTGGAGCACAGTTTCTCGATCATAGACAAGTATAACTAAAGTACCGCTTTTAATTTGACTAAGTATCTGACTAGTAAATAGTGCAACACTCATGGAATGGTTAATAAAACTGCCAACGGATGGGGGATTGTTCGTCCGCTTCCTCGTTGGTAAGCGAGGAGGAGGATGGATCTCTTAATATTACCGTTATAACTGTTGTTATTAATTCACGGACATCCGTCTATCTTTGGTTAGGCGGATGGTTAGCGAGTATCTATAGAATTGTTAGGTATTATCTTTTGCTGCAATTGCGTCACCCCAGGTTGTGTCCCCTTTAGAGGCATAAAGACTTGCTGAGTACCCCTAGGGTCTCACACGATAAATTGTTTGATTCAGATGAACAGGTAAACTCGCAAGATGGATACTGGGTGGAGGAGACGGACGATGTTGGCAACGATCACTCGGTGTACAGATTCCGGGAACGGGGATCCGTGAGATCTGTTGGCGGGATGTGTTTATTTATGGGGCATCTTATGCCGATTTGCTTCTTATCCGTACTCGGATCTTGTTTTCCGCTTCCGCCTGATACTCTGATGTTTGATGTATGAGGAGATATCCTAAACTATTATATCTATCTAGGATATTTGGATCTTGCCGTATGGCGTTGCAATATTTCTATTTTTTTAGATGGAATGGCTCTGAGGACTGTTGTATGGTGGCTTGCATACATACTCATTTGTGTATGTAGTTGATCCCTTCGCCTGCCGATTACGCCGCTCGTTCTTGTCCCGATGTTTGGGGATGGTTAGGACGGCCGAAAGGTCTACCTGTGAGTGGCATTTGGCCCCACCGTACTATTTTAACCATTTCCGCTCATCCAGGCTTGCAACTAAGAGCGTAATTCACGAGATAGTTACAAAACCATAGTGTCATCGGGCTTGAGATTACATAAGCCAAAACCACGCTCCATCGTGCGTTCCTATAACTTATACTCTGTCAGTGTTGCACTATGTAAAAGCTTTCACTTCAATTTATTAGTATCCTAGCGCACACGATTTTACCGGTCTAGATGATCATTGTAGACGTCGCCCGCTGAAAAACCACTCACATCACCCTGAAGATCCATCTCTGAATTATAGCAGAAATCTGGCCAAAAATCTGAGTCACGACAGGAAAACTACCGCAGCAGAAAATCAACTCAAAATAGTCTGCGGTAGAGAAAAAACAGTCCACGACAGTGCAAAACGGGATATAAAATGAGTCGTGGTACCGCGGGCGGCAGCGATCTCTATTTTTTTCCTTCAAGATGAAGACACTCACGTATGGAAAACTCACGTTCCAAGATAGCATGGGGATCGCTTTATTCTTTTTTTTCTTCTATAGATCGGATCTCTCTTTTTTTAATTTTCCTTGCACGCTGATTTCTTTCCTTCCTTTTCCAGAGTCCACGCGGCCACACATGCATGCACTCAAGTCAGAAAATATCGGAAATAGACTCCTTTTGATTCTTTTCTTTTTCTCCCGTATACCAACAATACCAATCAGATATTTTTTTGTAAAACTGAATACCAATCAGATCTGTACGTACCAAACTCTCCGTGTGACGTTTCTGACCAGACTAAAACAACTCCAACTGATCCCCGGCTCACGATGGGCAAGATCCCCGGAAGTAGCGATCGATTCCTTTGCTGTTCCTAAAAATCAGCACGATGGAAGGGATCCACGGCGACAACTCCCTCGCGCCTGCCTCCCTCCCTCCTTCCTTTCCTAGATTCCACGTAGAGCTGATTCCGAAGGATCGATCTGCACACCACCGAGTCGCCTTGATGAACAAGACTACTCGCAGACTTCCAAATCGATCTCCAAACGTGAAACAGGACAAAATCACCCACCAGAAAACTCGTCATCCGCAAATGAATCAACCAACAATACTCGCCGTGATAAACCCAGTAATCTGATACCACATGATAAGGATTATGTCTATGATTCTAGAGTTTTGTCCTGATCTTTCACAGCGAGTCAACCAGATAGATGATTCTTTCAATAATGCTATAAACGCAACCTGAATAAGATGAACGAATCCAGCAAGCAATGTGAAGATAATCAACACGCCTCAAACCTGAGCCTAATAATTCTTGATCAACACAAGAACCTTCACAGTGATTCACTTCATAAGATAGATAACAGCAGCGCCGTCCCCGGAGGGATTCTACACGCAGCAACACAACTCAATGTTTTGACTAAAATTCTGAACTCCCCTAAACCCTAGGCGCTTGGATCCTTTATATAGGAGTCCTGCAACTAGTCGATTGGACAGACACAAACCGAATACACAAACAGACTCGATCCTAACCTGGACTCAGGCTCAATAACATAGCAGCAATGTTTGACACAATCTTAGACTTATCATTACATATTGTAGGTTATCCTGGCGTCCCAATCATCAATGGGATGCCCGCATCATCCTCTCCCCCTTGGAAAGGCGTTGTCCTTAACGCTGAAAGGTCTTCTCTAGCATGTGGCGTCATATCAAGATGGGTATGTTTGGTGTTAGTAATAGGTTGATTCTGAATAGGTCTTTCTTATCCCTCTCTGATAGCCGATAGTTGTATCGAGTCTCTATAGGTTGTGTAGTGCATGCTTTGCTGCCGCTTCAGTCCACCATAACTATGTAGGCGAGAGCCGCTGAATTCTAGACTCGCCATGTACTGGCCTCAACAATGACTGCTCCCTTTTTCCTTTGCCCTTTGTCGGCACCCCTTTTGTTTTAACAGGTATAATTTCGACAATGTTAGCAATGTTACTCTTCCAGCTTGGCCTGGGCAGGTTTATGGATGCCATTGGTTATTCCTCAGGGCTCTTGGCCCAATTTTCTTATTATCCGTACTCGGATGTTGTATCGTTTTCAAGGTGATTTGGATCTTTGAACTGTATATCTGTATTCTTGACTCATTGAGTCGTTGTTGTATATATATGTTCTTGTGGGTTCCATCATGAACTATTGTGTAACGATATTACTTCGTTTTCTACCCGACCGCAAGTGTCTGGTGGGCATCATTGAATCGTTTCTATGCGGGTTTGGTGGGAATCGCTAAAATCTAGGCCGATTCGAGGGTGTTAGAAAGTGGTATCAGAGCTCAGCAGTTGTAATGCCCCACTGGTCCAGCCTGTAGGATAACCTAGCTAACGGCCGATGTAGAGTGTCAAAGCTATTTTGCAAATCGGTTGGATAGATCTGATTAGGTCTGCTTTTATTCCTTACCCCTATGTTATTCTCCTCTTACCTCTACGTGTTTTGAATCTGTTCTCTTACCTTTTTTCGAGTCTAGGAATTCTTGTGGTTGGGTTTCTGTTGTACCTTCAGGATTTCACTTCCTTCCTCTTGTAACGATGTTTCTACATTCGGTCTTCATGCTATCCGAGGAATCTTTCATATGTTGTACCTTTCTTTGTTCCAAATCCCACTAAAAAATTTCTTTGTATCTTCCGGTGTTTTCCAATGCGATGAGATATTCTACGTCAGATGAGCCAGCATCACTCCTTTGTTTTCTGAATACCATTTGTCAAGATCTTCAGTTTAAATTCGAGAGTTGGTTGTGATGGGGTTCGTTGCCTAGAAAAGAAAAAAATTCCTACGGTTGCAACCACCAAGATCATATCTACGAGATACATGTAACGGTTTTAGATGGACTCACCCTCAAAGACTGTAATGCAGGATAATGTTCCTACAAACAAACGTGGATGGTGTAGAATGTACTCGACCATCCTCAAGGACGCGCAGACAATCAGCACCACAAGAGGCAGTGCCTCCGTAATCGGTCACACGTACGGTGTGCCGACGACTCCCGATCCCTCGCTCCAGCCGGGCAGCAGAAGTAGCGGATCCCCAGGAACTCCAACAGCGCTACGCCATGGTAGAGATGGTGGAGGGGAAGATCTCGAGCAGGGCTTGGCCTAAGCACCTTTCTAGTGGTAATGTACAAGGCTAGCAAGAGGGATAAGATGGCAACTAAAGGGCATATGAGAGAGGGGTGAATGTTTGTTAGAGAGAGGAGAGGAAGGGGGCTATATATAGGCGAGGAGGCAGACCAAGGGGGCATGGCCCACAGCCATGGGGCTGCCCCCACCTCTCCCCCAATTTATGTGGTGGACTCTCCTCTCACATAAAAACTCTCTCCATTTTCTCTCATTCATTTTCCACTCAAAAATCAAGAGTCTTTTCATTAAAACCACTTTTAATTCACTTGATTTAATGTCACTCCTTTAATGAACACTTCATTTAATGAGTACTTCATTTAATCAACACTTCATTTAATGAACACATTAACAATTCAATCCCTTGCTTTGTTTTGATACCCCAAAACCATTTCGGCAGATTCGACGGAATAATCCCTGCGATGCTCATTTTCTTCCCCTGTGTTCCCTATCCGCTCAATTGCGTCGACTAACCTTAAGTGTGTCTCCCTACAGGTTCGAGAACTATGTAGACATGATCGAGACTCTCTCCGATCAATAATCATTAGTGGGACCTGGAGATTCATAATGACTCCCACTAGTTCCATGAAAATCCAATTGATCGTCCGAACCTTTTTCACTGTAATCAAATTCCTTTTGTCTCGCGATATTTTACTTGTCCGAGATTAGATCTCTCGGTATCATCCATACCTTGTTTAATCTCGTTCCCAACAAGTACTTTTTTCTCGTTCCTATGATATAACATTCTAGTAATCAAATCACTTGCTTGCAAGCTATGTCAATATGATATCACCGAGAGGGCCCTGAGCATATCTCTCCATCATCTGGATGGACAAATCCCACTCTTTCTCCACGAGCCTCAACTAACACTTTCCAAGTACCTGACGACACCTTTATAAACTACGAATGTGATAACAATATAAACTTGAAGACATGATCATTGTTACATCTACTTCGGGTGACTGTTCATCATATCATTCTCAATGATATGACCCTGTTATTAACAACATCCAATGTTCATGATTAGGAAACCCGTGATCATCATTTAATCAACAAGCTAGTATTTAGAGAGGCTTTACTAGGAACAATTTATATTTATAAATCACACATGTATTAATGTTTCCTATTAACACAATTATAGCATGAAAATAAACATCAGTTATAAACCTGGAATATCCTAATAACCACTTTATTATTGCCTCTCGAGCATATTCCTTTAAATCTCCCACTTGCACTAGAGTCAGTAATCTAGTTTACATAGTCATAAATATAACACCCATAGAGTTCTGGTGCTGATTGTCATGGTGATGGTACGGTAGATGCCATGGATAGGCTAAAGATGGGGCCAATGAGTGCTAGGGGAATCCAGAGAGGGAGAACGTGGTGATTCCACGCACAGATGTTCTTGTATTCTCTCTATCAATGGTGTTTACAAGTACTCTTCAAGCTCTTGGTAAGAAGGAGACTATGTCCCTTACTCCCTGCAAACTAGCTCTAGAGTTCTACCTTAGACAGAGAAAATGATCGATCCCCCTCTATGGAGGCCCCGATGCTCCTTATATAGGGGATCCCGGGTTACAATATTAGGGCATACGTGGCAGCATATTCTCCGAATATGCTCCTCGCCTAAAGCTAGATGCTTCTTTATTCTCTTTAACGGCTCGTCCGGGCTTTGGACGTAACCCACAATGTAATCTTTGTCTTTAAGCGTCACCAGACACGGGCTACGTCATCCAACATTGCCCGCGTCACCTTGGTCGCCCATGACCCGCTGGTCCTCTTCTTTGATTTGCTTCCCTCACGCTACAGCTAATAAAGCCACCTTTTGACCAGCGGGAGATTCCTTCCTTTTCTTGGAAGCCATGGAATAATTCGGCTAGCATGTGGCTAATTCGGCTACCAAGATGCCTGCAAAACTGATAGACCAACATGGCCATTATATATTTTATGCCGGCCGGACTACGGTTAAGGAGATGCTCCACGGGCCGGGTAACTCCGTGGTTCGGCCTGCCTTGAGGTGACCCGGTCAGCACTTGCTTTGACCGCGCCGTACCCCAGCTAACTCGGCCTTTATACCCCGGTGTTACCCTACCCGGGGGTATCCCCCCAACATTAGTCCCCGAAGCTGGTACGGTCTTAGCAACTTTTAGTTGTTAAGGCCACAGCAGGTTCCCATATCCGGATCTCTACCTCTTTGGCCGAGTTTATACAGCAACCCGGGGCTTCTCCTCCGGGGATCCCTTGGCTCATTCCGAGTTATTCCTTGCTGGCCGGGTTTTTGCCTGTTTATCCGGGCTACTTTTCCTTCTCTTGTACGCTTCCCCACATCCTATGTGGAGGGTAATCATCATTTTGCCTCATTTTAAAGGCTATGCGCATTTAATGTGCCGGTTACTGTCGCAATGTCAGGAATAACTGTTGCGCATGTCCCTTCACTGCGGCGCCTCGTTAACTGTAACATTACATCGCGTCATGAGATCCTCTGCCCCTATGGTCCTTGCTGTGGCCACGCTCCGATTGGCTGATTCGGCCGTGTACACGCCCGTTGCATGCGGCGTGGCAACAGCAAAGGATCCCACTACGCACCCGTTGCACGGTTAAGTAGAGGGCCTGGGGCAATCTCTGGGGAAGTTCCCCATTTTCTCTACGCTTCCTAGCCTCCTTTCTCTCTCACTGTAACCTTGTCGCCGCCGCTAGTTCCTCGTTGCACCAGCACCGTCGCGACCGCACACAGGCAGCACCTTGCGCCTACGCTGCCATTCCCGCTCAAGGGCTTCATCACGGGGCCTTGCGCTTCCCGTTTCCCCTCCTCCGGTTATTTCTACTCCGATTTCTCTCTCGAAGACCTTGAGTCCACCATGACTGAGGAGGAGGCAGCCATGGTGGCGCAGCAGGAGGAAGAAGCAGAGGGCCACAAGCGGCTGCTGGGACGGTGCGTTCGTCTATGAGGACGACTTGGACTAGATCCGTGCCACGCGCTGCATCCCCTCCGGCGTCGCCTGTCGCCTCGCCTCTGGCGAGATTTCTCCTTCCCCAATCCTAGGGAATATGTTGTTTTTCTTTCGCATTTTCAGTGTGGCTTCAGCCTTCCTACCTCAGATTTCTTTTTTGATTTCATTTCTACATATAACCTGCAACCACATCATCTCCCCGCGAATGCCATGACTTCTTTGTCCTCTTTTGCCTTTGGCATTGAGGGATATATCAGCCTCTAGCCAACCAAGGAGCTGTGGATCAAATTCTTCGGTCTCCGGAGGAATGTGGTTCCGGATCCGGAGCTTGCTCCGGAGGATAAGCACTTGACCCAATGCGGCGCTGCCTCCATTCCCCCCGCAAAAACTCCGCGTTTACCCGGGTCACCGGGCTCGAGTCCTGCAAAGGCTAGGCCCGGACTTTCTTCTACGTCTGGAATACCACCAAGGTGGACTTGATCCGGATCCTCCCCTTCAAGCTTGGCCTTCCAGATACCTCTCTTTGGGATAGCATTCCCAAGCGACCCATGGCCCTGGCAAATCAGGTGGAGCGCCGGATCAAGGAGCTGCTCAAGGAGAAGCTCTAGGGGAGGACATCATGATTACTTTTGTCCACAGCCGGGTCTCCCCCTTCAGAAGCGAGCCCACAAGATCTGTTACTTGAGCGGCCCCCTCGACCCCCACTGGACTTCATCTTTCGAGCTTGATAACTTGGCGGTTTACCACTGCGTTAAGGCCATTTTCAATGTGGAGAAGGAATTCTCCGAAGATTGGGAATGGAGGCTCGAGCCCTTCACCCGGGACAACCCTCCTCTAAAGGTAAACTCACTTCTTACTGTTTTCCGGATCTTCTTTGTATGTCGGTTTACTTTCGTAACATGGCAATTATTGTATTGTTCTCAGCGATTCCTCCAGCAGCCACTAGAGGATGGCGAGGTGCTAGCGAGCAAGTGGGTGCCGGACCATGCCGAGGAGGACAAGGAGGAGCCTGATCCGGAGACTTTCCTGCCTACTCCGGATGTCGTCAAATGCAGCGCTGGTAATGCCTCTTCTCTAAGGGATTGGCCAGATGACGATGACTCGGACGTTGAGGTCCTGGAGGTACTTGATCCGGTTCTCATCTCTTACGTGCATCTGATGTCCGAATCTTCAGCTAACCCGGCCGGTTAGGTCCACGAGGTTCCTCCCCTCGCCACTGGTGCTCCGGTCCCTGCTTCTTCCGAGAAGCACTTGGTGGCCTCGGCCGCATCTTCAGAGGTGTCGCCGCACAAGAAGAGGCAGAAGAAGTCCGGGGTGAAAGCCTCGACTAAGCCGGCCGCCAAGAGCACGGTCCGGAGAACGCCCAAACCTCAGGCTCCCCTAACCTCAGACGAGTAAGTCTTTTTGCCCTTCAAGTTTTTTCCCTTTCTGTGTTTACTTTTGTCTCTTGTTGGCTATTTTCCTCTTTTTGACTTGGTTCTTTTCTGCTTCATAGGGCTCCTAGGGTCATTCCCCAGAGCGACTCCGGCATAGCTTCTCCAATCCGGAGTAGCCCTTCTCCCCCCGCGATGACTATACTCGCCCGTTCAGCCCTATCCAAGAGGGTTCTGCGGCTGCGCCTGATCAGAGCCCACCTCGTCATGAGGAGGGCAATGTCGGCACGGGGGGCAGCGAGGCGGCTTTGGATACGGCCATGCTAGATCTCCCCAGCTCCTCTTCGGCCCCAATGCCAAGTGTTAAGGCGCCAGCTCCATCGGTGCCGCCCCAGTCAAGTTTCTCTCCTATTCTAGTTTCCTCCGAACCAGCCCTACCAGCAGCAAAAGCACCAACAGCACCAATAGCATAAGCAGCAACGCCAGCACTAGCGGTAGCACCAACACCAGCACCAGCAACAGCATCAGTAGCAGCAACAACACCATCACCAGCAATAGCCCCAGCAGCAGCAACACACCACCACCAGCAGCAGCACCAGCAGGTTCCACCAAGCCTCCCAACAGGAAGGCCCCGTCAGCTCCCTCCGGATGAAGTCCCTTGGTCGCGGATATCTTCCAGCCAGCTCCTCAGGCTTCATCCGACAAGCTCAAGAAAGCTGTCGGATCAGCTAAAGGGATCTCCTTTGGGTCACACGCTGCCAGATTAGAGGGTAGCAGGCAGCTGGTTCTGCATACTAGCCCTGCTATAGCTCAATTGTCCAGGCGTGAGTCCCACGTCAAAGGCCTTGTGGCGAACTACTCTCCCTGCGGTGAAAGTTACAGTCCACTGCTCCTGGGGTACATGAAGAACTGGAACAATGTAGAATTCATCGACCCACGAGATGATCTGCCGGAGAAGTTCGGCCCAGCCGAGTTCAGCGCACAGATGAACTCCGCTACCTTTGTGGTACTTTGCATAGATGAGCACTTTATATATATCCCCTAGTCCCCGAGCCTCCGAGGGAGTAACTTGTTACTCGTTCGGATGCTCCTTAGAGAATTTGGTTCATGTTCGTAGTAACTTCTAATTTTAATAAAGTTAGAGCCGGGTTAGGTTCCCTTGGTCCGGATCTTGTACACTTCGAATATCCACACACCTAGAGCCGGGTTAAGTTCCCTTGGCCCAGATCTTGTAGACTTCGAATATCCACACACCTAGAGCCGAGTTATGTTCCACTTGGCCTGGAGCTTGTAGACTTTAAATATCCACACACCTAGAGCCGGGTTAAGTTCCACTTGACCCGGATCTTGTAGACTTTGAATATCCACACACCTAGAGCCGGGTTAAGTTCCGCTTGGCCCGGATCTTGTAGACTTCGAATATCGACACACCTAGAGCCGGGTTAAGTTCCACTTGGCCCGAATCTTGTAGACTTGGAATATCCACACACCTAGAGCCGGGTTAAGTTCCACTTGGCCCGGATCTTGTAGACTTCGAATATCCACACACCTAGAGCCGGGTTAAGTTCCGCTTGGCCCGGATCTTGTAGATTTCGATTTTTTTACTTTGCCTTTAAACTTGACATTGCCTTGCTTATTTCAGATTACCACTAACCGCCGATCCGCTTAGTTCCAGTGCCTGCTGGACTCCTATAAAGACATTCGCGCGTGTTATGGCAAACTCCTAGAGGAGCACCAGAAGAAGGGTAATATTCCTTACTTAGACTTTCCCTCTCCCATTTTTGTTCATTCGGAAGAATCTTGCTGAGATCAAAGGTAATCTCATCTCCTTCGTACGATCGCTGGTGGACATTTATACTTTGGTTTCTCCAGATTATGCCACTGTTGCAGTTGCTCTCGAAGACAACGTTATAATGCCTGACATGATGACCCATTTCCTCGAACAAGAAGGGAAGCATGAGGCTGAGCTGAAGAAGAAGGATGAAGAGATAGCTTAGTTGCAGCTCCAGGACTCGGAAATTACTCGGCTGAATGCCGAAATTCAGAGGCTCAAGGTCCTCCATAAGTCCGAATTGGAGAAGGCTGACCAGGAGTTTGCAGAGGAAAAAGAGCGTTTAACCACGCAAATTTCCAAGGACCAAAGCTTACTACAGGAAGCCGACGTCAAACTCACGTCGGTGACCTCTGAGTACGACAAACTCCAGGCCCACAACGCCAATGTCCATTCCAAGCTTCAGCGACTTCTCTTCCCGATCGCACGTGAGTTCCTTGCCCTTGCTTAATTTTCCTTCCTCTGGGTTTCTTGCTTTTGCTCATTTTCTCCTCTGCTCTATTCTCAGGAAAATTTCCAGAAAGTGACACGCTTGGTGTTGCTGCCGTACTCTAGTCCCGCGAGCAACGTGGTATTCTTGCAGGCCCTGATGCCGAGCCAATCCCGTATAATACAGAGGATCTGCTGGCAAGCCTCACCACTCGTCTTGAGCTAGTGAAGAACCACGACGCAGACATTATACCGGCGGCAACATGAATGTTCGTCTCCCTCTGGCCCACTGAGACCATTCCTAAAAGAGGGTCGGCTTTCATAGCCAAACTGATGGAGTGCGATACGCAGCTGCATCTGTGGCGTGAATCCGCCGCACGAGCTGGGGCTGACATTGCCTTGCAGTTTGTCCTTTCGTGGTATGAAGGAATTGATCTGGGGTTGCTTACTCGCATGCGCACCGGGTCTAAGTGGTGCGAAGATCCGGATTGGATTGTGCGCTGCAAAGCCTATGCCAACAAGCTTATTCAATACTCCTTCTGCCACGCTTGGAACGAAGGGCCGAGTTATCTCGACGTTTTTGATGATGAAGCTGCTTCTGGGGACGAAGAGGATGAAGAAGAAGGGAGTGAGGGTGAGGCCTCCGATCTTGGAGACAAGGCCGAAGACCCGGAGGATGGCGAGGTTGACCCTGAGGATGAAGCTGAGGCTACCGCCCCTCCCCCAAACTCCGAAGTACCACCTTCTTCGGCTGACGATTCGGCTGCTGCTCCTGCTCCTTAAAAACACTTATCATATTTGTTAGATCCCCGGAATGCCGGGTGGAAGTGTATCTAAGTACTTTACTTTGGTTGTGCTACAACTTATCGTTTTTAACTAAGTTCTTAATGCTGGATTATCATGGGCGAAGTCCCCAAGTTTCGTTTTCTTGTTCCCCCAATTTTTTGACTCGGCTCACGTCTACCTTGATTCGGCTTTTCGACTTACGAGTCTGAGGTTCAAAAAATTTATTTAACAATACTTGAAACTTTGAGATTAGCTCAAAATGATCCGGCGTTAAATGAATACAAGAAACCAAGTGTTAGTCAAAATAACCAATGTCGGCTCGTTTAAGTTCTTTTTCTTAGTCGTTTTTCATATGCTTTGCCATTCCAAACTTGTTCTTTTGCTTGCCATGAAGCCAATTCTTGTTGGACAGCAGCAAAGTCGAAGAGTTGGGTTTTTGGTGCTCACACATTACTAACCCGACTAAGATATAAGCGACTTCAGCCAACCGACATAGAAATACGAAAATGAGAAACAATTATTACGGCAGTCCCCGAGTCTCTGCTTGGGGTTCCAAAGTTTTATTAATAAGCTCATTACCGACATACATACCGACATATGAGTTGCTTGGATACATTCACCTCTTTGTTAGGTGTAGAAAGGACGAAGTAGTTCTACGTTCCACGGTTGCTTAGATTCCTCTCCGGACCTGTCTACCTTGTTCTTTTCCTAGGGCTGTGGATCAATAAGATAGTAGGAATCATTGTGCAAGGCTTTGCCTACAATGAAAGGTCCTTCCCATGGAGGGGATAGCTTATGCATGCCAGCTGTGCGCTATATCAACGGGAGTACCAGTTCACCTTCCCGGAAGACTCGGGGGTTTACTTTCCGGCTATGATAGCGTTGGATATTTTGCTGATATATGGCAGATATGGACAAGGACAATTCTCTCGCTTCTTCCAGTAGATCAACATCATTTTGCCGGGCTTCGCGCACTTCGGCTTCTGTGTATTGGGTGACTCTTGGCGAATCATGCTCTATGTCGGCTGGTAATACAGCTTCTGCCCCACTAGAAAGAATGGCGTATAGCCTGTTGATCGATTCAAAGTTGTTCTTAAACTCCACAGTACCACTGGTAGTTCTTCTATCCAGCACCCCGCTGATCTTTGCAGCGGCTCTATGAGCCGGGGTTTTATCCCGGACAATACCAGTCCATTGGATCTTTCCACTTGCCCGTTCGATGCGGGGTGGGCGACTGAGGCGACATCTAGCCGTATCTTCTTTTCTTGGCAGAACCTCGCAAATGCTCCTTCGGCGAAATTTGTTCCATTATCAGTTATGATACTATGGGGATAGCCATATCTCAGGATTATATCCTTGAGGAATCTTACTGTTGTTGCCCCATCACATTTCCGGATTGCTTTTACTTCAACCCACTTGGTGAACTTGTCAACCATAACTAGGATCTGGGTCATCCCTCCTTTAGCCGGCTTAAATGGCCCTACCATATCTAGGCACCATACAACAAATGGCCAGGTAATGGGGATAGTTTTCAGCTCCGACATTGGTAAATGAGTTTTTGTGGCGTATCTTTGACAACCATTGCATTTTCTCACTAGATCCTCTGCTTGCTCCAAAGCACTGTGCCAATAAAATCCATGCCAGAAAGCTTTTACCACTAAGGCCCTTGAGGAGGCATGATGGCCACATTCCCCTTGGTGAATATCCCGGAGTATGTCAAGTCCTTCCTCCGGATCAACACACCGGTGTAGTACTATTGTCACACTTCTTTTGTATAGTTCGGCGTTGATAATTGTATAGGCCTTTGCTCTCTTTTGGATCTGTCTTGATATTATCTCGTCATCCAGCAAGGTTCCCTCTTTCAGGAAATCAAAAATTGGCTTGGCCCAAGTTGGTATAGTTCGGACGGGAAATGGTTCCTCATCAATTTCCATCGCATCTACCGACATAACTCTAGCCGGATCAGGCTGATCAGTCCCCGGGTTTGCTGAGGCAGTCCTCGGGTTTGCCGAAGCAGTCCTCGGGTTTGCTGAGGTGCCTCCCCACTCTATCTCCATTGGTGCAGCTCCTGATCTGGAGAGTGCCGGGATATAAATTTAGTCTGATTCAGGCGATGACATGATAGATGGTTTTCTCGGGTGTTCCAAAGCAACATTTGGCGGGATTGGCTGCCGGGATGAGCCTAACTTGGACACCGTATTTGCTGCCTCGTTTTCGATCCGAGGTATGTGATGGAACTCATACCCTTCGAAAAACCCACTTATCTTTTAAACATGGAATCTGTATAGGGCCATATTAGCATCCAAGGCATCCCAATTCCTAGACACTTGTTGCACCACCAAATCCAAATATCCAAATCATTGTATCTGACGTATCCCCACTTCTTTCGCTACCTTGAGACCATGTACCAATGCTTTGTACTCTGCAACATTATTCGGGGCACTGAAGTGGATTTGAAGGACATATTTCAGTTAATCCTTCTTGGGCAAGGTAAGCACTACCCCGGCGCCCAACCCATCTTTCAGTTTCGATCCATCAAAGTGCATTTGCCAATAATTGGAGTCCGACAAAGGTGGCTCATATTGCATTTCAGCCTAGTCCATGAATAAATCCGCCACAACTTGCGACTTTATAGCATCTCTTCTGTCAAATTGTGGCGCATATGGGGCTAACTCAATTGCCCATTTTGCTATCCAGCCACTTGCATCTTTGTTACTCATAATCTCTGATATGGGTGCCTCACATATCACTTTGATGGGATGTTCCTCAAAATAGTGTTTGAGTTTCTTGGCCGACATATATACGCCATACGCCATCTTTTGATAGTGAGGGTAGTTCTGTTTTGAAGCTGACAATACTTCGCTCAGATAATACACCGGCCTTTGCAGCGACTTTCCTTCTTCCTCGCACTCCACTACGATTACTACACTTACGACTCGGTTGGTCGCGGCTACGTAGAGCAACATTGGCTCCTTGGGTAGTGGTGCTGCTAGGATCGGTGCAGTAGATAACATCTTTTTCAATTCTCAAAATGCAAGGTCCGCTTGTGGCGTCCATGTGAATTTGTCTGCTTTTTTCATTAGCTGGTAGAGGGGCAAGGCCTTCTCTCCCAACCGACATACGAACCGGCTTAACGATGCCAGGCAACCAGTGAACTTCTGCACATCGTTAAGGCATTTTGGCAGTTCCATTCTTTCTATGGCCCGGATTTTTGTCGGGTTAGCTGTGATACCTCTACTAGGTACTAAAAAACCGAGTAACTTTTTAGCGGGCACGCCAAAGGTGCACTTCTCCGGGTTTAGCTTCATTCGGAACCTTCTTAAGTTTGCGAATGTTTACCGGATATCATCAAGGAGCGTATTGCTTTCCTTGGTCTTTATCACCACATCATCCACATAAACTTGCACGTTCCGACCTATTTGGTCATGTAAGCATTTTTGCATGCATTGTTGGTACGTTGCTCCTGCATTATGTAGTCCAAACGGCATAGTGCGATAGCAAAAAGCCCCGTACGGGGTAATAAACGTAGTCTTTATTTGATCATTCGGATTCTGGGGTATTTGGTGGAAACCAGAATGCACATCAATGAATGACAGTAGCTCACATCTGGCTGTTGAGTCTATGACTTGATCTATTCTAGGGAGTGGGAATGGATCTTTGGGACACGCCTTATTCAGGTTCGTGTAATCAATGCACATGCGCTATACCATAGCCACATTCGGATCATCTTTCTTCTTCTCGACAAGCACCAGATTAGAGTGCCAATATGGATAGAGTACTTCCACGATAAATCCGGCCGCTAGGAGCCTAGCTATTTCCATCCCCAATGACTTTCCTTCTATCTTCTACGAAACGCCAGAGAGGCTGCTTTACCGGCTTAGCCCCGGGTCTTACGTTTAATGAGTGCTCAGCCAACCCCCTCGGTACACCATGCAGATCCTGAGTAGACCAAGCAAAGATATCCCGATTCTCACGAAGGAAGTTGACGAGCTCGCTTTCCTATTAGCTGCTTAACCTGGCACCAATGGTTATAGTGCGCTCTGGGAACTGAGCATCGATTGGCACTTTCTTTGTGTCCTTGGTTGCTTGGAATGACATGCTTCCGTGCGGGTTGGTCAGAGCCAGCATATGCTATTGCGCGGATTGAGCTAATGCCGCCACCTCTAGTATCTTCCTTTTTTCCTGAACTATCACGAGTGACTCGGCTAAGTTAGATCCAGATGAGGTGCACTCGATCGAACGCCAGAAGTCCCCTGATATAGTTATCACGCCCCTTGGTCCAGGCAGTTTCATTTGAAGGTAGCTGATGTGAGTAGTTGCCATGAACTTGTTCAGCACGGGCCTGCCGAGTAATGTGTGATAAGCGCTCTCCAGATTCACCACTTCAAATTCCAAATTCTCAGTCAGGCAATTATTTCTCGTGCCGAATAATACATCAACCCGGACCTTACCAATTGGCTCACAGGAAATACCCGGTACAATGCCATGAAAAGTGGTCCTCGTTGCTTGCAACATGTTCTTTGTTATTCCCAACTTATGCATGGTATCCTTGTACATAATGTTGATACTACTGCCATTGCCAATCAATACCTTGGAAAACTTCACGTTGAGATTTGGCCCGATGAACGTCAGATCCAGGACCAATGCATAGGTCCCAGGGCTAGGCATGATCTTTGGGTGATCTTTAATCTCCATGTGATCTCCTGATCTGCCTAGGGCATGTATCTCACAACTGTTGGCATTACTGCGTTTACCTCCATATGCCAGCGCTGCAAACTTTTCTGGTCATTTTCTTCCGTGGTAAACACACAATAGCTTTGATGATGCTCCCTGTACTCGTTTCATCCCTTATTCTCGTGGTAACCTTGACCTTGTTGCTGGTTATTACCTACTTGATGTACTGCATCCCTTCTTTCCTGATTCTCGTACCTCGGCGGAGGTGATGTCAACATCAGTTGATGTCCATTCCCCCTGTTAGTAACGGTTGTTGTGGTGCCTCATTCCTAGGTGTCTCGTTCTGAGGTGCCTGAGCATTACCCGAACTACCCTGCTCTAACTTTCTCATCCACTCACACTACCGGGTTGTATGGTTTGCCGGACTATTTGGACTTGGTGTATGGAACTTGCAAGGTTGATCCAATTTAGACTCGAACGTATACCTCGGTCTATCTTTCCGCTCTTGCCATTGATTTTTCTGCTCCGGAGTCCAAGGCTTTTTCCCTTCGTTTTTCTGTTGCCAGTTTTGTCCTCCAGTTTTTTGGCGCTGGCTGGCATCGGCATTGGGCTGGTCTCGGTCTACCACTGCCACCTGCTGCGAGTTATATCAATAATCCGGACGCTCATCCCTTCTCTTTCCTCGGAAATCATTTCTCCTTGATGACCCAGAGCCATCTCGGTTGTAGTATTCCTTGTTTGCCTCGCTCAACATTAGCCGGGGTTGCGTTGGATCTCCTAAGGCATACGAATCCGTGATCTGGATTGCCTCAGCCAAAGTGGTTAGCATATCTTGTTGCAGCCTCTGCCACAACATACTCCCATATCTGCATCCCTGGGCGAACCACGCAATAGCTTGTGATTCAATTACCCCCTCGCATGAATTACGCACGTTAAACCACCGAGTCAAGAAATCCCGGTCTGGCTCATTCGGTCTTTGCTGGCATAGCGCCAAAGTCTGTGGCCTGTTGGGCCTCTTGTAGGTGCTGGAGAAGTTGCTAACGAACAACTCCTCAAAATCCAGCCAACAGTTGACACTTCCCGGTGGCAAATTATTCAGCCAAACTCTGGCTGGTCCTTCCAACATTTGTGGCACATATCTTACTGCCCATCTCAAATTTCCTGTTACGATATTGACCGCCGTCGCGTAATCAATCAGCCAATCCTCTGGCTTGGTACTACCATCATAGGTTCTAGTTCCTCTGGCCAGCTAAAAGTTCGGCACTGGTGGCTCCTTCATGATCCGAGGCCCAAAGCATGCCAGACCCGGTGGACCTTGTACCTCGATTAGCTCCGACCTATAAATTCTATCCAGTTTCAGCCTCGCATCATCTGGCTGCAAGTTCCTGCTTCCCAGCCTTGACCCAATTATGTGGTGATCCGGTCTGGGGTATCCGTCGTTGACCATAGCCGAATAACCATCATGGTATCTTTCCTGATCCGGACAAACATTTTGTTGTTGTGCTGCTTGTCCTGCACTTCCCTCCTACCGAGGTGCACGTTGTTGCTGCTGCCGAGGTACATTTTGCCCCGTTCCCATGGGATCACGCTGTTGGGCAGTGCTGTTGGCAACATTCCTCTGACCGGCATTGCCTTTGTCAGGGTTACCTCAGCCGGCTGCACCTCGGCTGGTACTGTGCCTATATTCATCAACTTGCAATGCTTTGCCTTTCCCGGCCCTTGCTGGATCATAGGGAACCATCTGTTTATCTCTTCCCCCAGAGTTTACTACTTCTTCTCTCCTGGGATTGTGACCCGGAGATGACGCGGTCCTCCAAATCTTGCCGGGTTATTCCTAGCCGAATGTACCACATGTGACGCTCCTGGTGGCACTAGGTTTGCCTTGTTCATTTCTTCATTTTGCTGGCAAGCGACTCTCAGCAAGTGTTTCACCCTCTCTTGTTGCCTTTGCCAGGCCTCTCCGGTTAAACCTTCTAACTCGGACACTGCCGCATTTGCTGCCCTGAGGTTCTTTGTCGGGGTACTATACCTATCCAGCTCTCCTGTTACTATCGTGGATGTCTGACCCGGCCTAGGCTCGTATTCCTTGTCAATCTCGGTAATCAGGTTCCTACCTCGGATTTTCACGCCATCTATGCGATTTTCCTTGGCATATGCCCTCAAAGTAATGTTCAAAGACTGATGCAGCTCTGCTACCTTCTTTGCCCCAGCTAACATTTTCCGCCTAGTTTCTTCTAACTCAGCTTGCGCCTGAGTCGGATCTACCACATGTGCTATTGGTGTTGCTAGGCTATCTATTGCTTGCTGGAGCACAGTCTCTAGCCTTTCTAGTGGAGTAAACCTAGACCTGTTCTGCTTTGGCGTAACCTCCGGCTCTGGTGCCGGGCCCTTGCTCGGTTCCGCATCTGGCATGGTCATCAGGACTTCAACGCTGCTGGTGGGGCGAGTGATACGCACACCACGAGCTGCACTGAGAGGCGGTTCGCCTCCCTCGACGATGTGTCGCGGATGAACGCAGGACTCATCCACGCTGACATAGATCTTGTGCGTGCCAAGCTTGATGAAGATGATGTTGCACAGAGGGGGGTGCCTGCCGAAGCTCCCTACATTGTCGCTGACGTAGTCCAGCGCACCGAAGCGCTGAACCAGGCCGGAGACGATGCACTCGCCGATGCCGGAGAAGCTTCCCGTCTGGATATTCACCCCTGCTAGCACCGCTAGCCCCACGGTGGGCGCCAACTGTCGTGGTGGTGGCACGGCAGATGCCATGGATAGGCTAAGGATGGGGCCAATGAGTCCTAGGGGAATCCAGGGAGGGAGAACGTGGTGATTCCACGCACAGATGTTCTTGTATTCTCTCTATCAATGGTGTTTACAAGTACTCTTCAAGTTCTTGGTAAGAAGGAGACTATGTCTCTTACTCCCTACAAACTAGCTCTAGAGTTCTACCTTAGACAGAGAAAATGATTGATCCCCCTCTATGGAGGCCTCGGTGCTCCTTATATAGGGGAGCCCGGGTTACAATATTAGGGCATACGTGGCAGCATATTCTCCGAATATGCTCCTCGCCTAAAGATAGATGCTTCTTTATTCTCTTTAACGGCTCGTCCGAGCTTTGGATGTAACCGACAGCGTAATCTTTGTCTTTAAGCGTCACCAGACACGGGCTACGTCATCCGACATTGCCCGCGTCACCTTGGTCGCCCCTGACCCACTGGTCCTCTTCTTTGCTTTGCTTCGCTCACGCTACAGCTAATAAAGCCACCTTTTGACAAGCGGAAGATTCCTTCCTTCTCTTGGAAGCCATGGGATAATTCGGCTACCATGTGGCTAATCCGGCTACCAAGATACCTGCAAAACAGATAGACCAACATGGCCGACATATATTTTATGCCAGCCGGACTACGGTTAAGGAGATGCTCCATGGGCCGGGTCACTCCGTGGTTCGGCCTGCCTTGAGGTGACCCGGTGAGCACTTGCTTTGACCGTGCCGTACCCCGGCGAACTCGGCCTTTATACCCCAGTGTTACCCTACCCGAGGGTATCCCCCAACACTGATCATGTTTTTCCCTTGGGAGAGCTTTAGTCAATGGGTCTGCCACATTCAGATCCGTGTCTACTTTGCAAATCTCTACATCACCATCCTGAACATCTTCCTGGATGGAGTTAAACCAGCGCTTTATATTCTTAGAATTCTCGTGAGACCTTGGTTCCTTAGCATTGGCTATGGCACCATTGTTGTCACAATAGATCACCATTGGATCCAAAGCACTTGGAACCACACCTAGTTTAGAAATGAACTCCTTCATCCAAACTTCTTCCGCCACTGCTTCTTAACCAAAGATATATTCCGCCTCCATTGTAGATCTTGCAATTACTGGTTGCTTGGACCTCCTCCAACTCACCGCTGCACCATTCATTAAAAATACATATCTAGATTGCGACTTAGAGTCATCAAGATCAGCGTCGAAGCTAGCATCAACGTAACACCTTGCGATGAGCTCTTCTTCATCGCCATATATGAGAAACATGTCTTTATTCCTTGTCAAGTACTTAAAGACATCCTTTAATACCTTCAAGTGTTCGAAACCTGGATCAGATTGGTACCTGCTAGTCAAACTAACATCATGTGCCACATCTGGTCTTGTACATAGCATAGCATACATAAGAGAACCTATGGCTGAGGCATAGGGGACACGGTCCATCAATTCTCTATTTGTTGCTATAGTCGGACTTTGAGTCTTACTCAAAATAGTGCCTTGTAACATAGGTAAGAACCACTTCTTACTTTCATCCATTATGAACTTCTTCAAAATCTTGTCAATGTATGTACTTTCTGACAATCCTATTAAGTGTCTTGATCTATCTCTATAGATCTTGATGCCTAATATGTATGCAGATTCACCAAGATCTTTCATTGAAAACTTACTATTCAAGTAATACTTTACGCTTTTCAAAAGTTCTATGTCATTTCCAATCAACAATATGTCATCCACATATAATATTAGAAATGCAATAGAGCTCCCACTCCCTTTCTCGTAAATAGAAGCTTCTCCGACGGTTTGGACAAATCCAAAACCTTTGATTACTTCATCAAATCGGAGATTCCAACTTAGGGATGCTTGCTTCAGTTCATAAATGAATCACTGAAGTTTGCATACCTTGTTAGCAACCTTAGGATTGAAAAAACCTTTAGGTTGCATCATATACAACTCTTACTCAATGTTTCCATTAAGAAACGCTATATTGACATCCATCTGTCAGATTTCATAATCAAAAAATGCAGCAATTGCTAACATAATCCTAATAGACTTTAGAATCGCTACCAGTGAGAAAGTCTCATCTTAGTCAACTCCTTAAATTTTTCGGAACCCCTTCGCGACAAGTCGTGCTTTATAAACGATCACATTACCGTCAGCGTCCGTTTCCTTTTTGAAAATCCACTTGTTCTCAACGGCCTTTCGGTTGTGTGGTAAGTCTACCAAAGTCCAAACTTGGATTTCATACATGGATTCCATCTCGAATTGCATGGCCTCAAGCCATTTGTTGGAATCTAGGATCATCCTCGCTTCATCATACATCACAGGGTCATCGTTTCCATCTACCATGAAATTAAGCACTAGATCACCGTACAATTCTAGATCTGTATGTATCCTTCCTGACCTACAAGGTTTAATAGTACTCTCTATTGGAGTTTCATGAGGAGGGGTTGGTACCTCATCATCATTTCCTTCTTCCATTGGTGGAGTCAACACTAGAATAGATTCTGGTGATGTGCTACTTGCCACTTCAGGAAGAGAAGGTTCAATAACCTCATCGAGTTCTACCTTCCTACTACTCACACCTTTCGAGAGAAACTCTTTTTCTAGAAAGGATCCATTTTTGGCAACAAAAACTTTGCCTTCGGATCGGTGATAGAAGGTGTACCCAATTGTTTCTTTTTGGTATCCTATGAAGACGCATTTTTCCTCTTTGGGTTCGAGCTTATCAGGATGAAGTTTCTTCACATAAGCATCACAACCCCAAACCTTTAGAAATGATAGCTTAGGTTTGTTTCCAAACCATAATTCATACGATGTCATTTCAATGGATTTTGATGGTGCCCTATTTAAAGTGAATGCAGCTATCTCTAATGCATGACCCCAAAATGACAGTGACAAATTGGTAAAGGACATCATAGATCATAACATATCTAATAAAGTTCGATTACAACGTTCGGATACACCATTACGTTGTGGTATTTCATCAGGAGTGAGTTGTGAAACAATTCCACATTGTCTCATGTGTGTGCCAAACTCGTAACTAAGATATTATCCTCCACGATCGGATCGTAGAAACTTGATCTTTATGTTATGATAATTTTCTACTTCACTCTGAAATTCTTTGAACTTTTCAAATGTTTTAGATTTGTGTTTCATTAAGTAAATATACCCATATCTACTTAAATCATTCGTGAAGGTTACAAAATAATGATATCCACCACATGCCGACACACTCATTGAACCACACATATCGGTATGTATTATTTCCAACAGGTCGGTCGCACGCTCCATTGTTCTGGAGAACAGAGTTCTAGTCATCTTGCCCATAAGGCATGGTTCACATGTTTGAAATGATTCATAATCAAGTGATTCCAGCAATCCATCAGAATGGAGCTTCTTCATGCGTTTAACACCAATATGACCCAAACGCCAATGCCACAAATATGCAACAATATCATCATTAAACTTGATTATTTTGGTATTCACATTATGAATATGTGTATCACTAATATCAAGATTCAAAAAAATAAACCATTCAACGTAGTTTCATGACAATGATACCTTCGATCCGGATTACAGATGTAGTATAGCTCCTTTTCCCTAGTAAACCTAGGTTTATCGAATCCTCGGGAAGCAGAAGCATAGTGAAGTTACTTTAACGGACCTTTAGGAGTTTTAGAACTCCTTTTGTGTTTTACCGGACCAAGAGTTTGCTATATTTTCTAGTTGTCGATGATGGAGAGAGAGGGCCTAGGGTGTTCGGTTTCACCAGTAGCTGTGAAAAACATCTGATGGGAATAAAAGATAATAATAAAGTATGCATGTAATAGTTAGAGCAAGATAAATTATATGTGGGCAGTGCATCCATAATTGCTATTGCCTGTGCAACCGCTTATAGCAATAACCTACTAGTCTCATCCATAGAAGAAAGAGAACTAGTGATATGCATAGTGACGTCACCGTTAATCCCAAGTAAATCCCTCACATATAGCCGTACTACCCCTTCTGTCACTGGGTTCCCAACATGCAGATTAGTCATTACTCATACTCCCTATACCTGGCTCAATCCTTGGGGTCTTGGGTACCTTACAAGTCCTTAGATTGAGGCAAGAGAGGATACAATAATCATCATGTCATACAAACTAATACATGATCCCATTGTCATCGAATTGATGACAAGTAGGCCATGAGGGGGTCCTCGAGGCGTGCGGAAGAAAGGGGTGTGAGACGTATGGTGTTCCGGGACAGTGAGCACACAAGTTTACCCAGGTTCAAATCCGCCGGCTTTGGACGGATCCTACTCCTGCTAGCAATCGATGTCTGGCGAGCCGGAATATGGGTTACAAGGGTTTCGCCTGTGCGAGTTGAGGGTCTAAAGTATTGGGTGTGTCCTAAAGGCTCTCCCTAGGACGTCTTATATAGATATCCGGCCTAGGGTTTACATGAGAGATCTATCTGGCTACGTCTAAGAGTCGGTTACAGAGTACATCTTGAACTACAAGTAACATTATGGGCCTTAGTTGGTAAGTCTTCTGGGCCTTCTCGTAGCTAGATTGGACTCCGTCTTTCTCCCTGACTGGGCCATCCGTGAAGCAAAGCTCTAACCCTAAGTGGGCCACCCTAGTCAGTGAGGAACTGTGAGGATACCCGGAAAGTATATCCCCAACAGCAGCCCCCGGAGGCCTCCAAGATCCAAAGTCGGATTTATCATCGTCTAGCTTGATCTTCGGCTTGCAGAATCTTGAAGGGTTCCTGAAACTTCACAACAAAAAATACGATCCGGGTCTTAAAAATAAGTCGGACCTTTCAATTGGTTACTCGGATTTTCCAGCTTGTTTTTAAACTAAGCCAGAACTTGGTCTCTAACGCCACCTGACACAAGCATGGTCAAGTCACGTCAAGATGATCACAGGGTCGCAGGGTCCATGGGACCGAGGAGCCGTTTCAATGCGTGCGTGGAGATTGAGGCGACGCGATCATCGCGCGGGTCCTCCCCAGTTCTTTCCACGACGCGTGGCGGTTACATTGTAGCGTTTGCACGAATCTTGGCGCAGGTAGGTGGATATAAGGGGTTCAGATTTCTTCTTCTCCTTTCTACCAGTCCTTTGCCGTTTCCTTTCCTCCCAATCTTCCTGCGTGCACAGAGCCTCCTCGTCCTCCCCCCACAGAGCTCCCAGCGCCGCCCCTTTAAGGTCACCCTCTCACCGGAGAAAATGGCTTCATCATCTTCTTCCTCCGGTTTGGCGGCAGCAGCGGCGGCGGCGAAGGCGGAAGCAGCAGCAGAGAAAGAAAGCTACCGGGGAATCTGGATCCCCTGCGCCCGTGACGAAGCAGGCCTCAAGAACATGGAGAAGGAGGGGCTTCTCGCCGCCGGCGACTGGCGGAGCGGCTCCGGTGAAACCGTCCCCAACCCGCGCGACGACGAGCGGGTCCACTTCGGCACCCATCTTGGCCAAGGTCTGTCTTTTCCTCCCTCGGAGTTCTTCTCCGAGGTGATAGATCATTATGGAGTTCAACTCCACAATCTTCCTCCCAACTCAGTTCTAGAAATGAGTGCGTATGTTGCGCTTTGCGAGGGCTTTCTCGGCATTAGGCTGAGTTTGCTTCTCTTCCGGTTTTATTTCCATGTCCGGAGGAATTCCATCACTGCCGGTGTTCCTTACATCACCGGCACTATTAACTTTTCTCTTAGACGTGACCGGGCATATCCCAAAATTTCTGCCAGTGACTCGGTCAAACAATGGCCAACCACTTTTTTCTACCATAGGGATATTCTGGCTCCCGGCACAGCTACTGCTTTCCCGTCTTTTGTCAACGGAGCCGCCACGGCCCAGCCTTCCTGGGACGAGGCTGCTCCGGCTCTCACTGATGATCTGATCCTCGCTAAGAGGCGGATCGAATATCTTATTAAGCATAATGGTCTGAAGGGATCCGACTTGGTCCAGTGTTGGGTCTCACGTCGGATCCAGCCACTTCAGTACCACGGGGATAGACTGATGCACTCCATCAAGTCTTCTCCAACCGACTCCCTCCGCATCAGCCCCAAAGCCTACACCACTCAAGGCTACATAAGCCAAATCAAATGGCTGATCAAGGAGCGGATCGAAAGACGGATTCTGGAGGTTTCTCTGGACATGCACACGGCGAAAAACCCCGTGGTGCCGGTAGGCTTCTATCATCACATCTTTTATGTGTTTCAATCTTTGAGTTATACTGCAATACTGATATGTTTTCTTGTTTTCAGCTTGCTGACATCCCCGAGTCGGAACTTGCTCCGCTCGAAGGATACCCTCCGGAGTTCTCTCAGGAGGTAGAAGTAGTTCCACTGCCGGATCTTGCGCTCAAGAAACGCAAAGCTCCGATAGTAGCGGTTGGCACAAAGGAGATGCCTATCGTGAAGAGGTAACTTCCAGTCACAACTTTTCCGCCTTTGTACTTTACTCAAATTTCTTTCCGACATGTAACGTTTCCGACTTTGCTACCTTCTCAGAGCAAAATCAATCATCAAGGGCAAGGGGAAAGGGATTTCTTCGAAGCCCTTGCGTCAGACGAAGCTTACCATAGCTTCCCCTGTCGTGGCTCCTCCGACTCCGGCCCCTCAACCTTCTGCAACTCCGGTTATCTCGTCGGATGCTGCAGAAGATCCGGCTCCTCAAACGGAGCCTGTGATCCTTGGGTTGCAAACTGACGTCACCGTGGGTGCGTCAGCTCAAGATAAGGGTGAACCCTCTTCGGGTAATGATCCCTCGGCTGAAGTCTTCGCCGAAAACCTCCTCAGCAATCTGGGTCTTGCCAAGTTTGTCCTGACCCGGAAATCTGCAGAGGAGATCCAGCGGCTAGCCAGGCAAGTCCTGGATAAAAGCCATTTATCCCCCAAGGAGGAAGCGCAAGAAGAAGAGGACGTCAAGTTCTCTGACCTTCTCACTCAAGTCCGCCTTCGCGACGAGAGGATTAGGACTGGCGAGCTTCCAACAGCCCCAGTGATCCCTCTTACTCTTGCCGAGAAGGTGGCCGCTGAAGTGAACGCGGGTTTAGATAAACTCACCCGCGAGCAATATGTAAGTCGGAATTCCAACTCTTGTTTTTTCCATTATGTTATATCATATCCTCTAGCCCCCAAGCATGAAGTAGGATATAGAATCCAAGTTTATGCTTCATTAGGATGCCAAAGAACGAACTAGTGTAGCCCCCAAAGCTCGTGCTGATATTTGGCAAAAATATTAGCCCGAGTCTTAAGTAGCTTTCTGACTTTGGGTATTCTGACTTATATAAAGTATGTTCCTATAACCAAGAATTACTAACCAATGTCTGTGATAAGCGGAGAGAGATCAAAGCTCTCTGGCTTAAAAATGCTGAGCTCAAAGTAGCCAAGGATGAAGCCGAAGGTAAACATTCCGAGATTCAAAACTTGTCTTTGATTTTTTCTTAATGTCGAATTTTTTTGAACTGTTGTTCTTTTTCGACTTACAGCGCTGGTGAAACAATCCATTGCTATGATTGAAGAGGCCGAGAACCTCAAGACCTTGGTGGTGGAGAACAAGGGACTTCGCCAAGAGATGGATAAGCTCAAGGCAGATCATGAAAAGAGCATAGATCAAGTACTTGAATCCTCCCACATGGCCATTGATGAGCGTGATCGCAAGATTGCTGCTCAGGATAAAATAATCTCGGACCTCAAGAATGAGCTTGGCAGAGAGAAGGACATATCCCAGGCGCTCCGGGCTGAACTCCAGAGTCTCCGGGAGGAGAAGACCAAGATTGACGACGTCATTTTTGGTACGTTCCACCTCTTTGACTTATCTTTTTCTTCGACCTCTATCAATGTCAGTTTTTTCTTAACTTGTTTTGTGTAGGTCCTCTGAAGTTGACGGACTCTTCCTCGTCCGAGCCCCGCACTCACCGGCTTACCTAAGTCGGTGATCTTCTTCATGACTACCGCCAGTCCCTTGAGGACATTGGCGAGTCTCTCAGGATTCTGGACATGCCAAGCATGTCGGATTTTGAGGTGCGGGACAGGGCCAAGGAGATGCCGCAGCTTGTTCGGGACTGGAACATGTCCTACGCTCGGACTGCTGCGCAGAACGCTCTTACCATGGTCATGAGCCACCATGGAAACATGGAGATATGGCAAGTGACCAGAGGGTACTGCAAGGTAGACGAAGATGGCCAGGAGCAAGACCTTCAAGCCATCATGCACTCCCGCGCCGGATACGGGTGCCACGTAGCTGATCTAACCAGATACGAGATCCCCTTCTTCACCCGCGTGATACTCCGCCTCCTCCTACAGAAGAAACCGAAGAAATTTCCGACAATGAACGCACCAACTCGGATGCGGACATCTCGGAAAGATATCAAGGCGGAGTGACCAGCGAGCCGGCAGATCCTTCATCTCCTCCTGCATCATAGACCAGAAATTTATATATTATTCCAGAAAAAACCTGATGCGTTTGTAAAATATTAAGTACTATTTATCTTGCTAGTGCTAAGATTTTGATCTATTCAGCACTTTTGACTTTTGAAATTTTTGCGTATGCCTGAAATGTTTTCATAAGCACTTGTATTTTTTCGTCTGTACTTATCGTTTATCTGGCTTTCTGCCTCGTCACTTTCGTGAGCCGGCGAAACCTCCCGCCGGAAGCTTTGCCGAGCTCAATTGCTAAACCAGTTTAAACTCGGAAACAAAGCCGGCTTCCAATACCAACAATTCACTACTCGGAAAATGCCTGCATCCAGCAATCAGACAAATAACCAAAGTAAAGACTAGAAATTTTAGAGTTATACCCGAAGGTAGCAGTTTTAGAATCGGAAATCTAAACCAGAACGAATATGAGCATAAAGTACTTTCAAGCATTCTGGGATTTTCGACTATGAAATGATCATTCGGAAATAAGATGGTAAAAACATCTCAGAAAAATTTGAGGCAACCAAAACTTTTATTTCTCACAGAACATGTACATATGTATGATTACAAAGAAGGATAAACTAAGAATAAAAGGGACGTAGCTGAGCAATATTCCATGGTCTGTCTAACTCATCTGGATTTGTACTGCCTCCGGCTCTCTTTCTCCTCCTAGTAGCAGGTCTTTCTTTGATTGGCCTCATGTCAGTTAAGTAGTACGATCGATTGTGCAATACTCGACTAACTAAAAAGGGCCCTTCCCATACTGGGGAAAGTTTGTGCTTTCTTTGTTGCACAAGCCGAAGAACCAAATCACCTTTATTGAAAGATCTATTTCGGACTCTCTAGCTATGATACTTGCGTAACTTCTGCTGATAGGCTGTAGATCTCATTTCAGCAACGACGCGAACTTCTTCGACTAAGTCGAGATCATTTTAACGAGAAATCTCGGCATCCTCTTCAATATACGCGGCCACTCTAGGAGAAGTATGAATTAAATCACTAGGAAGAACTGCTTCTGCGCCATAGACCAAGAAGAAAGGTGTGTATCCTGTTGACCTGTTCGGAGTTGTTTGTAAACTCCAAATTACGGAGGGTAGTTCCTCTGCCCAAGCCCCCACAGCACGTTGTAGTGGCGCTTCGAGTCTTGGTTTCAGGCCTTGTAGAATTAAACCATTTTCTCTTTCGACTTGTCCGTTAGCTTGTGGATGTGCGACTGACGCAATGTCAAGCCGGATATTTTGCTCATCACAGAATTCGGCCAGTTCTCCCATAGAAAAGTGACTCCTGTTGTCCGTGATAATGCTATGCGGATAAGCATACCGGATTAGAACATCCTCGACAAATCTTTTGGCTGTTGCTCCATCACAACTAGTGACAAGTTTCGCCTCGATCCATTTGGTGAATTTATCCACCATCACTAAGAGGTGAGTAAATCCACTTGGAGCTCATTTAAAAGGTCCTACCATATCAAGCCCCCAGACCACAAAAGGCCATGTTATAGGTATTGTTCGTAGCTGATCAGCCGGAACATGAGCTTGCTTGGCGTACTTTTGGTAGCCTTTGCATGTCTTGACTAATTGTTCGGCATCTGCCTGAGCTGTAAGCCAGAAAAATCCATGTCGAAAAGGTTTTGCCACTAAAGATTTGGCTGCAGTGTGGTGAGCACACTCGCCTTCATGGATTTTCCTTAAGATTTCCACTCCTTCTTCCGGAGATACACAGCGCTGAAAAACCCCAGAAACCCTCCGTTTATGGAGCTCACCCTTAACAATAGTATAGGCTTTTGCTCGTCGGATAATCTGCCGACTCAGCACCTCGTCTTTGGGTAATTTGCCATCTACCAAATAATCAAGGTAGGGTTGAGTCCAGCTGGGAATTACAGCCAAAACTGCTATCAAAGGTGAGTCGGATTTGGTCGGATATTCCTCATCTACTCTCTTTATCAAGGGAACTTTGAGGTGCTCTAAAAATGCGCCATCCGAGACCTCTTTCCGCGTAGAGCCTATTCGAGACAGTGCATCTGCTTCCTCATTTTCTGCCAGAGGGTTGTGTTGAACTTCAAACCCTTCGAACGATTTAGATAGATCATCCACGACAGCTTTATATGCTGCCATGTGCTTATTTGCATTACAAATATCCGAGACTTGCTGAGCAACAAGATCCAATCTCCGTAACACATCAAACGTCGGATGCCAATATCCTTGGCAATCCAGATTCAATGCAGCAGTGCTTCATACTCGGCAATATTGTTTGTCGTTGTGAAGTGGATCTGCAACACATATAAAAGTTTATCTCCTTGGGGTGATTTGAGCACCACACCAGCCTCCGAGCCCCCTCGAGCCTTAGACCCGTCGAAAAAGAGGGTCCAATATTCCGACTCAGGGAGGATCATATTCTCCTTCGTCTCTGTCCAATCAGCGACAAAGTCAGCAAGGATCTAGGATTTGATTACTATCCGAGGTTTGTACTATCGAAAGCTGAAAGCTCTATGCCCCATTTGGCGACGCGTCCTGTGGCGTCGCTGTTGTTGATTATGTCTCTCATGGGAGCTTTGCTCACCACGGTAATTGGATGCTCCTGAAAATAGTGTCGTAACTTACGAGATGCTAGGAAAACACCGTAAGCCAACTTTTGATAGTGCGGATATCGTTGTTTTTATTCTGTCAAGACCTCGCTGACAAAGTAAGTCGGACGCTGCACCAGGTATTCCTGATTTTCCTCTGGTCTCTCCACCACCATGACGATACTAACGACCTTATTTGTCGCAGCAATATAAAGCAACATCGGTTCCTGAGGTTCCAGCGCTGCGAGGATAGGAGCAGATGAGAGTACTTTCTTCAGGTCTTGTAGTGCAGCTTCAGCTTCGTCAGTCCAGACAAAATCTTTGGTCTTCTTCAGGAGTTTGTATAATGGTGCGGCTCTTTCACCAAGCCGGCTTACAAATCGACTAACCGCAGCAATGCAACCAGTTAATCTTTGTACGTCCTTCAGGCGAATTGGCCTGGAAATATTGAGTATAGCCTTGATTTTGTCGCGGTTCACCTCTATGCCTCTTTGAGACACGATGAAACCTAACAATTTTCTGGCTGGTATTCCAAAGAAGCATTTCTTCGGGTTAAGCATGATGTTGTATTTTCGTAGATTGGCGAACGTTTCCTCCAAGTCGGAAATGAGTGTTTCCTTCTTTTTGGACATCACCGCGATATCATCCACGTATGCATGTACATTGCGTCCGAGTTGGTCGTGGAGGCAACGCTGCATCGTGTGCTGGTACGTAGCTCCTGCGTTCTTCAGCCCAAAGGGCATCATAAGAAAATAGAAGGTTCCGAAGGGGGTTATGAATGAAGTTTTGACTTTGTCAGATTCCTTCATCCGGATTTGGTGATAACCGGAATATGCGTCGAGAAAACAGAGGAGTTCCGAGCCTGCCGTAGAATCGATAACTTGATCAATTCTAGGCAGAGCGAACGGATCTTTTGGACAAGCCTTGTTCAAGGCAGTATAATCAACACACATCCTTAAATCAGTGGTGTCCTTTTTAGGGACCATTACAGGATTGGCCGACCACTCAGTGTGGATGACCTCTTCTATGAATCCGGCTAACTCAAGCCGTGCTAGTTCCTTAGCTATTGCCTTACGCTTTTCGTCGCTAAACCATTGTAAGGACCGTTTGACGGGTTTAGCGTTCGGTTTTACATTTAGAGAGTGCTCGACAAGTTCCCTAGGTACTCCGGTCATGTCAGATGGCTTCCATACGAAGATATCTTGATTTTCTTGGAGGAACTTGACGAGCGCGCTTTCCTATGCGCTATCTAGGCCTACGCCTATCTGGGTCACCTTGGAGGGGTCATCATCCTTCAACGGCGCTTTCTTCGTCTCTTCTGATGCATTGAACTCCGGATTTGGCTTGGTAACCTCCTTCCTCGTTGCGGGCATCTTGGACGGATCTATGCTCTTCTTGATCCCCTTGTACTCCTGGGCGTGCAACACGGCTTCGGCAAAGGCGGCATTTCCATCCTCGCACTCTCACGCTTTCTTCGGGTCTCCCCTGATGGTGATCACGCCGTTGGGACCTAGAATTTTCATCATATTGTAAATGTAACACAGACGAGCCATAAAAGCCCAGTAAGCCGGACGTCCGAATATAGCGTGGTATGCGCTCTTGAACGGGACCACTTCGAAGGAAAGTGCCTCCGTGCGATAATTCTTTGGAGTTCCAAAGGTAACATCCAAAGTGATCTCTCCCAGGGAATTAGCGTGTCTTCCTGGGACAACTCCGTGAAAAATCATAGAGCTACGGTTCAGCTGGGTCTCCGAGATCTTCATCCGGCGTAGCGTTTCGACATAGAGAATATTGATGCTGCTACCACCGTCCATGAGGGTCTTGGAGAAACCATAACCGTCAATAAGTGGGTTGACGATTAAGGCGTATTTTCCTTGCCTGTGTAACTTAGGCGGATGATCATCACGGTCAAACGTGATTGCCACTTCCGACCAGTCCAGATACTGGGGAACAGCCGGAACTATTGCATTGAGTTCGTGTAGAACTGCTTTCTTGACCTTTGCTGATTGAGATCCGAGGAAGGTGACATAAGTGTCCTTCTTGGTGGGAAAAGTCTTCTTCCCTTCCGACTTGGGATTTGAAGCATCAGCTTCCTCCATGTCGGAATCTTCCTTGGTCTCTTTGTCTTTTTCGAGATTTTTCTTTCCCTTCTTCCGCTTAGCTTTGTAGCCCGCGGTGTCATCTCTTTTGATGTCGTCATTGAAACGACATTCAGTGTTGGTGTGGAACGAGCCCCCATTGGTGTCTAGGTGTTGCACACATGGGTTATTGGCAATGTCAGCCCAAGAGTAGGTTTTGCCTGGTTGTTGTTCTCCTCTACCTTGGACCCTTGATGTCCCATGGCTATGCCCGTGGCCTCCGCCACGTCCTCCTCATCCTCCAGACCTGGAAATAGTAGTAACTACCGCCGTTTCCGCGTTGGGTTTTTCTTCCGAGGTATTTTTGCGGTTCTGAGCTTGTTGCTTTGGTTGTTTTGCCGACTGAGGCACAACTAGGGCATTGAGTAGTCCTTCTACATCGTCGTCAGCATCTGCATACTTTCTCGCTGTTTCTATCATCTCTCCCAAATCGGTGACCTTGTCACACTTCAAGCGATGGCACAGTAAACCAATAGGGAGACCTGCAATGAAAGCTTCAATCGCAGTTTGATCATTTACTCCTTCGCAGGAGTTCTTGGTGTCGATCCATTGTCCGAGGTAATCCCAGCAAATTTCCCCGGCTTTCTGGGTGCAACGCTATAGGTCTCCAACCGTACAGGGCCTCCGATATGTGCCTTCGAAATTCCGAAAGAACTTGCTTTGCAAATCATACCAGTTATGGATGGTGTTTGCCGGAAATTCATTGAGCCATGATCGCTCCGTCTTCCGCAACATAAGTGGGAGATATCGGGTTGCGACCAGGCTATTTCCGCCTTTGGCAATGCAGCAAGCTTGGAAGAAATCCTGTAATCAGGTGTCTGGCCGAGCAATGCCGTCATAGGCTTGGATATGTCTTGAGATAGCAAATCCTTCCGGGAATTTTGTAGCTTTGATGCGTGGTCCGAAGCACTTTGGGCCCACGTACACGTCATCATTTTCATAGCGCCGAGCCTCTATGTTTGAGTTGATCCTGTGCCTTTCGTCGTTCGGGGATAGATATTGTCCCGAATGCCGGTTGTGGCTGCGGTGCCGTGGAGCCGGACTTTGGATTCTACCACTACCTCCTCCGCCATGTCGTCCTCCTTGCCCTCCATGGGGGTCGTTGTGATGACTGTGAGGTGGAGAGGGTGGGGCAGCTGGATAGTTTCTGGCTGATCGCCAGCCTCCGTCCGGAACGTCATTATTCCGGTTCCAGGGAGGATCTTGACTGCGACGAACCCCCTACCGGCTTGTACCAGCATGGTTTCCGTCGTTTCTTCGTCTGTCATTCCCACCATGGCGAGGCTCAGCCGGACAGTTTTCATGTCTAGGAGGTGGCATTCTCTGACAATCCTCCTCCCGACGTTTCTCCTTATCTTCTCCCCTTCGATCCTTAGATTCTCGTCAGGGAGGGTTCGTCAGATTCAGGGCAGCGATGGCGTCTTTTTCGTCACGGGGCGACGCTGCTCAGATTGCGAAGTTTTGTGATGCTGTCCTGAAGATCCGGTTCTTGAATAATTGTCTTCCCTGCGTTCGGGGTGATGGTACTGCGCCCGAACGTAATGGGATCTTACGCCAGCCCATGCCGGATCTGTGCGACACTGGTCAGAATCCGAGACCAGTTTTTGACTTCCGGACAGGGCTACCTTTTGCTGCTCCAGTCCTTTGTTGAGTAGCTTGATACCCAAACGGATCTCCTCTGGTCCTGGATTAGCCGATAGAATTTCTCGGGCTGCCATAGTATTTTGTACTAGTGTTGGGTATACCCAATCTCCGTTGCTATCTTTCCGTGGCTTCCCCATCTCATCTCCAAAAGGGCCAGCAGACATCGGGAATTGGTTGTCATCTATGTGACACTTCCGTGTCTTCTGATGTAGACGAGACATGTATTCCTTGTTTGACATGCGTTTCTTCTCCACCTCGATGTTTTTGGCTTCATCGAGGAGTTGTTGACGACGCGCTTCTAGGGCTTGCGCCCTTTTGTCCAGCTCATCTATAGTAAGTTCTGCAGCTGTAGGGATAGGTGTGGTTAATGCGGCATCGATGAGTTTACACGCACCTTCAGTGATCATGTGTCCATCCACCGATGCTTCTTTTTTCAGCTTGTCTGGGATAAGTGCTCCATCCGAGTCTTCCTCGTATTCCTCGGCAATCACCTCCTCTGTCAGAGGGTCTTTTGCCGAGGTCTTGTTTTTCTGGTTCTTCTTCTTTGCCTTCTTGGCAGCGCCGGTAGCAGAGACGGCTTTGGGTCCGTTTCTCGGAGTCAAGCTCTGATCGGTACTTTCGGACATCTGGACCTCGGGATTATCTCCGACGTCCATGTCATCCTGCGTTTTAGGAGAGTGTTCGCCGGATCCTTCATCCATGGCTTCTCCTTCTTCTGTAGCTTTGGAGTTGTACTCCTCTTCATATTCCGCGGAGAACTTTCAGAAATCTGCTGATGTCATCGATTCATCCGAGGATGCGGGTACGTCAGCGTTTCTTCAAATTGCCTCCAGCACCGAGTCGGTGTTTTCTCCAGCATCGGCAGAGCCGGATCCGGATCCCACGTATCCGACGAAGTGCGACGCGTGCCTCATGAGGTACCTGCGGCTTTCATGATCAGCCATATCGAAACTTTTGATGGTCTCGAGGATTGCATCTGCGCTTTCGCCTTGCAGTATCATACGTTTTAGTGTGTACCTTAGGAACGGCCTGTCTGTCCCAGCATCATCAGAGCCAGAATCAGTATCGTTGATATGTTCCTCCTGGATTTCGACTTCCACGGGTGGGTCGATCTGGGATCCGGCTCCTCCTGGGAGATCCACTCCAGATTCGACTTGGTCCGCTAGGTCTTCTTCAGGCTCGGGTTTCTCCACTATCTCCGCAACTCGTGCGGGCTGGGTGGATTAGGGTTTTCTGAGATCCGGAACTCTGCCGCCTCCACGGACAAAGGGACCCATAAAATTCTTTTGTCTCTATCATCACCGCTCGGGTGGGTTGGGCAGGTTCAGTGAAACCGATGTAAACATCGATCTCGCCAAAAGACATGATTGTGTAGGCAGTCACGGCCTCCCTTGCCGGAATCCAAGTATCGTCAAGAGCGGTGAGAGGGACATCGCTGGCGTAGAGGATGCGGCCGATGGCGATAGTCTCGCCGATTCCGATTCTTGCAGATTCCGCTCAGAACATAGATCCGAAGCTCACTTGCCCCATGGTGGGCGCCAACTGTCGTCGGATTGATGACAAGTAGGCCATGAGGGGGTCCTCGAGGCGTGCGGAAGAGAGGGGTGTGAGACGTACGGTGTTCCGGGACGGTGAGCATACAAGTTTACCCAGGTTCGAATCCGCCGGCTTTGGACGGATCCTACTCCTGCTAGCAATCCAGTAATATGGCAGAGCCGGAATATGGGTTACAAGGGTTTCGCCTTTGCGAGTTGAGGGTCTAAAGTATTGGGTGTGCCCCAAAGGCTCTCCCTAGGACATCTTATATAGATATCCGGCCTAGGGTTTACAGGAGAGATCTATCCGGCTACGTCTAAGAGTCGGTTACAGAGTACATCTTGAACTACAAGTAACATTATGGGCCTAAGTCGGTAAGTCTTTTGGGCCTTCCCGTAGCCGGATTGGACTCCGTCTTTCTCCCTGACCAGGCCGCCCGTGAAGCAAAGCTCTAACCCGAAGTGGTCCACCCTGGTTAGTGAGGAACTGTGAGGATACCCGGAAAGTATATCCCCAACACCCATCTATGATAAATAACATGCACAAAAGCTACATGGCTAGCCCAAAGCCCTTAGCCCAAGGAGAATTACTCACACATAGAGATGGGACAAACAATCATAAACATTGTAATGGAAATCATGAGATTGATAGCAAATAGTGTTACAATGTTGCCAATCGAAGATGAGATCTACTATTAAGAGTGGTGGAATATGGCTATGGTGATGGAGAAGGGTTTGGAGATTAGATCTAAGTCTATTCCTACGGCAGCTCTTTGGTGTTATGGACGGAGTTTTGGGGGCAGCTGGTGATCGGGCAGAGCTCTGTTTCTCATCGCTCGAGGCCTCTTTATATAGGGGTCTCTTTACAAAAGTTGTTCTGTTTGACCTAACGGTGTCGATGGCAACTATACGACCGGAACTATACGGCCAGAATTTTATTCCCACCGTATAGTTGGTCGTTAATGCATCTGTCGCCAGTTCACGACTCCTGGGTTCTTCGGGTTGTTGGAAATCTCGTATCTTTGACTTTAATGTTGTGATTCCCATCATCAAATGTCATTATTTGCGCAGGAAAAAATAGAAAGAAAGGATTGCATACCCCTTTGATCATTAGGCATTAGTGGCAAAGTTTAGAGAGATATTTCCTCAAAAATATGAATAATATCCAGTTTAAATGTGGACATAGATGGCTATATTTCACAGCCATCAGACCATAATAGATATTATTCATATAAAAGGAACAACCATTATTCTCGGATACAAATGAATAACCGTCTTGCATTAAACATGATATAGACATGATGTTCATGCTCAACGCAGGCACATAATAACAATTATTCAGGTTTATTGTCAATCCCAAAGGTAGATGAAGTGGCAGTGTCCTGACGGCGATCACATAAATGTTTGATCAACTGCCTACGCGCATCATCACTTCATCCCTCGCTAGTGGTCGACTATTCCTTAGTCCCTGTTTCGAGTTACATATATTAGCAACTGAACCGGGACCAAATACCTGGATACTACTTTGACTACTAGTTAGGTACACATCAATAACATGTATATCACATATACCTTTGTTCACTTTCCCGGCCTTCTTATCTGCCAAGTACTTCGGACAGTTCTGCTTCTAGTGACCACCTCTTTGCACTAAAAGCACTCAGTATTAGGCTTAGGACCTCCCTTGGTCTTCTTCTCAGGCGCAACAACCAATTTGTTTTCCTTCTTGAACTTACCTTTGGTCTTGCCCTTTCCTTCAGAGTTGGTAATCTTATTATCCATCAACTCATGATGCCTTTTCTTTATGTCTACTTCGGCAGACATCAGCATCGTAGCAAGTTCAGTGAGCGATCTAATCACATCACTCATCTTGTAATTCAGTATAAACTCTTCGTAACTAGGTGGGAGAAACTGCAGAACTCTACTCGTTGCAACATCAGCTAGGATATCACATCCTAGTGCCTTAAGACATTGAACATAGCCTGTCATCATCATGACGTGCTCATTCACAAAGTTGTGTTCCTTCATATTTGCACTAAAGAACTTGTCAGAGATCATATATCTCTCAGCACAGATATGGCTCTCAAACATGGTTTTGAGTTCCTTCACCATAGCATCAACATTTCTAAGTCCAAAGTTCTTTTGGAGTTCAGGCTCCAGCGACAGAAGGATCGCACACCGCACAAGAGTGTAGTCATCACACTTTGTGTCATACACATTGCGCTCATCCTGAGATGCAGTATTTGCAGGAGCGTCACCTAGCGGAGCATCTAGCACATAGGACTTCCTTATGCTTATGAGGAAAATCCTCAAGTTGAGGTGCCAGTTGGTGAAGTTAGACCCATTGTGTTGTAGTTTTTATTTCTCAAGGAATGCATTAAAATTGAATGCAGGGGTGCCATGATCTACAATGTATTTGTAAAGACTATTTAGACTAGGTTTAAAACAGATAGAGTTCAAGTAAATCCAAAATTACTTATAAGAACTCCCACTCAAAATGGCATCCCTATAGTCATTTTAGTGATTACACGAACTAAATTCACTACGCCACGACCGATCATCACGAGTGGTGGTGTAGCTCCAATGGAGAACATCGTATGGGCATCATATCATTCATATGACTCGTACTTTACCTTTCAGTTCATGTTCCAAGGCCATGTCTATATATGCTAGGCTCGTCAAGTAAGAACCTTAGTACTCGTGTGTGTAAACTGTTATACACCCGTTGTATGCGAACGTAGAATCTATCACACCTGATCATCATGTGGTGCTTCGAGATGATGAACTTTCTTAACGGTGCATACTAACGAGGAACATATTATTATCTTCATATTTAGTGGGAGGGGTCATCTTACAATGCTATCGAGGCAATCAAATACTACCGAGGCGATCAAATCAACACAAAATAAGATGCATCAAAGGCTAAACATGACATGCATATATAATATGAAATGATATGGTACTTCTCGCATTCGATCTCCATCTTGTGCGTCTTGGTATGATCTCCATCACTCCAATGGCGTGCCACCAAGTTCCATGGCGCCATCACCATGGTTGTTCTCCACTAATCTAATTGCATGGATTTTCTATTTTTCGACACGCAGGGCATAAAATAAAATAACAACCATATGGCTCCTGCCGGTTGTTTTACAATAAAACACACTGGATACAACAATCTTTGTATCATAGACCATATCACATCACATGCCCTTCAAAAACATGTTAGAAGCCTCTATTTTTTTTGCATATTTTACGCGGCTTTGGGCTTTCTAGGAGAGAACCGCTCTACCTACGAATTTCAGCCACAACGTCGATAATCAAGTTATTTGCAAATTGTTGTAAATTAGATCATGATTATGTTGGAGAGACAGACACCCTCCGAGCCACTTATGCAATATGAGTTGCATGTCAAGCGTGGAACAGATCTCATGTGCGAGGACATGTAAAGTTAGTCCGGGTCGCTTCATCCCAACATGCCACCATGATCAAAATTTATGCAAGTATGAAACAACAAGACTATCAACACCCACATCTCTATGTGTTCTAACCGTACAAAGCATCTAAGCATAGACATATCTCTGATACCACTGACGGGGTTCATTGCATAGAAAGAAAAAATTCCTATGGTTGCAACCACCAAAATCATATCTAGGAGATACATGTAACGGTTTCAGATGGACTCACCCCCGAAGACCGTAACACGGGATATCATTCCTACAAACAAACATGGATGGTGTATATTGTGCTCGACCGTCCTCAAGGACACACAGACGATCAACACCACAAGAGGCAGTGCCTCCGTAATCGGTCACACGTATAGTGTGCCGACGACTCCCAATCCCTCGCTCTAGCCGGGCAGTGGAAGTAGCGGATCCCCGGAAAATCCAACAGTTCTACGCTATGGTAGAGGTGGTGGATGGGAAGATCACGAGAAGGGCTTTGCCTAAGCACCTTTCTAGTGGCAATGGACAAGGCTAGCAAGAGAGAGAATATGCCAACCAAAGGGCATATGAGAGAGGGGTGAATGTCTGTTAGAGAGAGGAGAGGAGGGGGATATATATAGGTGAGTGGGTAGACAAAGGGGCATGGTGCACATCCATGGCGCTAGCCCCACCTCTCCCCCAATTTATGTGGTTGACTCTCCACTCACATAAAACCTGTCTCCACTTTCTCTCATTCATTTCCACTCAAAAAACAAGAGTCTTTTCATTAAAACCACTTTTAATTCACTTGATTTAATGTCACTCCTTTAATGAACACTTCATTTAATGAACACATTAACAATTCAATCCCTTGCTTTGTTTTGATACCATGAAACCATTTCGGCAGATTCGACAGAATAAATTCCTACGATGTCCATTATCTTCCCCTGTGTTCCATATCCGCTCAATTGCATCGACTAACCTGAAGTGTGTATCCCTACGGGTTCGAGAACTATGTAGACATGATCGAGACTCTCTCTGATCAATAATCATTAGCGGGACCTGGAGATCCATAATGACTCCCACTAGTACCCGACGACACCTTTATAATCACCCAGTTATGAAGTGACGTTTGATGTAATCAAAGTACCTTTCCGGTGAAAGTGATTGACGTGATCTCATGGTCTAAGGACATTGAGTTACTACGAATGTGATAACAATATAAACTTGAAGACATGATCGTATTGTTACATCTACTTCGGGTGACTATTCATCATATCATTCTCCAATGATATGACCCTATTATTAACAACATCCAATGTTCATGATCAAGAAACCTGTGATCATTAGTTAATCAACAAGATAGTATTAAGAGAGGCTTTATTACGAAACTTTTCTATTTATAAATCACACATGTATTAATGTTTCCTATTAACACAATTATAGCATGAAAATAAACATATGTTATAAACCTGGAATAACATAATAACCACTTTATTATTGCCTCTCGGGCATATTTATTTCAGGTTGCATAATTCTTCTATTCATGTACAGAGTAATACTTTGAGTGCGGGATGGAGTCTTGACCATATCATTGCTCTTATTATTCACTCTTGTACATTGAATTGGTGGATCAATGCAATTTTACTCCTTCCACGGAAGTTAAAGGTGGCCTTATATTTTGAGACTTTTACCTTCGTCTTTGTTTCTTTGGAGTGCTCTCTCGGCGATCGTGAGCAACGACCTCTTATTGGTGGTGTCGACGATTTTAAGATGGGGACATAATCTTTGTTAGTGGTGTCGCGAAGAATCAGATCATCAGCCTTCTCCCCTGTACCATGAGGCGGATCTCGGGGACGAGATCCCTTATTAGTGGTTGCGAATTGTAGCGCCCTGGGAAAACCACTACTAGAAAATTGCTTGTCTTTTTTATTTTGTGCATCATCGTGATATCATGCCACATTGTATTTGAGAATCATCATCAGGCATATGTTTGCCTAAAATTATTTTCGCCAAAAGCCTATTATGTTTTATACATTAGCCCCCTCCTTCAATTCAAACTCAAAACCCCGGCCTCTTCCAGATATTTTTATTTTTCTAAAAACTATGTGCTAAAGTCACTTAAAAAGAAACTAAATAAAAATAAATAGAAAAGTTTTATTCACGGGGGAGGCAGCCGCTGGCCAGGCCCAAAAGCCCAGCCCTTAGCCACCCACTACCCTAGATAAAAACCCTAACTAAACTAAACCCTAACCTACCAAACCAGCTAACCTTAACCCCACCTACCCTAGCCGCCACCCACCAGACGCTCAACACACACACTCACCCGCAACATGTTGCACGCACATCACCACGCAACACACACATACATGCTAATGCACGCACGTAGTGTACCACCCCACCCCGATTGCACCACACACCCACACACACAGCAGCGCACGCAACACGCAATGCACGCCGCAACGCACGCCTGAGGTGACCCACCATGCATGCGGTACGCACGGTACACACACGCTACCGATTGATCCACCCTCGGTTGCCCTGCACGCCACCTACCCCCCACCCCTCGTGAACCTCACCTTCCTCTCTACCACGAGTACCGCTCTGCTCCCCATCCTTCCTGCCTCCCTCACCACTGCGTGCCTCACCGTGCTCTGCGCCTCACCGCCTTCCTCGCCATCATGGCTGTCCCCGGTGTCATCATCCCCAACCCTGGCCGCCACCGCTCTTCCCCGGCCATCCTCCATCCCAACCACATTTGCACCTGCCTGCGAGCCCTACGCCGACCGCACCCCTCCAGCATCTTCCACCTCTATGTCGCCCCAGGCACCGTCCCATGCGCCTCTCATCTCTGCCCGGCTGGCGAGCCCCTTGTCACCACCCGAGCTCGCCCTTCCCGTCTGGGGCCTCCACCAGCCATCATCTGCCCCGAGCACCGCCATGGTTGCCCTTCCTCTCCCTACGCTGCCGCCTGTGACCCCTACTACGCGTCCGTTCCACCAGGAGCCCAACCCTATCATCGACCCGCGTCCCTATCCTCGAGCGCCTCCCTCGCCTCTGCCCTACCGACCCTTGTCTGCAAGTTTGTCGCGCCAATTGCCGTTGTGCTCCCCGAGTTGCCACTTGGCTCTCGCCCGTGTCCTCCTGTCCTTGCCTCGATGACCACCGCGGTCGGCTTGGACCTGTTCCTCAACTCCCCAGTAGCGCAGCCTCGGATAGGTGGTCCTCGATGCCCCCAATCTCGCCTTGTTGCTCTGGCCTTCTTATTGCCTTGATGCGCCCTGGTTTTGAAGTGTGTACTTCTCCGAAGTTTGCTCGAGACCGAGACAAAAGCTGCGCCACAAGATCTTCCTCGGCATAAAAGGTGCCATGAATGGGGATGATGGTGGAAATGATGTGTGGCTCGGGTATGATATATCACCTACCTCCAACCCGGCGATGAACCAGGTTCGCCACTAAAAAAACAAAACCGGAATTCCGAGATTCTCGACATGGCACCCAAAGATGGCAATGCCAAATTCCAAGATCTCCTTCACGGATGCTCACCAACAAGACGGTCTCGATGCCGATGTTTTCGAGGAATGAACATGGCATGGCTCGAAGACCCGACGCGGATACAAGTTCGACACGTGCCATCAAAATATGAACCCCAAGTACTTTGACATGGAAACCTAAGGCGATGTCACCGGACTGAAAGCTCCCTGTCACGAAATGCCATGATATCCTACATGGATCCGGAGACCCCGATCCTAGAGCCCGATCCCGTCAAACCCCGAATCCCAAGTTCGCCGAGCCCCCCTAATGTGTGAACCCCTTTTCCGAGAACCATATTTTATAAATGACCTCAACTTGTTGCATATTAAATTGTTCATAACTACATACATACTAGCCATTTGGGGATATTTTATTGACTCACCTAATAATTCAATATGGAGACTATATGCAGGTGATACGTTGCTAACGTATCTATAATTTTTGATGTTCCATGCTTGGTTTTTATCTACTTTCTTATGTTTTGTCCACACTTTGGAGTACTTTTTATACACTTTCTTGGAGTAACCTGTTAACAAGATGCCACTGTGCCAATTGCCTGTTTTCTGCTGTTTTTGGTTCCAGAAAGTCAGAAAATGAATATTCTCGGAATTGGACGGGACAAAAGCCAATATGCCTATTTTTCCCGGAGCAACACGGAAACACGAAGCAGAGACGGAGTAGGGCACCAGGGTGGGCACACCATACGGTGGTGCGGGCTATCTGAAAGAACAATTCATGTTTTCCTATGTTTTGCGTGTTAGATAACAATACTATGGAGTCTTTTCATGTGTGCTAAGTGTGCAGGAAGTTTTGAGGGGGGCCGGATAATCCGCCCCTCCAAGGGCCGGATAATCCGGCCTACCTCATCTCTCGAGGAAGCCAAGGCGCGTCGCTCTGTGTCCAGTCAGATTTTCTCCCAGAAAATCCGAACTGGGGCGGTTTTTCCTCCCCAGGACGGATAATCCGGGTTTCGCAAGGGCCGGATAATCCGGCCCCTAGTTTTCGAGCAAAAGGAGCCAAGGCGCGTCGCTCGGTATCCGGTCGGATTTTATACCGGAAAATCCGAACTGGGGCGGTTTTTCTTCCCCAGGCTAGATAATCCGGCCTTCGCATAGGGCCGGATAATCCGGCCCCCAGAAGTTGATCAAGGCCAAGCTCGGCGTGACACTCAGAGAGGGGCGGATTTTCTGCCGGATATTCCGAGTCTGGGGCGGAGTTTCCCCAGACCGGATAATCCGGCCCTCACTTGGGCCGGATAATCCGGCCCCCAAAGTGTGCAACGGCTGGTTTTTGGAAGGGGGTATAAGTACCCCTTCTTCCCCAACGTCCAGGACACTTGATTCATTTGAATTCGACCAGAGCCTGTGCAAGAGCTTTAAATCTCGATCTCCCACTTCAACCACCCGAAGGTATTGATCTTTGGTGGAATTGAAGGAGGAGAAGTTCATCATCAACATCATGAATCAAGCGCTTCAACTCCTCTCCATTCACTTGGAGAAATCCCTGATCTAGTATTCTCGTTAATACCTAGATCGTGTTATTGTAGATGACCACGTGGTTCTTGTGGCAGCTTGTTGTCATTTCGGGAGCCTCCAAGTTGTTGTGGAGTTGTTGCCCCGCTAGTTGTGTAAAGGCGCCGGTGCCCGCCTCGAAGGGTACCTATAGTGGAAGGTGGATCAGGCCTGTTGTGGCGAGATCCATCGGAGAACAGGGTGAGGCCTTTTGTGGCGTGGTGGTCTTAGTACCGCCCACCCCTCCAACGCAGACGTACTTCCCTTAACAAGGAAGGAACTGCGGTCAAACAAATCCTGTGTCTCCGCGTGCTTCTCTTCGGTTCACTCGTTTCTCTTCCACTCGCTCCTTACTCGCTAGTAGATAGGTTTGCATATAGGGAAATTCCACACATTAGTTTATCTAGAGAATTTACCTTTGTGTTAAGACTAAAATTGAAAAAGAATTAAAAATTGGTGCAGCACCTATTCACCCCCCTCTAGGTGCCCATACGATCCATTTCAATTGGTATCAGAGCACCGGCTCTTAATTCGGGCTTAACCGCCTAAGAGTAGTATGGGCACCAGGGATGATGGAAATGAGGCTGTGGATAAGGTCACAATGGATGATCTCAAGTCGTTGGAAACAACCTTGTTGAAATCCTTTGAGGCCAAGATGGAGGAGATGAATCAAATGATTGCTCGCCTTACATCATCCATAGCCCCATCTCCATCCTCCTCTGAGGCTCCCTCACCATCATCTAAGCAAAAGGGTAACACCGGATCTAAGGATGATGATGTGGAAGGTGAAAAACTAAATGGTTCCACCTCCAAAAAGGGAAGTGGTAAGGAGGAATATAGTGAGGTTCGCCATGTATATTTCCCTGACCCACCTATCCCTCATCCTCATATAAACAATAGGGGTGATCCACCCAAGCTCACTGCATCTTCTTTTAACCAATGGTAATTTCTAATGAAATCTCATGTTTGCAGCTCCTCTATTGAATTGTGGAGGATCATTGAAGAAGGTCTTCATGTTGGAGATCAAACCAATCTAACAAGAAGGGAAGTTGTGGATAGCCAGTTGAATGCCACTGCTCTCCACATGATACAGCTGGGTGTGGGTCCCAAGGACATGCCACACATTGAACATCTCAACACGGCTAAAGAGGTGTGGGATGCTCTTACGGACCTTTTTGTTTGAAATGAAAGCATGAGAAGAAACCGGTATGATGCCCTTAGTAACAAAGCTGAGGGATTCTACATGTTGGATGGTGAAAACCATGAGGACATGTATAGAAGACTCAAGGGCATCGCAACAACATTTCGGAAGCATGGGGCCACTCACATTGATGATGCATGGATAAAAAGAAAGTATGTGAGTGCCTTAATGCCTTTCGAACCGATGGATTTGAAGAGCATGCAAGGTAGACACAACTATCATCAAATGACATCCAATGAAGTCATGCAAGAAATGGCGTGATTCAAAGTGGCGGCAAAGAATGCCGAAGATGCCCGTGCTCGGGCCATTGGAATGCAAAAGGGTGTCAATATGGCTCTCAAAGCCAATGTTGTTGAGAAAGAGGATGATGAAGGAGCATTTGAGAGGGGATCCATGGACTGCCCCGATGAGGTCAAACGTGCTCATGGTGAGTACATGGCATTCTATGCAAGGAACTTTTGGAAGGACCCTGCCAAAGTCAAGTCTGAACTTGAGCGCAAGAACGGGTCAAATGGAAGAAGAGAAAGTGGACCAAGATTGAGAACTTGCTTCAACTGTGGAGATAGACTGCACTTTGTAGCCGAGTGTCCTTATGAAAATAGAGAAGACAATGGTGGCAGGCTCAATCTCAAAGAGAAATCCAAAGTTCCTAAGAAGAAGCCATTTGCTAAGAAGAATGGCCCTTTCAAGAAGCAACACAAGATGGTCCTTGTAGCTCAAGAGGAATACTCCTCCGCAAGTGAAGATGAAGAGGATGATGATAGTTCCTACGAAGTGGCTGCTATAGCCACCACATCGACTCCCTCCTCTCTCTTCGACTCGCTGAACGAGAACGCCATCAACAACAACGCCACTTGCCTAATGGCAAGAGGATCCGAGGTATCGACTTCTAACTCCTCATTTTCTAAGACTAACATAATTTTGGATATGGATGATCATGAAAGTCTTGAAATGAAAGAAGAAGTTATTGCCTTGGATACTTTTTTCACTAACCTACAAGGTGAGCACAAACTCCATTTTGATACTCTTATGAGTCAACTTGCTTGAGCCGAAGATCTCCTTGAAGAAAAGGGCAGAATTGAAAGAGAAGATGCCTTGGAGATAGCCTCTTTGAAGAATGCCTTGGAAGAGGAAGAGGAAACTCGAGTTTCTTTGGAAGAAAGACTCGAATCCCTAGAGGAGTCACAAGAAGAGGTTGTAGCTCAGCTCATTAAAGAACGTGACCATGCCCTTGCCAAGGTAAAGAAACTAAAGAAAGAAAAGATTGATTTTGGGGCTGTTCATGCTAGACTTTTGGAGAAGTTTGATGATCTTGAAAGTGCTCACAAGTCATTGAAGAGTGATCATTCTACTCTAAATGAGTCTCATGACCAGCTCCAAACTCAATTGAAACGGTATAATATACCAAGTACCTCATCTCCATCCTTTGGAAAAGAAGATCTTGCAAGGAGTTCTCAACACAAAGGTAAAGGGGTTATTGATGAGATACTGAGCAGGCAAAGGACAAACAACAGTAAAGAAGGTCTTGGTTACATACCCAAGATAAAGAGCAAGAAAAACAAGAAGAAGAAGAAGAACAAGACTGCTCAATCCAAGACTAGCAACATTACCAATGACAAGACTAATTATGATGGTTTTGCAGGGATCAACAATCCTAACTTCAAACTATATTGTGATGCTTATGGTGATGTTTATGCTAGTTATGTAGGGCCTTATGATTGTTACATTCCTTGGTCTATTTGGGTTCCCAAGACCCTTGTTACTAACATGAGAGGACCCATTGAAAAATGGGTACCTAAAACCAAGAAGTAATTTTCTTGCAGGGCTATGCTTCCGGTGGTTTTAAATGGGTACTCGATAGCGGTTGTACGAGTCATATGACCGGAAGCAAGGAGATCATCACGGAGGTGCGGCCAAACCTTGAACACATTACCGTCTCCTATGGTGACAAGTCAAAATCTAAGGTATTGGGTCTCGACAAAGTTGTGGTGGCTCACGATATCTCCCTCGTGGACGTCATGCTTGTTGAGACCCTCGGGTATAACTTACTTTTAGTTCGTGCCCTTGGTAAGATGGGCTTTGCAGTTTACATTGATGCTGATTTGGTGGTACTCTTGTGGAGCAAGTCTCTAAAGTCGCTTTCGTGGATATGTCGAAAGCGACCAGACGTGAAGTAGACTTTTCGGGAAAACCACTACAGGTCCGATGTGTCTTTCGGAAAGGTGGACGGGTTGGCTATGGCATCGCCGACTAGCCCACGTCAATATGAGAACTTTGCAAAGTCTCCACAAGGGTGGCCACATTCTTGGACTAAAATAAAATGTCTCTTTTGCCAAAGATCGTGTCTGCAGGGCGTGTGTTGAAGGGAAAATGCATGATTCTCCACATCGAAGGAAAACAATTATCTCTTCAAAAAGGATCTTGGAGCTTCTTCATGTGGATCTTTTCGGGCCTCCATCTCATGCAAGCCTTGGTGGGAAGAAGTATTGTCTAGTGATTGTTGAGGATTACTCAAGATACACTTGGGTTTATTTCTTCAAGTTGAAGAGTGAAACTCAACAAACTGTCATCGACTTCGCCAACGAGGTTCAACGTCAACACAACGTCCCCATTCTGGCTATAAGGAGTGATAACGGCTCGGAGTTCAAGAACTACACCTTAAATGAGTTCCTAAGTGAAGAGGGGATAAGACATCAATATTCCGCTGCGTACACCCCTCAACAAAATGGTGTAGCCGAGAGGAAGAATCGAACTCTAATGGACATGGCAAGATCAATGTTGGCCGAATTCAAATCTCCATATAACTTCTGGGCTAAAGCAATCTCTACTTCTTGTCATTCATCCAATCGTTTATACCTCCGCAAGATTTTGGACAAGACTCCGTATGAAATACTTACCGGTAACAAGCCAAACATCTCATACTTTCGGGTATTCGGGTGTAAGTGTTTCTTTCTTATTAAAGGAGTTCGTTTATCTAAGTTTGAATCTAAGGCTCTAGAAGGTATTTTTGTTGGTTATGGTGCCGAATCCCACACTTATAGAGTCTACAATAAGCTCTCCGGAACTGTTGTAGAATCTTGTAGTGTGGTGTTCGAGGAAAATGACGGTTCCCGTGCGGAGCAAGTTGGTGTTTGTGATGCAAATGTTGAAATACCCCAAGATGCCATAAGAAGAATGAGCGTGGGATTCTTCCGCCCCATTGAGGAACCCCTTGTGGCGGACCAGGAAGGACAATGCTCTACTCATATCGAGCCCTCATCTACACATACGCAACATGCTCCAACCATGGGGGCAACTTCTACACCATCTCCATCAACTGCTGAAGGTCAAGTTGCTCCAGAAAGCTCCATGTTGGATTTTCTGGTGGATACCGGATTATCCGGCCACCCCACTCCAGCTGTCCATGCAGCTCCTGGTGGTGAAGATATCAACACAAGCTCCAGGCCGGATATTCCGGCTGACCCCGGATTATCCGGCTCCTCGCCAGTTCAAGCGAGTCCTAGGCTTCCTGATGATGCTGCTACAAGTCCTCCTAGTCCAGATTATCCGGCCTCTTCATCGGCCCGATTATCCGGCCCTGACTCTCCAGTTTTGCAGCCTCCTGTTATGGCTACAGACTCACCTCAAGGGCATGCATCTCCACCACCTACTACTGATGTTCCAGCTACTGATCAAGGCGGAGAAAATGCCTCCAATGAAGACTCAAGTGATGAATCTCTTCCACCAAGAGACAACAAACTTATTGAACTTCGTCGCAAGGCTCGGGCTAATCGTAACCTTGAGTTGAGGGGTCATACTCTCGACAAGGTTGTTGGTGATCTTCGATGAAGGGTGTCTACTAGAAGAGAATTGGCCAGTTTTGGTGAGCATCAAGCTCATATCTCCATGGTGGAACCTAAGAAGGTCTTTGAAGCTCTTGAAGACCCAGACTGGGTTGTTGCTATGCATGAAGAATTGAACAATTTCGAGCGCAACAAAGTCTGGAAACTAGTGGAGAAACCCAAAGAGTGCCGCAATGTTATCGGCACCAAGTGGATTTTCAAGAACAAGCAAGATGAGAATGGCATTGTTGTGAGGAACAAGGCAAGACTTGTGGCACAAGGTTACTCCCAAGTTGAGGGCATCAACTTCGGCGAGACCTATGCTCATGTGGCTCGTCTTGAGTCCATCCGTATCCTACTTGCTTATGCTGCTCATAACAATTTTAAGTTGCAGCAAATGGACGTCAACAGTGCCTTCCTTAACAGTCCTCTACATGAGTTGGTATACGTAAAGCAACCCTCGGGGTTTGAGGATTCTAACTTCCCGAACCATGTCTACAAACTCGATAAGGCACTCTATGGCCTTAAACAAGCCCCACGTGTGTGGTATGAGCACCTTAAAGAGCTTTTGTTAGATCGTGGCTTCGAAGTTGGGGAAATCGACCCCACTCTTTTTACTAAGAAGGTTAAGGGGGAGCTCTTCGTATGCCAACTATATGTAGACGATATCATTTTTGGTTCTACTAATAAAGCTTTTAACAATGAATTTTCAAAGCTTATGACTGACAGGTTTGAGATGTCTATGATGGGGGAATTACTGTTCTTTCTTGGATCCGAGATCAAGCAACTAAGAGAAGGAACCTTTATTAATCAAGCAAAGTACATCCAAGACATGCTCAAGAGATTCAAGATGACGGATCTAAATGGTGTCGCTACTCCGATGCAAACAAAGTGTCATCTCGAAATCAACCCTCATGGTAAATATGTGGACCAAAAGGTATACCGGTCCATGATCGGCTCTTTTCTTTACCTCTGCGCATCTAGACCCCATATTGTATTGAGTGTGGGAGTGTGTGCAAGATATCAAGCAGCTCCTAAAGAAAGCCACTTAGTGGCGGTCAAGAGGATCTTTCGATATTTAGTTCATTCCCCCAACTTTGGTCTCTAGTATCCCAAGGGCTCCAATTTCTCTTTATGTGGTTATACTGACTCAAATTGGGCTGGTGATAAGGATGATCGGAAGTCAACTTCTGGAGCTTGTCAATTCTTGGGAAGATCTCTTGTATGTTGGTCCTCCAAAAGCGAATTGTATATCTCTCTCCACCGCTGAAGCTGAATATGTTGCTGCTGCCAGCGCTTGTACTCAATTATTGTGGATGAGGCAAACTTTAAAGGAATACGGTGTCAATTGTGACAAAGTGCCTCTTTTATGTGATAATGAAAGTGCTATCAAAATTGCGTATAATCCAATTCAGCACACAAGGACGAAGCATATTAAGATTTGGAATCATTTTATTCGTGACCATGTTGCTCGAGGTGATATTGATCTATCTTTTGTGAGCACGAAGAACCAACTGGCGGATATTTTTACAAAGCCACTTGATGAAGCACGATTCTGCTATTTGAGGAATGAGCTAAATATCATTGATTCCGGGAGCTTGTCTTGATTACCCATGCACCCACTCGTACATCTCAATCCTTGTTTGGTCTAGGTGTGGGCATGGATATAGGGGGAGTGTGGTCCTAACTTATTGGGCTAACCCTCCCCCCATAATGCCAATAGCAAGTTATATCATTTCTCTTAATATCATGTTGTGATATGTGAGCTTATTGATGAGTATTGGTCGTGAACCCAAGATATATCTTCGCGGTGTCACACCATACACTCCAACAAGGTGGCTTCGGCCACCGCCCTCTCCTTTGTGGAGAATTGGATCTTTTTGGATGTTATTTGCTCTCTCTTGTTCTTATGGGAATCACACTCAATCTTGGCTTTAATTTGACACTGAGGAGCTTGATGATGAGGATGAGGAAGAGAATGAAGAAGAGGACGAGGACGCGGACGAGGACTACGATGAGTGATCCCATGGGGCGCTAGCATCGCTCTTCTCCCTTTTTGGTGTCTCGATGCCAAAGGGGGAGAAGTAGTTCTATTAGGTTGTCCGTGGATTTGCAGGGGTCGGGCATAAGCACTTGCGCTTTTCTATTCGTTATTTCCTTCTTATGTCCATTTAGCATTGAACTTTTATATTCGTGGTTTGTGATTTGTGGTTGAGACTTTATGTGGTTGTCTGGATGATACCTATGGACTTCATATCATGGATTATGCTGATGGTTATATCTATACATATCCTATTGCTGGTGGTTTATCATGGAAGGCGCACGCTCATAATGGTTATCCAATAATAATTGTGATTTATGTCAAGGATGCCTATTCTCTACTTCGGTGGTATGTGCTTTTGCCCTTTTATCTATGGAATAGATTCACCTATTTGTGTGCATTTGCATTCCAATGCAAAACTCTATTATGCACACATTGAGGGGGAGTCCCTTCCATAGTTATCTCTGTTTGTCTTGTGTCTTTCTCCTGCGAATCCTGGTATTGTCATCTAACACCAAAAAGGGGGAGATTGAAAGAACATTTCATGTTTTCCTATGTTTTGCGTGTTAGATAACAATACTATGGAGTCTTTTCATGTGTGCTAAGTGTGCAGGAAGTTTTGAGGGGGGCCGGATAATCCGCCCCTCCAAGGGCCGGATAATCCGCCCCTCCAAGGGCCGGATAATCCGGCCTACGTCATCTCTCAAGGAAGCCAAGGCACGTCGCTGTGTCCAGTCGGATTTTCTCCCGGAAAATCTGAAATGGGCGGTTTTTCCTCCCCAGGCCGGCTAATCCGGGTTTCACAAGGGCCGGATAATCCGGCCCCCAGTTTTCGAGCAAAAGGAGCCAAGGCGCGTCGCTCGGTATTCGGTCGGATTTTCTACCGGAAAATCCGAACTGGGGCGGTTTTTCTTCCCCAGGCCAGATAATCCGGCCTTCGCATAGGGCCGGATAATCCGTCCCCGAGAAGTTGATAAAGGGCAAGTCGCGACGCGGCCTTCGAGAGAGGGCGATTTTTGCCGGATATTAAGTGCGGCGGAGTTTCCCCAGACCGGATAATCCGGCCCTCACTTGGGCCGGATAATCCGGCCCCCAAAGTGTGCAACGGCTGGTTTTTGGAAGGGGTATAAGTACCCCTTCTTCCCCAACGTCCAGGAAACTTGATTCATTTGAATTCGACCAGACCCTGTGCAAGAGCTCTAAATCTCGATCTCCCACTTGAACCACCCTGAGGTCTTGATCTTTGGTGGAATTGAAGGAGGAGAAGTTCATCATCAACATCAAGAATCAAGCGCTTCAACTCCTCTCCATTCACTTGGAGAAATCCCTGATCTAGTATTCTTGTTAATACCTAGATCGTGTTATTGTATTTGACAACTTTGTTCTTGTGGCAGCTTGTTGTCATTTCGGGATCCTCCAAGTTGTTGTGGAGTTGTTGCCCTGCTAGTTGTGTAAAGGCGCTGGTGCCCGCCTCGAAGGGTACCTATAGTGGAAGGTGGATCAGGCCTGTTGTGGCGAGATCCATCGGAGAACAGGGTGAGGCCTTTTGTGGCGTGGTGGTCTTAGTACCGCCCACCCCTCCAACACAGACGTACTTCCCTTAAAAGGGAAGGAACTACGGTCAAACAAATCCTGTGTCTCCGCGTGCTTCTCTTCGGTTCACTCGTTCCTCTTCCACTCGTTCCTTACTCGCTAGTAGATAGTTTTGCATATAGGGAAATTCCACACATTAGTTTATCTAGAGAATTTACCTTTTGCTAAGCCTAAAATTGAAAAACAATTAAAAATTGGTGTAGCACCTATTCACCCCCCTCTAGGTGCCCATACGATCCATTTCACTAGCCATGGCCACGCCACTAGGTGGTGTGGGCCCCCTGGCCAGCCACTAACCTCGCCTCTTCGCCTATAAGATGCCTCCCGATGCAAAAACCCTAGATTGAAAAGCCTCCAGCCATGAAAAGTTCCGTAGCGCCGCCGCCACCAAAGGGGAGATTCGGGGGACAGAAAGTCTCTGTTCCGGCACCCTGCCGCGACGGGGAAGTGCCCCCAGAGCCATCCCCATCGATCTCCACCACCATCTCCATTGCTGTTGCTGATTCCCATGATGATGAGGGAGTAGTTCTTCCTCAAGGCTAATGGTTCTACTGGTAGCTATGTGTTCATATCTCTCTCTATGCATGATCATATTGTGATCATGAGCTTTGTAATCAAGTAGATCTAACTTGCTACTCAAGTGCTTTAATAGATCTCTGCTCTCCCCATGTGTGTGAAAGTGACAGCCATGGTGGCACTTAGGCTAGAGATTACAAATACTTGTTATGAGTTATATTTGGAGTTGGATGTCTTTATGAAATTGTGGTGTTTGTTGGAACCATCTAGTGATCAAGGTGATAGTGTGGGGTTATCTAGATGGGAAAGGACTACTTTGAGGTATGCTATTATAGCCCTACCATGGATTAGAGTGTCCAACCGGAGAGTAGTTAAGAGTAGTATCATAAAGAGAAGATATTTATATGAGAGTGTTCACTAGTGAAAGTATGACCCCTAGGCCTTGTTTCTAAGCATTGAAACACCGTTTGCAATTAGATCTATTACATGTTTGCTTGCTTACATCTTTATTTCAGTTTGCCTTTAGTCTCTTCCATGCCATCAAGCTATTTTCTAGCAGCATTGTCTTATATCCATACCACTTGTATTTCACTATCTCTTCGCCGAATTAGTGCACCTATACACCTGACAAGTGTATTGGGTGTGTTTGGGATACAAGAGACTTCTTGTATCTTGATTGCAGGGTTGCTTGAGAGGGATACCTTTCACCACTTCCTCCCTGAGTTCGGTAAACCTTGGGTGATCCACTTAAGGGAAAATTTGTTGCTGTTCTACAAACCTCTGCACTTGGAGGCCCAACAACTGTCTACAAGAATAGAAGTGCGTAGACATCAGCAAGCTATTCTAGTCTTATCTTGGCTCAATTTAATTTTGTGTAGCAAACTGATGCCATGTTTTGCCTTGGTAATTCAACATTTAAATTGCAGGGTAACTAAACAACTTGAACCATCTAATTAATTGTCGGGACCTCGATTCCACTTAATATTGCCTAGTTACATCACATCTTTTTCCATGTCATGCATCATATCATGAACATGTCGATCTTCTGCTGTAGAGTTAAATAGTGCATCCGGTGTTTCTTTTAGTGCTTTGCTTATTCATGGATTAGGACGTTGAGTTGATACGAGCTTCGACCCAAACTTTGGGTAACATTCGGCTATGTTTTCTAGGCGAGCATTCTCCCCCTTTCTACCTATTTTGCATTTATAGTCTTTACTTCCTCATGTTGATCTATTGCTATCCGTGTTGTGATGATTCATCTTCCGTACAATTTATATTCCTTGCAGCCTTTATATTGCCTTGGACACCTCCTATTGCTTGTTGTTTGATAGACAGTCAGCCTTGTGAGTCGTAGATGCTTGCTCAGGTTTTGCTGCGTGTCATCGATGTTCTAGAGTTGTTGGGAGGTTGCCACATGCTTAATGGTGGAGATGATCATGGCTTTCGTTATAAATTTTAATTAAATTGCTGGAAATAGATATAATGTAGAGGCACTGGTGGATAATAGATGTTATTTGGTTTTTACCCGCCCACTTGTGTCCACCTAGGACCCGAGTTCTTAACACCTGTTCTGAGATCGAGCGTGCTAACCACATGTGGGGTGTGTGGGCACCCCTATCGGTTTACTACCTGATTTCGAAGTATTGTGCTAGAGGCCACAAACTAGTTTGGGGCGTTATTACTATCATGTACTTATGCCATGCTTTACTGCTTTATTTACTATTCCGCATGGAGCACCTATACTATTTAATAAAAAATGTGGAATGTTTTCGTTGTATCGACAAGCCCAATCACACTTTCGGGATCCCAGTCATTTGTAGCCATTGACACAAACCCTGGGTCCGTCTCGGGGCTGGCCGACTTCGCTGTAGGTAAAAATGGATCGTATGGACACCTAGAGGGGGGTGAATAGGTGTTATACCAAATTTTTAGTTCTTTTGAAATTTTAGGCTTAGCAAAAAGGTAATTCTCTAGATCTGCAACTACGAGAAATTTCCCTATATGTAAACCTAACTACTAAGCAAGTAAAGGCGGAGAGAGTGGAATGAGGTAACCGTAGTGAAACACGTGGAGACACATGATTTAATTTACCGCAGTTCCTTCCTTGTTATGGGAAGTACGTCTGCATTCGAGGGGTGGGCGGTATTAAGACCACCATGCCACAATAGGCCTCACCCTGTTCTCCGATGGATCTCGCCACCAAAGGCCTGATCCACCTTCCACTATTTGGCACCCTTCTAGCCAGGAACCGATGCCTTTACAACTCTAACAGGGCACGCATCCACAACCGAATTGGAGGCTCCCGTGATGACAACAAGCTGCCACAAGAACAAGTTAATCAATAGCCAAAATTGAGATCTAGAGATTTGCAAGAAACACTAGATCAAGAATCCTCCAAGTGAATGGAGGGGAAGTGAAGATCTTGATGGTTGCAGATGTAGATCAAAGTCTTCTCCTTCGATTCCCCAAAGCCCGGAGACTTTGAGTGGTTGAAAATGGAGATTGTGCTTGAATCGATATGAAATGGGCAGAGCTTTTTTGCAGGATCCAAGAGATCTAAAATGGGGATGTGAGGGGCTATTTATAGCCCCACTCGAAAAGCTATCGATAGCTCCCAATTTCATCACTTTTTACTATTGATTTTCCTCTTGTTTATTGTCGTATTTCACTAAAGATTACCCCTTTCTACTAACGTTAATGTCGCAATTAGGGAATCCTTGGTTTCTTGTGATGGTTTTAGGGCAATGAACATTTATTGAAGTTCTAATAGCATTTATGGGCTACTTGCATCCAAAGAAGTAAATCCCCAATTGGAGCACCTTTCATTGGAGGCGTTCAGAACGCTTACGATCAGCGGTACGGTCGGGATGCGCCCGTACCTTCCACCTGTACTACATGCCGACAGCTTCGTTATCTCAATACAAGTAACTTTCATGAAGGAGGGTTGACGAGAAGGACGACAGAAAAGAAAACACAGCCGCCACAAACCATCTAGAGAGGGTTAGATCAGATCTGGAAGAGGAGAAGAACTTCCCCTTGTTCCTCGACGATCTTCAACTCCTCAACCACACACTCCACCATCATTCCCATCATTACTTAGAGAGAGAGATTGGCAATTGTAAGATTAGGGTATGATACTTTGATCTACCTTTGGTTTGTATTTTGATTTGATATTTGATCTCTATTGTGGTTTGCTATAATAACTTTGAGATGATTCCTATTTGCAATACAATTATGCTTTTTATTTGTCTTCCTCTCATGTATGAGTAAATCCCCATAGGCATGGGAGATGTAGGGGATTGGTGAGATGTGTCTTGCATCCTTTAAATCCATCCATTTGTGATTGTTGTAGTGTTTATTGATTAGTGAGGATGATTATCTATGTTTGCTTAATGCTTGTTATCTAATTTAAGGGCCCAGGTAAGATAACCCAAAGATCTCATAGGTATGAGCTTGTATGCTAGTGAATCAGTGACCTCCGAGTGACACGGCCGATATCAATGAGAAGCTACCACTACTCGAGGACAACAAGGAAGAACAAAATTAAAGCCTTGATCCGGTCACAAGACCTTAATTAATGTGCTGACCATTGTTGTGGCAACATGCAGACGGATCATTGGGACTAGGAAGAATTGGCCATGAGGACTCCTAGTCGGTATATGGGTTACCGGCCTACTCACTTATAAATAATAAATATCACTATCACTTATTCCACTTTATCCATTTGGCACTTTCACTATCACCATGAACTGTTTCTCTCCGCGCCTAACTTCTCATCTACAAGACCTTTACACACCTTTCGCATCTTTACTTTTATGCAATTCCGTTATTTCCTAAGCAAGTTTCCTCTATCTTTTACTCACCACCTCCACCGTCAGCTTTTGCAGTCAATTCACTCAAGACCCATGACACCTTGAGTTCGACAGAAACACCACATAATAACACTTACCTAGGCTCCTTATTAGGATCGATATAAAAACTAGAATTAATACTTCCGCGAAAACATTCTCTGATGAGCATGTGCACTTGCAAGCCATCAGCTGTCGTTGGACGATTTGGGGGCCGGATTATCCGACCTAAGTATGGGCTGGATTATCCGTCTAGGGCAAACATCCGGCCCTAGCATGGACAATCCATACTAAAAGTCCGGCCCCACACACCGTGACGTGCCTTGGTTGCCTTTGCCAAAAATCCTGGACAGGTGGAATATCCGGCCCCCTGGAGGGGCAGATTATCCAGCCTAGGCAAATGCTCCAGCCCTAGCTGGTTAATCTGGGGAGAAACTCCGCCCCCATATGGTGTGACGTGCCTTGGTGGTGTTGGCCAACTCCTAGGGGCGGATTATCGTCCCCCTGGAGGGGCGGATTATCCGGCCTAGGCAAATGCTCCGGCCTTAGCCGGTTAATCCGGGGAGAAAGTCCACCCCCTTACGGCATGACGCACCTTGTTGGCCTTGGCGAACTTGGTGGGGCAGATAATCCACCCCACAAAACTTTGGTTTAACAGTATTTGGGTGGAAACATTGTTCTGCACACTAAACATACAATTAAATAATCCTTGGCATTATTATCTAACACACAGAATACTAGGGATCATAAAATGTTCTTTCAATCTCCACCTTTTTGGTGTTAGATGACAATACTAGGATTTGCAATGTAGCCATACTAACACATCATTCCAAGGATGAAACAAGGATCCCCCTACATGTGTTCATATATTAAGTTTGCATTTGAATACAAATGCACACACATAAGCTTAGTACCTTTTCAAGAATTGGAAGCTAAGGAACAAATGATGAGTTAGGGAGAGAGATGTACCATACCACCATAATGAAGTCCTCAATAAGATAATGATAAATACTTTTGAAGAAACCCCATAGTGAGACTTCCAAGAATAAAGATATAATGATACATCCACATAGATAATTCTATAAATCCATAGTGATAAATCTGTATAGATGAATCTATAGTCTCATGACACAATATGGACCAACATAGTCTCACACAAACAAACCAAATAGAAAATAGGATATTTCAACACTAAATGGGCACAAGCAAGAACGAAAAAATGATAAAATGCCAAATGTTCTTGTGCCCGACCCATGCTAATCCCCTCGACACCTACTAGAACTACTTCTCGCCCTTTGGCATCGGAACACCAAAAAGGGAAAATAGCAATGCTAGCGTCCCTAATAATCACTCCTCGTCCTTGTTCTATTCCTCTTCCGCGTCATAGGCACCCTCATCATCATCATACTCCTCAAAACCCTCACAAGATAAACAGTGGACATGTGTGCAAGAAGATGGTTCAAGGTGGGAGAAAGGCTTAGGTTTAGATAACCAACCTGAGATGGTACTACTGAAGGATATATGACCTAGAGGAAAATAATAAAGTGTATTGTTTGATATATCTCGTATATGTTCATAATACATTTCATATTGTGCTATAACTATATTAATATTAAACCTTAATACACTTGTGGTATGTAAACAAACCGTGTCTCTAGTTATATCTAGCGAACTAGTTCATTGGTCATGGGGATGATCTGGGTTTCAAGATCATGGGCATTTATGCCAATTGACAATGAGGTCATGTCATTAGTTGAATGATGTGATAGACAAACATCCGACAATTATATCTTAATGAGTTCTAGTTACAAAGTTCACCATTGATGATAAACACAGAAAACCTCGCAACCTGATCCTTAGACTATGAGATAATGCAAATCGCCGTTCTGGAGGAATCTTTTATGGTATCAAGCATCGTCTCGTGAGAGGGTGATCAGAAAGGTGCCACTCCGATTTTCCAAAGGGACATGTAGAGGATTACATATGAAGACCAGGATTTGTCAATCCATGTAACAGATAGATACATGTGGCCATCTCGGTGACGTTGCACTAACGAAGCTTGCAAGCATGTGACTTGGTCACGAAATGCAACTACATGGGAACGAGTAAACAAGTTCATCGATCACGAGACCAAACTAAGGTATGGGGATACCAAAGATCAAGTCTCAGATGAACTAGGTATCAAATGACAAAGGGAATGGGAAACGACTTTTCACGGTTCGAGCGATAAGATTCATGAAACGCACGGGGGTCACATGGCCATCCAGGTCCCTCTGTTTATCATTGATATGAGAGAGGTATCAATCATGTCCGGAGTGTTTCCGAACCGAAGGATGTCACGCTTGTAACATCCCAATTTCAGCAACCCTGATTAGTTGTGCAGAATGCAAAAATCAGGGGGAACAAAAAAAATTCTTGTTCATGGGTGCAGTGTGTGCTTGTTGTTTGTTTGTACTTGTGCATGTGAGTATATACCATATGATACTCCTTACCTCACCATCAGTTGACAAAAGCTATTTAACAAAACTATCCTGGCTCATCTTACATATTCTCAAATGTTCTGGCATTTCAAAACATGAGACAAGATGCTTATGTAACCAAAACTATTTTAGTAGCTTCTATTGACAAAACTATGGAGATATATATAATATAATCTCCTTATGTTTTCAAGACAAAACCTTCAACTACTCCTACCTGTAGGATTCTCAAAACCTTGTATAAAACTTTTGAATTCTACTCTTGGTAGGGATACCAAGGACTCTTACCTTATTCAAACTACAACCTTTCAAAATTGCCCATCCTTACCTCAAGCTAAGCTTGATGATAATCCTAGTACTAGTTGAATTGTTTGTAAGATGAGTTGCCTTGATCTGTTGTTTAACTTGATTGCTTAGGAGATAGTATGAGCTACTCTAGGAGCTAATCACTAGGATCAAGAGGTTTCCAAATCACCACACCCTATGCAAGAATACAAAGCAGGATCTAATCTCTAGATACTAGTCGACATCTTAAACCCTTAACTAGATCAATTCTGAAGGTATCCCTTCTAGAAGCTTCCAAGTCAATGAATACCAATATCAAGCAAGCATCCTTTCTACTCAATCTACACTTCAACATCATCCACTTGATGATGCTTGGGTACCTTGCACCCCATCAAAAACATACCCTCCCATACTCTAGTCAAAATCCCTAAATCTGCCAAATTTGGCTGTCTGGAAAACTATTTCCAACATCACCTTTTTGAATGCCTCCCCTTCTCAACCCTTGTGCATTTTTGAAAATGCATCTGAACCATCTTGTTAACCATCCTAAGGACTACCAAGGGACACTCTTTACCTTGGTTAGATCATCGTCCAACCTACATGTTCTTGATGGTTTTGTAGGCAAGAAAATAACTATTCCTGCAAATCTAGTCATCATGGCTACTTTGATAGAAGCTCACACCACCATACAGCCTTCTAATGACCAAATCTTTGCATGGTTGTGATATACTCATATAGTTCTATCAACATATACTTCACTTGTTCCAAGTGGATCTTTGTGCTTCTTAAACCCACAAGGTTTTGAAGGCTAGTTGATAATCTGCTTTGGCAAGCTTATTTTATTCAAAGTTTGAAATCAATTCTTGGCGAACTCAAGCAAGATCAAGCTCAAAACTATATACCATGTTGATGTACATCACTTGTTCTATCCATCCATCTACCCCATGCCCCAAGGGGAGATCTGAGCTCCAAGATCCAGCAAGGTTTTGATGGTATGAAATTAACCTCACCCTAGATCCTTAATCTAGGTTATTTCACCAAAATTAACCTGGATTCTCCAATCCCAAGGTTTAAAATGCTGTCTACCCCTTGTATACATCATCTACTTTGATCACCAAGAGTTATAAAATATTATCCATAATTATTATGGCTCCAAACCTAATAAATCTCTTTAATAGTCAAAATTTCCAAAACTCCTTTCCCAAAGGAAGGTTTGGTTTTTGCCAAAACACTTCCTCAAATTTTGGCTCAATTGAGATCCATATATCATACCCTAACTTCCAACTTCAAAAATAAATATTTTTGAAGAGTTTTATTATTTCTTTTTGCCCATTTTCTTAAATGGCTGAATTGGAATAATAATTTTTTTAAATACTTTTATCTTCCAATAAATCTTGGGAAATTTCCCCTAAGTGTGTATTCACATTTGGGACCACCTCACATCAAAGTCCAACAAGGTCCAATGTAAAAATATCAAATGAGCTCCAATACTTCACTTCTGCAGTTTTTGAATAAATGGATTTAAGTGGACGTCTAATTCTCTGAAAACTCCCAAATAAATCTCAGATATGCATCTTAACCCTACCCATCTACCAGCATCTTTGCCTCATCTCGCATAGGTCAAATTTCTAGACTTCCTTCATGACCATCTACTTGATCAAATTGGGCAAACTAAGGAATTATTGAGCCAAACCAAGAATCAATCACCACCAAGGCTCACCACCACTCACCACATCAACCACCATATCCTCTGGTCGTGATCACTATAGCAATTACTGTAGCAACTTGTCCCATGTGCTTGTAAGTAAGAAGGAGAGAGAGACAAGCATGTGAGGCCATTTAATTGCAACAACTGCCACTCCCTCCCTCTTTGAGCTCCAGCACGACCAAATCTCTCCCTCACCCCTCTCCACCACCCCTCCAAGCAATCACCAGCCAGCCCCTACCTCCCTTGCATGTCCAAAATGGACATTTTCCCTCTAGACCTCCCACCTCGGTATAAGTAGGCCAGATGCCCTCCCAGCACGCCCCTGCCTCTCATTTGCCCCCTCTCCCCCTCACTCACCTCCCTAGGTCTCCTCTCCCTCTCCCCTGCTCCGAGATGCTCTAGAGTGAGAGCCAAAAAAGCTTCGGCCTCCCCCGTCCATCGAGCTAAGCTCCCTCCTCCTCCCCTCTCCTCCTCTGCATGTTAGCCTCCCGAGCTCTCCTCTACATCCTGCATCTAACAATCCCCTCCTCCCTTCCTAGGACCCTCCACGACGCCACCATGAATGAGCTCGGAGCCGCCGTCCCCTACCCGACACGGGATTCCATAGATCTTCACCAAAATGGTCGTTGTCGCCCCTCTACAGACTCGCCCCGGAGTCCTCCGTCGCCTCGGCACCTCCCCGACGCCTCTCCATGCCCCCAAGGTGAGCCCTTACCCTACTCTGCGTGGCTAGGGTTTCATCTCTGTCAGGTCCTATTAGAGGAGGAAGACGACGGCGAGCCGTCAGATCCTCTTCCAGCCAACGACCCCCGTTCACCGATACCTGTTCGGCCTCTGCTGCCGCTGACCGATGGGGCCCCCTTGGCGGGTTTGAACCCTGGCCTCCTGCCGGCAGTGACGCCGAGACGGGCCGTTTCTGCCCCTCACGGCCCAGTCCTGCTCAGAATCCGGCCCGTCCGGTGCAAAGTTTTTATTATTGATCTCTAGATCTGAATCTTGCCCCTTGGTTTAAATTGAGATAAAAATGGAAAATGCACTTTTGTCCAGATCACAATTCTTATCAAGTACCTTAGTGTTTTGTGCAACACTCAGAATTGGTCACTTGCCAATTTTTTATTATTATTTACTAGCATTATATCCACTAAAATGTATCTTTTACACCAAATAAATTTCTCTGTGATCTAGCCTTATCCAATTTGGATGGATCAAAGTTTCTAAGAAAGGTATTTCCTATACCTACCACCTAGACTTTATATCATATCAAGGTGAACCCTATTTCTACCTCAGTAAAAATAACAAAAATAGCCCTGTTTGACTTTAGGATTTTCTCTGGGCCAAATTAAAATAGGTACTGACCCAAATCCAACTCTCCTAGTTCCTACAACCTAAGACTTACCAAAATCTAGAAGCTCAATATTTTCTGTGCTCTCTTTGATGTGTGGTGAATTAAACTATTCTATGCATGGTTAATTCACCAATAGTTAGACCACACTATCTCTGCAACTCCAAATGGGTTGCTTCCAATTTCTACAGAAAGGTATTCTAAATACCTACCAGGTGACCTTGGAATCAAATCGAAAGCTTCTGTAAATTTAATTTGGTGAAAAAGACAAAACAGCTACAGAACTGCCTTTGGGAATTTCCCGAGGGCATTCTGGTAATTATCTTGATTTGATTCCAACTCTCAGTGTTTCAGTACATAAAAATCTACAAAATCCTCCAAGGAAATAATTTTTGGAGCTCCAGAACTTTTCTGGTGAATTATTTCCTAAAACTAGAGCTCTTATCACTAAAATATTCATAAGAAATTAAAGAAAAAGGATAAATTAGTGAAACCACTTTTGTTGGTTTCATTTTATCATCAACTATTTGTTGGTATCATTTTTATACAATGGTATCATACAGAATATGTCCTTGGTCCAAAACCCCTCTAGGTAATTCCTAGACTATAACTCCTAAGGGATTTTCTTCCTTATTTCCAAGACAAGGCCAACCTCATTAATCCATTCTCCCTAAGACCTACTAATTTGTAAATTTGTATTGCTCATTGCTTGTGGTATGCATTGATGTTTGTATGCCTTGTTTTGATTGTGGTCTTGCTTGTTTGCATGTATACTCGATGACAACGATAGTTGCGCTTGTATTGACGCCGAGAAGAAGGGATCTTATTATTATTGGTATTCTTGGTTATCTAAAAGAAGAAGTCCAGGGACAATTATCCCATTTTGCTAATCTCAGGCAAGCCACCTTCTTGCTCATAAGCCTTGTCCTACTATTTTACTTACGCATGTTTTATCTACAGTTTACTAAAATTGCATTGTTTTACTATATGTTGATGTATATATGGTAGTGGTTTGGCTCCTCCGAACTATTACACTTTGGTACTACTAAGTACAACCCCCTTGTTGACACCTACTTGTCCCTAGTAGAATAGATGGTGTATATCATCATAACCCTCTGGAGACCCTGTTTTAGCCAAAACAAAGCTAGAGGACGGGAAGACCCCGGCAAAAGTTTACCAAATGTTTTCTGATAAAACCTTGGTGAGGTGGTACCTCCCAAGAGATGTTGAGAAAGAAAAAGGTTTTGTTTTACAAAAATGCTGGAGAAAAACTACAGGAAACAGGTTTACGAAACGCACCCGGTTCTTTGCAGTTTTGCCAGAACAATTAACCCATGCAACCACATTACTCTGGAATGGGACAGGGCTGGATTTGATGGTTGTCTATTCTGGTATAAACTGCCTCGTAACTACTACAGGGGATTGCGATCCCTGGAAGGTGGGCCTTCTCTAGACAAACGGTCCATGTGGGACATCGACTAGGAGAAGGAACGAAGGGTTTGCGGACCTCCACGCGTTACTAGGAGCCCCTCATTGAAAGCGCACACTCAATACGTGGAAAAAGCGCTCTAGTTGGTCCTCGGTACCCGACGTCCCGGTTTTGAGGGAAATAACACTCATAGGGTAGGCACTTATATTGGAGTGGGCATCTGGAGAGTCTTGATCGGTTACTCGACCCACGATCAGTGAAGATCAGGGTAGTGTACCAGGATGGTGTGGGAAAAGTGTAGAACCTCTATTCGAATAGCCGCGTCCGCAGTCATGGACGGTTGGGAAGGTTGCTGTAGAGCGATGCTGGTTTTGTTTTCAAAAAGGATTTCAGAAAATAAATTGATTTGGAAATTCTTTGACCATGGGATGGTCGTAAAGGAGAAAGTTTTTGACCATGGGATGGACGGAAGGAGGAGAAAGAAGTTTGGTCCTGGGACGACCTGAAGACGGGAACAAATGGGTGACCCAGTCCTGATGTTTTCCAAAACTTTTCAAAAAGGTTTCCATAATGTTTACAAAGGTTTTCAACAAAGACATGTAGATGCTATATCTACAAGAGAAACTAATTGAGAAAAGAACTTCTCTTGGGGCCCTCCTACTACCAAAGCCATAATGCATATCCTCTTGTTATTACTATTATCTTAAGGTGGTTTGCGAGTACCTTCAAAGTACTCACTGGCATTGTCCCTGGCTATTAACTTGGTCAGATATCAACAGAAGGATGGAGTTAACGGCTATGAGAGCTAGGACGTCCTCCCAGTTAGTTGCCTGTAGGTTAAGGCATGGATTGGGCTCTACCCTTGATGAAGTTCCGCTGATGATTATTGATGTAGCCATAACGACATTTATGTAGGTCTTGTATTTCGGTATGTCTCGGATGTTGTAATGATACTTGTCGGTTATGTTCCACGGCTCACAGATCATGGCAACGTGGTGTATGCATAACAGGCCCCACAACGCTTAAGGGTGGGGACGCTTAGGGTAGATGTGGTATCATACGAGAAATAGAGAGACAGAAGCCGGAATAGTTCCGGGTAACATCTGATGTAGTTCAGAGGGGGTCAGGAAGGTGTTCTGGAGTGAATGAATATAATAATAAATGTGTTTTATGTTAATTGGAGAATTAATATTAAAATATATATTTTTATTTTATTTTTATAGGCAGCCCATTGCTATTGGGCCTCACCCGGAGGGGAGGCCCAAAGGGGCAAGGCGCCTGGGGAAGTGGGCAGACGGCCAAGGCTTGGTGGGCCGCCCAAGTGGGGTCCACCTTGGGCCGGCGGCTGCCCTAGGTGGCCGGCGGGTGTGGGCATTAGTCCCACACCTCCTACCCCTTTGGGGGTGCACCCTCCCCTCCCCTTTGGAATCATCCCATCCTCCCATTCTCTCTCTCCGACTTCCATCAAGTGCTTCTCTAAAATATTGGAGAGGACCTCACGGGTTGTGAATTCTCCATTTTCACACTACCGTCATGTGATCTTCGATCACCATCTTCTTCTTCCGCTTCTCGACTGGATCAGAGCCCGGGAGACGTCACCTACACCGGACGTGTGTAGTACTTCGGAGGCACCACACTTGGGGTGCTTGGAGCTGCTCGGCTTCATCAACATACGCCTTCCGGTCTAAGGCGTGCCTCGGTCTTCAAGGGTATGAATATTGTCTCTCTCTTTCCGTTACTTATGTCTGCATAGTTTAGATCCTGGTATTAGTGTTTGCATAGATGGAATTTTTTTGTTTTTTGCTACGGAACCCTACAGTGGTATTAGAGCGGGTCTATGGGTAGACATGTCATATGGATAGAACACATAGTAATATGTGGGCATTGATTTTCTAGTTTCTACCCTCTTTTATGTTCTTATAGATATCGTGGCACTGTTTGATGAAGCGGCCCCTAACCGACCTCATGTGGTGATTCACGAGACTGGTCCATAATCAAAGTGGCTTCGGGGGATGTCTATCTCTCTACGGTAGTTGATATGGCAACAACATTGGAGGGCCCTGAAAAGGGAAGTAAAACGACAATCATTGAATCCATGTTGTGGCTCCATGTTCATTGGTGGGTAGGGGTTCTACCACGAAAGCCCTAAAGACGCGTAAAACTTGTAAGAGATAATATAGAGGCGTCTATCTTTATTGTTGCATAGGGGCATGTGTTAAGACATGGCAATGACAAGTTTGTGAAACTTTCATTGAAGTTATTGATGGTGATCAGGATGCTATAACCACGGCATAACACTTTACTTTATGAAGTATTACTTCTTGCATCTTATTATGCTAGTATGATAGTATATTAGACGGTAGCATAGTAAGATAATCCCTCACTGAATTCCAGTTATCATATTCCCCTTGTGTGTGCACCACCAAGAAAGTTCTTCGGTATGAGGCAGGTCGTGACGATCAGGTGTCAGACATATCTACATTCGCATACAGTGGGTGTAAGCCATGTTGCACTACGAATACACACAAGTTAGGATTGGCGAGCCTAGCATGTACATGCATTGCCTCAGATTACAAGAGACCGAAAGGTCGATCATGAATCACATGGTTGATGTGATCGACATTAGGGAATGTCCACCTTTGAAACTATTTTGGCGGTTGTGACGATCAGGGGTGGAGTAGTGGATTGGGGTCACGTGATCACTAAATGAATGGAGGTATGTTCGTTTAAGTGGGAGTTTTTTTTAAGTATGGTAGTATAGTTTAAAACTTGAACTCATTATTATGAACATGGTCTAAACACTTTGCAAATCCATTGTAGATGTCTCGCCCAGCCACCATCAACCTTAGCACTTTCCTCGAGAAGCACAAGCTGAAAACTGATGGAACCAACTTCACTGCATGGTTCCGCAAACTTAGGATCCTCCTAGTCCCCTACAAGTTGACTTATGTCATCGAGGCTGAGCTTCCAGCTAAGCCTGCAGATTCTACCTCCCAGGACAAAAAGAATGTCTAGTAGTCTAGGGCGGATGATTTCTCCCTCATCCAAAGTGGAATGCTCTATGCCATGGAGCTGGAGCTTCAAAAACATTTTGAGAAGATGAATGCTTTTGAGATCATTGAATATCTCAAGGCTGTCTTTGCTCCACAGGCTCGGGCAGAGAGGTATGATGCTTCCGAGCTCTTCTTCTCTGCCAAGATGGAAGAGCACAGTAGTATTAGTGAGCATGTAGTCAAAATGTCTAGCTACGTTAAGCGTTTGAACGCCCTGGATTACAAAATCCCGGAAGAGCTCGCGATTGATAGGGTGTTGCACTTGCTTCCCCTAGCTATAAGATCTTTGAGATGAACTACAACATGGAAGGGATGACTAAGACCCTTGCTGAAGTGTTTGCCATGCTCAAAACTACTGAGGTAGAGATCAAGAAGGAGCACACAGTGTTGATGGTCAATAAGACCACCAATTTTAAGAAGCTGGGGAAAAAGGGAAAAGGAAAGGGCGAAAAGCCTAAGAAGGATGGCAAGTTCTTCACCAACACCTCTAAGACTGCCAAGCTTGGCCCTAAGCCCAGCACCACATGCTACTACTGCAAAGGGGATGGGCACTAGAAACGCAACTGCCCCAAGTACCTTGAAGGCAATAAAGATGGAAAGATAGCCACCAAGGACAAAGGTATATGTGATATACATGTTATTGATGTGTTCCTTAGAAGCGCCAGGAGTAACACCTGGGTATTTGATACGAGTTCTGTTGGTCACATTTGTATCTCTCAGCAGGTACTACAGAGTAAGAGACGCTTGAGGAAGGACGAGGTGATGATGAGCGTTGGCAACGGATCGAGAGTCGATGTGATGGCCATCGACACTTCACCTCTATGTCTGCCATCAGGATCGATTTTAGTTTTGAATAAATGCTACTATGTACCCGCATTGATTATGAATACTATGAGTGGATCTTGCTTGTTGCAAGATCGTTATTCATTTAAATCCGTATAAAATGGTTGTTCTATTTATATGAATGATATTTTCTATGTTCATGCGCCTGTGTGTAATGGTTTATTCCTACTGGATCTTAATTGCAATACTCACATCCATAGTTTTGATGCTAAACGTTGTAAGCATAATGATGATAATTCCATGTTTATGTGGCATTGCTGCCTTGGTCACATTGGTGTAAAGTGCATGATAAAGCTCCATTCAGATGGACTTCTTGGGTCGTTGGATTTTGAATCTCTCGACACAAGTGAGCCATGCCTCATGTGCAAGATGACTAGGACACCTTTCTCCGGCATAATGGAGAGAGCTGCAGACCTACTGGGAATCATACATACAAATGTATGTGGACCAATGAGCATCTCAACACGCAATGGTTATCGTTATTTTGTTACCTTTATTGACGACTTAAGTAGATATGGATATATCTACTTAATAAAGGACAAATCTGAAACCTTTGAAAAGTTCAAGGAATTTCAAAAAGAAGTAGAGAATCAACTTAACAAGAAAATCAAGCATCTTTGATCGGATCGGGGAGGCGAGTATTTGAGTTATGAGTTTAACATGCACTTGAAGGACTATAGGATCATCCCACAGCTTACGCCAGCCAGAACACCACAGCGTAATGGTGTGTCGGAATGATGTAACCGTACTCTACTGGATAGTGTGCGATCCATGATGTCTTTGACTGATTTATCTATGTCGTTTTGGGGATATGTATTAGAAACCGCCGCTTTTATTTTAAACCGAGCACCGTCCAAATCCATGGAGACAACCCTATATGAGATATGGTATGGCAAAGAGCCAATTTTGTCATTTTTGAAAGTTTGGGGATGTGAGCCTTATGTCAGGAAACTACAGCCTGACAAACTTGAACCCAAGGCGGAAAAATGTATCTTGGTAGGATACCCAAGGGAGACAGTTGGGTATGCCTTCTACAACCAAGCCGAAGGCAAAACGTTTGTCATAAAAAACGACACCTTTCTTGAGAAAGAGTTTCCCGCTAAAGGAGTTAGTGGAAGGAAAATTGAGTGAGATGAAGTTGTTGACCCTTCTCTCCAAATTAAGAGTAGCGCAACGGAAGCCGTTCCAAAAACACTCTCCAACATGGAAGAAGAACCTAATGATAATGATCAACACAACAACATCGAAACTCCTATGGTTTGCAAGTCTACAAGAGTTCGTACCACTCTTGATTGGTACAGTAGCCTTAAGATGTTTGTCATACTAGATGAACAAGAAGAACCTGCAAACTATGAAGAGGCTATGGATAGTGTTAATTTTGAGAAATGGCTAGAAGCCACAAAATCCAAAATAGGATCCATGTATGAAAACCAAGTTGGGACTTCGGTAGATCTTCCGGAAGGCCGCAAGGCCGTGGAAAATAAATGGAACTTTAAGAAAAAAACATATGTGAATGGTAATGTGATCGTTCACAAAGCTTGACTTGTCACAAAGGAGTTTCGGAAAATTCAAGGAGTTGACTACAATGAGACTTTCTCTCCCATAGTGATGCTTAAAGCTATCCGGATTTTACTAGAAATTGTTGCTCATTTCGACTATGAAATATGGCAGCTGGATGTCAAAACCGCGTTCCTAAATGGATACATTGATGGAGAGTTGTATATGATGCAACCAGAAGGTTTTGTTGATCCTGGGGATGCTATATAGGTGTGCAAACTTCAACAATCCATTTATGGATTGAAGCAAGCATCTCGGAGTTGGAACCAACGGTTTCATCAAGTGATCAAGAGTTTTGGATTTATCCAAAATGAACAGGAGTTATGTGTTTACAAGAGAGCGAGTGGGAGCTCAGTGGTTTTTCTAGTAGTATATGTGGATGACATATTACTCATGGGAAACAATGTGGATCTTGTGAAAAGCGTGAAAGCATATTTGAGTAGTCAATTTTCCATGAAGGACTTAGGTGAAGCTGCATACATATTAGGGATCAAAATCTATAGAGATAGATCAAGACGCCTAATAGCATTAAGTCAAAGTACTTACATTGAAAATATTTTGAAATGGTTCAAAATGGAGGATGCCAAAAGGGTTTTGCGCCTATGATGAATAATTGCACACTGAGTTTGACTCAATGTCCGGTAACGGATACTGATAGAGAAAATATGTCTATCATGTATGCAATACCAACTACTCGACTTGATGTGGCATTGGCTCTTAGACTGACGAGCCGATACCAAAGTAATACAGGATCAGATCACTGGACAGCTGTTAAGAATATCATGAAGTATCTCAAGAGAATGAAGGATATGTTCCTAGTCTATGGAGGAAGTAATGAAGCTCTAAACGTAACCGGTTATGTGGATGCGAGCTGGAACTCAGATCTTGATGACTCGAAGTATTAGACAGGATTTGTGTTTCTAGTGAATGGTAGGGCGGTAAGCTGGAAGAGCAAGAAGCAGCCGATGGTGGCGTAGTCTTCAATGGAGTCTAAATACATTGCTGCAGCTGATGCGGCAAATGAAGCTGTTTTGCTAAGGAATTTTATCATTGAACTAGGAGTCATTCCAAGTGCACAAGACCCCGTGAAAATGTATTGTGACAACACGGGTGCTATTGCAAACGCAAAGGAACCAAGGACTCACTCCACGGCCAAACACAACAAGCTTCGGTTTCACGTCATCCAGCAAAACATTGATGAAGGTGAAATCAAGATTTGCAAAGTACACACGGATCTGAATGTGGCAGATCCTTTGAATAAATCTCTCCTACAAGTCAAGCATGAACAACACCAAGATGCCGTCGGTGTTAGGTTCCTGCCTATTGTAAATTAGATTTATTTGTACTCTAGTGCAAGTGGGAGACTGAAGGAGATATGCCCTAGAGGCAAATAATAAAGTGTATTGTTTGATATATCTCTTATATGTTCAAAATACGTTTCATATTGTGTTATAAATGTATTAATATGAAATGTTAATACATGTGTGGTATGTAAACAAACTGTGTCTCTAGTTATCTCTAGCAAACTAGTTCATTGGTCATGAGGATGATCTGGGTTTCAAGATCATGGGTATTTATGCCAATTGACAATAAGGTCATGTCATTAGTTGAATGATGTAATAGACAAACATCCAACAGTTATATCTTAATGAGATCTAGTTACAAAGTTCACCATTGATGATAAACACAGAAAACCTCGCAACCTGATCCTTAGACTGTGAGATAATGCAAGTCATTGTTCTGGAGGAAGCTTTGATGGTATCAAGCATCATCTCGTGACAGGGTGATCAAAAAGGTGCCACTCAGGTTTTCCAAAGGGATGTGTAGAGGAGTACATATCAAGACCAGGATTTGTTAGTCCATGTAAGGGATAGATACATGTTTCCATCTCGGTGACGTTGCATTAATGAAGCTTGCAATCATGTGACTTGGTCACGGAATTCAACAACATGGGAACGAGTAAACAAGTTCATCGGTAACGATACCGAACTAAGGTATGGGGATACCGAAGATCAAGTCTCGGATGAACTAGGTATCAAATGACAAAGGATGGGGCGACTTTTCGTTCACATGGCCAGCGATAATATTCATGGCATCACATGGCCATCCAGGTCCCTTTGTTGATCATTGATAGGAGAGAGGTCTCAATCATGTCCGGAGTGTTTCCGAACCGAAGGATGTCACGCTTAAGGGTGGGGACGATTAGGGTAGATGCGGTATCATAGGAGAAATAGAGAGAGAGAAATCAGAATAGTTCTAGGTAACATCCGATGTAGATCGAAGGGGGTCCGGAAGGTGTTCCGGAGTGAAGAAATATAATAATATATGTGTTTTATGTTAATGGAGAATTAATATTACAAAATATATTTTTATAGGCAGCCCATTGATATTGGGCCTCACCTGGAGGGGAGGCCCAAATGGGCAAGGCGCCTAGGGAAGGGGGCCAGTCGGCCAAGGCTTGGTGGGCCGCCCAAGTGGGTCCCACCTAGGGCTGGTGGCTGCCCCTAGGTGGTCGGCGGGTGTGGGCATTAGTCCCACACTGCCTGCCCCTTTGGGGGTGCACCCTCCCCTCCCACTATATATAGGGGTCACCCCCTCCCCTTTGGAATCATCCCATTCTTCCATTCTCTCTCTCACTTCCATCAAGGACTTCTCCATAATATTGGAGAGGACCTCACGAGTTGTCAGTTCTCCACTTTCACACTACCGTAGCGTGATCTTCGATCCACCATCTTCTTCTTCCGCTGCTTGCATGCATCAGAGCCCGGGAGACATCGCCTACATCGGACGTGTGTAGTACTTCGGAGGCACCACACTTGGGGTGCTTGGACCTGCTCGGCTTCATCAACATACGCCTTCCTGCGTAAGGCGTGCCTCGGTCTTCAAGGGTATGAATACCGTCTCTCTCTTTCCATTACTTATGTCTACATAGTATAGATCCTGGTATTAGTGTTCGCATAGTTAGAAAATTTTCATTTTCTGCTATGGAACCCAACAACTACACACCAAGAATTGCAAAAACCAAGAGAGTTAAAAGCCAATTGTTGGTGTGTTTTCCATAAGAACACAAGATGGGAAAATAAAAACCAATGAAAGAACCTCAAAGAACCAACTCTTCATAAAGAAAAGGGTGGTGACCGAAGCCACCATGTAGGAGTAGAAGGCATGACACCGCGAAGATGTATCTTGGGTTCATAGCCAATACTCATCAATAAACTCACATATCACAAAATGATATTAAGAGAAATGATTTATCTTGCTTTCGGCATTATGGGGGAGGGTTAGCCCAATAATTAGGACCACCCCCCCTTATATCCATGCCCACACCTAAACCAAATAAAGGAAGAAATATAGGGAGTATGCAAGGGAGATCAAGTCAAGCTCACCGAATCAACGATATTTAGATCATTTCTCAAATAACAAAACCTTGGTTCATCAAGTGGCTTCGTGAAAATATCCACAAGCTGATTCTTCGTGCTCACAAAAGATAAGTCAATATCTCCACGAGCAACATGGTCTCGAATAAAATGATTGCATATCTCAATATGTGTAGTCCTTGTGGGCTACACCGGATTGTAAGAAATTTTTGGCACTTTCATTGTCACATAAAAGAGGCATTTTGTCACAATTGACATTGTATTCCTTTAAAGTTTGCCTCATCCATGGTAATTGAGTGCACGCACTTGCAGCAGCTACATATTCCGCTTCGGCAGTGGAGAGAGATATGCAATTTTTCTTTTTAGAAGAACAACATACCAAAGACCTTCCCAAAAATTGACAGGCTCTAGAAGTTGACTTCCTATCATCCTTGTCACCGGCCCAATCGGAATATATATATCCACATAAAGAGAAACTAGAGCCCTTGGGATACCATAGACCAAAATTAGGGGAATGAACCAAATATCAGAAGATTCTTTTGACCGCCACCAAGTGGATTTATTTAGGAGACGCTTGATACCTTACACACACACCTACACTCAACACAATATCGGGTATAGATGCGCAGAGGTAAAGAAGAGAGCCAATCATGGACCGGTATACCTTTTGGTCCACAGCTTTACCATCGGGATTTAATTCAAGGTGACACTTCGTTTGCATCGGGGTAGAAACACCATTAAAATCGTTCATATTGAATCTCTTGAGCATGTCTTGAATGTATTTTGCTTGATTAATAAAAGTCCCTTCTCATAGTTTCTTGATTTCAAAACCAAGAAAGAACCTCAACTCGCCCATCATAGACATATCAAACCTGTCAGTCATAAGCTTTGAAAATTCATCGTTAAAATCTTGGTTGGTTGAGCAAAAAATAATGTCATTAACATAGAGTTGGCATACAAAAATCTCCCCATTAACCTTCTTAGTAAAAAGAGTGGGGTCAATTTGCCCAACTTCAAAACCCCGATCTAACAATAACTCTTTAAGATGCTCATATGACACACATGGGGCTTGTTTAAGGCCATAGAGAACCTTGTTGAGTTTGTAGACGTGGTTCAGAAAGTTGGGGTCCTCGAAGCCCTAGGGTTGCTTAACATAGACCAACTCATGTAATGGACCATTAAGAAAGGCACTTTTAACATCCATTTGCTGTAATTTAAAGTTATGATGAGATGCATAGGCAAGGAGGATATGGATGGACTTAACACGGGCCACTAGAGCATAAGTTTCGTCGAAGTCCATGCCTTCCACTTGGGAAAATCCTTGTGCCACAAGTCTTGACTTGTTGCTCACAACAATTCCATTCTCATCTTGCTTATTCTTGAAGATTCACTTTGTGCCGATGACATTGTGGCACTCCTTAGGCTTCTCAACGAGCTTCCATACTTTGTTGTTCTCAAAATTGTTGAGCTCTTCATGCATAGCCACAACCTAGTCCGGATCTTCAAGAGCTTCAAAAACCTTCTTGGGTTCAACCATAGATATATGTGCTTGATGGTCGCTGAATTTTGCAAGTTCACTCCTAGTGGACACTCGTCTCCTTAGATCACCCACCACTTTATCAAGTGTGTGACCTCTGAGTTCAAGATTCCTTTCAGCTCGACCCTTGCGTCGAATTTCAATTTCTTCACTATTCCTTAGAGGGATAAATTTATCATCTTGGCTATTAGCTTGTTCAGCAGATTGTTCAGCGCTGGCAGTTGGAGAAGAAGCATGCCCTTAATCTTGATCAGCACCCATAACAGGAATGTGTTGTTCAGATCTTCTAGGGCCAGATAATCTGGCCGAGGGAGTGGCCGGATAATCCGTCCTGGGAGTATCAACAACTTTTCATTGTTCCTAGGTGGTGAAGGTGATGCAGGGCTGGATAATCTGGCCTCCCTAGCTAGATAATCCGGATTAGGTATTCTGGCTTGATGATCTTCAGAAGATTGTTGTGTCGATGCAGTAGTTGGTTCAGCAGGTGGGGTTTGTTGATCATGTGTAGATGAGGGCTTGATGACTGCAAGTGCACAGATCGTTTGTAGCTAGTTTCAAAATAAATATATCAATCCCACATACAGAAGGAGTCTGAAGTCTAATAATTCTTGAAATAGTTATTGCGATAGAAATGCTAGATAAAGTTCCAAGTAACAATATAAAGTGCGAGTATTGTGTAAAAAGGTGTTTTTGGGTTTTGGGTTTTGGGTATAAGAGCAATAATAAAGTAAAGCAACTAACTTAATACAGAAAGTAAGTATCGCGTATGTAAGAGAGATTGGAACTGCAGTAGAGAAAATGCGTTCTCAGGGAGTAGCGGATACACCACTAGTTTTGTAAAGATCTAAGATAAAGATTATCATCATGAACATTCTCAACTATGTATGTGTGGGAGGAACTCCGTATGTGGATGAATAGGCAACAACTGCTGCTCACATCATCCTCATATCCACAGCAGTCAGCAATCGACATCAATCGAATTACTGTGCTATTAAGGGAAGTAATCCCGTAGGACGTATCCCATGGCATGGATAGTGTTCTGTGAGTTTCCTCGATTTCCCAAGTTGGTAGGTAAGGAGTGCTAACAGCTTTATAGTCACTGTAAGTGCTAGCACGCCTCTGACTACCAACAAGTAGTTCCCTCCATCAAGTCCCCACGAGAGGCAAATATTGAGAGGTCGACTTCTCTCAACATCAAGATGTAGAGAATCTAACACATAGTCACAGCGATGAATATCATAATAGACTTTATCTTATTTCAATCTCATACTAGGGTTTCTCCATCTCCCCAAGAACTAATGATCTACTCAGACATGGAGGCAATCAACATCATGGCAATGATAATAGGAAATATCATAGATGAATAGTACTTGTATAAATCCACAACGAGTATAGGAATTACAACATGATGTAGATGGGATGGATGGAGATGGTGGTGATGTAGTGGTGCATGATGAAGATCGATGCCTTAGCCTCCCGGATTTGCGCAGGGCAAAGATGGATCCCTTGTGGATGAGTTTCCCCTCCAATGCCTTCTGGAGGTGTGGTTTTTGCAATTTCTAGGTGTTTTGTATGTCGTCTCCTCGAACCAATTGCACAGGGTGAAACTATTTGACGAGGCGGAGGCGGCGCCAACTATACGGCCGGAGCTATACAGGCGAAAGAAATGCTCCTAGTTGGTCGTTGCGCTCTCTGCCTCCTTTGTTCGCTTCTGGTTTTCTTCTAGTATTATTAATATTTTCCAAATAAGCGATTTACGTTGTTTTTGACTCCTTTTCTCCTTAGTACAACTGCTGCAATAATTGTATCCATTGGATCCATCATCTGTCCTGATCCTGGCGAAAATAGACATAAAATGTGCGTGCAACCACCGTAAAATACTAAGATCCTACATCTACAATGCAAAATAATAATATAAAACATGATGCAAATATGCACTCATCAACTTCCCCAAGCTTAGACTCTTGCTCGTCCCGAGCAAGTTTTTAGCTTAATGGATGTGATCCTCATATTCATGAAGCTGAGTCGATAAAATAAATGAGGCAATTGCAGCATGTGTTTATCATGTACGATACAGGGGAATAAGTTCATGAATAGTACCTTACTCGAACCATCTGAATAGTATTGGAAGGCTTCCACACCTTAGTTATCAATAGTTCATAAAAGATGAATCTCAACATAATGTAAAAGAATCCGGTTCAACCGAATGAGTTAACGAGGTAGTCCCAAGCGTTTTAGGATCAACGTATTCACTTGGGATTCAAAATCTCAAAAGTGTCTCTTTCTCATACTACAATACAGTGGTATATGCCTATTTGCTCTTTGCACATTCACTCTTTTTCTTGTTTTATTTTTCTTTTCTTTTGCGTATATGCTCACACTTTTGTTTTAAGTGTTTTGCAAAGGAGCTAGCCATATATTCCACTTCATGTAGGAATTCAAAGTTCAACGATCTCAATTATCAAATTCCAACTGTAGATGAAGCAGTCTTATGACTTGAGATTCTACCACAACTTGTTCTCACTCTATTTGGATAGCACCTTCATTTTCCTTTGTTCAAGGTTTTCTTTTTTTGACTTAATTGTATAGATAAGTTTTCTTTGTGAATCGAACCGTAGACTTACAGTATATTGACCAAATTATCTTTATGTGTTCCATTAATATCAATGGTGTGGAAGACTCCTATTGCTATCATCAAGTGCAAGTAAAATCATACTCAAGCCATTCATATATCAATAAAGCAAACACAAACTCAATATTGCTCCATATATAATAATAAACTCGGAATTTCATAAAAGGGATCGACTATTCCTGAAGGGGATTCTAATGATGCAAACTTTATTTCTAGTTTGAACTAATGCATGATAATAATAAAAACTTATAAAATAGATTACAAGGTCTTAAAGATCTCTCATAGCTTGGAATCAAGCCAGGCGGGATCAAATAATCCCTCGCGATTATTTGATACCGTGATTGTTGTATATCACTAGGGTGCCATGGAATGTAACACCGCGGTGCGTAGCTTCTTGTTGGACTCCTCCAGAGCAGTTATGCGGTTGTAGCACTTGCACAGATCAGATTGCAGAGTGTCCACTCTATCTGCGAGCTTGGTCACCAATGGAAGGAGGTCTTCCTTCTTATCCATCTCATTGAGACGGTGATGGACTTCGACGCGATGGAGTAGCTCCTGCTTCTGATATATCTCTAGTGCCCGCACGCGATACTTGGTCCTGGGGACAACTTCTTCTTCCTCATCCATAATTGATGGATCGGGGAAGTGGAAACCGTACCTCAACTCTTCTTGAGGCTTAACCTTCATACGAGCACCAATGGTTGGTCTCGAGATGGAACCTCCCCTTCCTTGCTCGCACCTGCACCAATATTAGATAATTCCTTACGCTTGTGCGACCTTGGATCTGTGGTGATGAACTTGACCGTCTCCACACGCCCTTTTCCATGTGGCTTGCGATCTTCTATCTCTTGTTGAGCTTTCTTCATCGCCGCCCAATTGATCTCTGGTGGATGTAGATGTCAACTGCGTCATCATCGGAATCATTGTTGAAGTAGCTTGGATCGACGTACTCCTTGTACCTCGGGCTAAACCTCTCCACCTCCTTGTCATCGTCCTCCATGGACTGGCTGCTAGAGCGGTCCCTAGAAGGAGCAATGAGCCCCATGGGTTTCCCACGGCCTAGGGCAGGATAGCGCATTACTAGATTAGTTTCTGTAGATTGTGATTAGAGAGATAGAAAATGGCAGTATATAAGAGGGGTCAGAGATCGGTAAAACTCGCGAGAAACACCAAATTGTCATCCAAGAAAATAATCCAAACGTAACAGAAAAAAGAAATCACGGATTTGGAAGTAACCTGCCGCGTAACGACCAACTATACGGGCGCGGCCCGTATAGGTCCGACCGTACGCCCGTATAGGTCTGGTTGTATAGTTGGTTCTGGGCAGATATTTCCAAATATCTCGAGTCCAGGTCGATTAAATCACGACTCGAAACCGACAGTAACGTTTTTTTAGATGATAGAAAGATCGAACGAAAAGTGTCTGAGAGTTTAACGACCAACTATACGGCCGGAATTTTTCCTCCGGTCGTATAGTTGCGACCGTATAGTTTCAAACACCGAAAATCAAAAGTTCCTGGGAGTTTAGCGACCAACTATATGGCCGGAATTTTTTCTCTAGTCATATAATTGCGACCGTATCGATATAGACACCAAAAAGCAAAACTATCTGAAAGTTCAACGACCAACTATACGACCGGAATTTTTGCTCCGGTTGTATAGTTGCGATCGTATAGGCTCAGATATCAAAAACAATTTCATAAAAATGATACATAGAGTTTAATGACCAACTATACGGCGGGAGCCCCCTCTCTGATTGTATAGCTCCGCCCGTATAGTTGGTAAAACCCCTCTAAAACTTTAGAAAAACACAAGGAATTTGAAAACAGAATTTTAAAGAGTAAAAATTGTGAAAATGAATCACTTATTTGAGTAAGAACACTTACCTTGCACTTACCACTCGTTTAATCGGGGATGAAAAGTTCATCCCACAACAAGGACTCCCTCTCTTTTGGAGGAATTGACTTTAGTTCATCAAATAATTCCTGTAAATGAAAATCACCAGGACTAAAGTTCCTCTCAATAAGATTAGTGTCTTCCTGGGCAAGCATGGACACTTCATCTAACATCTTTATTTCTTGCCTCTGCATAATCTGCAACTCAAATTCTTGTAGTGAAAGAATCCAACGGATCAGTCTTGGCTTATGTCATTTCCTATCAAGGAGTTCTTTTAAACCATCACGATCCGTATGAACTCTCACCTTTGCATCAACTATATAAGAACGAAATTTATCGCAAGAGAAAAATAAAGAAAACAGTTCCTTTTCTTCCTTAGGGTAATTCTTTTGGGCACCATTAAGAGTTCTACTAGCATGATGTATAATATTAAATCTACGACCAATATGTTGTCCAAGAGTTACTCCTACAACATCATCGCTAGCTTCAAATATTAAGTCAAAGGTTGTATCCTAGATAGGTGGTTTAATGATGGGAGCTCGAGTTAAAGCATTTTTTAGTTTATCGAAGGCTTCAAGACACTTATCATCAAAATTAAATCTCATTCCCTTTTGCAAGAGGTTAGTCAAAGGTTTAGATATCCCAGAGAAATTTCTAATGAACCTTGTGTAAAAACCCATATGACCAAGAAAACTCCTTATACCTTTAATGTCCCTAGGTGGTGGCATTCTCTCTCTTGCTTCAACCTTAGCTCTATCAACTTCAATTCCCTTACCTGATACCTTGTGTCCGAGGATTATACATTCTTTGACCATAAAGGCACTTCTCCCAGTTTAGAACAAGATTAGTTTCTTCACAATGTTGCAAAACTTTCTTGAGATTATCCAAGCAACTAGTAAATGAAGTTCCATAGACAGAAAAGTCATCCATAAATACTTCCATTATAAGTTCTATGAAATCAACAAAAATAGAAGTCATACATCATTGAAGAGTAGCTGGAGCATTACATAGACCAAAAGGCATACATCGGTAAGCATGTAAACCGTAAGGACTTATGAGAGTTGTTTTAAGTTGGTCATCTAGATGAACAGCTATTTGAGAGAAACTAGAGTATCCGTCGAATTAACAAAAATGAGTATGGTTTGCTAACATTTCTAAAGTTTGATCTATGAACGGTAATGGATAGTGATCTTTCCTAGTTTCTTTATTTAATTTTCTGAAATCTATACACATCCTGTGCCCAACAATAGTTCTAGTAGGTATTAGTTCATTGTTTTCATTAGGAACAACAGTAAAACCACCCTTCTTAGGGACACAATCAACAAGACTTACCCAATCACTCTCTTTAACAGGATAAATTATACATGCATCCAATAGGCATACAATTTCTTTTCTTACCACTTCTTTCATTTCAGGCTTCAATCTTCTATTAAATTCCGCAACTGGTTTAACACCTTCTTCAATAAATATTTGATGGACGGCTATCATGGGACTAATGCCCTTCAAGTCATCCATTGAGTACCCAAAGGCTTGGCGATGCTCCTTAAGTATCCTCATGAGTTCTTCTTCTTATTCTCCTGAAAGTTTAGCACTAATAATAACAGAAAATTCATTGGTATCATCTAAAAACATGTATTTGATATTATCTAGTAGAGCCTTCAACTCTAGGGGTGGTAGTTAGTCGTCCCCTATCTTTTCTAGCTCTTCAAAAGCCTCATCAGTTGGAGGTCCCAAAATAGGAAGTGAATCGAATTCATCGTCTAGTTCTTCTAGGGACTTATCCTCCATAACTATTTCTTCATAATTTGGATCTTCATTTATTTATTTTTCTTGATTACCAAAGAAAAGAACCGCCATTTCCTCAATAGTTCTCTCTTGCTCTTCTTCTTGTATTTGTGGAGGTCTGTCTTTAAATTTGGAAAAATGGAATTTATTTTCCGTTCCCCCAAGCTTAAGAGTCACAATCTCCTTCTTGAAATTAACATAGGCACCTATATCGCCCAAAAAGGTTCTTCCAAATATAATAGGGCAAAAAGTGTCAGCTAGCATATCAACAACTACAAAATCGATAGGAAAATCTTTGTTGCCAATTGTGACAGTTGCATTGTCAACTACTCCCATTGGAATTCTTAGGTTTTTATTGGCTAACATAATTGTTATATCAGTATTTTCAATTGTAGCTAGTTCTATTTCTTCTTTTATTTCTAGGTAGAAATCATAAGATATAACATTAACTTCAGTGCCAAGATCACATAAACCGTAATGAGAGGTTTCTTTAAATATGTAGGGAAGAATAGGCTTACCCACATCTTTTACCTTTGTTTTACCTTCAACCAATATGGAAGTCTCTACATCAAGTTCAACTATGTTACAGTGTGAGTACATAGCCATAACTGCTTCCTTCATTACCTCTTCATCTTTGTTTTCTTTCAGGTGTTCTGTGACTTCTGGCACGCTTTCCTCTTCCCTCTTTTCCTGTACTGCTTTGACCTGTTCATATTCAAAAATATGCTTTTGTGCAGTGTTAGAGAAAGGTACTTCATATATTGGTTCTATGGAGGCAAGTGTTTCTTTATCTTATCTTTTCTTTTCTGGTTCGGGTGGTGGATCATACTTGACTGGACCCTCCTTTGGTGCTTTAATATGTTCTATAAAACCTTTAACAACTTGCAACACAAGATCTGAATCCAGATAAAGTTCTTTAGACAATTCTTTCACATGGCCCTTTTTATTATAGTCACGAATACAATCATGCCCTATCTCTACACCTCCTTCACTTCCTAGACCAAAATTCCATGAAACTCTATGATCACAAATTCTATTAAGTAAATCCCAAGCTTTAGGTATAGGAAGATTCATAAAGGCTCCTTCCATGAAAGAGTCTAGTTCAATTTTATTAGGTTCAATTAAACCGCCATAAAAGATATGTAACAAATAACATTCAGGCAAATCATGATGAGGACATAGTCATAGTAAATCTTTAAATCTAATCTAAGCTCTTACTAGTCCTTCATTAGAACGATTCTTCCAAGTCAAGACGCCTGATTCCAAAAGATTTTAAGAATGGATAATATTTTGATAGAAATTCACAAGCTAAATTATCCCAAGTAGTAGTGGCTTCAGGGGGTAGAGATCTATACCATGAGAGAGATGTACTTGTCAAAGTTTGACTAAAAATTTTAACCCTTACCTCATCAGAAGTATATCCTGTCAAAATAAAAGTGCCACATATATCTTTAACACATGCAATATGCTCATATGGATCAGGATCTTCTTCATCTCCAGTAAATTGCTTCTTATGTAGAATACTAAGTAGTAGAGGATTTATTTCAAACCCCCTTGTCTTCTCATTGGAGTTGTCTCATTTATAAATATCACGGGGCTTCCCAAAGTGGTTGAGTGTGTTAGCACTAATCATATGCTCAAACTCCATTATGTTGGTGGAAACTTGTAACTCAAAACAAAATTTAGCAAGACAAAAATAAATAAGAAAAAACTAAAAGACCTACAACGCTTAGCTCCCCGGCAACAGCCCCAGAAAATAGCTTCATGACTGCAAGTGCACAGATCGTTTGTAGGTAGTTTCAAAATAAAGATATCGATCCCACAGGGAGCAGGAGTCTGAAGTCTAATAATCCTTGAAATAGTTATTGCGATAGAAATGCTAGATAAAGTTCCAAGTAACAAGATAAATGCGAGTATTGTGTAAAAAGGTGTTTTGGGGTTTTGGGTATAAGAGCAATAATAAAGTAAAGCAAGTAACTTAATACAGAAAGTAAGTATCGTGTATGTAAGAGATATTGGAACTGTAGTAGGGAAAATGCGTTCTCAGGGAGTAGCGGATACACCACTAGTATTGTAAAGATCTAAGATAAAGATTATCATCATGAACATTCTCAACTATGTATGTGTGGGAGGAACTCCATATGTGGACGAATAGGCAACAACCGCTGCTCACATCATCCTCGTAATCATAGCAATCAGCAATCGACATTAATCGAATTACTGCTCTATTAAAGGACGTAATCCCGTAGGACGTTTCCCATGGAATGGATAGTGTTCCGTGTCCTCGATTTCCCAAGGATATACGTAAGGAGTGTTAAAAGCTTTATAGTCACTATAAGTGCTAGCACGCCTCCATCTACCAACAAGTAGTTCCCTCCATCAAGTCCCCACGAGAGGAAAATATTGAGAGGTTGACTTCTCTCAACATCAAGATGTAGAGAATCTAACACATGGTCACAGCGATGAATATCATAATAGACTTTATCTTATTTCAATCTCATACTAGGGTTTCTCCATCTCCCCAAGAACTAATGATCTACTCAGACATGGAGGCAATCAACATCATGGCAATGATAATAGAAACAATCATAGATGAATAGTACTTGTATAAATCCACAACGAGTATAGGAATTACAACAAGATGTAGATGGGATGGATAGAGATGGTGGTGATGCAGCGGTGGATGGTGAAGATTGATGCCTTAACCTCCCGGATCTGTGCGGCGCGAAGATGGATACCTTGTGGATGAGTTCCCCCTCCAGATGCCTTCCGGAGGTGAGGTTTCTACGATTTCTGGGTGTTCTGTATGTCGTCTCCTCGAACCAATTGCACGGGGTGAAACTATTTGACGAGGCGGAGGTGGCGCCAACTATATGGCCGAAGCTATACGGGCGGAAGAAATGTTCCTGCCGTATAGTTGGTCGTTGTGCTCTCTGTCTCCTTTGTTCGCTTCTGGTTTTCTTCTGGTATTATTAATATTTCCCAAATAAGGGATTTACATTGTTTTTGACTCCTTTTCTCCTCAGTAGAACTGCTTCAATAATTGTATCCATTGGATCCATCATATGTCCCGATCCTGGCGAAAACAGACATAAAATGTGCACGTAAGCGCTATAAAATACCAAGATCCTACATTTACAATGCAAAATAATAATGTAAACATAATGCAAATATGCACTCATGAGGGCTCTACTTGAGTAGAGCATTGTCCTTCCCGATCCGCCACAAGGGGTTCCTCAATGGGTCGGTAGAATCCCACACCCATTCTTCTTATGGCTTCTTGGGGTATTTCAACATCTCTATCACAAACATCAACTTGCCCCCACATGGGAGCCGTCATTCTCTTCGAAAATCACACTACAAGATTCCACAACAATCCTAGTGGTCTTGTTGTAGACTCTATAAGTGTGGGATTCGGCACCGTAACCAACAAAAATACCTTCTAAAGCCTAAGACTCAAATTTAGATAAACGAACTCCTTTAATAAGAAAGAAACACTTATAACCAAATACCTGGAAGTATGAAATGTTTGGCTTGTTACTGGTAAGTATCTCATATGGGGTCTTGTCCAAGAGCTTGCGGAGGTAGAGCCGGTTTGACCATTAACACGCGGTGGATATGGCTTCAGCCCAATAGTTGTACGCTGACTTGAATTCAGCCAACGTAGATCTTGTCATATCCATCAAGGTTCGGTTCTTCCTCTCAGCTACACCATTTTGTTGATGGCTATACGCAGCAGAATATTGATGTCTTATCCCCTCTCCACTCAAGAATTCATTCAGGGTGTAGTTCTTGAACTCGGAGCTGTTGTCGCTTCTTATTGCCAAGATAGGGACATTGTGTTGTCGTTGAACCTCATTGGCAAAGTCAATGATGGTTTTTTCGGTTTTACATTTCTGCTTGAAGAAATAAACCCATGTGTATCTTGAGTAGTCATCAACAATTACTGGGCAATACTTCTTTCCACCGAGACTGGCATGAGACGGAGGACCAAAGAGATCTACATGAAGAAGCTCTAAGATCCTCTATGACGATATGATAGTCTTTCTTCGATAGAGAGAGCCGTGCATCTTTCCTTCAACACAAGCCCTGGAAACACGATCTTTGGCAAAGGAAACATTATCTTTTAGTCCAAGGATGTGGCCACCCTTGTGAAGAGATTGCAAATTTCTCATGTTGACGTGGGCTAGGCGGCGATGCCACAACCAGCCTGCATCGGCCTTTCTAAACAAGCACATCAGACCTGGAGTGGTTTTCCCTAAAAATTCCACCACATACAAGTCATCACGATGTGCCCAACGAAAGCGACCTTGAGAGACTTGCTCCACAAGAGTACCACAATATCATCATCAATGAAAACTGCAAAACCCATCTTAGCAAGGGTACGAACAGAAAGTAAATTGTAACCAAGGGTCTCAACAAGCATGACATCCACAAGAGAGATATCGTGGGCAACCACAACTTTGCCGAGACCCAATACCTTTGATTTGGACTTGTCACCATAGGAGATGGTTATTTGATCATGACTAGGCCTCATCTCTGTGATGATCTCCTTGCTTCCGGTCATATGACTTGTGCATCCACTATCAAGCACCCATTTCGACACCACCAGAAGCATAGCCCTACAAGAAAATTACTTCTTGGTTTTAGGTACCCATTTTTCAATGGGTCCTCTCATGTTAGTAACAAGGGTCTTTGAAAAGCAAATAGACCAAGCAATGTAATTATCATAAGGACCTACATAACTAGTGTGAGATCCAGGCACATGGCTTAATAGGATTGATAGGATACCCATATCAACAAGTTGCAACTTATTTTCCGGAAGCTCATTCGAAAAGAACTCTATGGTTAAGCGTGCTTGGCCTAGAGCAATTCTAGGATGGGTGACCGACCGGGAAATGGGTAACAAGTGCATGCAGTGAGGACAAAGTGCGCAGAAAAGACTAGTGTTGGTCTGTGGGGCCAGTCTAGATATCCTATTAAGCTGCCAGGAGTGACATCCCCCGGGCCCAGGAATGGACGGGGTGTTACAGAGTGGTATCAGAGCTCAGCAGTTGCGATACCCCATAAGTCCAGCCTGTAGGATAACCTAGCTAACGGACGAAGTAGAGTGTCAAAACTATTTTGCAAAAATCGGTTGGATAGATATGATTATGTCTGCTTTTACTCCTTACCCCTCTGCTACTCTCCTTTTACCTCCGCGTGTTTTGGATCTTCTCTCTTACCTTCTTCTAGTCCAGGATTTCTCGTGGTTGGGTTCCCGTTGTACCTTCAGGTTTTCGCTTCCACCTTTGGTAACGGTGTTTCTACCTCCGGACTTCATGCTATCTGAGTGATCCTTTATCTGTGGTAGCATTCTTTGTTCCTTGTTTGTGCCTTCCGGTGTTTTCCGACGCGACGACATCATCTACGCCAGATCCGATGCAGAGCCTGCATCCCTCCTTGTTTCCGAACCTCGTTTGTCGAGATCTTCAGTCTAATTCCGAGAGTTGGTTGCATAATTCACCTATTCGTGTGCAGAGTAATGGTTTGGGTGCGCGATGGACTGATCACCATCCGACTACTCTTATCATTCGCTCTTGTACATTGAATCGGTGGATCCAGCAATTTTACTCCGTCTACGGAAGCTAGAGGTGGCTTTATTTATTGATACCTCTACCTTCGCCCTTTGTTCCCGGAGTGTTCTCTCGACGATCACAGACAACGACACCTTGTTGGTGGTGTCGCCGATTTCAAGATGGATCAAGAATCTTTGTTAGTGGTGTCGCGAGGATCTACACGAAATGAGAAGATTCAGACTGCCGGCTTTCTTCCCCATACCATGAGGCGGATCTCGAGGGCGAGATCCATTGTTAGTGGTGTCGAATTGTGGCATCCCGCAAAAACCACTACTAGAAAATCGCTGTGTTTTTTTGCATTGCATCATCATGACCGCATGCTCATGTCATCTTGCCACATTGCATTTGAGCATCGTCATCATCATGCATGGCTTTTGTCTAAACTATTTTCGAAACGCCTAGTTTTGTTTTCTAAATATTCCTGTCTTTATTCAAATTAAAACCCTGGTCCCGGGAATATTTTGTTTCGTCTACAAACAGATTTCAAACGCCCCGTTTTAAACAAATAAAATATTTAATTTATTTTCAGGAGGCAGCCCGCCAGGCCCGAAAGCCCGGCCGGCCACCTCCAAACCCTAGTCTAAAAATATCTATTCCTAATTAGGGCTGGACTATCGAGTAGCTCGACTCGTTAAGGCTCGGATCGTTAAGGCTCATACTCGTTAAGACTCAGATCATTAAACTCGTTAAGGATAATGAGCAAAAATAAAGCTCGGCTCGGTTCGTTAGATGTTAACGAACGCTCACGAGCTACTCGTTAAGAAAATACATCAGCCAGATAGATGTATACCAATAATTAAAAACGATAGTTACTATCACATATGTACCAGTATTTAAGACACATATCAATAGTGGTGCCACACATGAGAAGATGGAGAATTGGAGATGGGAATGCCGTGGGGACTGGGAACTAGGGAGACAACGAGTCTAGGATAAATAAGGGGTCGGTCGATGGTGAACGGTCGCTCTAGGCCTCTCGCTCCTGATCGTTTGGTCTTCGTGGGCCAGCTGTTTGTCTTAAATGGGCTGTCAAATTAGACATAAGTGGGCTATACCTTGGTTGTTACCGAGTTTAACGAGTAGCTCACGAACATCATTAGCTCGATCATTTAGTTCGTTAAGGATATCGAGCAAAAACTGTAGCTCAGCTCGAATCATTAAGGAAACGAGTCGATTTTGAACGAGCCGAGCAAACGAGTGCTCGTTAAACTCGTCGAGTTTCGAGTTTTATGTCCAGCCCTATTCCTAATCCTACCTACCCCTAATCCTACCCAGCCCCCTCCACCTCACCCTGGCCACTCACAGCCCACCACCTCACCGCACCCCTCCACCTCATCACTCCCTACCAACCCCCCCCCCCCACACACACAACACGCACCCACACGTCTGCCCGCACACCCACCTCCACCTGGTATCCACCCGGGCACGCCACCCCAGTGCATGCACCCAACCCCCTCCCCTGGTCCCACCACCCACCACACGTCCCTCTCCATCTCTCTCCCCAGCCCTATCCACACTCCCTTCTTTTCCGCGCCTGCACGCGCCTCCACCCGCCGCCACCGTCTACTCCCCCTAGACCCGCCTCCCTCCTTTTTCCCCCAGGCCCACCGGGAGAGCCCGCTCCCTCACCAACCCCACCACCCCGTGATTCCGTCTCCTTCCTCCAACGCGGCCTTCCATCCCCAACGATCTCCTCCCTCACCTCGCTTCCCTGCCGCCTAGCCCATCTCCTCGCCGCCTTCCTCACTTGCCGCCCCGCGCCTTCCGCTCGCTCCCTGCAACCCCGCATGGTGCCGCCACCGGGCGCCTCCTAGCCCAGCCCCCAACCTCCCTCTGCTCCGTCTGCCTCCTCTCCCGGCCACCGGCTCACTTCTGCCTCCCCGCGCCCTTCCCTGGTGTTGTCCCTTCCTCGGTCGCGAGCGCCACGCCTCGCGCGTCTCCGTCCTCTCCTCCTCCTCCTACCCGTGCCACCCCGGCCCGAGTCCGCCGTCGACCCGATGCTCGCCGGCCCAGCCTCTGCACCTTGCAGCGCTGCCGCGGCCCGGTCGACCTCCCGCCTCACCGGACCCCTGCGAGCTCGTCGCCCTCCTCCCCGTGCTCGACTCGGCCACCGGCCTCTGCTTCCGCCGCCTTCGTCGAGCCGTCGTGCACGCCTCCGCGCCCGCTGTCGCCAGGACCTCCAGCCTCACCCAGCGACACCGTCGTCGCTGCCACTCCGGCGAGCCCCGTGCCAACCACCGCAGAACCACCTCAACGCCGCTCTGTTGACCCGACCATGCACGGGTGTCCCTCCTCACCGCGTGTTTGTTTGACCCTAGTACCATGTTCTTTGCCGATAACTGCAGTGTATCGTGCTACAGATGCCTCTCTTGTGTTACGATGTGGTACTACCAATCATGTGCTTGTCGACAAGATCTCCCCCTCGGACAAGGTTGCCGATGCAAGTTACCACCACACGGTTTGTCCCGACAAGGTCTCCGGCCTTCGCGAGACCGAGACCGACACGAGACGAGACCCGGAGGACTACACCAGGCCATCGGTGCCGAACCCGAGTCCGGCGCTCAAGCACTTCGACAAGGACGCCAAGTTCTCCTCATGTACCCCGAAGACCCGAACCCGAAGATCGTCGCCACAGATCGACAAGGACTTCTACATGGGACGACAAGTACTTCATCATGGATCCGATCGAAGCAACCCTGAAGACCACAGATGTGACAAGTACTTCTTCCTGGATGCGATGCCGAGAACCTGGACGCCAAGGTCGCCGACACGGAACGCCAAGTACTTCACCCCGGATGCCAAGACCGACCCAGTACGCGGACCTGACAAGATCTTCGCGACGACAAGATCGACACCGACCGGGGCGAATCCGATGTGCCCCTGACGCCAAATCAAGTCCTTCTTCCTGGCATGCCAAGATCTACTTCTGTTTTCCGAGAACGTTCCTGTCGAACCGTTCCCCCCGTCGAACCCTGTCGAACCCCGAACCCCCAGAACCCAAGATCTGCCGAACCTAGATGTGTGAGCCTAAGCCCCTATTTTTATAATATGACATTATCAACTGTCGCATAATAAATTATTCATGCATGCATACCTGTCTGTGGGTTTGGGGGCATTATGCCGTATCATCGCATGATTAAATATGGAGTCTATATGCGGGATATCTTTGTCTTATTCCGGACTCCATTTAAATTGGCGTAGCGAACCGACGCCCTGTTTCGCCCTGTTAATACAACATTTAAATTGCGGGGGTTCTAAATAACTTGAACCGTGTAATTAATTTTCAGGACACCGGTTCCGCTTAATACTGCCTAATTGCACTGCATCTGTGCCATGCCATGCATCATATCATAATCATGCCGGATCTTCTGTCGTAGTATTAAATATTGCATCCGGTGTTTCTTCTAGTGTTTGCGTCTTCGCGGATTAGACCGATGAGTTGATGCGAGTATCGACAAGTTCTCCGGATATGATCTGTCGGCAGTGTTTCCCAGGTGAGCATCCCTTCCCCTTCTACCTATTTTGTATTTATAGTCTTTATTTGCTCAAGTTAATCTATTACTATCCGTGTCGTGATGCTTTAGTTTCCGTGCACCAGTTATATCCTGTGCAGCCTTTATATTGCCTTGGACACCTCCTATTACCTGTGTTTGGTAGATAGCTAGCCTTGCGAGTCGTAGTTGCTTGCTCAGGTGCGAACTCGTGTTGTCGAGTACCACAGTTGTTGGTATGCTGGCAGATGTTTATGGTGGAGCTGTTTAGTGGTGGAGATGATCATGACTTTAAATACAACTATTAAAAAAACTAGATATAACTAATGCAGAGGCATCGGTGGGCAATAGATGTTATTTGGTTCTTCCACGCTCACTTGTGTCCCGTAGGAACCCGAGTACTTGATACCTGTTCCTTGACTATTCACACTATCGACATCTGGGAGGCCTTATGGACCCCCCTGAGCCAGAGCTTGATTCATTTCTGTTTCTTGGGGCCACAAGTAGTTTGGGGCTTTATTACTATCCTGTACTTATGCCATGTTTTACCGCTTTATTTAAGATTGTGCATGGAGCACCTGTACTATTTTGGATCGCGACACGATTTCGCGGTATCGACAAGCCCAGTCACACTTTCGGGTTCCTAGTCGTTTACAGCCGTTCTCGCAAACCCTGGGTCCGTTCCGGAGCCGGCCAACTTCGTTGCGGGTAGCTTAGTGGGGTGGGCCCCTGAAATATTTTATGAATCCTGTGATCGCTTTGTCGTGAAAGCCTCGTTGGGTTTTGAGTTGGTTTTTCCGAGGTTGATCGAGTGTGTGTTGCTATTTGTGCACCCCTGCAGGGTAAAACTTTCTGAAAGCCATGTCCACGGTTATGGACGACTTGGAGCACAGTATCTCGATCATAGACAATCATAACTAAAGTAGTGCTATAAATTTGACTTAATATGTGACTAGTAATCAGATGCAACTATAACGGAATGGATATTAAAAATGCCAACAACTGGTGGACCTGGGTTGTTTGTTATATATGCCTAGTAAGTATTGCAACTCCAATGGAATGTGATAAAAGTGCCAACAACTGTTGGGTTTTGGGATTCCTCAGGACAATTTGTATCGGACTAGTAAATGTTCCAACTACAATGGAATGGTAATTAAAACTGGCCACTACTTATGCTATCAGGATGACTCATGCTATCTATATCTGATTAGTAATTGTTGTAACTATAATGGAATGAGTAAAATTGCCAACTGTGTGAGTTCCTTGGTCCGACTTCCTCGTTTGGTCTCTAGGGGGAAATACCAGGATGGGTTTGTTTGGTGTTAGCTTCAGGTTGAATCCAAATAGGTCTTTCTTATTCCTCCCTAATAGCCGCCAGTTTTACTAAGTCTCTATAGGTTGTTTAGTGCCGCTACGCTGCCGCTTCAGCCCACCATACCTATGTAGGTGAGAGCCGCCGAATTCTAGCCTCGCCATGTACTGGCCTCAGTACTGACGCTCCTCTTTTTCCTTTGCCCTTTGCCGGCACCCCTTTTGTTTTAGCAGGTTTGAGATCGACGTCGTTAGCAGGGTTACCCTTCCGGCTTGGCCTGGGCAAGGTTATGGACGCCAGTGGTTATTCTTCAGGGCTCTTAGCCCCATTTGCATCTTGTCCGTACTCGGACGTTGTATTGGCTTCAAGGTGATTTGGATCTTTGTATTGTATATCTGTATTCTTGACTCCTTGAGTCGATGTTGTATATATATATCTGTTCTGTGGGTCCCATCGAGGACTGTTGTGTAATGGTATTACTTCGTTTTCCACCCACACGAAAATGCCTGGTGGGCGTCCTTGAATCGTTTCTATGCGGGTTTGGCGGAAAGGGCTAAAACTTACATAGGGACGATTCGAGGGTGTTACAGATGCCGAGAACCCGGACGCCAAGGTCGCCGACACGGAACGCCAAGTACTTCACCCCGGATGCCAAGACCGACCCGGTACGCGGACCCGACAAGATCTTCACGACGACAAGATCGACACCGACCGGGGCGAATCCGATGTGCCCCTGACGCCAAATCAAGTCCTTCTTCCCGGCACGCCAAGATCTACTTCCGTTTTCCAAGAACGTTCCCGTCGAACCGTTCCCCTCGTCGAACCCTGTCGAACCCCGAACCCCGGGAACCCAAGATCTGCCGAACCAAGATGTGTGATCCTAAGCCCCTATTTTTATAATACGACATTATCAACTATCGCATAATTAATTATTCATGCATGCATACCTGTCTGTGGGTTTGGGGGCATTATGCCGTATCATCGCATGATTAAATATGGAGTCTATATGCGGGATATCTTTGTCTTATTCTGGACTCCATTTAAATTGGCGTAGCGAACCGACGCCATGTTTCGCACTGTTAATAGAACATTTAAATTGCAGGGGTTCTAAATAACTTGAACCATGTAATTAATTGTCGGGACCCCGGTTCCGCTTAATACTGCCTAATTGCACTGCATCTGTGCCATGCCATGCATCATATCATAATCATGCCGGATCTTCTGTCATAGTATTAAATATTGCATCCGGTGTTTCTTCTAGTGTTTGCGTCTTCGCGGATTAGACCGATGAGTTGATGCGAGTATCGACAAGTTCTCCGGATATGATCAGTCAACAGTGTTTCCCAGGCGAGCATCCCTTCCCCTTCTACCTATTTTGCATTTATAGTCTTTATTTCCTCATGTTGATCTATTACTATCCGTGTAGCGATGCTTTAGTTTCCGTGCACCAGTTATATCCCGTGCAGCCTTTATATTGCCTTGGACACCTCCTATTACCTGTGTTTGGTAGATAGCTGGCCTTGCGAGTCGTAGTTGCTTGCTCAGGTGCGAACTCGTGTTGTCGAGTACCACAGTTGTTGGTATGCTGGCAGATGTTTATGGTGGAGCTGTTTAGTGGTGGAGATGATCATGACTTTAAATACAACTATTAAAAAAAACTAGATATAACTAATGCAGAGGCATCGGTGGGCAATAGATGTTATTTGGTTCTTCCACGCTCACTTGTGTCCCGTAGGACCCCGAGTACTTGATACCTGTTCCTTGACTATTCGCACTATCCACATCCGGGAGGCCTTATGGACCCCCCTGAGCCAGAGCTTGATTCATTACTATTTCTTGGGGCCACAAGTAGTTTGGGGATTTATTACTATCCTGTACTTATGCCATGTTTTACCGCTTTATTTAAGATTTTGCGTGGAGAACCTATACTGTCTTGGATCGCGGCACGATTTCACGGTATCGTCAAGACCAGTCACACTTTCGGGTTCCCAGTCGTTTACAACCGTTCTTGCAAACCCTGGGTCCGTTCCGGAGCCAGACAACTTCGTTGCGGGTAGCTTAGTGGGGTGGCCCCCTGAAATATTTTATGAATCCTGTGATCGCTTTATCGTGAAAGCCTCGTTGGGTTTTGAGTTGGTTTTTCCGAGGTTGATCGAGTGTGTGTTGCTATTTGTGCAACCCTGCAGGGTAAAACTTTTTGAAAGCCGTGTCCGCGGTTATGGACGACTTGGAGCACAGTATCTCGATCATAGACAAGCATAACTAAAGTAGTGCTATAAATTTGACTTAATATGTGACTAGTAATCAGATGCAACTATAACGGAATGGATATTAAAAATGCCAACAACTAGTGGACCTGGGTTATTTGTTATATATGCCTAGTAAGTGTTGCAACTCCAATGGAATGTGATAAAAGTGCCAACAACTGCTGGGTTTTGGGATTCCTCAGGACAATTTATATCGGACTAGTAAATGTTCCAACTACAATGGAATGGTAATTAAAACTGGCCACTACTTATGCTATCAGGATGACTCATGCTATCTATATCTGATTAGTAATTGCTGCAACTATAATGGAATGAGTAAAATTGCCAACTGTGTGAGTTCCTTGGTCCGACTTCCTCGTTTGGTCTCGAGGGGGAAATACTAGGATGGGTTTGTTTGGTGTTAGCTTCAGGTTGAATCCGAATAGGTCTTTCTTATTCCTCCCTAATAGCCGCCAGTTTTACTGAGTCTCTATAGGTTGTTTAGTGCCGCTGCGCTGCCGCTTCATCCCACCATACCTATGTAGGCGAGAGCCGCCGAATTCTAGCCTCGCCATGTCTTGGCCTCGATCGACGCTCCTCTTTTTCCTTTGCCCTTTGTCGGCACCCCTTTTGTTTTAGCAGGTTTGAGATCGACGTCGTTAGCAGGGTTACCCTTCCGGCTTGGCCTGGGAAGGGTTATGGACGTCATTGGTTATTCTTCAGAGCTCTTAGCCCCATTTGCATCTTGTCCATACTCGGACGTTGTATTGGTTTCAAGGTGATTTGGATCTTTGTATTGTATATCTGTATTCTTGACTCGTTGAGTCGCTGTTGTATATATATATCTGTTTTGTGGGTCCCATCGAGGACTGTTGTGTAATGGTATTACTTCATTTTCCACCCGCACGAAAGTGCCTGGTGGGCGTCCTTGAATCGTTTCTATGCGGGTTTGACGGAAAGGGCTAAAACTTGCATAGGGCTGATTCGAGGGTGTTAAAAGTGGTATCAGAGCCGACCTCGCGGTTAAACGGGTGTGTGCGGGTTAGTGGCGGGACATGTGGCGCATGGCGCGTGGGGCCCGGAGTGGACACGGCATGGCACATGTGCCGGCACTGGACGCACAGACGTGTGCCAAGTGGGAACGTTCCTGGGGTGTGCTTGATCGATGAGGGCATCAATCTTCTAAAGGGTGGGTGTATGTGAGATCCAGGCACATGGCTTAATAGGATTGATAGGATACCCATATCAACAAGTTGCAACTTCTTTTTCGGAAGCTCATTCGAAAAGAACTCTAAGGTTAAGCGTGCTTGGCCTAGAGCAATTCTAGGATGGGTGGCCGACCGGGAAATGGGTAACCGGGTGCGCACGAGTGAGGACAAAGTGCGCAGAAAAGACTAGTGTTGGTTTGTGGGGCCAGTCTAGATATCCTATTAAGCTGCCAGGAGTGACACCCCCCGGGCCTAGGAGTGGACGGGGTGTTACAACTAGCATAAACGTCACCATAATAATCATGAAATAACTCATAATTAGGATTATTAGACCCTGCAAAACCAACATAATTAGTTTTGTCCTTTGTGATGTTCATTTCAATGGTGCTTGTCTTTGCTTGAGTATTCTTAGTCTTCCTTTTCTTTTTATTCTTCTTCTTGGTCTTGGGAACATAACCAAGTCCCTCCTTTCCATTGTTTGACCTTTTCTTGCTCAAGATCTCATCAAGGACTTCCTTAACTTTAGGCTGAGATGACTTGGCAAGCTCAACTTTCAACCTTGCATTTTCTTGAAGAATGTCTTCATGATTGCACATCGGTGTAGAGGTGCTAGGGACATCATACTTGGTTAGTCAAGTTTGGAGATAGTCAATAGAATCATTGAGAACAGAGAATTCACTCTCCAAAGCCTTATGAGCAATGTCAAGTGCCTCATACTTCTTGGAAAGTCTAGCATGAGCAGCCCCAAATTCAACCTTCTCATTTTTTAGCTTCTTTACCTTAGCAATAACATGATCCCGTTCCTTCACAAGTTTGGCCAAGAGTTTGTCATTGGACTCCTCAATTGAACCAAGTCTCTCTTCAAGAGAGGCCCGAATTTTTTCTTCTTCTTCTAGAGCGTTTTTCAAAGATGCAATTTCCATTGCATCCTCCCGTTCAATCCTGCCTGTTTCTTCAACGAGTTCTTCCGAGTGAGAAAGTTAACTCATGAGAGCCTCAAAATGCATTTTACATTCACCTTGCAAGTTAGTTATAAAACAATCCAAAGAAATAACTTCTTCCTTAACCTTAAGACTAGTGGCATCATCCATATCGTTATTCATGGTAGTCTTAGGAAAGGAAGTGGTGGTAGATGATACCTCGGAACCTCTTTCCATGAGACAAGTGACATTCTTATTGTAGATATTATCATTTGGAGAATCGAAGAGTGAAGCGGTTGGTGTAGACGTAGTGGCTATTGCAGCCACCGCTCTTGAACTATCATCACCTTATTCATCGTTGCTTGCGGATGAGTACTCCTCTTGGACTACCAACACAATCTTTGATTGTTTCTTGTAAGATCCATTAGTCTTGACAAATGGCTTCTTGCGTGGAGCCTTTGACTTTTCTTTGAGAATTAGTCTTCCGCATGGTCTTCTCTACTTTGATAAGGGCATTCGGCTACGAAGTGCATACGGTCACTGCAATTGTAGCAAGACCTTAGTTTTGGACCATTTTTTTCCTTCCACTTGACCCGTTCTTACGCTCAAGTTCAGACTTTGCTTTGTTTGCGTCCTTCCAAAAGTTTCTCGCATAGAACGCCATGTACTCACCATGAGCATGCTTGACCTCCTCGGGACAGCTCATGGATACTATGTCAAATCTCATATCGTCTTCATCTTGCTCAATGACATTGGCCTTCAATGCAATGTTCACACCTTTTTGCATTCCAATTGGTCGGACACGAGCATGTTCGGTGTTCTTTGCTGCAACTTTAAATGTAGCCATTTCTTGCATGACTTCATTGGAAGTCATTTGGTGATAGTTGTATCTACCTTGTAAGCTCTTCAAATCGGTGGGCTCAAATGGCATGAGAGCACTCACATATTTCCTCTTGATCCACGCATCATCAAAATGTGTGGCACCATGATTTCTAAAGGTTGTGGCAATGCCCTTGAGCCTTCTATACATGTCTTCGTGGTCCTCACCATCCAACATATAGAACCCTTTGGCTTCATTCCTTAGAGCATCATACCTATTTATACTCATGCTCTAATTTCCAATGAATAGGTTGGTGAGGGCATCCCAAGCTTCATTGGCGGTGTTGAAGTGTTCAATGTGTGGCATGTCCTTGGGACCCACACCGAGCTAAATCATGTGTAGAGTAGTTGCGTTGAGTTGACTATCAACAACTTCTCTTGTTGTCAAGTTATTGGGATCCCCAACGTGGAGACCGCCTTCAATGATTCTCCATAGCTCAATGGACGAACTGCACACATGAGATTTCATCAAAATTGTCATTGATTAAAGGAAGATGTAGTAAGCTTGGGTGGATCACCCCTATTATTTATATGAGGGTGAAGGATTGGTGGATCAGGTGAATCTAAGTGAGAGACCTCACTATGGTCCTCCGTACCACTTACCTTTTTGGAGGAGGAGCCATTATTTTGATCTTCACCTTCCTGTTGGGTTCGCAAAAGAGAAAACAAAAAAATTCCTACGATGGGAACTATTATACACCAAGATCTATCTACTAGATACAAGCAACGGGTGGATATACATCCATAGAGAACATACCCTCGAAGAACAACAAAGCTTTGTTAACGAGATGGAACTCGTGGATGATGTAGTCGAACGCTTGCCGATCTCAAGATCGTGTGGAAGTCCTAGCACCGCAAATCAGCAGCACATCCGTCCTCGCACACACGTTCAGGCCACCAAACAACCTCCACCTCCTTGCTCTAGCGATGCAGCGGAAGCAGCAACTCCTTCCAGACGAAATGCCATCGAGAACATGTATCTCGGTAATCCGAGACCATGGGGGAATAATTCTAGAGGGGGAAGAGAGATCCTTCACAAGGAGGTGTGCGTGTGAAGAAGTGAGAGGGTGGCATTTGATAGGAGGAGGGGGTACCCCTCCCCATGTCCGGCGCCCCATGGGGGGTGACCCCTTACCTCCCCCATTCATGTGGTGGTAAACCCCTCCACATAAATTTTCCCCTTCACATTCTCTTTTAAAGTCTCCACTTTAAATGCATTGAATTTCTCCAAATTTAATGCTCTCTCATTTAATAAAACTCTTTTATTAATTCTATTCAGAATTTTGTTAATATTTTAATTAAAAAACATTTACATAAAACCCCCTGCAACATTTCAATATCACATGCATAACCAATTTCAACAATTTCACCCGAAACAATTTCGGTGTCTATTGAAATAATTTCAGCGCTTTGCAATTCTTTCGTCTAGAACATATTTTCTCCAAATGGTGTTTGGCAACCCTTAAGTGTGTAACCCTATGGTTCGCTAATAATGCAGACATGATCAAGACCCCTCTCAGATCAATAATCAGAAGCGAGACCTGGAGATCCATACTGACTCCCACACATTCAACGATGACTTTTGTGATCGAGAGAACCTTTAACAATAGTAACTAAATCCATTTGTCTTGCGATATATTACATGTCCGAGATTCGATCATCAGTACCTCAATACTTAGTTTGATCTCGTTACTGACATGCTCTCTTTTCTCGTTCCCGTGATATAACATCCTAGTGATCACATCACTTGCTTGCAAGCTATCTTAATGTGATATCACTGAGAGGGCCTAGAGTATATATATCCATCATCTGGATTGAAAAATTCCACTTTTGATCCATGAGCCTCAACATAACACCTTTGGAATACCTGAACCCATCTTTATAGTCACCCTGTTACAGTGTGACGTTTGATGTTATCAAAGTATTCTTTCGGTGTTAGCAATTAACATGATCTCATGGTCTAAGGATAAAGATTACTTTGTATGATGCTATAGTAATATAAACATAATGACTTTGATCATAATGCTATACTTCAGATGAATGTTCATCAAATCATTCACCAATGATGTGACCTCGTTATTAACAACATCCAATGTCCATGATCAGGAAACCTTGATCATCTTGTTAATCAACAAGCTAGTTTATAGAGAGGCATAACTAGGAACTTTCTATTTGTTTATCAAACACACATATATTAAGGTTTCTGTATTAATACAATTATAGCATGTAAAATAAACATCTATCATATACTTGGAATACATATAATAACAACTTTATTATTGCCTCTCAGGGCATATTCCCTTCACTTCCAACTCCTTTTCTTTGGAGTTAGCATTGGCTTTGTCCTTAGAAATAGGAGTTGAAGCCTCAGTAGCAGATGGAGGAATAACCGTGGGTGGCGAGAGATGCGATATCATTTCACGTATATCTTGCATTTGGGTCTCCATGGTTTTCACCAAGGTTGTTTCCAACGACTTGAGATCATCCATGGTGACCTTGTCCACAGCCTCACTACCATCTCCCTTAGTACTCATACTCCCCTAGGCGGTAAAGCCCGAATAAAGAGCCGAGGCTCTGATACCAATTGAAATGGATCATATGGGCACCTAGAGGGGGTGAATAGGTGCTACACCAAATTTTTAGTTCTTTTTCAATTTTAGGCTTAACACAAAGGTAAATTATATAGATATGCAACTATGAGAAATTTACCTATATGTAAACCTAACTACTAAGAAGTAAAGGCAGAGAGAGTGGAATGAGGTAACCGTAGTGAAGCACGCGGAGACACATGATTTATTTTACCGCAGTTCCTTCCTTGTTAAGGGAAGTACGTATGCGTTGGAGGGTAATGGCTATGAAATATATCCATCTACGTCCATATTTAAACTGGATATTAATCATATTTTTGATGAAAAATCTCTCTAAACCCTGCCACTAATGCTAATATTTAGAGGGGTATGCAATCATTTGCTCTTGTATTTTTCTTGCGCAGATAAAGTCGTTTAAAGTAGGGAATCACTACATTAAAATCAAAGATACGAGATTTCCTTCAACCAGAAGAAACCAGGAGCCGTCCAACAAAGGCAAACGTCGTAACGACCAACTATACGGCCGGAGCAAAAATTCCGATCGTATAGCTCCAGTCATATAGTTGGTGCCGCCACCGTTAGGTCAAACAGAACAACTTTCATGAAGGGACCCCTATATAAAGAAGCCTCATGCGACGGGAAAAGAAGGCTCACCTCGCCCCGAAGAAGCCAAACTCCGCCAAAAAGCCGCCTCAGATCTCCAAACCCTTCTCCATCTCCATAGCCATCTTCCACCGCTTGTAATAGTAGATCTCTTCTCCGATTGGCGACATTGTAAGACTATTGCTATCAATCTTATGATTTTCATTACAATGTTTGTGATTGTTGATCTCATCTTTATGTGTGAGTAATTCTCCTTGCGCTAAGGGCTTCGGCCTAGCCATGTAGCAATTGTGCATGTGATTTATCATAGATGGGATCGTGTATTAGTTTGTATGACATGATGATTATTGTATCCTCTCTTTGTTGGGGATATACTTTTCGGGTATCCTCACTGTGCCTCACTGACCAGGGTGGCCCAATTCGAGTTAGAGCTTTGCTTCACGGGCGACCCAATCAGGGAGAAGAGACGAAGTCTAGTCCGGCTAAGGGAAGGCCCATAAGACTTAACGACATAGGCATGTTATGTTACTTGTAGTTCAAGTTGTACTCTATAACCGACTCTTAGTCGTAGCCGGATAGGTTTCTCCTGTAAACCCTAGGCCAAATATCTATATAAGCCGTCCTAGGATACACCTTTAGGGCACACCACAATAGTCTACAAGCTCAACTCGCACAGGCGAAACCCTTGTAACTTATATTCCGGCTCTGCCGTATTACTAGATTGCTAGCAGGAGTAGGATCCGTCCAAAGCCGGCGGATTCGAACCTAGGTAAACTTGTGTGCTCACCATCCCGGAATACCATACGTCTCACACCCCTCTCTTCCACACGCCTCGAGGACCCCCTTATGGCGTACTTGTCATCAATCTGACGATAGTTGACGCCCACCATGGGGCAAGTGAGCTTCAGATCTGCATTCCGAGCGGAATCTGCAAGAATCGGAATCGCCAAGACCATCCTCGTCAGTCGCGTCCTCTATGCTAGCGACGTCCCTCTCATCGTTCTCGACGAGACCTGGATTCTGGCTAGGGAGGCCGTGACTGCCTACACCATCATGTCTTTTGGTGAGATCGATGTTTACATCGGTTTCGCTAAACCTGCCCCACCCACCCCAGCGGTGATGATAGAGGCAGAAGAAGTCTCTTGGTCCACGGAGGCGGCAGAGTTCCGGATCTCAGAAAATGCTAATCCCACCTAGCCCGTGTTGGAGATATGCCCAAGAGGCAATAATAAAAGTGGTTATTATTATATCTTTGTGTTTATGATGAAAGTTTACATCCCATGCTATAATTGTATTATAAGGAAACACTAATACATGTGTGTTTTGTAAACATAAAAGAGTCCCTAGTAAGCCTCTTGTGGAACTAGCTTGTTGATTAAATGATGATCATGGTTTCGATCATGGACATTGGATGTCATTAATAACAAGGTTATATCATTAGGATAATGATGTGATGGACACACACCCATAGTAAGCGTAGCATAAGATCAAGTCATTAAGTTCGTATTGCTATAAGCTTTCAAATGCATAGTAACCTAATCCTCCGACCATGAGGTTATGTTAATCACCATCACTGGATGGGTACTTTGATGACATCAAACACCGCTTCGTAACTGGGTGGTTATAAAGGTGTCATTGGGTATTCTGAAAGTATGTGTTGAAGCGCATGGACCAAGATTGGGATTTGTCCATCCATATGACAGATAGATATGCTCTGGGCCCTCTCGGTGGAATGTCATCTAGTTAGCTTGCAAGCATGTGACTAGGTCACAAGGGGTGACATAACATGGAACGAGTAAAGAGTACTTATCAGTAACGAGGTAGAACTAGGTATGGAGATACCGACGATCAAACCTCGGATAAGTAGTATATCGTGTGACAAAGGGAATTGGTTTCGTATGTTAATGGTTCTATCGATCACGAAGTCATCGTTGAGTATGTGGGAGCCGTTATGGATCTCTAGATCCTGCTGATGGTTATTGATAGGAGAGATGTCTCCATCATGTCTGCATATTCACGAACCGTAGGGTGACACACTTAAGGTTCGAAGTTGTTTTAAGTAGATATGGAATATGCGTTGGAGACCGAATGTTGTTCGGAGTCTCGGATTGGATCCGGGACATCACGAGGAGATCCGGAATTGTCTGGAGAATAAGATTCATATATTGGGGATCATTTTCTAAGTTAGGAAATGTTCCGGAGTGTTTGTATGGAGATTCGAGAAGGTTTCGGAATGTTCTAGAAGGTTCTAGAAGATTTCTTGGAGTTTGCTTGAAAACCAAGAAAGGGTCAAGGAAACCTTGTGGGGCTAGACACGGATTCATGGGGGAGGAGGACTCCTCCCCCCCCTTCCCAACCCGCCGGCCAAGGAGGGGAGTCCTACTAGGACTCCCCCTCCCATGGCGCGCCTCCCTCCTTTAAATAGAGGGGAGGGGGCGCCACCTCCAAGACCTCTGCCATAACAATCCCTAGCCGCCGCCTCTCTCCTCTTCCTTTGCTCTGCTCCGGCTTAGGCGAAGCCCTGCAGAATTCTCTCCTCCACCACCACCACCACACCGTCGTGCTGCTGGGATTCCGTGGAGAAGATCTACTACCTCCGCTTCTCGCTGGAACGGGGAGAGGAAGGTCTGCTTCGACTCCGGACGTGTGACCGACTGCGGAAGCGCTGCTGGAACGCGGCACCGGAAGGATCGTCCACACGATCTTGAGATCGGCAAGTGATCGACTACATCAACCCCGAGATCTAATCTCGTAACACTTTCGATTCTACGAGGGTTAGTACAGATCTATCTCGTTGCACATGTCTAATAGATTAGATCTTGGCTTTTATCTAGATTAGATTTGGGTTTTGTTCGTTCTTGCGGTAGAAATTTTTTGTTTTCCATGCTACGAACCCATCAGCCCGCACCTGTTGCGGAGATAGTGGAGAAAACAGAGCCTAAAGCAGATCTTGCGGTGCAAGTCGAATCTAGAGTGGATCTCCCTAGTGAGACTGAATCCCAGATCGATCTACCCGCCGAGGTCGAAATCCAGGAGGAGCAAGACAACAACTCTGGCTCCGGCTCTTCCAATGCCGGAATGGACCAACACTTCCTGAGGCATACGTTGAGGCACATGATGATGAAAGGCGCAAACGTGGATGAGGTTCTCGAGACCATCAGAATTTTTGAGGAAGCCCACAAGGAAATCCGCAACTACCTCAGGACACATGCGTCGCACTTCATCGGATATGTTGGATCCTGATCCGGCTCTACCGATGATGGAGACAATGAGGACTCGGTGCTAGAGGCGATTGGAACAAACACCGACTTACCGACATCTTTATATGATTCCATGATTTCAGTGGATTTCCGAAAGTTCTCCGCGAAATATGAAGAGGAGTTCAACTCCAAAGTTGTAGAAGAAGGAGAAGCCATAGACGAAGGATCTGGAGAAAACTCTCCTAAAGCGCAGTATGACATGGATCTCGGAGATAATCTGACGTCCATATGTCCGAAAGTACCGCTCAGAGCCTAACTCCGGGAAACGGACCCAAAGCCGTCTTTGCTACCGGCGCTGCCAAGAAAGCAAAGAAGAAGAACAAGACCCCGACAAAAGATCCTCTAGCGGAGGAAGTGGTTGCCGAGGAATATGAAGAAGACTCGGATGGAGATCTAATCCCAGACGAGACAAAAGAAGCTTCGATGGATGGACACCTGGTTACTGCTGGTGCCCGTAAACTCATCGACGCTGCGTTAACTACGCCTATCCCTACAGCCGCAGAACTTACATCTGCAGAATTGGAAGAAAGGGCTCAAGCCCTAGAAGCGCATCGCCAAGTGCTCCTGGATGAAGCCAACAACATCGAGGAAGAGAAGAAGCACATAGCTACTACGGAGAAGTTCATCTCTCTGCAGCATCAAAAGACCCGGAAACGCCACATGCGGGCTGAGAAATTTCTGGAAGTCCACAAGGTTCTCTTTGAGGGGGACCCAGGGATGCCTCGACTCGACAGCAAGGGAGATCTGGTGAACCCAACACTAGTATAGAACACCACCGCGGCTCGAGATATCCTGGCGAATAATCCAGGCCCAGATTAGATCCGGTTGGGCATAAAGCTGCTCACCAAGGATCTGGACCAACAGAAGGTCACGAAATCCGGAAGCGGAAAACTGGTCTCTTAATTTGACCAATGTCGCACGGATCCGGCCTGGAATAACATTAGGCCCCAACAGGTTCCGGAACAGCATTATCGCTCCGACCGTCGGGAAGATAACTACTGAAGAACTGGATCTTCAGGGCAGCGCCATAGAACCGCACGTGACTAGAGCAACGTCGCTCCAGCCGCAGAGCAAGAAGCGATTGCTGCACTGATTCCGAGACACCCTCCCTGGCGAGAGTTGAACAATCGCAGGGAAGATGACAAAGATAAACATCGGGAGGAGGACCGTCAAAGGATGCCACCTCCTAGACATGCAAGCCTTCTAGCTGAACCCCATCGTGGTGGGAATGACAGACGAAGGAACGGAGGACACCGTGCCGAGTCAAGCCGGCAGGGGGCTCGTCGCAGTGAAGAACCTCCCCGGAACCGGAATAATGACGCTCCGAATGGAGGCTGGCGATCAGCTGGAAACAATCCACCTGCACCACCCTCTCTGCCAAGCAGCCATCACAACGGCTCTCAAGGAGGCCAAGGAGGGCGTCGTGGCGGAGGAGGTCATGGTAGAAGTAGAAGTCCGGCTCCAAGGCACCGCAGCCATAGCGAACAACCAAGACGGCGTTCCCTGTCACCAAGTGATGCGAGACACCGGATTAACTCTAACATAGAGGCGTGGTGCTACGAGAACGACGATATCTATGTAGGTCCAAAATGCTTCGGACCATGAATTCGACAAACACACTTCCCTAAAGGATTTGCTATCTCAAGACATATCCAAGCCTACGATGGAGTGGCCCGGCTAGATATTTGGCTCCAGGATTTTTTCCCGGCTTGCTGCATCGCCAAAGGAGGAAATAGCTTGGTCACGACCCGATATCTCCCACTTAAGCTGCGGAAGATGGCACGATCATGGCTCAATGAGCTTCCGGAGAATACCATTCACAACTGGTATGATATGCAAAGCGTGTTCTTTCGGAATTTCAAAGGCACATATTGGAGGCCCTGTACGGTAGGAGACCTACCGTGTTGCACCCAGAAAGCCGGAGAAACTTGCCAGGATTACCTCGGACAATGGATCGACACCAAGAACTCCTATGAAGGAGTAAATGATCAAACTGCGATTGAAGCTTTCATTGCAGGACTCCCAATTGGTTTACTACGTCACCGCTTAAAGTGCGACAAGGTCACTAATCTGGGAGAGATGGTAGAAACAGCGAGCAAGTATGCAGACACCAACGACGATGCAGAGGGATTACTGAACGCCCTAGCTGTGCCACAGTCGGAAAAACAACCAAAGCAACAAGCTCAGAAGCGCAAGAATACCTCGGAAGAAAAACCCAACACGGAAACAGCAGTGGTCACTGCTACTTTCGGGTCTGGAGGACGAGGAGGGCACGGTAGTGGCCGTGGATGCGGTCGTGGGACGTTAAGTGTCCAAGGTAGAGGAGACCAGCAGCCTGCTGGCAAAACCTACTCTTGGGCCGACATTGCCAATAACCCGTGTGTGCATCACTTAGATTCCAATGGGGGCTCGTCTCACACAAACATCGAATGTCATTTCAACGATGACATCAAGAAAGATGATACCGCTGGCTACGAGGTTAAGCGGAAGAAGGGAAATAAGAATCCCGAAAAAGAGAAAGAGACCAAGGAAGATTCCAACATGGAGGAAGCAGAGCCTTCAAATGCCAAGTCGGAGGGGAAGAAAATTTTCCCAACGAAAAAGACACTTACATCACTTTCCTTGGGTTTCAACCAACTAAGGTCAAGAAAGCAGTACTGCAAGAGCTCAATACAACTGTTCCAGCTGTCCCACAATTCTTGGACTAGTCGGAAGTGGCAATCACCTTTGACTGTGCTGACCATCCTCCTAAGTTGCACATGTGAGGAAAATACGCCTTAATCGTCAATCCACTTATCAATGGCTATGGTATCTCGAGGACTCTCATGGACGGCGGTAGCAGGATCAATATTCTATATGTCGAAATGCTACGTCGGATGCGGATCTCAGAGACACAACTGAATCACAGCTCTGTGATCTTTCACGGAGTTGTCCTAGGAAGACAAGCAAATTCCCTGGGAGAGATCACTTGTGATGTTACCTTTGGAACTCCAAAGAACTACCGGACGGAAGCACTTTCCTTCGGAGTGGTCACGTTCAAGAGCACCTACCACGCTATATTCAGATGGCCGTCTTACTGGGCTTTATGGCTCGTCCGTGTTACATTTACAATATGATGAAAATTCCAGGTCCCAAAGGCGTGATCACCATCAGGGGAGACCCGAAGAAGGCGCGAGAGTGCGAGGACAGAAATGCCGCCTTTGCCAAAGCCGTGTTGCATGCCCAGGAGTACCAGGAGATCAAGAAGACCATCGACCCGTCTGAGATGCCCGCGATGAAGAAGGAGGTGACAAAACCGACTCCGGAGTTCAAGGCATCGGAAGAGACGAAGACGACACCATTGAAGGATGATGACCCCTCCAAGGTGAACCAGATAGGTGCAGGTTTAGATAGCGCATAGGAAAGCACAATCATCAAGTTCCTCCAAGCAAATCAAGATATCTTCGCATGGCAGCCATCTAACATGACCAGAGTAACTAGGGAACTTGCTGAGCACTCTCTAAATGTACACCAAAATGCTAAACCCGTCAAATAGTCCTTACAATGTTTCGGTGATGAAAAGCAAAAAGCAATAGCTAAGGAACTAGCTCGGCTCGAGTTAGCCAGATTCACAGAAGAGGTCATCCACACTGAGTGGTCGGCCAATCCTATAATGGTCCCTAAAAAGGACACCACTGATTTAAGGATGTGTGTTGATTATACTGCCTTGAACAAGGATTGTCCCAAAGATCCGTTCGCTCTACCTAGAATTGATCAAGTTATTGATTCTACGGCAGGCTAGGAACTCCTATGTTTTCTCGACGCATATTCCGGCTATCACCAAATTCGGATGAAGGAATCAGACAAAGTCAAAACTTCATTCATAACCCCCTTCGGAACCTTCGGTTTCGTTACGATGCCCTTTGGGCTCAAGAACGCAAGAGCTACGTACCAGTGCACTATGCAGTGTTGCCTCCACGATCAAATTGAATGCAATGTACATGCATATGTGGACGATATTGTGGTGATGTCCAAAAAGAAGGAAACCTTAATTTCCGACTTGGAGGAAACATTCGCCAATCTACGCAAATACAACATAATGCTTAACCTGAAGAAATGTTTATTTGGAATACTGCCGGAAAATTGTTAGGTTTCATCGTGTCTCAAAAAGGCATAGAGGTGAACCGAGACAAGATTAAGGCTATACTCAATATTTCCAGGCCGACTCGCCTGAACGATGTTCAAAGACTAACTGGTTGCATTGCTATAGTCAGTCGGTTTGTAAGCCGGCTCGGTGAAAGAGCCGCACCACTCTACAAGATCCTGAAAAATACCAAAAAGTTCGTTTGTACTGACGAAGCTGAAGCTGCACTACAAGACCTGAAAGCAGTTCTCTCATCTACTCCTATCCTTGCAGCACCGGAAGCTTGGGAATCGATGTTGCTCTAACTTGTTGCGACAAACAGAGTCGTCAGTGTCGTCATGGTGGTGGAGAGACCAGAGGAAAAATAGGAACACCTGGTGCAACGTCCGACATATTACCTCAGCGAAGTCCTAATTGAATCAAAGCAGCAGTATCTGCACTATCAAAAGCTGGCTTACGGTGTGTTCTTCGCATCCTGGAAGTTACGGCATTATTTTTAGGAACATCCGATTACCATTGTGAGCACAACTCCCATGATAGATATAATCAACAACATCGATGCTACAGGACGTGTTGCAAAATGGGGCCTAGAGCTTTCAGCTTTCGATATTGAGCGCAAACCTCGTACAGTAATCAAATCCCAAATCCTCACTAACTTTATCGCTGATTGGACAGAGACAATGGAGAATATGACCCTCCTAGAGTTGGAATACTGAACCTTACATTTTGATGGGTCTAAGGCGCTCGGGGCTCGGGGGCTGGCGTGGTGCTTAAGTCACCCCAAGGAGATATACTTTTCTATGTGTTGCAGATCCACTTCATGGCAACAAATAACATTGCCGAATATGAAGCACTACTGCATGGAATCCGGATTGCTAAGGATATCGGCATCCGACGTTTGATGTTTTATGGAGATTCGGATCTTGTTTCCCAACAAGTGTCGGATATCTGTAATGCAAATAAACACATGGCAGCATACAAAGCTATCGTGGATGAACTATCTAAATCGTTCGAAGGGTTTGAGGTTCAACACATCCCTCGAACACAAAACAAGGAAGCATATGCATTATCTCGAATAGGATCTACATGGAAAAAGGTCCCGGATGGCGCTTTTTTAGAGAACCTCAAAGTTCCCTCTATAGAAGGAGTAGATGAGGAATATCCGACCAAATCCGAATCACCTTTAGTGGCAGTTCTGGCTGTAATTCCCAGCTAGACCCAACCATACCTTGATTCCTTGGTAGATGGCAAATTATCCGAAGACGAGGTTCTGAGCCGGCAGATCGTCCGACGAGCAAAAACATATACAATAATAAATGGTGAGCTCTATAAGTGGAGTATATCTAGGGTCTTTCAGCGCTGCTTATCTCCGAAAGAAGGAGTGGAAATCTTACGAGAGATCCACGAAGGCGAATGCGGCCATCACGCAGCCAAATCTTTAGTGGCAAAAGCTTTCCGACACGGATTTTTCTGGCTTATAGCTAATGCAGATCCTGAACGGCTGGTCAAGACGTGCAAAGGTTGCCAAAAGTACGCCAAAAAAGCTCATGTTCCGGTTGATCAGCTGCGAACAATACCTATAACATGGCCTTTCGCGATCTGGGGGCTTGACATGGTAGGACCGTTTAAACGGGCTCCAAGTGGATTTACTCATCTCTTAGTGATGGTGGATCAATTCACAAAATCTATTGAGGCTAAACCTGTCACCAGTTGTGATGGAGCAACAGCCATAAGATTTGTCGAGGATGTCATAATCTGATACAGTTATCCACATAGCATTACCACGGACAATGGGAGTAACTTTTCTATGGGAGAACTTGCCGAATTATGCGATGAGCAAAATATTTGGCTTAACATTGCATCAGTCACACATCCGCAGGCTAATGGACAAGTTGAAAGGGCAAATGGTTTAATCCTATAGGGCCTCAAACCAAGACTTGAAGCACCACTAAGACATGCTGCGAGGGCTTGGGCAGAGGAATTACCTTTTGTGATATGGAGTTTACGAACAACTCCAAACAGGTCAACCGGATACACACTTTCTTCTTGGTCTCTGGTGCAGAAGCAATTCTTCCTAGTGATTTGATTCACACCTCTCCCGAGTTATTGCGTATATTGAAGAGGATGCAGAAGTTCTCGACAAAATGATCTCGATTTAATCAAATAAGTTCGCGTCGTTGCTGAGATGAGATCAACAGCCTATCAGCAGAAGTTACGCAAGTATCATAGCCAGAGAGTCAGAAACCGGTCTTTCAATAAGGGCAATTTGGTTCTCTGGCTTGTGCAGAAAAGAAAGCACAAACTTTCCCCGATATGGGAAGGGCTCTTTTTAATTAGCCGAGTATTGCACAAAGGATCTTACTATCTAACTGATATGTGGCCAGTCAAAGAAAGACCTGCTACTAAGAAAAGAAAGAGAGCTGGAGGCAGTACAAACCGGAAGAATTAGACAGACCGTGGAATATTGCTCAGCTACATCCCTTTTATTCTTAAATTTTCTTTCTTTGTAATCATATATGTGTACATGTTCAATGATAAATAAAGTATTGGTTACCTCGAATTTTTTTGAGAAGTTCTATATTACCATCTTATTTCTGAATGATCATGTGACAGTCAAAAATCCTAGAATACTTGAAAGTACTATATGCTCATGTTTGTTCTGGTTAAGATTTCTGATTCTAAAAATGTTACCTTCGGGTATAAATCTAAATTTTCTACTTTGTACTTTGGTTATTTATCTGATTGCCAGATGCGGGCATTTTGCGAGTAGTGAATTGTTGGTACTGGAAGCCGGCTTTGTTTCTGAGTTTAAACTAGTTTCGCAATTGAGTTTCATTGCTCGGCAAAGTTTATTTTTTAAGGTTGGCCGGCTCACGAAAGGGACAAGGCGGAAAGCCAGATAAACGATAAGTATAGACACAAACATAAAGTGCTTATGTAAACATTTCAGGCACATAAAAGCAAAGCCAGAAGTGCTAAATAGAAGTAGCAAATCTTAGCACCAGCAAAAGTATTACACTACTTATTTACAACCCGAATTGTTTCAGAATAACACAATGTTTTTTCTGATGCTCTACGATGCAGGGGAAAAGGTAGGAGCTGCCGGATCACTAGAGACATCGACCTCGCCTTGATATCTTTCCAAGGAGTTCAAATACGAAATGGTTTGTTCGTCGTCAGAGACTTCAGCTATTTCTTCGACAGGCGGAGGAGGCGTCTCCACGTGAGTGAAGAAGGGAGTGTCATAGCTGGTCAGATCAGCTACATGACATTCGTATCCGGCGTAGCAGTCCATGATGGCTTTGATGTTCTGATCATGTCCGTCTTCATCCACTTTAGAGTACTCCCCTGGTTACTTGCTAGATTTCCATGTTTCCATGGTGGCTCATAACCATGGTGAGGGCGTTCTGTGCTGCGGTCCGTGCATAGGACATATTCCAGTCCTGGATGAGCTGGGGCATCTCCTTGGCCTTGTCTTGCACCTCAAAGCCGGACATTCAGTTCATGTCCGGGACCTTGAGTACTCCACCAATATCCTCCAAAGATTGGCGGAAATCGTGAAGCAAATCACCGACTTGTGTAAGCCGGCTGGTGCGAGACTCGGTGGAGGAAGAATCCAGTAAGTTCAGAGGACCTGCGCATATGATGCAAAGGTTAGTAAATATATCTCAACTCCTAGAGTCGGAAAAACAGAAAGTCGGAAAGTGGGAAACATACCGAAGATGACATCATCAACTTTGGTTTTCTCTATCCTAAGGCTCTGGAGTTTAGCCTGGAGTGCCTCAGAGATGTCCTTCTCTCTGAATAATGCATCATTAATATCTGAGATCTTTTGGTCCTGGGCCGCGATCCTTCGATCACATTCTTCGGTGGCCATAGAAGAGGATTCGAGGACTTGAGTAATGCTCCGCTCGTGATCCACCTTCAACTTCTTCATCTCCCGACGTAAGTCGGTGTTCTCCACCTCCAGGGTCTTAAGATTTTCGACCTCTTCAATCATGACACATGATTGTTTGACCAACACTATAAGCAAAAGAACAACAGTTGAATAAGTAATTCGACTATGAAAGAAAGAGCAAGGTTAAGGACTAAAATGTGTACCTTTAGCCTCATCCTTAAACACCTTTAACTGAGCATTTTCAAGATGGAGAGCTCTGATTTCTCTCCGCTTGTTGCAGATATTCTTCAATCCTGGTTATATGAATTCACTTTCTGTAAGTTAGAATACCCATACTCAGAAGTCTACTAAAGACTCGGGCTAATATTTTTACTAATGTCAGCACGAGCCTTGGGGGCTACACTAGTTCATTCTTTGGCATCCTATGAAAGCATAAATCCGAATTGTCTATACAGCTTCATGCTTGCGGGCTAGAGGATATGATATGAAATAAAGTAAAAAAGTTGAGTTGGAAATTTGACTTACATGATGTTCATGAGTAAGCTTGCTTAAGCTCATGTTCACCTTGGTGCTAACCTTCTCGGTGAGGGTCAGCGGGATTACCGGCAGAGGAGGAACCACACCGGCTCTCAGCCTCTCGTCACGAAGACGGATTTGCTCGAGAAGCTCGGAGTACTTGACATCCTCTGCTTCTTGTGCCTCCTCCTCGGCAGTGATGTTCCATCTTACCAAGCATTGCTAGGACAACTGTTGGATCTCTTCTGCAGATTTCTGAGTGATTCCAAGTTGGGCAAGACCTGGATTGCTGAGGAGGTTTTCGGAAAAATCCTCTACCGAGGGATCATTACACTTTGAGGGTTCACCCTTATCAACTGCCCGAGTCACCCATGGTGACGTCGGTCTACGAACCAAGGTCTATGGGCTCAGAATGAAGAGCTAGATCTTCTGTGATGGTCGGAGATGGAGTAATCTCCAGTGCTGCAGAAGGCTGCAGGGCAGGAGTCAATGGCGCTGTGGCAGGAGAAGTCAAATTCAACTTTGACTAGCGTTGGGGCTTCGACGAGCCTCCTTTCCCCTTGCCCTTGGTGAGTTGTTTAGCTCTGAGGAGGTAATAGAACAAAGATCGTTACACCTTAGAAAGAATTAAGAAATAAAATACAGATACCTTGTGTGGAAAGTTACCTCTTCACAATGGGCACTTCCTTTGTGCCAATGGAAACTATCGGAGCCCAAAAACGCTAGAAAAAGGGCGCCCTCATGGGAGTACGCTCCGCAACGCTGCTCGTGGCAGCACGTGGATGATTTTGGTGCGTCCCGTCGAGCGGGGGTGTCTTGTTTTCTCGACACGTGTAGTTCTTGTAGTGCTTCTGGATGTTTGGGTTGGGGCGTTCAGCGGTTTTGTTCCGTCGCGGGATGTCTCCCGGTTTTTTCGTTGTTTTGTCGGTTTTTTCTCTTTTCCGGTTCGTATGAACTGCGGTTTGTGTTGCGTGCACTGCTTGTAGGAGGATTTCTAGTTACTCGTAGGACTAGGAGGCAGTGCACAATAATCTGTCTTGGCAGTGGCGCAGTGCTATGGTTACTCCTTTTCGGTCCTATTTTTCTCTTTGTGGGTCTTTTTTTCTCTTTTTTGATAGTTAGTATCTGCTTTTATTTTTTTACTTTTATTTAATTTTGTTTGTTTTCTTTTATTTACGAGCAATGGAGATTTTGTGGGGTGTAATGGGAGGGGTCCTACTTTGAACTCCTATTTATCTATACTTTGAACAAAGTCTTTTAAGGGTATTGTTTTCAATGCTATTGTGTTTTTCATAGTAATGTGAGGCAGTGTGGTGTCTAATAGAAATGGAGGCAGTTCATATTTTTATACCGTGAGCATCTGCGCTTTGCTGGGCAGTGCACTGCTTACAGTAGGATTTCGAGTAGATTGTTGGAAGCACAGGACAGCAGTGCATTGTTTGTATCTTGAGCAGTGCATGGCGTGTAGTGCTGGGCATCTGCGTTGTACTGAGTCGTGCACTGCTTACAGGAGTCCATGCTGGTAGCACAGGGAGGCAGTGCACCGGTTGTAGATTGAGCAGTTCATGGAGTGCACTGCTCAGCATCTGCGCTATGCTAGTCCGTGCACTGCTTAGAGTAGAAGTTCGAGTGGCTTGCTCGTAGGACATAGGGGAAGTGCATAGCTTGTATCCCGAGCAGTGCGTGGCGTGCAGTGTTGTGCACCAGGAGGCCAGACACTGCTTACATGAGGAGTTCTAGTGGCTTGCTTGTAGGACAGGGAGGCAGTTCATTGTTTGTATGTTCAGTAGTGCACGGCGTGCAGTGCTAAGCATCTGCGCTTTGCTGGGCAGTGCAATCGCCTGATGAGATTTCGAGTGGCTTGCTGGTAGCACAGGGCGGCAGTGCATTGTTTGTATCTTGAGCAGTGCATGGCGTGTAGTGCAGGGCATCTGCGTTGTACTAAGTCGTGCACTGCTTACAGGAGGCCATGCACTGCTTACCGGAGTAGTTCGAGTGGCTTGCTGGTAGCACAGGGAGGCAGTTCATTGTTTGTATGTTCAACAGTGCACGACGTGCAGTGCTGAGCATCTATGCTTTGCTGGACAGTGCACTGCTTATAGTAGGATTTCGAGTGGCTTGCGCATAGGGCGGCAGTGCATTGTTTCTATCTTGAGCAGTGCATGGCATGTAGTGCTAGGCATCTGTGTTGTGCTGAGTCGTGCACTATTTACAGGAGGCCATGCACTGCTTACAGGAGGAGTTCGAGTGGCTTGCTTGTAGCACAGGGCGGCAGTGCATTTTTTGTATCTTGAGCAGTGCATGGCGTGTAGTGCTGGGTATCTGCATTATCTTGAAGCCTGCACTTCTTCAGGAGGCCATGCTGCCACGGAGTAGTTCGAGTGGCTTGCTTGTAGCACAGGGAGGCAGAGCACCGGTTGTAGATTGAGTAGTTCATGGAGTGCACTGCTCAGCATCTGCGCTGTGCTAGTCCGTGCACTGCTTAGAGTAGAAGTTCGAGCTGCTTGCTCGTAGGACATAGAGGCAGTGCAGAGCTTGTATCCCGAGCAGTGCGTGGCGTGCAGTGTTGTGCATCAGTTGGCCATGCACTGCTTACAGGAGGATTTCGAGTGGCTTACTGGTAGCACAAGGCGGCAATGCATTGTTTGTATCTTGAGCAGTGCATGGCGTGTAGTGCTGGGCATCTGCGTTATCTTGGATCGCTTACTTACAGGAGGCCATGCACTACTTACCTGAGTATTTCCAGTGGCTTGCTGGTAGCACAGGGAGGCAGTTCATTGTTTGTATGTTCAGCAGTGCACGGCGTGTAGTGCTGAGCATCTGCGCTTTGCTGGACAGTGCACTGCTTATAGTAGGATTTCGAGTGGCTTGTTGGTAGCACAGGGCGGCAGTGCATTGTTTCTATCTTGAGCAGTGCATGGCATGTAGTGCTGGGCATCTGCGTTGTACTGAGTGGTGCACTGCTTATAGGAGGAGTTCGAGTGGCTTGCTTGTAGCACAGGGCGGCAGTGCATTTTTTGTATCTTGAGCAGTGCATGGCGTGTATTGCTGGGCATCTGCGTTATCTTGAGTCATGCCACATAGAGGTCATGCACGCTTTGTGAGGCAAAGGCATTGCAGTTGCGATGGCAGTGTATATAGTGCAGTGCTGATCATCTGCGCTTTGCTGGGTCTTGCACTGCTTATAGGATGAGATCGATTGGCTTGCTCATAGCATAGGAGGCAGTGCATTTGTTGTATCTTGAGCAGTGCGTAGTATTCAAGATCCAAGATTCACATATGCAATATTTAGAAGATGATTAAAGTGTTCAACTTACTGAGTACATTCATTGACATTATAGTAGATTAAAGATGTTCAATTTACTAAATAACACGGGTACCATACACATCAGCACTAGATTAAACAAGAAAAGATGACTATCTGAACAGTGTTTTCCCAAGTTAACCACTAGATGACAATCTCAACAAAGTTGAGACCAAGGTGCTCCTGCATATGCTCTACTTTAATGAGAAGTAGTGATGCCCATCCAACATCAGCAGCAAATGTGAAGTCAGACCATCATGTGGTGAAGCTGACACGTCCATTGTCCCTTTGTACGGTATTTGCGCATGCAATATAATTCTCTTCTTCTCCTTCAAGATCATGTCCCTGCATGTACATATGTGCTATGCCCTGAGTTGGGTACCTGAAACCATCTACAGCCTCAATTGGCATGAACTGCAATAAAGAAAAAAGTCAGTATTTTAACAAGCATTCTAAATTAACAAGTTCACTAAATTATATGTTTAATATGAACATAAAATATTATTAAATATGTGGAAACTAACCAGTGCATTATGGTCATGGTTATCCATATTCATCATGTGTACCCAGAAATGCTTTTTATCTTTACTTTCAAAAAACTGATGTTCTGTGACATGAAGATCTTTGTAAATGCCAAACAGGATTGAAGCCATTTGCTGCTTAGTTAGTGCATTTATGTCTGAGAAGATGGTTCTGTGCAGAATGCTTCTGATGGACGTAGGCACATCTCCCACCTCTGATGAATGAGTGGAAATACATGTTGAGTATTAAAGAATGTTATTATGATAAAATAGTAGTATGACAAGGAAAAACTGTATGTGCAAATTATTTACAGTAAATAAGGGAAATACCAGTTGCTTCATGAATCTTTTTTCTCTTCACCATTAGAGTAAACAGTGACATGAAATAAGTTGGTCAAGTTCAAACCAACATCATCAAGTTGGTTGTCATCATATTCAAAATGCACTATATCTCCAAGTGCTATATCATAAACCTTCATCAGGGACTTCTAGTATGGACCACAAATTATTGTCCTAATATTAGACTTCTTGAGGAACAAGTCAAAATTCCTTAATGCTTCACTATTTGCAACCATCCAATTATTTGGAGTGAAATCCTGCAGTCTTTCCCTAAATGAGCATGGCACTACCTGAAGGTAAACAACATGGTTCAGTTCATCTGACAACAAGACAGTAAAAGAAACATTACATAAAATGAAAATTTCGAACTTTTTGAATAAAACCTTCGAAAACCTTGTCCTAAATATGTAAAAACTTACCACACCATTGATGGGAAAACCTTGAACAATGTTAACCTGGAAGCTGGTTGCTCTCCTCTGTGCCCTACCACAATTATTGGCAGGTTGGCCGCACACTGTATAGTCCATTCCAAGAAACACCTGATAAAATTATTAATGCATTTAAGGAGTGAACTATGCATTAACTCATAATCTAGGAAATGTCAAACAGATCATTTATCAGGCATAAATTACACCATAGTATTATGAGGATAAGATGATAGGAAGAACACATAAAGGATTACGAGGAAACTAAAAAAATAATTGGAAGTGTGATGCAAAACTCACCGTTGATTTGTACTAAGACCATGGAATGGAGATTAAAATAAAAGAACAAAGCTTCTTGAAATGAAGAAACAAATAAGGATTAGAACTCAAACCAATAAAGAAAAAGGAAAGGGATACGGAATTATATGAGAAAACTCGATCGGGAGGGGACAAACTTTTCTGAGAAACTGCTCTGCTTTGAGGAACTGTTCTCGGGAACTGTTCTCGGGAAGTGCTCTGGACGTGCGTAGTGAGAGAGCGGTGGAGAGAACTGAACGGGGTCCCTTCGGTTTCCCTGCATTTATAAATCAACCAACTAAAACGGTTATGTGCTAACGCTTCGACGTGCTGTTCCCCCGCCCACTGTCTCAGGTATCCTATCATTTACCATCTGAGACTGACAATCCCTCTGTCCCTATGCAACAAAATTGAAAGTCTGACAGACTAACAACAAATCTGAACTTGTACATCCAGGCAGTTCATAGTTGACACTTTTGGCAGTGCATATTATGTCTTTTTATTTACGGGTAATTGAAATTTTATAGTTCATTTTACTCAAAGTAGTATACTTTTATCAAATTTCTACATTGAGTACTGCACAGTTTATCTGTGTGCACTGCCATATAATTAGCTTGTTGAAGTGCCCTAGTATTGTATTATGTTGAACTTCTCTATTTTTACGGCAGTTTCATGCGTATTGTTGTTCGCAACCTCGGTAAACTTAACTTTCGATCCGCATGTGCTGTTTCATTCGCTGAATTGTTAATTGCGTTTATATTAGGCATAGTATTATAGCTTTGGTCAATCTTTGGTCTTGGATGATGTGTGGGGTGTGTTTTATTGTTGGTAGGTGAGACGACTATTCAATGTGTATAAGTACATTATAAATTCAGACATCGATGCTTAACATTTCGCATTCCAGTCCCAGTTCCTCTTCTACTAGACGGTTTGTTTTCCTCTAGATAGTTCTTTCTGCTATGGATCTAATGAGGAAGCCTATGTCTAGAAAGCAGCAGACAGCTGTTACGAAACATTTGGAAGCTGCTGAGCGAAGGAGACGGGACTTGGAGGGCGCTCCCCTGCTGCCCACCATCGTGGATTCCTTCGCCGAAGGTTCGTCGTCGTATCGATGCAACCGTCGCAAGATCGATGAGTCCTGGTTAGTTTTGCTTTTTTAATCTTTTCTTGTATTCATTTCTAAGTTTTTGGATTAGGTTTTTGAAACTCTTGTTGTGTCGTTGACGTTTGGAACTTACATATAGGTCTTACTCCTCTGGTGTTCATGGTTGCTCGCATTTGGCATCTACTCCGTCACCGTCTGTTCCTGTGGTGCATCCGAGCGGGCTAATCAATGTGCGTGTATTTGTATGTTGGCTATTTTTTACTACGATCAGTTCTATTTACACTAAATCTTGTTGTTGTTTTCTGTGAAAATATTAGGATTCATTGCCATTAGTTACGGGAGTTTCGGATGGCAGTAATCATGTTGATGCAGAATATCAGAGGCTTCGTAATGAACTTCCTGCTGAGAAGGCTAAGGTATCAGAATTGTGTGTCAAGCTCTCCGAGAAGGAGGCAGAAAAGATGACTATTACTGTAGAGTGTGACCGTCTTCGACACGAGATAGTCGGAATGCAGCACGTTATCGAAGATGCTGCTATGATGAAGGTGGAGCTGAACAAGTATAAGGCTGGCGCTGCAGCCTGGGACTTAGAGCGGGATACTCTGATGATGGATATGGCTCAGCTACTAGCTGATAGACAAAAGCTTGATGAGCAATTGGCCGACATGATAGCCAATCGTTTTGAAGACATTGAAACAACAAAAAATGCACGTCTTGATAGGTTACATGCAATGCAATCTCTGAAGGACATTCTTGAGCGCCGTCGTAACTGCACAGAGTGCATGGATGACAATCACAAAGAGGTCAAGGAGCTTGATAAGAAACTGTCTAAATAACTTGTGAAGCGTCTTCCATGTTTTAAATGCTAGCTAAATTTGGCCTATCATGTTGTAAGTGTTTGTAATGGTGTTTGTGAAGAGCACTTAATGAATGTGATACAAACGGATACGCCGTACACCTGAGTGAGCTAGACCCGTCCAGGCCTTCTTCTCCCTCTCCCCTTGAGAGTCAACCGTCGATCCCCGGGCCGATCCCGATCCCTCTCCGCCGGTGCCGCCGGTTGGAGATGGCGGAGGAGAGGCGCCGGCGTAGTTCGTAGGATTAGGTCTAGGTCGTCTGGAGAGTTGCCAGTAGTTTGGAGTAGGGTGCTGGTTCCCCTGGCCCGGGGCTGGTGCAACCGGAGGATGGGAGGTGGCGGCATGGTGCTCCGGCGGTTGGAGCAGACGGTTGGCCTCTTCTTTGCCGGGATCTCCGCAATAAGGGCCCTGGTGTGTGGTTCCTCTCAGATCTGCTGCCTTCTCCTCTTTTTCTCGCTCGATTTGGCCGTCCGTGGTGGCGGGGGGATGGAGCTGGGAGGAGGTGATCTTGCGAACCGAAGAGAGGAGCAAAGGTTCTCTAGTTGGTCGCGGTGGCGCGACGTCGACCAACTACCATCGGTGGGAGCTGCTGGGCGTCCGTGGTGGAGGGCGGCGGTCTCTCCCTGGACGGTGATCCTCCTCCAAAATAAGCACCGGCATCTCCTTCCTAGCAGTCGTTCGATTCAGCAACCCCTCTTGGCTGGCCTCGGTGGTGAGGGAGTGGTGGTTGTTGGAGAGACAGCGGCTGGGGGTGGGAGATGCAGTTGGGAGTATTGGCTGCCTATTGGTTCTCTCCCATAGTTGTCTGATGGTGGCGGTGAGGCCGCCAGACTACTGCCTTTGCTGGTCGAATGGCGACCCTGGTTCTTCTCCACGATGGTGGAGCGTTCCCTGCGCCGAAGCTCGGCGTCTCGACGATAACAAGTGGTTCGTCCCCGTTGGCTTCGAGGTGTCCGGAGGCAGGGCTTCATCGCCGGCAGCGAGGCTTCGAGCTTCTCCTCCGTCCTCAGTGTGCTTCGCGACTTGAGGACATCGGCGATCTCCGGCGGCGGCACCCTTGGGCTCGATGGCTTTTTTCCCTTTTGTTTCAGGGTGTTTCTTGTAAAAGTGCAGGGACATATCTTTGTATTTCGTGTGTTGCTAGGACCCCCTGTGAAATTTGTACCCGCCACGTGTTATTAATGGCAGCTCTCTAGGTCCTTCGGGACCTTTCCCGTTCAAAATAATAATAATGTGATGGAGCAAGATTTTATGTAATTTAGTAAGTACGTACGTGCAAGTGTCTGTCTGTCAGTGAATTTTTCTATTTGCACCGCCTGACTTCTGCTTTCTACTTGTGCACTGCGTGTTCTTTCCGTGTGTTGTACCGTTATTTGTTCTAGCCTTGACCGTTGCACCGTGATTACTCTTACTCATGTACGCATGGTTCTATGGTAGTGTAAGGATATCTATTTAGGCAGTTTTTGAAATGATCATCTAGAAGCAGTTTATACTCTGTTGAGTGCGCTGAAAATATAATTTTCACACATAGGGATAGAAGAGTGTATTTAGTGATGCATTCACTACCCACGTAAATTTAGATGCACTGCCTCGTACATATGTATATTCTACCTTGTGCTGATTTTTGGCACTGCCTTCTTTACTTATGTATGCAATTTGTCCATGGTAGTGCAAGGATACCTATGTAAGCAGTTTGTTTAAATACTACTTAGAGTAAGTTTATACTAGGTTGATTATTATCGTCATGTGGAGGTAGTTTATACTTGGTTCAGTGTGATGAAAATATAATTTTTACACATAGCTATGAAATTGTTTTTATCGCTGCATGCGTTTTGCTATATGCACTGCTCACATAGATGCCAGTTATTATTTGCTTCATTGTGATGAAATTATAATTTTTACACATAACTATGCAAAAGTGTATGCAGATGCACTAGCCCATAGATACCGATACACTGCAAGTAGATATTGCACTACCAACTTAAAATCAGAAAACAAGTTATCTGTTACAGATTAATAAGCGTGTACTTACACCCACAGATATTGTTATTTCCTTTGCCTCTATCTAGTTAGATGCAATATGTGCATGCAATCAGGTTTGACGAAATAATGTACATATTTCGGAATCTTCTTCTAATCACTTAATGTTATTGCAATTTGTGGCATATCCATGTCTGGGGCCAACTCCCTAAGATCTGCTGGTAGGTTCTTTAGTGCTTGGTTAGATCTAATACTGGAGCTTGTGTCTTGATAAGTATTGTAAAGTCTTGTTAGTTTTCAAGTATATGTAATCAACATTTTTGAAAAATTTCTATCTAACTACTGCTTACACTTGACGTCTTTCTTTTTTTTATAATTTCGCCATTGTATCTCTGCAGGTAATATAATGTCCACAATCCATATGCATCTTTATCTTGTTTTTTAGTTCTGACGTAGCGTGCAGTTTTGAATGATGCACTCCATCTTGGCAATGTGTCATCTTTGTAAATGCACTCTAGCACTTGTTCGAACCTGCTTAGCTGTATATTGAAACATTATAGTGACATTGTTAGATAAAAAGGCTAGTAAGTTCTGATATGTTTTTTTTAGAAATAACACTCTTACTCTAGTAAAAGTTTTCTAGTAATGTCTATATTTTGGTAGGAGTCTTACCATAGTTTGTCCTATGTTACTGTGGTAATCCTGCATCTCTGTACTGTTATTGTATCCGAAGGAGTCTATGATCTCAACCTTTGGATTCCGAGCAGACCCATTTAAGACATAAACTAAAAAATGTTTCTTGTAATGAACCGGTAGTAGTATCTGTGTATGGAAGTAGATATAATACTCAAGTAAGTTTTAAACATGTGGTAATTTTTAGTTTTATGAGGTGTCTTAATACTGAATATAGAAATTTATGCTTATTTCTAAAATAACTCACCGTGCCTGCTTTTGTAAGGTCGTCTGTTCCTATGAGGTAATCAATTATGCGTGCAATATCTTCAGGTTCTAAATTTTTGTTTGTGTCCATAAAATCTAATACTGATGTTACCTGTGTGGGTAGGATTACCCTTTTACCTTCCTGGAAAAGATATTTGAACTCATCATTACTTCTCCATGTGTGGATGACGGCATCTAAAAATTCATTGTCTATCCATCCAATCTCTTTGAAATTGTCTGCTAGTTCACGTGCAGTATATGTCAGATTAAAATCTCTTGATTCATTGGATCTAGTTGTCTTGATAAAAACTCTCCTGTTGTATTACAAAAAACAGGATTAGTATTACAGGGGTGTTAGTTTAGATTAGATCAAAAAATATCTAGGCTAATTAAAAGAGATCTAGCTGTATCAAGTTAAGCTTTACACTTACTCTCTGTAATCTGTTTTTGATGCATATTCAATTAGTTTTTGTCGTACTTTCCTTGCATTCTCCATTTCTTTAAATTCTGCTGGAATGAAAACAAGTCTTTCTTCTGGATTTCGATTTTTCTGTTCTTCCATGGAAACCTTGCACCTTTTTGGATTTCTTCTATATCTTTCTCTGAAGATCTCTTTCTCCTTAGTTTCTTTCAGTTGTATCGTTGATTTGTTTGACCTCTTGTTTTCTTTCTCTTGAATTCCTAGCAATATATCTCTCTTCAAGTCCTGGAAATCTCTTCTTGTGAATAGCTCTTGATATTCGAAATGGCCTGTAGATACTGCAAATTGGTAAATAGTTGTGTTGCACTTGATAGTAATAATGTTATGAAACAACATACTGTAGTATGAACAATACTAGTCAAAAAGCTGTGTAAAGGATTACCTAATATTCTATCATTTAATGTTTCGATATTTACGGTGAAGATGTCTGATGTCAGCATCCTCATGAGAAGCATTTCCTTGTAACCTGGAATATCTTTTTTTGTGAATTCCAGAACGTCATCTCTGGTGCAGTTCTCAATCATATAGAGCATGAAGAACCCATAGTCACATCTGCATAACGTTTTTCATTTTAGTTGTTGTCAGATGGTTAAAAGATGACAAAGATAAGTAGTTCAATGCAAGACTAAATTTTCTGTTATGTATGAACATTTACCCGTTATCTTGTAGAGGCATGTGTTCATATACTACCTCAAAATCATCCAGCGTTTGCACTTTTGTTTCTGTTGTTCCAAAACCTTCGCTCCACAATGTATTTATTTTCCTGATCAATTTTGAGCATACTTTTTCAAGATCAATATCCCCCGACTCTCTCAATGAATCATAAATTCTGAACTTCTTCTCTAGAATATCTACTGTCAATTTGAACCAGTGACCTACTGAACCTGAAGTTCCCTTAGGAGGTCGCTCGAGGAAAGGAAACATTATCTGCATGAGCAATTATTTAAAATTTGTTAAAACATATTTTTTTTAAAGAATGAATATACAACCTTGTATTTGCAGTATGGTGTTCTTCAAGTTGTCAAAAAATATACTGAAATGAACATTATTGTTCTACTTACTAGTTCGTATTTGTCTAGATGTTCTGCTGAGTCTGGTTTAAACAAGTCCTCTACCCAACGCATACTTCTTTTATCGTCTTTCACTGCTCTAATGTTAATAAGTTTTTGCTACAAAACAACCGTTAGTTTGTTTGCTCTTAATATATAAAACCTTTGTTTATTATTTACATTTGCTTTTTCTGTAGTACTTACAGTTGCTCTGTAATGAATAATTTTCTTTTTCGACTTGGTTCTCCTAAGTTGTTCTTCAAGATATGTTAACATAAATTCACCCTCTATATCGCCTAGCAGTCCTTCGTTTCTAAAAGCACTTGATATGTAATACAGTGGCACCTTCATATTGGTTTTCGTGTGCTTCAAGATATACCAATATCTGCAGAGTGGAGTAATTTTTATTATAACACAGTATGGTTCTGAAAAATATGCAAAGTGCAAAATGATAATTTTTAAAATCATCTCACTTTAATATAGTTGTATCTTCTTTTGACAGTTTTTTGTCTGTGAACTTGCATATCAGGTTATACAATTTTGTCCATTCTGATTGTATTTGCCTGCTGTCCTTGTTTGCTTGGTCTCTACTATCTGTATCTGTGGAAAGAAAAAATTGTTAGTGTGTGAAAAAATGAAGTGTAGAAAAATCAGTACAATGACTGATGTTAGGCAGTGCATCAGAATGGTAGTTCGATGAATGTTCAGTTACAGTAGTTGAGGCAGTTTACTGGTTCAACTATCGTGTTTGACGAGTGCAAATGGGAGACTGGCTAGTACTTGTAACCATAATCGTTCATACAAATCTCTTCATGGTCATTACAGCCAGATTTTTTGATATGTTTAGCAAGCTCTATTTTGCAAGTGTATCTTTAATTTATTTACACCAGTAGAAACATGGTATGTTTATAAATGAATCAAATTGTTCAACAAATTAATTTTCATAAATATAAGTTGTATCTACGTCATACGACCTTCTACTATCAGATTGGTACTGACTGGCAGTAAATCTTCTACTTTGTGTCCAACTTCACTATCTTTAACTTTGATCTTCTGTTTTTCTTTATCTTCTGTCTGATGTTCCTCTTGTTTATCCTGTTCCTGCCTGTTCGCTCTGTCAGATGAGCGTATGCTTGTTTCTGCTGCTGCTTCATCAGAGGGGGTTTGGTTGTTTGTATCTCCTCCTGCGTCCTCCTACAATCAGAAGTTTATATTAGTTCTTTGTTGAATTGTTATGAATGTTATAACCATCATTAGATTTTTCTTTTTGCTTTATATTATATAAAATTGTCCCCTTTCTACTAAATGAGCATCTATCTTTAGAGATTTGTCTTTTGTTATTGTTGATGTTGCATGCTTCTGTCCTTCTGCTGCAGTTTCATTATTGGTATCATTTGCCTGATTGTCCAATCCATTTAGAAATAAAAATACAGCATAGTTAAACTAGGAGCAATCATTCTTATTATATCGTGTAATAACTTGCAATAGGTATATAAATTACCTTTGTAGCTTCGATCATTTGTCTTCTGTTTTTTAGACGTATCAACACTGCCAGAGTTGTTTTTCTTAGTTTCATTATGCGGCAATGAACATGATGCAGGATCTTCCATTCTGGCAGGTCCTCTTTTTGCTGTTAATCTAACTGCTATATCTTTCGCCGACTCCATGTATAACTTAAGATTATCCATTGAGTCTAGAATCTCAAGTTCTGCTATGTTGGCATCTTGTCTGTAGTTACTGATGAGGCCTAGTTTGTTGTTAGTTTCTAAATTTTGACATATGTTTTTTGGGTTGTCTGCAATCTATCTCAGGAGATCCATTGCTTGATGCATCTTCTCAACATCTGTCATGAGACCTCCGATTGGATTTGGCTGGACAGAAGGTTCTTCAGTTGGAATGTTTGAGTTCTCTTTGACAAGAACTATTGCATACTTGTTCTTCCGGTTCTCCTGGTCATTATCCACCACCGTATTTGAGGAACTGTTTTTCTTTGTATGAAAACCTTTGTTATAGTGTTGCAGCTCGGAACTAGTCTTAACCTGTTTCATGTGAAGAGGACAATTTAGATATTTTAATGCTCAATCTTATTATGTTACGGAATTAAATCAGATATGCAATAAGGAAATACAAAGATACATATTATCAGTATGTGTACTTACATATTTCAATGCTTCGAATTCCTCAATGTTATGTTTCTGTCTGTCCTTCTTCACAATGGATGATAATAATTCATTGTCAAGAACATCCAGCCGTGGTGTTTCAGTCGTGTTGATTGAATTCTCACACCTTTTAGTGTCCAGATAGACTATTAAAGGCAGAATTGCGCATCCCTTAGCTCCTTTGGTATTTGTTTTTTTAACAGGACCCTTACCCTTTTTCTTGTTTCAGTTTTTCTTTTCTGTAAAAAAATTCTGAACTCCTCTCTTCAGTTCATCCACTACTACGCGGCAGATATCCATCTTATGAAGCTTCTTGTAGTCTACATTGTGTATCATTCTAGCCTCTCGACCTATCCTTGCGTGTAGAGTGGGGCAGACAATACTCTTGAAAATGACCAGAAATATGCATTGTATTGTGAAAGGACTTGTGCCACCTTTCTTTATTTGCTTATACAAATCATTAAGTTGAACTTGTTTTGTCGCTGTTATTCCAAGTTCTTTCCTTAGCCATTTTAGAGCTTCTGTGTTACCATCCACTGATGGTAATGGAGCTGCGTTAGGTCCGTCAGGGAAGCCGAACACTGATTTCACAACTTCTGGTGTTATTTCAATGTCCACGCCGGCTCCAAGTTCCATTACCATTGTAACTCTATCAATTTTCTCGTATAACCACAAGATCATTGGCCGTGACAGGTTTGATGTTACTTTGTAATTAAACAGGAATCCCCACCCAACATTTGATAGCTCAGGTTTTTGATCTTTGCTAAGGACCTCTGTAAGCAATTTGTTGAGCTCTTTGAGTGAACACCTTACTGTGTAGTTTGTGCCTGTGTCCTTGCGTAGCTTTTTGTCACCTATTGTCAAGGTTCCTTGAATCATATTCTTGCTCTGATCCTTGCGTTTGCGTTTTCTCCTAGTTTGTTGCATGTAATATTTTATGCTGTCAGTTCATGCTATGGATTTTCCAAAATAAATGTCATATGGTTAATTTTTTTATGTAAATCTTTACTAACCTGATTAGCCAATTCTTCTCCATTTTCTTCCATATCACCTCCAGCATCATCATCTTCTATTTCATATTGTATTCCTTCTGGAAGAATGTTGTAGTCTTCATCGTCGTCGTCGCTGCTCTCATCCTCATTTGTGTTGTTGTCTTGCTCTTTCAGATGTCCTTTTTCTTCCTTTGATATTCTAGATGCTCTCCTCTTTTTTTCCTGAGGGTTATCTTGCTCTTCTGGTACTATTGCTTTCCTCGTCTTCAATCTTCTTGTACTGGACTGTAAATCTACTGTGGTACTGCTGTCTGGAAGCTGAACACTCAGTGGGATTGGGTCATCTTGGGGTATGTTTTGTTCATTTTTCATCGTCCACACTTTCTTCAGAGGTTGATGCAAGAGGTAGTTTCTTCTTAATTTTATCCAGGTTCAATTTCCTTTTTTACTGCTTTCTTATTCTTTTTCTTCTCTTCCTCTTCTGCTAGTTGATCTTTCACTTGCCATTCCTGTGTGGGTGTTTCTGTGCAGTCCACACTTTGTGATGGTGTTATTGATAGCTGGCTGGTGTGGACCTGACTGCTGTCCTGGTTATCTGTTTTGTGGCAATATTTTTCCTTACTACATGAAGAAGAAACACTAATAATATGTACTTTTACTTTGTTTTACAGCATTACCTTGGGTCAGCAATGACTTTTTTCACAAGATCCGATATCGTGTATGCTCTACAAAGAAGTTGTATTAAATAAATGTTATTTCTATATTTATGTTAGTGATGACTACAAGGTATGTTGTATATTTCTCTATACCTTCCCAGGACTAGGACTTCTGTTGTCCTCCATTTTACCTAATAATTAAATAATATTTTTAGCATAAGACAATTCTTAATAAGTCTGGAAGAAAATTAGTAATTCTTTATGCAATCTTCTAATCCTTAGTAATTATTTTCACCGATTCGATGTTTTAATATATTTGTCTATCCTTTCTATATACGAATTATATTTCCCTATTTTTATCAATAATTACTTATGAAAAACAACTGTACATATGTAATCTCTAAACTGTTAGTCACATATGCTTTGTATGGCGATAAGGAACTGAAATGAATGAATTAAAAGTGGAGTTAGATAGTATGTACTATAAATTTTACTTTCTTTATAGATTTGTGAAGAATCTAGTGTTAAACATGAATTATATGATTTTGATTAATATGAATTCGGCGTACCTCTTGTTGTAGGTTCCTACGCTTACTTGTTTCTTGAATAAGAGGAAGCAGGGGCCTTCCGCCGCGCCCTTGCCTTCCGCCGTTTACCTTTTTTGTGAATGTATCCTCTCTATCGAGATCACCGGGGAGTTCCGTTCCAAATAGGTGCAGGTTGCTGAGGACGGACTTGCTACCGTCGGAGGATTGTTTGGTGCGGGCGGTGGTGGATTGGATTTGAAGGGTTGGACTAGATTCCGCTGGGGTGGGTCGGTGGGGGCGGGGTGATCTGGGGTGGTTGCCGTTGGCGGAGCGTGGTGTGTGCTGTTGGTGTTGGGGGTGTGGGAAGGTGGTTGTTTTCACGGTTGCCGGCGTTGGGCGGTTTGCTCCTGGTCGACAGTGACGACGGTAGCAGAATGAGTCTGTTTTCCGCGGGTTTTGTTTCTTCGGACTACCTTTCTGTGGGTTGGATACTAGAGGGAACACAAAATCGTGTATGGGGTGGTAGTTTTGGTTGGTCTGCCTTGTTTAGAAGCAATGAACTGCCTTGTGTCTGCTTAATTTTGACGCCTCGGGTGATCGTGAGTGATCTGCCGTAATTTTATTTCACTAACTTCCTTATTAGATTTCATTGATGCACTACACCAGCTGTATCTAAGTTGTACGGAGTGTACTGCCTAAGTTGTAATTCGTGCACTGCTTTCTTGTTGACCAATATATGTTTACTTCTATTTTCTTGCACATAGTTTGTATTTGATGTAAGTCCTATTTACTTTAGTGTTGGGGGAGTGACATTGTATTCTCTTGGTCGGGTGCACTGCCTAAGTTGTACGGGTGCACTGCCTAAGTCCTATTTACTTTAGTTTTGCCATTTGCACTGCCTAGGTTTTAAAGGGTGCACTACCTAATTTATGCACAGTTTTGTGTTAACTGCTTCTAGGTTGGCGTAAGCACTGCCATAGCCGGTAATGTCAAAATGTGTGTTTAGATAACTTTTGCACTGTCGGTCATACAGTTTATGTACTGCCCTGATAAAAAAAATTCACTGTATTTTCGGCTTTCGAGTTCTCAGGTTTTGATGCACTGCACAAGTTCTGCCATTTCCACTGCCTAGGTTTTAAAGGTGCACTGCCTAATTTATGCGCAGTTTTGTGTTAACTGCTTCTAGGTTGGAATAAGCACTGCCATAGCCGGTAAGGTCAGAATGTGTGTTTAGATAAGTTTTGCACTGCCCGTCATACAGTTTATGTACTGCCCTGATAAGTTATTTTTTCACTTTGTTTTCGGCTTTCGAGTTCCCAGATTTTGATGTATTGCACAAGTTCTACCATTTGCACTGCCTAGGTTTTAAAGGGTGCACTGCCTAACGGATGCGCAGTTATGCACTGCTGATCATACGGTTTATGAGCTGCCTGAATATTTATTTGTTTTTGTCCATTATGTTTTCCAGTTTCCGAGTTTTTATGCGTGGAATCATACTGACTGGTCTGCCTTAACTAGTAAATATGCATTGCCATTGAGTATTCGTGTATGCACTGCATTTTTACTTGTATTTGCATCTTTATTTATTTTTGTATTCTATACAGTTAAATGATGAGAATAACCATCATAATCCTACACAAACTAGAATATTGTATTTAAAATGGATATATGATTTGTTTTACTAGAATAAAACATTCAGAATGCATAGACTATATATAATTACACATTGTTCAAAGTATTACACACACTAAGTAGGGTTTCAAGCTTTTTAAAATGACATTATTCAGAAAATATCAAACGCTAAATCAAATCCACATTTTATATGTGGTTATCAACTAAAATCACCATACTGATATAATATCATAGCCACGCTACGAAAGTCTTTACTGAATTCACATTTCCTTCTAGCCATCTTCTTGCTTCTCCGATATGTCGACATCTTCTTCTGGACTGATGCCGTATTGCTCCTTCTGCATATCTTCTTGGTATCCTCTGACGGACCTGCTTGTTTATGTCGTTTGTACGGTTTATAACCTCCATGACATCTGATGCAGAGCTTGTTATCCAAGATTGGTTTATCTAAACCGAGGAGATTCCTGATGAATGATATCCTCTTGTACAACTCGTATGTGACATATCCATCTATTGCTGAGTAACGCAGATTCTCTGGCGGCATTGGCTTCCACTCCCATATGCCATGCATGTTTGAGTTACGGGCTAGTATCTTCATCTGAATGTATGACCTATCAATGAGTGTTGCTGCAAGATTGGACATGCCTTCCCTGTGATTATCTCGTGGCATTGACTTGAATATATCATGTATGTCGACGTGGTACTCGTTAGGGATATCAAATTTCTCTTTCTGCATAATCTTTATGTCTGTCCTCTTGTCCACACTAACGAACGTGATCTGTCTTTTTTTTAAATCCCGTAGCCCCTAGCATTCCTTAGTGCTCCTGGCGTAATGATACACTAGGACGTGCTCCCTCATGGAGAGTTGTACTACGGTGATGGTTTGTTGTTTGCCTCTAGGAGTGTATTCGAGATCGAGTCCTATGTACCTACTGTTGTCGTCCTGTCAAGTAAAATTTGATCATTTAGTAAGTAGCAGAATCTAGTGAAACATGTTTGATTCTTACGGCGTGAAGAATAGGAGTAGGGGAAAATGTAGGATCACATTTTCCATGCCCACTCTAAGGCTCCGTTTGGCTTCTTTGCTTTTGTCAAATGAAAATATTCTAAAACCATAGTATATCAACACCGGACAATCAATACTACAGTTTGCACAAAACCATAGTATTTGTAAAAAAATAGGTCCAAACCTCTTTCTTGAAACGTGCAAAAAACCCTCAGTTTTTGCAATACCACAGTTTTGAAACTTTGGTGTTTTACTGTGGCCAAACTCCCAAACTATTGAAAACTACAGTATTTTTAGATACTACGTTATCTTCCGAATACATTAGAAAAAACAGCATGTGCCAAATAGGGAAAAACGTATGTATGGGGTTACATTAATTCGTATTACAAATAGTTTGCTTGATCATAGGAAAAAACAATGGATTCTGAAAAAGGATGTATGGGGTTAATGTTTGATTCCTTGTTGGTGTACACCATAGTAAGAACCGTCGTTCCATGAGCAGGAATGTGATGAATCTCCGTTGTCTAAAGCCCGTCGTCTATAGGAGGAAGACGTCTGATACCACGGCTTGAATCTGTTTATTTATGCAGTAGTAAACAAGGATGGATCTAATAAGAACACATATGTGATGGACTACAAAATAATATATAATTATGCGCTAGATAGACACCTTTGTCTTCTGAGTTTCGTCGTTGTAAATGATGAACTGGTGCACCGTTGTTGCAACTTACGCCTTTACCGCTTCCACGACTCATCGTATCCTTATAACCAACCGATCGTGCAAATCGTGCTAGTATTTAAAAAAAATGGCCACTGCGAAATTGTCCATACAAGACCTCAAAACTTCGCAACCATGTAACTGTTCCTTATATACATTTAATACCCACTAATATAGTTCACATGCCCATTGGTAGTTGCAGCATAGCACTGCTTTTGTAAAGTATTATGCACTACCTTATATTACATAAAAATACAAAAAACTAATTAAAAACACTACATTTGAGACCTTAAAAGTACGTAACCATAGCTCTGCTTCTTAAACACACGCCTGTGTGCACAGGCCCATTTGATTTGGTAACAAACTTAAGGATCTGACAGTTTGTCAGCCGATGGAATTTTAACTAAAAGAGCCACAGCGTCAGACAAAAAGCGCAAAGACTTCTTTGTTGCTTCCATACACTGTTGATGTGGAGATGGCAATTTTAAAGCAGGCAGCCCATAAAAAGGAGCACTGCCTTTTAACTACTGCATTTCTAACCTGCTATCAACTGCCTTGGTTTGTAAGATCCGGATGTATATTAATGAAGGTCATGCACTGCCCGGTATGATGACTATGCACTGGATTTCTTCTGTGGTTACTGCTAAATCGATGGCATTTTGCGAAATTCAGATAAATTAATAGTCCATCCAAATCAGGAGATATTTTACAAGATTTGAATGACATTTATGGATATATAAAGAAAACTCTAATATAAAGCTAGATCCCCTAATCGTCTTCGTCGCTGTATATGTGGATGATGTATGATGGACCTGCCTCGTCGTCGTTCGCCGTCACCGCTGGAGTCACAGTCGCTTGCGCTGCTGCTGCTGCCTCCGCTGCCTATCAAAACTGATTGGTCATCTCAAGAACTGCTATGTTGTTGGCCTCATGAACGGCGGCCCTATGCGCCGTATAGGCAGCGACCCTCTCGCGGTTCCGGGCATCCTCCGTCCTCTTCTTTTCCCTTTCGAATGAGTCGACCTCCTCCTTCTCCTTCTCCGGTGCCGCTGGAGTAGAGATACTCTCGCTCTCCACGGAAGCGAGGAACACGGTCTGTTCCTCGCGGTTCCTTGCATCCTCCCGCCTCTTCTTCTCCTTACCGAACGAGTCGAGTTTTGTTGAGGTTGGCGGCAGCATCAGGTCGTAGGATTGGTTGCTGTCGGTGGAGGAAGAGCCGTATTCATGTAGGTTCTTGTAGCTTCGCTCCTTCTCCGCAGTGGCTACCACACCTTGAGCCATGACCGACTCCTGCGACGAGACCTCCTCTTTCTCTTCTTCGTCGTCTGAGCTAGGCGGTATTGGAAGTGGTATGTGAGCACCCGAAGGGAACTTGGCCCAACAGGTGGGTAGGCGGTGAGGCATTATGAAGCCGGTGGTAGGTATGCGAGATCGAATAGTTATCCCTGGTACTGATGTTGTTTAGAAGTGTGAAGAGGTGCCGGCACTATTTATAATCCTGAGAGGAGTACAGCTCACACCAAATCCATAATGCATTGCCGCTTGGGTGCTGCTGACGAGGTTTGATCTCGTCAATGCCCATTGTTATGGACTTGGGTTTTGGAGAAGATGGGGATGCTGGAGATCGTGGCACGGTTAACAGACAAGCAACCAGGGGACACGAGATTTACCCAGGTTCAGGCCCTCGGAGGGAAAACCCTACTCCTGCTTGTCTGCTCTTTGATTACGGCGGAACCGAAGGTTACAGGGTGCGCAGATTCGATCTGGCGTGGATGCGTGTGCGATAGGTCTATTGTGGGATTACATGCCCCCCTCGTTGGCCCCTCCTAGCCTTTATATATGGGGAGGCTAGGTCTCGGGTGCCGATACGAGTAGGTTACAAGTTGTATTCAAACTCTAGTCTTGCTCTCCAAGGATCCGAAGACGTCATGGGCCTTGGCCACCCGAAAATCTTCATGGGCCAGCGTATGTCTGCCGTGGGCCTTCCTTGGGCTGGACTAGGTATGCTGAAGTTACGTACCCGTAGGGTGTAACCATGTCGAGCTTCGAGTGTTCAAATAATCGTAGATTCGGTGAGAATCTTCAATCCCGGGTGCAACTCGTCTTTGAAGAGAATGTGTAGGGATTGTTGATGCGTGTGCACGACTCACCCGACGGATCAGGTCGATTAAGCGTCTTAGGACGAAACAACACGATCTTCTTCAGGTTCGGGTCCCTTAACCCGGACCTGGAACATATACTGGTGTAATTCGACTCAGGCCGCGGAGGACTTACAGGAGTGGAATTCCAGTGATTTTAAATGATGTACCCAACGCGTCCGTCGGGATTTTTTCATCACGCCTGTTGGCATGGATTTATACTAGCAGAGCGCAGTCAGGTGCGTTGCCAGGCCATCAGATGATATCTGTAGGTCTTATCTTTGTGTCGCAGACACAGCATCCGAATGTTTGTCACCGCGGAGGTGCTTGGTGCCAAGGAGATTGTTTGCTCACTTAGCGTTTTGTTGGGGCAGAGTTGCCAAAAGTTTTTGCGTGCTGATCCGGAAGATCGCGATCGAGATTTTATAGGGTGCGCGACCAGCGCTCCCTATGGGAGTAGCCCCCAAGTGTCTGTTCGAGTCGTAGACTCGAGCGGAGACTTTAGTGCAAGCATTGCTCAGTTGTTTTAGTCCGTAGGACTCGAAATTTTTTGGATGCTTAAATCCATTCTCCCTATGGGAGTAGCCCCTGAGTCCGTAGTGGAGTCGCAGACTCGACGTAGGACTCAGAGAAGTGCTTTGTCTTCATTTGTCTTTCGGGTGCGCGGCTAGCGCTCCTGAGAGGAGTAGCCCCCGAGTATTTAGTCGAATCGTAGATTCGAGTGAGTACTCTTAGCTGTGTAGCCGAAGTTGGTGCTAGTATAGCTTTTGATGACGCGTCGATCCGATCGATGACCTTAAGCGTCTGCTACGCCAGAGATGACTTGACTGGACGAAGCGTGGGTCCCACTTCCTGACTTTGAATTGACCGGTCACGCGCGGCGTGGAGATGATTACGGTGTCTCCTCGATTTCCGCGCGTAGTGGACGGCGTGGTAACGACGGTTCGTTTTGGTGTATGCGGCCAGATCTACCGTTGGCGTTAGGTCTTCTCGATGGACGGCCAGCGTGCGTCGTCTTCGCTGTTATAATCCTTGGTGAAATCGTGGTTTGTTTTTCACCGCAGCAGTTCTTGTGTTCACTCCTTCCTTGCGCTCGAGCGATTCTTGCTTCTCGCTGGGATTTTCGTCCGCATTTCCTTTGTCTTCGTCGTTGGCAACGCCACCACCGCCGTAGCGCCATGGGGAAGCCAAAGAAGTCCTCATCTGCAGTTGGGACCAGCGCCGTCGGAGGCAAGAAGGGCGCCGCCGCTGCTCGTGTCACCGATGGTGGCTGGCAGCGATCAGAGACGCGGGAGAGCGATCTCCGCAAGCTGCGCGAGCGGAGCCTGATCCCGTAGGATACGGTGGCCGTGAGGCTCCCCGGCAATGAGGTAATCCCCCGTCCCCCATCTGGGTACCGGGTTATGTTCCTCGCCTTCGTTTTGCGTGGGTTTTCGTATCCAGTCCATGACTTCCTTCGTGGACTGCTCTTCTTCTATGGGATTCAGCTGCATCATCTATCTCCCAATTCTCTTCTTCACATTACGTGTTTTATCACGCTTTGCGAGTGTTGGCTTGGCATTGAGCCGCACTTTGGCCTCTTCCGGAAGCTTTATTCCGTGAAGAGGCAGTCTGGTTCGGATGGTGTGTATCCCATTGGGGGTTTCATCATCTCCCTTAGTCCCAATGTGCAATTCTTTTCCTTTTCCATGTCCGAATCTGTCCAGTACTGGTGGAGGAAATGGTTTTACATCCGTGACTCTGTACTGCCTGGGCAAGATTTTGGTCTCGTTCCTTTTGACCCCTCCCAGTTGATTGAGAAGAAAAGATCCTGGAAAAACCAAATCTTGGATGGTGAGGTGGCGAAGGTAGAGGCCCTGTACCGTCCGGTGGAGGAGCTCCAATTGATTCCTGAGAAGGAGGTGAACGGTGTCGACATCATCCGGACGTTTCTTGAGCGTCGGGTGCAGCCTCTCCAAGTGAGGGTGCATCCGATGTTTCTTTACTCTGGGCGCCGTGATCCGACGAGGGTTTCGAGTGAGAAAATCTCCGAGGTGGAACTTGACAAAGCTCTTCGCGTGCTGTTGAAGTTCAAGGCCGACGAGAAAATCCCGGGGAAGTCGCTGGCTCCTCCCTTTTCTTCGACGTTGGCTGTGCCAGAGGTGTAGACTTATGCACGTAGTGCTCCCCTTTTGTTGTTGGGTGTTTATTTGTGTCCTTTGTTTGCTAACAAAGTTTCTTTTCATCTTGTAGAGCTTCAAAGTGCCGGGCATGGCACCACCGTTGCCCGAGAGGTATCCGAATGCCCCGGATAATGAAGTGGTGGATTCCATGTCCGAGCTACCGTCAGCGCGATCCCCAGCGGAGGATGCCGACGAGTCGAGTGAGGACCATTCGCGCAAGCGATCACGGAGCTCGAGCGAGTCTTCGGATGCTTCAACTCCTCCGACTCCCAGGAATCCTCTGGGCCTTGAGCGTCATGATGATGTTCATGGGGGTTCTTCCTCTCCCCTTCCTGCCATTCCTGTGCGAGCTGTTGCTCCACACCCGCCAGCAAAGCGGAAGAAGGAAGAAAAGAAGGAGGAGAAGAAGGAAGAAAAGAAGGAGGAGAAGAAGGAAGAAAAGAAGGAGGAGAAGAGGGCCCGAAGGGCTTCTCCTATCTTCGACCTGAGCGCGTTGGGATCGTAAGTGATCTTGTTGCCACTGTTGTCTTTTGTTCCCTTGTTATTTTTGCGCCTGTGTTGATTGATTCGTATGCAGGCAATCCTCCGACGGCTCTAGTGATGGAGCGCGCGAGATGATGGGGGAGTCGAACATTGCGTCGCCTCCTCCTCAGACAGTGGCGACTTCGGGTGGCGCCTTTCCGGATCCTCCTGTGCAGGAGAGGCTGGTGGTTGCGCCTCAGAATTTCGCAGGCGGGCCTGCGGGTTCACCTTCGGAGCACGTAAGTTTGTCTGCTTCATGTCACGGGGGGAGCCCCCGAGCGTCTTCGTGTGCTGATGTTGTTTTTGCTGCTTTGTTTTGGGCGTAGCCCCCAAGTCCTGTGCTTAATGCTATTGCCTTTTTCTGCAGCCTTTTGTCCAAGAGGCCAAGCGGCTGGTGGAGGAACGCCTAACGCTGGAGGCGAAACTGCGGCAGCTGCAAGGTATTCGTCTGCCTTGTAGTACTCATCTTGCTATATCCTGGTCCTGTTTGTTGACACTTGCTTGTTGTAAATGCAGAGGAGCATAACGACTCTCTCCGTGAGGTCGATGCTCTGAAGAAGAGCCTTGGCCAACTGGAGCAGAAGGCCGAAACTGCTGCTGAGGCGAGAGAGCGCCTTGAGCTAGAGCTGACGAAGGCAGCCGAAGCGAAAGAGCGTCTGCAGCAGGAGGCCGCAGATCGTGAGGAGCAGCTGGCCACCGTTGCGGCTGCTCGTGAAAAAGGGGTGGCGGAGAAGCTCATGGCTGCTGCCAAGGCTATTTCGGGTGAGCGTTAGCTTTTGTACTTGCTCCTTTTTTCTGCGAATCGTCTTCTATGTTGCCTTTCTTTATGTTGTCTTCTTTTTGTCTCAGATGCCGCAGGTATCAAGTTCGACCGCCGTGCTCTGGAGCACGGGAGTGCTCTGGATGATGCCACTGTAGCGGTCAAAGACCGCTGCAGCACCGTAGTCAACTCCCTTGCCAAGGCGAAAGAGGTCCTTGGTCGCTTCTACCAGGAGCTCTTCCCGAAGGGCGCATCCCTTGAAGACGTGGGTGCCCTGGCAGAGGCTCTATCAGCCGAAGCGCCTGCAGCGTATAAGCGCAAGCAGAAGGGCATCGGCAAGTCCGTCGGGCTGGCGATGGCCATGGCGGCGGGCTGGACCTGCCCAGTTACTTCTCGGATGCCGGCTGCCGATGGATCGAGGTAGCCGCCGCCTACTCCGCTCGCTGCAAGCGATATGGGCCCAAGCTCATTGACTTCTTTGTTCGAGTACGCATTGCGGCAAGTAGGCGAGGCCAAAGCTAGGCGATCGTTCTGGCGACTCAGTGCCCTCCGTCATAGGCGTGGTAGACGTAGGGTAGCTTGTAGTCTATTTTTGCTGTAAATATCTTTTGTAGTACCATCCTTGTGCCACGTAGTGGCCTTATATACTTTAATGAATTTCTCCGAGCTATGCTCTATCCTTGGCTGAATGTCTGTGTGCCTTCTTTTTTCTTCTGCTATAGGTTCCTTCGGGTGCTGACCCGGTTGACACTACATCCGAAAGGCCCTTGCGAGCATCATTGGATGACTCCTCGCAGCTCGCTTTTCTTCGGGATCGCGTGCGCAGCTTGGAGAGAGATTTTCTTGGGTTACGCGGTCGCGCTGACGTTTGGAAGTCCAAAGCAGACCGTGGTGCAGCCAGAGAGGAGTATTTGATGGTGGAGCTAGGTCGGCTGTCCGAGCAGCTGCAATGTAAGTTGATCCTTCTTTCGAGCTGTAGCTTAGTTCTTCGGGTGAGCCTGCTGGCCTCACTCTTTGTTTTGTGCGGTTGTCGCAGGTGCCAGTCTTGCTCCGAGGGAAGAAAAGGAGCGTATTGCTGTTCGAGTCAATTGCTTGACTCAACAGGACATGGAGGCCGGCGGCTTCTTCTGGATGGATCGTGATCGTGCCATAGTTCTGGCGACGGTGCAGGATCGTGTCTACCAGGTTTTGCGGGTGCTCCGCCAGGTGCAGACATCGCTTTCCTGGTGCTGCACGTCATGTTTCCGTTGGATGCCGTGCCGACGACCCTTGCCGGTCTTCTGACGAAGTTTCGGAGTGCCAGCAATGTCAAGGAGCTGGTGCGGCAGCAGCTCGTCGCAGGTGTGAAGGCTGCCTTGTCTCTTGTGAGGGTGCACCGCCCTGATGTAGATTTGGCTGCTGTGGCGACTGGGCCACCTCCTCGACCATATGGTGGCGAGTGGAATATGCGCCCGCATTACGCGGCTGTAAGGCAGTATGCCGAACAGATTGTAGATTTGTTTGAGCACCGTGCTCAGGTTATTCTTCAAAATAGGTAGGACCTGAAAATAAACAGATAGATGTAAAATTTGTATATTGCGGCTGGGCGTGTATGTGCCCTTTGTTGTAAAGGTTCGCCTGTTAGCGAGCACGCAGTGCTTTGATGTAGTACGTGCCCTTTTCGTTTGCCTGACGTGGTCATCTACTCAGGTGTACACGTTTTGTCCTCAGTCGATGAAATCGTGAGGTGGGGGGAGCCCCCGAGCACATAGTGCTTTGATTTAGTACGTGTCCTTTTCGTTTGCCTGACGTGGTCAGCTACTCAGGTGTACACGTTTTGTCCTCAGTCGATGAAATCGTGAGGTGGGGGGAGCCCCCGAGTGTGTATGTAGCATGTAGTAAAGTTGCAGAGAATAATCAACCGAGGGTTGGGGGCGAGGTACTTAGCTTTATTTATATTGTAATGGAGGAGGTACATGATTCGGCTGAGTAGCCTTGGCTGAAAGCCTTATTGAAAGTAAAAGGGGGTAGGTCGCTACGGGTAGAATCATCGCAGGTGCGAGACGTTCCACGGGTTGGAGTATGCGACTCCAGACTCCACGTGCTTGAGGTGATAGGCGCCACCTGGGATGACTTTGGTGATGACATAGGGTCCTTCCCATGGCGAATCGAGTTTGTCTGGTCGCTTTTGCTTGAGTCGCAAGACGAGGTCTCCTTCGACGAAGGACCTTGGGCGCAGCCGGCGGCTGTGATAGTTGCGGAGACTTTGCTGGTACACCGCTGATCTAGCTGTTGCTATATCCCGTGCTTCGTCGAGTGTGTCGACGGCATCTTCGAGTGCAGCCGTGGAGTCGGCTTCGCTGTACGCGACGACTCGTGGAGCCTGATGGCGTACTTCGGCTGGTAGCACTGCCTCGGCTCCATGTACCATGAAGAATGGTGTGTAGCCGGTGGAGCTGTTTGGCGTAGTCCGTAAGCTCCACAGGACAGACGGTAGCTCTTTCGTCCAGTTTCCAGCTTTATGCTCGAGTGAGCTTATGAGGCGCTTCTTGATGCGGGCGCCGATTAGGCCGTTGGCCTTTGCCACTTGCCCGTTTGTTTGCGGGTGTGCCACTGAGGCATACGTGATATTGATCCCGAGGCCTTCGCAGAAGTCCTGGAATTCTTCGGAGATGAAGTTCGATCCGTTGTCGGTGATGATGCTGTGCGGTACACCAAACCTGTAGACAATGGATTCGAAGAACTTGACGGCGGTTTTGCCCTTCTGGTTGGTGACTGGCATTGCCTCGATCCACTTGGTGAATTTGTCGACTGCGACCAGGAGGAAGACGTGTCCTCCCTTCGAGGATTTTGGCAGTTTGCCGATCATGTCAAGGCCCCATTGGGCAAAAGGCCAGGCTATGGGTATGGGTCAAAGTTCGGACCCAGGTGCGTGCGGTTTGTCGGCGAACCGTTGGCACCCGTTGCATCTTCGGACGATGTCCTTCGCGTCGCTCATGGCCGTTGGCCAGTAGAATCCTGCTCGCAGAGCTTTGGCGACGAGGGAGCGGCTGCCTGCGTGGTGGCCGCAGATGCCCTCGTGGATATCTTGGAGTATGGCCTTGCCGTCATTGATGGTGACGCACCGTTGTAGTACGCCCGTAATGCTGCGTTTGTACAGCTCGCCGTTGATGATGGTGAAGGCTTTTGACCGACGAGATACGCGTCGGGCATCTGTCGGGCTGTTTGGCAATTCTCCGTTTATCAGGAACTGGAGGTATGGACGTGTCCAAGTTTCTTCGACTGCCATGACTTGCATCAGGTTGACCATGGCAACTTCGGTATCCAACTTTTCGGGTCCTTCATGACCTTCGGGTAGCGTAGCCCCCGAGTGTTCTGCTTCTTCGGGTGATCCCTTGGGGAATTTCTGCTTGATGGATGGCACGCAGATCTATTCGAGGAACACACCTGGTGGTACCTTTGCACAAGTGGAGCCGATGTTGGCGAGTCTATCGGCCTCCTCGTTGCTCTCTCTTCCAACGTGCCGAAGTTCGCAGCCGTCGAATTCTCCTTCGGTACGCGATCATGTTTTTGGCGTGTGCGTCGCACTCATTCATCGTCTGCTGGACGACAAGGTTGGAGTCACCGTAGATGACCAGCGCTGCGCCGCATATTTTGCCATCTTCATGCCATGGATGAGGGCTTCAGATTGACCTCGTTGTTGGAGGCTCTGAATTTCATCCGAAGGACGTACTTCATCTTGTCACCTTGCGGGGAGGTCAGTATGACTCCTGCCCCTGCTCCGGCTTCGCGTTTGGAGCCGTCAAAATGAATTGTCCAGGACTGCGACATGTCTGGGGTGTCAGGCAGCTGCATCTTGACTTGCTTCTTGTGCTCCTCGATGAGGAGGTAGTGGCATGCCATCAGCAGATCACGTGGGGAGTCCAGAGGTAGGACTATTTCGCCTGCGACGGCGCGGCGTGCTTCGGCCCATCCTTCTTTGCTAAGTTGGATGAGGTGGCCCCTGTTTTCGCCGTTTCCACTGTTTTCGCCGTTTCTGTCCTGCGGGTTGGGGTTGGGCGGCGGGTTAGGCGTTTCCTCGTCGGTTTGGATGATTGCGGCGCACAGATAGCGCCTGCAGATTGGCTGGCTGCTGCCGCAGCTTTCAGATTCGGAACCATAGGTTCCTTCATCCGAAGGTGGATCGCACAGATCGGAGTTGCAGCTGCTGCTGCTGTAGAACTCATCTGTTGATGGTGACGTGCGTAGCACGGGGTGTGGAGCCCACGAAGCGGGCCTGATGGACGGCACGGGCATCCGCTCAGGGAGGCGGAGGGTGCCAGTTTGTCCCACAGGAAGCGAAGCTCGAACAGAATTTCGAGTCCGTCGCCACGAGCTCGAAGTCCTTCATGGTATCCGGCGAGTGGGCGTGAAGTCGAAGCGCCCGAAGAGGAGGTGATTCTCCGTCGCATGAGTTGTAGATCGATCGGTCGGAACTCCACGACCGCACAATCAGCAGCCCCAGTTCCCACAGACAGCGCCAATTGACGAGGTTTGATCTCGTCAATGCCCATTGTTATGGACTTGGGTTTTGGAGAAGATGGGGATGCTGGAGATCGTGGCACGGTTAACAGACAAGCAACCAGGGGACACGAGATTTACCCAGGTTCAGGCCCCCGGAGGGAAAAACCTACTCACGCTTACGCTCTTTGATTACGGCGGAACCGAAGGTTACAGGGTGCGTAGATTCGATCTAGCGTGGATGCGTGTGCGAAAGGTCTATTGTGGGATTACGTGCCCCCCTCGTTGGCCCCTCCTAGCCTTTATATATGGGGAGGCTAGGTCTCGGGTGCCGATACGAGTAGGTTACAAGTTGTATTCAAACTCTAGTCTTGCTCTCCAAGGATCCGAAGACGTCATGGCCCTTGGCCACCCGAAAATCTTCATGGGCCAGCGTATGTCTGCCGTGGGCCTTCCTTGGGCTGGACTAGGTATGCTAAAGTTACGTACCCGTAGGGTGTAACCATGTCAGCTGCGCTATCTTTAATAACTTGACCGACCATTTTTAACGCGTGCGCAGGTAGTGCAGTGACCGTTGAATGGACTACACCTACTATGCACACCAAGATACACTGCGTCTCTTTGCTATCCAGCAAGGCACTGCTATTGACATCTATATGCATTGCCTGTGTTGCCTGCATGTCGTGTGCTGCCCTGATAAGTAATGGTTGCACATGGTCTGTGGCGATGTGTTCTCCACCCGCGATGAACGTATGGTTGTGCAGAGCGTATGCACTTAATCCTTATGCTGGATTGCACTGAACCTGCCATGCAGCCGCATATGCACTGCCTGTGGAAATCTTGTGCACTGCATCCGTACGCAGGAGTGAACCGCCCTTTCTTACCATATGCACTGCCCCTGTGGATTGCATGTCGTGTTCTACAATATAGTGTTGTGCGGTATATGCACTGCCTATATGGACTGCATGTCGTGTGCTACAATTAATTGCACGCTTATACAGCTCAGACCAAATCCATAATGCATCGCCGCTTGGGTGATGCGCTAACTTTAATAACGCTGACTGACCGTTTTAACGCATGCGCAAGCAGTGCACTGACCGTGGAATGGAGTACACCTACCATGCACACCAAGATACACTGCGTCTCTTCGCTATCCAGGAAGGCACTCCTATTGACATCTATATGCACTGCGTGTGTTGCCTGCATGTCGTGTGCTTCCCTGATAAGTTATGGTTGCACTGCCTGTGCAGTGTGTTCTCCACCCGTGATAAACGTATGGTTGTGCAGAGCGTATGCACTGCATCCTTATGCTGAAATGAACCTCATGCCGCCGCACGCCATGCACCGCCTGTGGAAATCTTGTGCATCGACCGTAGGCGGTGAGTGAACCATCCTTTCTTACCATATGCACCGCCTCTGTGGACTGCATGTCGTGTTCTACAATATAGTGTTGTACGGTATATGCACTGCCTATCTGGACTGTATGTCGTGTGCTACAATTAATTGCACGCTTATACAGCTCACACCAAATCCATAATGCCTCGCCGCTTGGGTGCTGCACTAACTTTAATAACGCTTACCGACCATTTTTAACGCGTGCGCAGGTAGTGCATTGACCTTGGAATGGACTACACCTACCATGCACACCAAGATACACTGGGTCTCTTCGCTATCCAGGAAGGCACTGCTATTGACATCTATATGCACTGCGTGTGCTGTCCTGATAAGTTATGGTTGCACCGCCTGTGCGGTCTGTGCAGTGTGTTCTCCACCCGCGATGAACGTATGGTTGTGCATAGCGTATGCACTGCATCGTTATGCTGGAATGCACCGAACCTGCCATGCAGCCGCATATGCACTGCCTGTGGAAATCTTATACACTGCATCCGTAGACAGGAGTGAACCGTCCTTTCTTACCATATGAACTGCCTCTGTGGAGTGCATGTCGTGTTCTACAATATAGTGTTGTGCGGTATATGCACTACCTATGTGGACTGCATGCCGTGTGCTACAATTAATTGCACGCTTATACAGCTCACATCAAATCCATAATGCCTCGCTGCTTGGGTGCTGTGCTAACTTTAATAATGTTGACCGACCGTTTTTAACGCGTGCGCAGGCAGCGCACTAACTGTGGAATGGACTACACCTACCATGCACACCAAGATACACTGCGTCTCTTTGCTATCCAAGAAGGCACTGCTATTGACATCTATATGCACTGCGTGTTTTCGCATGTCGTGCCACGATAACTTATGGTTGCACTGCTTGTGCGGTCTGTGTAGTGTGTTCTCCACCCGCGATGAACGTATGGTTGTGCAGAGCGTATGCACTGCATCCTTATGCTGGAATGCACTGAACCTGCCATGCAGCCCCATATGCACTGCCTGTGGAAATCTTGCGCACTGCATCCATAGGCAGGAGTGAACCGTCCTTTCTTACCATATGCACTGCCTCTGTGGAGTGCATGTCGTGTTCTACAATATAGTGTTGTGCGATATATGCACTGCCTATGTGGACTGCATGTCGTGTGCTACAATGCACGCTTATACAACTCACACCAAATCCATAATGCCTCGCCGCTTGGGTGCTGCGCTAACTTTAATAACGCTGACCGACCGTTTTTAACACGTGCGCAGGCAGTGCACTGACCATGGAATGGGCTACACCTACCACGCACACCAAGATACATTGCGTCTCTTCGCTATCCAGGAAGGCACTGCTATTGACATCTATATGCACTGCCTGTGTTGCCTGCATGTCGTGTGCTATCCTGATAAGTTATGGTTGCACGCTCATGCGATGCCTGCGATGTGTTCTCCACCCGCGATGAACGTATGGTTGTGAAGAGCGTATGCATTGCATCCTTATGCTGGAATGCACTGAACCTGCCAGGCAACCGCATATGCACTGCCTGTGGAAATCTTGTGCACTGCATCCGTAGGCAGGAGTGAACCGCCCTTTCTTACCATATGCACTGCCGCTGTGGAGTGCATGTCGTGTTCTACAATATAGTGTTGTGCGGTATATGGACTGCCTATGTGGACTGCATGTCGTGTGCTATAATATAGTGTTGTGTCAAGTGTGCAAGACTTTTGCCACGTGCGGTGGACACGGACACGTACTATTCATTTAGAACGGATGCACTGCCTGTGGAAATCTTGTGAACTGCTCTTTAAGTCTTTGATATAGTAATGCGTGGACGACGCAAGATAACGTGCAACAGCAGTGCATTCACCGTGGTATGGAATCGACTTTCGATGCAAACGGGCATATGCAAAATGTATCCACTGCATACATAGTACTGCCCGTATAGTTTAGATTGTACTGCTGAGGGAGCTGTGCAATACAACGTGGTTTGGCAGTGTATCGCCTAGCATAAAGGCCATACACTTATAAATGTAGCATCAAGCGCATGGTTGCCCTTCCCATCCCGACCTAGTCGTCCCCAGCGGCCAGGACTAACAGAGAGAGCTCGCCTCCTATTGCCATATCCCCTCCATCTCAATTGCTCCCCTAAAAACCATCGGATCTGAAGGATTTCGCTGTTGTTTAGCTCCCCAATCTCCCTCTCAAGGTATGCTCAACTTATTCCCTCGTTTTTATCCTATAAATCTTGCATATTTTAGTCTTGTTTGTTTCGAACCATAGTTCTAGATAAGATGGATTCATATTTTTGGTCGATTCATATTATAAATTGTACAGATAAAACAATTTCGACAGCGTTTTAGATATTAAGTTTTTGTTCAATTTGTATATATATGGAGATATGGGTTTTTTAGTTAGCATTCAATGTGATGATGCAATGAGGATACACTTTTAGGTTGATTATGCTTTTGTACTTTCATTTTCCTATTGATTAGTTACAATATGATTATGCAATAAAGGGTTGGGGTGGTGTGATTTATCCTTCTGGTATATGAAAAAAATTTATTTATTTGTGCTTCCTACTTGGCTCACTTACTCCGTCCATAAAATTACTTTATCTTCATTCCAAATATGATGCCCTTTTTTATCTTAGCTAGCTTCATCATAAATTAACGAGTGCTTTTCATTTTTTTAGGACATGGCACTGTGTCAGGTTTGTTTCACAGACTGTAGTGATGAAACAAAATCAGCCTTGCTATTCCTTGTCCATCTTGTACATGGTCGATTTGAGCGTTCATTGGTATGCATATAATTCTTGCTTTTTACATTTATTGAATTTTCTTTCCATACAATTGTCATTTATTTAATTATTTTATTCAATTTAGACTATCCCATGCAATATAAGAAGAGAATTCAATAGAGTAACAGGACAAAGCATTGAGTTTCAAGCTCTTGGGCGAATTTATGTTGTGGACGTGCGCAAAGAGCGAGCAATGACTCGCCTTGCAGGATCTTCATGGAGAAGGTTTATTGCTGAAAACCAAATCGACTATGGTGTGTATCTGGTATTTTCAATGGGAACTCCTTGTCCAAGTATCACTATTATGCATATGAACGATGAGGGGGATGAGGACGAGGATGATGAGACCGAGGATGACGAGTGTGATGATGAAGATGAGGGCGAAGAGGGTGAGTCTGATGAGGAGGATCGGGGGGATGAGGAGCAAGAAGGACCATTGGATAATACAATTGTTGCTCAGAGATGCAAGCTTACCAGGAGTGAAAAGTGCTATCTTCTCCACATCATTCCTTCAAAAGAATTGTACGTTGGCCTACCACTTGTTACACGCTTGACCAGGACGCATGTTCGTCGTCATGATATGGTATGTTATTAGTTATCATTATTTTTCTACTTGCTTATTTTTTTATTGCTTGTTAGTTATTAGATTTCTAACTTCTGAAACTTAATTAGAAACTACCTTCAAGAATGGTTTTTTCTCTTGAAATTGCCGAAGAAGGCGTGGCTGGAGTACGGCTTGGTGCAAATGGTGCCGTGAGCTTCATTTCGTACAAGACAGGGAGTGATGGTCGAATTATCTTCAGCACCCCTGAGTGGAAGACCTTTGTTGAATTTCATCATGAATGTCTTGAAGTTTGGCAAGCCATTCCCGTCACTGGCAGGACCACTTCAAACCGAAACATTGAGATAATGTTTGTCATTGACATCATCTTATATGATGACTGCAGTTCCTTCTGATTGTTTATTAGTGTAGATGTAAGTTGTGTTGAACCGCTTGTTGTTATGAACCGCTTGATGTATGTTTTGAACTGCTTGTTATGTGGTAATGCATTTCATTATTTCTATTGGCTTCCACTCCCATTTATAATGCATTTCTGAGTCACTTGCTGCTATCTTCACCTCAGTGTATGATGAATCAATGAGTACTGCTACAATACTAGCCATGCGATACCTGTAATTGTTACCTTGGAATGTATTGAATATTCCCTGTATGTCTACATGGTAATCTTCAGGGAAAAACTTTTCTTTCATCAACATCTTTGAATCAATCCTCTTGTCGACGCTAATGAAGGTGATTTGTTTTTCCTTGAAAAAATCACGGAGTCCCTGGCATTTTTTCGTGGCCCTAGCGTAATGATAAACTAGGACGTGCTCTCTCACAGTGAGTTGTACGACGGCGATGGTTTTTTCACTTCCTTGAGCAGTATATTCAATGTCTAGTCCAATGTACGTGCTCTTATCCTGGTGTCAAATGAAATGTGATTATTAGTACCAGAGTCTGGTGAAATGAACACGAGAAGGATACAGTTTAGAACTTGTATTATTGATTCTTATGAAATAAAAGACATAGGTATTGATAATGTAGGAATTCATTTCCTATATCCACTCTAATCCTGTAGAGATTCATATGATACACAGTATATTTGTTTCTACCGTTGAAAATCAAGGGATTCTGATAAAATATATATGGGTTTATGTTTGATTCGTATCTAAACTAGTGAAAAGAACTTGTTAGGAAAAACTAGTTCAAATTAATATGGTAAACTATTTTATACGAATCAAACTACCTTGAATTCATTTGTGTTGTAGTCATGCATAATCATTGAAATTTGTCTTCCTAATAGCGAAGCATGCTCTTCATGAATGTTATTCTCTTGTACAACTCGTATTTTACATACCCATCTTTTCTTTGAGTAATGCAGATTCTCCATTGGCATTGGCTTCCTCTCCCATTTGTTATGCATTTTGAGTCACTTGAATGCTATCTTCATCTCCTTGTATGATGAATCAATGAGATCTTGCTGCAATACTAGCCATGCGATACCTGTAATTGTCACCTTGGAATGTATTGAATATTCCTATATGTCTACATGGTACTCTTAGGGATGAAAAACTTTTCTTTCATCAACATCTTTGAATCAATCCTCTTGTCGATCTAATGAAGGTGATCTGTTTTCCTTGAAAAATCACGGAGTCCACGGCATTTTTTATTGGCCCTAAGCGTAATGATAAACTAGGGCGTGCTCTCTCATTGAGTTATGCAACGATGGTTTTTCACTTCCTTGAGCAGTATATTCAATGTCTAGTCCAAGCGTACCTCTTATCCAGTGTCAAATGAAATGTGATTATTAGTACCAGTGCGGTGAAATGAACACTAGAAGGATACAATTTAGAACTTGTATTATTGATTCTTATGACATGAAAGGCGAGTATTGATAATGTAGGAATGCATTTCCTATATCCACTCTAATCGTATATTTGTGGAAAATCAATATCTAAACTAGTGAAAAGGACTTGTTAGGAAAAACTATTTCCAAAAAAAATTAAATGTTCTACTTTTTTTGTTAAATAAAACATTTCTAGTTGTTAAGTTTGTATGATATATATACATAGTGCAATTCTTTTTTTAAAGCATTGTTCCATTGAATATCCGATTACAAGGGGTATTCTTCCTTGAACTATAGTAGATTGTTCTAGGAGTTTTCATGGCAATGACCTGTGTCTAATGTTTTTATCTTGTTGCAAAACCGATGTAATGGTATGTATGGTTGTAGTCAATTTATTCTTTTTATACCAGTAAATAACAAGTGATGCCATGATACAAAAAACTTTACTCTATAACTTTATGATAAGTTGATAAGAATACAAAATCTGCTCAATAATTTCTTACATTTATTATGAGTGAATTTTTAATTTTGAGTCATACCTTTCACAAACAATATTTGTATCATGACCTGATCCTGGCACTTCTCTGCGTAAAATAAAAACATTGTTAGCAAATCATTTTTTATAACATGTGTAGAGCAAACTATTTGGGGAATCCTAATTGTAATGTTTTAAATATTATGAAATTTAAAACTTGCCTTGGCTCTTGAACTTGTCAGTCCAAAATACCATTGTAGACGGGCGCTTAATGTCCTTTTCTGGGATTTTAAAGCGCTTGTGCCTTCCTTTTTTATTATTGCTTACGGACCGATCACTACTCGAGATCTTCATCTTGAATGGTGCTTTGTCTTGTTCTCACGGTTCTAATCACCGGACTTTTTAAATTATTCCTTTTATGTACATTGAACTGTACTGGAATTCATAAAGGCCCTTCTTATGTACATTCCTCTCAACTGATGCTTGAGGTCTTTTGTGGCTTGACACGGATGTCTGCACTAGACTGCTCCTTGTAATCACTGTTCTTTTTATTTGTATTTTTGTACTGCACTTCCTCTTTGGATTGTTCATTGCTTCTGCCGTTCTGCAGCTTCGCTCTGTATGACCATAACTTGGAGAAACATTTCCATCATTTCCACTGAGGTTAGCATCTGTCTGAGAGAGTTCATACATATTCACAACATTCCGTGTGGGATATGGATGAGATCTTTCTTTTCTGATGTTAGACTTTTGTCCATCAATCCCTCATGTACAATTGCTTTCTTCTCTTGATTTTCATGGTGTTCCTAATGAACTTCTCCTCTGCTTCTGTGGTTTTGATATCATCTACATCACATGTATCAAGCGTTTTATTTTCACGACTTAACAAATATCATGTCCAATAATTTCCTATTTTTAAAGTCAGCAGCTATAAATTTCATATAATACTTACTCTAGCTGAATCAGTTGAGTTGCTATCACTTGATGTTGCTGACGGACTTCGTTGATCCTTCTCTTTCCATACTCTTCTTCTTTTCTGTGGTGTCAAATTTTTCTTTAGAAAAAGCAGACAAAATGTTAGTCTTGCGTGGTTACAATCAGGTTAAAGATATGCTATAATAGGTATCATTGTGTAAAATTAGCTTACTTCATCTGTACTAGTGTTGTCAACATAACTGCATCCATGTTTCGGTTTACTTTTTTGGCTTGTATTTTTCTGAAAACATCTTCTCTTGGGTGGTGTCAGGTCATCCTGAAGATTATTTGTTAAAATATTAGTTCGACTTAATGTATCGAATATTATTATTTTTTTACAAGAAAACTTACACAAAAGAGTATTAATGTCGTCCGTAATCACTGCTTTGAAGTTGGACGCTTTTCTCTGTTGTAGTTTTGATCTTATCTTGCGCTTCTTCTAGATCATTACGGCACGCAAACAAAAGTTAATAGTTCAATAACCTCAATACGCAATAGTAAAACTACATATATATACTTTGTCGCTTGAAATGCGATACTTTGTAAAATATAAGAAAAAATATTCATGTGTATATATATACCTCTCTCTCCTTAAGCCAGAATTCACATTTAGGTTTTGTGTGTCCTCTCTTTCCGCAGGTACCGCATTTTCTTTTCGTCTTCTCTGACCCTGGTTTTAGTCTCTGTCCTTTTTTCCTAACCTTTGTTTTTATGATCGAGGGATCTCTCAACGCAGTACGAATTGTTTCATGTAAGTTACCAATGCCATCTACCATGCCCTCTGTGTTGCTTTGCTCATCCTGGTCTACTGAAGCATTCACTTTCTTCTCAATTTCATTGATGCACTCTACCAGAACTCGTTATGATTTGTCTGTACTGCATGCTTTTGAGCAGATCTTAGCAAAACGAGTCAGCTCAATCACATAACGTATTGGACCTGCTGCGTTGCTCTTGTTACCGTCAGGAAGACGAAAAACATAGTTGGATGGCTGATGTGGGTTGCATCTTTTCCATCTAGGGTTCACAAAACTGTCTAGCATATTATGTAAACCAAGACGTACCACAACCCTCAGGACGTGACAGCACTGGATTCCATCCCTTGACATTTTTTTGCAGTTGCATGAGAAAATCTTATTCTCATTATCCACTTCAACTATAAAAACATTTATGTTGAAATCTGGATGTGTGACATGACTTCTTTTGGTCAGTTCGTATTTCATTCCTCTGTCAGTTGTTTCTTCCCTTGTTATTTCAAAAGTTGTGTTATCTACTAGTTGCTTCTGAAACTTGATAAATATGTCTGTAGTGTAAATGTTTATTGCATCTGTCTCAAGTCCATATCTGCTCCAAGTTGGTGCTGTCTTCTCTGAAGTCTTGTTCCTTTTCCGGTCTAGCGCACTCAAGCTTTTCTCCTGAATTGCCTCATATGAATCTAGGAATTTCAGTATTGTGTCTGTGTGGTCGACATAGTCTTTCCACATGGAGTTGGTGCTCTCGCTTCTTGTAGTTGACGAGGAAAAGGGATAGAAGCAGTCCATGAAGTAGGCTGGCACCCAGTGATCTCTGATATCCCATAAATCTAGCAGATGCTTGTTGTCTGCAATTCCGTATTTTTCCAATACTTTCCTCCAGCATTTTTCAAACTCTTCTACAGTCAATGAGTTCTTTATCACATGTCTTAGTTCTTCCGACAGGCCTTCATTTCTTGCCAAAATGCTAGCAAGCTTTACTAGCATCTTTTTGATGATGTGCCACAGGCAGAACCTGTGGATTGTGTCAAGCAGTATATCCAGTTCATCAATTGCTTTCTTCATTGCTCTGCACTGGTCAGTGATTATGTACTTTGGTGCTTTACCACCCATTTCCAAGACAAAAGTTTTGAGCGACCACTTGAGCGTTTGGTGACTTCGTCCTGGGAGATCGATCCCAAACAAAGCGTGTTTCCATGGTTGTTCACGCCAATGATTGGTGCAAAAGGCATGTTGTATACGTTAAATGCGGAGCGTTGTGTCGAATGACATGCGTATTCACCGTATAGTTAGTAGTTCATCACGCACATTGCGTCCGGAAGATGCTACGAACGGCGTTTGTGTGGTCAGTGTCGAATTTATATGAGAACCCAGGAACCTTTCATTGAAGACGTGTAAACCTCTTCAAGCATTCCTCTATATCTTTATTTCTACTGTCTTTTTTGTCAGCATACTTAAGGTTTGACACGTCTTTGCCGTCGAAACCAACTCCTCTGGTTAGAAGTGTCATTTCACTGTATATTTGCATCACTCTCCTTGGTGGAATCTTTCCAAGGTGTAGTATACGTATAAATTCCTTGTCTTGCTGTGTCATTGACTTGTGGCATTTTGAAAACCTGATGAGCCAATTTGTTGGGTGCAAAGGGTGATTGTGGTCCAGTTTTACTATTTTGTACATCCATCCTTTTTCTGTTTTCTTTACCACAATGGATCTGAGGCAAGAGCTTTGATAGTAGAACTTGTTTTCCTTTCTTTACAACTTTCTCACTTATTTGAGTCGACCTTGTTTTGTGCAGAACAAATGTCTATTTAATCATTTCGCTTGTTTTCTTGGAGTTAAGGGCTGGTGTGTTTTTCTTATAGAAAACCGGTTTTCCTTGCATCTGATTGCAAAGAATTGGAAAGCATTTTCCCTTGACTGAAATTCCATTCCTTCTTCCGGTGTCGTGGCATCACCAATTTCATCCACAGCTGGGTACTCATTCTTAAACATTCTATCCATCTCTAACTCTTCTTCCATAGGTTCTCCTGGATTAATCTCTTTTTCAGGAATAGTGTCATCGCACTGGGGCACAGACTGCTCATTGCTCATTGCTTCCAAGTTGGTGTTAGTGCATACAGTTTCTGTCGGTTCCTCTAAACAATTGACATTCTGATCACTTGTATTCTCTTCTCTTTGTGTGTTCAGCGTGCTGGTTGAATCTCTCTTGCCTGCATCAGAACAATTAGGTCTATCAATGCGTCCAGCTTGTGACTCTACTATACTTGTAGCGATGGTTGTTGGCTGCACTGGAAAAAAACGTTGCTGACTGGTTCACTTGCAACACTCTGCTCATGTGTAATCTGTTCATGTGTGATCTTCTCTCCTGAATTTGTTATGCTACTCTCGTATCCATGATATATTGTCTTGCTTTCGATTTTTTTCTCATCGTTGCTCAGCACTCTCCTATCATGGAAATTTTGAACAATCATGCTTGATTTGAGTATGTTCGTTGTGATGATTGTTTTTGTTTTGTCTTCTGCAGAGCTACCAGCATACCTTACTAAAGCTTCTCATACATGCCACTCCATTGCCATTCCGACTATTAGGTCGATGTTTGCGTATTCGACCATTCGGTATTGAAGTATTCGTGAGGATTCTCTGCTTGAGGGCTGCTTGCATATCTGATTTGTTCTCACTGCAGTACCCGAATGTTGGTTACTTCATCTGTGTCCTTTGATGTCCTTGTCTGTGCAAAATATGCTGCAGTAGTACCACTATTTTGTTGCATTGAGACCATCACATCAACTTGCACCTGACAAAACAAAAATAGAATAAAATAATTGTTAGCAGTACTCATGCAAAATTATTTTCATTTTTAAATTTTTTACTGATTGCAAGAGCAAACTCACCAAACTATTCTCATTACACTTTGCATCTTTCAATTTACAACTAGTCTTGACTGCGTTGTTGTCTTTCACTGAAACACCTGATTGATCTTGGCATCGTAGCTTTGTTATACCACTAGGGTCTCTGGAAATTACTTGTGAAGCAGACATTGTGATGTTAATTTTTTCTAGCTTTGGCTTCAAGTTTGCGCGTGCTGCATTACATCTTCGTACAATTTCTGTTGACGCTACGAGAGCTATCAGTTTCTGCTCACGCTCTTTATCCCATTTATCATATAGTTCTCTAAGACGTCTCTGCCATGATATAATGAATATAGTAGCACCGTAATTATTCACGGTCAATCTTTTGATTTTTAAAGCATTTAAATAAAAAAAACATATATTATTCTTAAAAGTATATATACCATCCTGAATTGATGTGCAACATGTTCTGTTACGCCTGGAGCTTGGAATTTCGCACCTTTCGTCATCTCTATTTCAGCCAATGTACGATCATTCAAATGAGATAATCTGGGTCCCTGCTGAATTTTGCAATTTGGTGTAATGCAGCATATATCGCATTCTCTAGATTTAGTGAAAAAATAACTCACAGATAAAAAAACAACACTCTACTTGCGTATCTGTAACATCAACAATAATAATCTATCTGCTATATAACTTATATAAGTAGGCTTCGATGCAAAAACAATCAGTTGAAATATGTATGCCGAAATATTTTGAAATTTACTGTGGTATTATTTCCTTCTTTTACATTTTTTGCAACAACCACCAACAACCTTGATGATTATATACATAATAATAAATAGTATTTGTCAGGTATAGCTGAATTATATTTAGAGCATAGTTTTATTGTACATCGACTGAACTTCTCAATGTATTGTATAATCTCTTGCTATTCAGTACACATAGTAATACATTACTTTGATAGAAAATGAACGAATTGGTGTAGCCTACAATTGAAGTGATCTACTGTCAAAAAGTTTTTATGATTACACATAGTGCTATCTGCTGCTCAAACTACATGCGTACCAAATGGTCATGTAGTTTCGTATATAACTATTTCCACTATATCAATTGTACTACACTATGATGGTTATTAAACTGTTCCCATCACTGTAGAAACTATGCTTCGTGCTTTAAAACTATGAAGTTATATCTCCGTTGAATCTTAAGATAAAAATCAGCTACGTTGTTGGCACAATTTTTTTCAAAAAACGGTTGCGTTGTCGCTACAATGTAGCTGTCGGCCATGTCTACCATGTAGAGACGAAGTACAAGCTGAATCGCCTCATCACATATATCCCTAGAATTTCAATCGTTTGAGCAGGTTTGATATCTGGTTACCTGATTTGTGGCGCTAGTGATGACGACGTCTCTCTCCATTGCCTTGCCTTGGTTAGATGGAAATATCTTAATGCTTGTTTTGAAGCGTGGTTGAAACTTTCCTTAGATCGACATGCGGGCGGCGGCGGGGACGACTGAGAAAGTTATGGGTTGTTCCAGCATTAGCTGGTTATAATAGTTTGAAGAAGATACATTTTCCTACCTTCCCTTCCTTCTTTAAACACCAATGACGGGTGGGAAGGTTTTATCTTTCGAAAACAAGTTGGCTGAAAGGTGGGTCATAATTCAGTACGAAAATGCATTACCCCTTTTCTAAGAAGAACACTTCAGTATTGATAGCGACATATATGCGGGGTCTACTGTCTAACCAGTTCTTCGTGGCTTTGTTTATCCGTTTTGCACTGCTCATATACAACCAGCAATGTGCACCGAGATGCACAACTCGTATCTAGCAGACGCGACCATAGGAGTGCTTTGTGATACTGCTTTTATAATGCCATGGACAACGAGATGCAGTGCCCGTGAACTATATATGAAGTCTCTTACAAGTACTTCATAATGCACTGATCATCAAATAAAAAATGAGCTGCCTATGTGTTGTACCCATGGTGCAAGATAACAATCTTTGGTAGTGCACTCATCTTGCAATACACCCCACCAGTTTTGTGAAACTCCTTTTAAAGGAGTTCAAAGTAGCATTTATTATATGTTATAAATGAAAATACGGAGTATTTCTATATGTTATTAATGAGTTATGTATTAAAAAACGTATCATCTTAGCTTTGTGATACTGCTTTTATATGCTGAGATGTTGCTAGTTGAGTACCGTGATGTACACATTACAATGCCATACACGAGATGCATTGTCTAAAGATGTAGATGATCGCCTTAGAAATGCTTTGTAAACTGCTGTGTGCAAAGGTATAAGATAACATGCGAGGGCAATGCACTTACCGTGTAATGCACCCCGCATGTTACGCACACTCATATGCACTGCAGGTAAACAAAGCATGCACTGCCCACGGAGCGCTTCAGGATACTACTACAATAATGCGATTAAAAACAGGTATGCACTGCCATTGGAATACGTATGAACTGCCTTCCAAATGCTTCATAAAGTGTTGTACGCACGGTGCAATACAAGTTTCTATGGCAGTTCAATGACCGTGCAATGCACCCCACCTGCTATGCAGAGCGATGTGCACTGCCGGTGTATGTAGTATGCACTGCGTAACGTTATCTGTATCGACGTAAACTTTTGACGTGTGGGGTATTGTTTCAATAACGAGGACCTTTTCATTTTTCTCCTACTGTGCACTGCTCACTGAAAGATAATATGAAATGGCAGTGCACTAGCCGTGCAATTCAATCCCACCTGCTATATGTACTGAGATGAACTGCTCGTTGATTGCATCGTCATACTGTCATTATAATGCAAAGCACACGAGATGCACTGCGCTGAAGCTCTGTATGATCTGCCTTAGAAATGCTTTGTAAACTGATGTGCACAAAGGTGCAAGATAACATGCGAGGGCAGTGTACTTACCGTGCAATGCACCCCGCATGCTACGCACACTCATATGAACTTCAGGTAAACAAAGCATGCACTGCCCACGGATCGCTTCAGGATACTACTACAATAATATCGTTAAAAACAGGTATGCACTGTCATTGGAATACGTATGAACTGTCTTCCTCATGCTTCGTAAAGTGTTGTACGCATGGTGCAAGACAAGTTTCTATGGCAGTTCAATGACCGTGCAATGCACCCCACCTGCTATGCACAGCGATGTGCACTGCCGGTGTACATAGTATGCACTACGTAACATTATCTGTATCGACGTACACTTTTGACGTGTGGGGTATTATTTCAATAACGAGGACCTTTTTATTTTTCTCTACTGTGCACTGCTCGATGAAAGATAATATGAAATGGCAGTGCACTAGCCGTGCAATTCAATCCCACCTGCTATATACGCTGAGATGTACTGCTCGTTGATTGCGTCGTCATACTGTCATTATAATGTCATGCACACGAGATGCACTGCGTTGAAGCTCTGTATGATCTGTCTTAGAAATGCTTTGTAAATTGCTGTGCGTAAAGGTCCAAGATACCATGTGAGGGCAGTGGATTTACCGTTTAATGCACCCCGCATGCTACGCACACTCATATACACTGCAGGTAAACAAAACATGCACTGCCCATGGAGCGTTTCAGGATACTACTACAATAATGCTGTTAAAAATAGGTATGCACTGCCATTGGAATACGTGTGAACTGCCTTCCAAATGCTTCATAAAGTGTTATACGCATGGTGCAAGACAAGTTTCTATGGCAGTTCATTGACCGTGCAATGCACCCCACCTGCTATGCACAGTGATGTGCACTGCCGGTATATCGTGTACTTACGTTATGCATGTCGGCGAGACTTTTCACGTCTTGGGTATTGTTTCAATAACGAGGACCTTTTTATTTTTCTCCTACTGTGCACTGCTCGGTGAAAGATAATATAAAATGGCAGTGCACTAGCCATGCAATTCAATCCCACCTGCTATATACACTGAGATGAAGTGCTCGTTGATTGTATCGTCATACTATTATAATGACATGCACACGAGATGCACTGCGCTGAAGCTCTGTATGATCTGCCTTAGAAATGCTTTGTAAACTGCTATGTGCAAAGGTCCAAGATAACATGCGAGGGCAGTGCACTAACCGTGTAATGCACCCCACATGCTACGCACACTCATATGCACTGCAGGTAAATAAAACATGCACTGCCCACGGAGCGTTTTAGGATACTACTACAATAATGCGGTTAAAAACAGGTATGCACTGCCATTGGAATATGTATAAACTGCCTTCCAAATGCTTCATAAAGTGTTGTGTGCATGGTGTAAGACAAGTTTCTATGGCAGTTCAATGATCGTGCAATGCACCCCACCTGCTATGCACAGCGATGTGCACTGCCGATGTACGTAGTATGCAGTGCGTAACGTTATCTGTATCGACATAGACTTTTGACATGTGGGGTATTGTTTCATTAACGAGGACCTTTTCGTTTGTCTCCTACTGTGTACTGCTCGGTGAAAGATAATATGAAATGGCAGTGCACTAGCCGTGTAATTCAATCCCACCTGGTATATACACTGAGATGCACTGCTTGTTGATTGCATCGTCATACTGTCATTATAATGCCATGCACACGAGATGCACTGCGCTGAAGCTCTGTATGATCTGCCTTAGAAATGCTTTATAAACTGCTGTGCGCAAAGGTCCAAGATAACATGCGAGGGCAGTGCACTTACCGTGCAATGCACCCCGCATGCGACGCACACTCATATGCACTGTAGGTAAACAAAGCATGCACTGCCCACGGAGCGCTTTAGGATACTATTATAATAATGCGGTTAAAAATAGGGATGCACTGCCATTGGAATACGTATGAACTGCCTTCCAAATGCTTCATAAAGTGTTGTACGCATGGTGCAAGACAAGTTTCTATGGCAGTTCATTGACCGTGCAATGCACCCCACCTGCTATGCACAACGATGTGCACTGTCGGTGTACGTAGTATGCACTGCGTAACGTTATCTGTATCGACGTAGACTTTTGACGTGTGGGGTATTGTTTCATTAACGAGGACCTTTCGTTTTTCTCCTACTGTGCACTACTCTGTGAAAGATAATATGAAATGGCAGTGTACTGCTTGTAAACAGAAAATGCACGGCCTACAGAGTGCTTCGGGATACTACTAATATAATGCTGGTAAACAAAGTAGAGCTCTAACATGTGCGGTCTTGGTTCATTAATAAGGACCTTCTTGTTTCTCAAGAATCACCGGTTGCGGTAGGCGGATATAGTGTTTAACGAACGCTGCTCTCTCCTCGTTCTTCTTTCAGGTTTGTTCTTCCACATTTTCAAATCTACTTTTACTGGCGAAGTTCATCTATTTATCTTGTATCCCTCCATGTCTATGTGATTCATCGTATCCTAGAAGGTTGATTTTCCGTCTAGCTCACTTGTAGATCTATGTATTATGCATATGTTTAGCTACTTCTTATAAATCTTTCCGCACTCACGATGAAAGTGTTTGTTGCTAGAGATATATTACTTGCACATCCATAATTAAGAACGATATAGGACGATTGTTGATTAAGCACGCTTCAATTTCTGTTTATTATTTCATTTTATGATCATTGTATAGTGTTTGCGAGGTGTTTTTTTTAATTTCGAATTTTTTTTACTGGTTCTATCCTGTGTGCTGCGTCGAATGTATAACTTTGAAATCTAACATATATGACTTACTAAAAAAATCTATACCCCGTTAACTGATAACTTTTTTTTACCCTGCCGACAGAAAAAATCTCATACAGAAATGGCTGATCATGTTTTCACCACACAGTTATCTCTTCCAAAGTTTATAAAACTGGTGAAAAGGCTGACTAATGACCAGAAGGTTTTGCTAAGGAGCATACAATTTGATGGTATGCTTGGTATGTGTTGTGAAGAGTTGCCAAGGTCACTAGTTTTGTGGCTTGTTGCTCACTTTAACGTTACTACAAGATGTTTTCAATTTCCCAACGGATGCGGGCTTTGAACTGAAGCCCTTTCACTTCAACAAGATATTTGGCATCCCCTTTGGGGGTAGAACCATAAAGAAGGTGTGTCTGCAATGGATACGCGATATGGTCAGATAATTAACTCATTGTGTAGGGCCAACACCAACTATCAGTGAGCTCGAAAAGATGATTACTCCTAACCTGATAGGATCTCAGTTCAAAACATGTTTTGTTCTATTTGCAAACAACGTTATGTTGTGTCCGAGCACATATGATGGAGCCAGCCCGGACTACTTCTCTGCAATTGGAGTGTCTGATAAGATTGACTCCTATGACTGGTGTCTTGCTACATTCAACAAGCTTATTGGCTGTATTGACACTTTCCAGAAAAATGGTTTGAAAGGTGCACTTGGTGGTTTCCTTCCAATTATCCCGGTTAGTTACCCACCGGGATAATTATTTTCTATAATATTAGTTGTCAGTAGTTTCTGTGGATTTGTTGTTTTAATATGGTTGTAACAATTTTAATGCAGGTAATGTACTTTGAACTATTGGACACAAATGCTCTGCTTCTAAGCCATGCACTGCATAGAATATCTTTCTGGTCAACTGAAAATATGGCGTTATATGAGAGTCTTGACCAGATGCCTCATCAACAAAACGTTTATGGTGTTCACAAGGCAAGACTCCCATAGTTATTCATATTATGTTCAATTATTACTACGGTCTTGTTGCTTCTTACTCATATTATTGTATTGTATTTTCTGTTTTGTCCATGTTGAATATGCAGTTGAAGGATATAAATGAAACTGTGTTTTCTAATGCTGAGCTAAATGAAGAGATAGTTCAAAATGTTACAACTTTCATTGAAAAGTTTGTAATACACCCACTTATGCATGCAGAGGTAAGAATTTTTATAATCTTCCCAATTCTTTCATTCATGATCATGATGAATCTTCTTGTGTTTGTGTTCTACATATACATTGCCTACTTGACCTTAAGTATTCATGTTTTTTATTTCTCGACCTTGTTGTAGTAGAGTATTAAATTCTATCATCGTTTAATTGTACGATTTTTCTGCCTGCTTTAGCTACTTCCTACCAGGATGAACATTCTTTCTACAGCTGCATGTTCTACTAGGTTTAATTAGGTAACCATACTACTGGTGTTTGATCATAGTGTTACCTATTCAGTTATCTCAGCAGTGCACTGTTATATTTATGATATTAAAAATAGGCGATAGCGATAATGCTTATAATGTCAAAACTTCCAGGCTGCCAGAGAAATACAGGCCATAGTGACGGACATGTATGCTGACATGTTGTCTGCGATGAATCTCAATATGAAGAGCAATATTAGAAAGAATTCTAGAATATATGTGTTCAATCATGAGAATAGGGGTATGTACTCTACACCTCAAGGGTCCCTATACGCATGAGAAGATAATGAGTGTGATGTTGAAGACAAAGGCAGTGTGCTGGATAAATCAACATATGGGCTAACATCTGTATGTAGAAGGCTAGCAGAAGACTGTGAGATGCTTGTCAGGTTAACTTTTGCGGACCAAAGTTATGGATCCCCTGAAAATATGAAATATATGCAGGAGTTGGAATCTTGTTGCAAGGCCCTGGTACATATGTTACCGACACGTGATAATTTGTCTAGAATTGAACAATTACCAAAGATGAACTCTGAACCAACACATTGTAGTGCTACTGATGATGTCCTGCGATCAGATGAAGTGATAATTCCTGTCGCAAATTCAACGCAATCTATGCAATCTGTCACAGAATATGCAGGCCAGGGTTCTGGTAACAGGATGATCGCTAAGCCTGCTACAACTACAAATTGTGTAGCAACAAGTGCAACTTCAGTCGAAAATTAGCAAGTTCATACAGTTATTGTTCAGGGCAACACTAGTACAGTATGTACAGCGACTTCCATTACATGTAGTGATAATGAATCCTGGGCAGAGCTTTCGTCAGGAACAAGGTGTACAGAGCATGCAAGGAACGAGGTGGACACTACAGATACAGTTCATGTGTCAGAAGCAGCATCTAAATGGAACAGAACTAATGCACAGATTGCCGTGTTGGCTGTTTCCAATGGCGTGTCAAATACATTTGACAATGAAGACAGATCAAGAATTCAGGTGCAAACACGTGGTTTCGATCATAGCCATTTTTTACATTCTGAGTCAGCAACTCATTGCGCACAAGATAATTTTGATGAGAGACTGCCTGGTTCTGAACATACATTTCGTGATGCTCAAAAGATGGGCTTGAACCACCTTAAGGTACAGGTCGGTGCAGAAGCTGCTGGATCGGTGCATGCTGCATTGTCTGACATTACTAATCTAGTTACGGTTCCCGTGCCAAAACTGGATATTGGAAATTACGAAAGACAGCTACAAATTTCCAACCCACAACATGTCCCTGTGCCTGGTCCCGATGTTTTCAATCGCTTGAATGCAAGCCTTTGCATCCCAAGTGCGGAAGCAGGACCGAGTCATCATGCAAGTGATCAAGAAGAAGAGAGGCAGCCTGCTGCAAATGGTACAGATACATTTTAGCTCTTACAGAACTCCAACTGTCTTGGTGAAAAATGGGTGGTTGCGAGATCACTGCAATTTGAGTTTGATCTTGTTTTTGATGATCGCATTTTTAAGAAACAGAAGACAGAAGATAACAGTGATGATTCGTTTTCTTTCTGGGAAGGAAATGATGAATTTTGGATAAAAGTTTCAGATCTGACTGACCTTACGCAGAGAGCGAAAGGAAAACCTGTTATCACTTCAGCAGCCCAGCCTGAAATAGAAGCTAATCCTACACAACTTAACTGTTTGTCAAGTGAAACGTACGGACCAGCATCTGCAAATGTGCATTCATCTGGTATTCAGCATGACGGACAAGTCTCTAATAATTATGATTCGTATGGTTCTATATCAATAAGTGGCAGCACGTCAGTGGCAGACATGTCTATGACACTGAAAAATATAAACCTAGGCAACGACAATAGCGATGCGAGAACATTCTTCTATTATGTGCAGCTTCAGCAGTCTGCCAAAAGTTATACACCAATTAGTGGAGCTTCTGCCACGAAAAATTTCTCTAGAGAAACCAATTCCAGCATAAGAGGTTCAAGTACCGATCATTTATCTGGAGGAATCAATTCCAGCATAAGAGGTTCACTTACAAATGAAACCACTCATAACAGGAAAAGGTATAACGGTACGACAACTCCTAATTTTGCAATTCAGATACCAAGAGTCAGCAGCATCACTCGCAGTGAAAACATCTCTGCTAAACACGCGCAAAGTTTGGTCGATACTATTAACAAGTCAAACAGTAGCACGGCCTGCCATCCAACTTTCTATTGGAATGCTGGATCAGGAGAGAAATATGTGCAATCACAGCACGTTGTGCAGCAGGCATCCACACAAGGGCCTAACATGTTGAACAGCAGAATGTCTACAGAGACAGCAAGATCGGATAAGACTACAAAACAGGACAAATCAATGGATGGACGTGGCTTCATAGAGCAGGACGGAGGAAGCGGAACAAACTCAAGAACAACATTGCAAGACCATGACTCTGAAAATCTAGGACATACAAATCACAGAGATTTTCATACATCAAGTCAGTATTCAAATTCGTGTTCGCGCATACAAATGCAACAGCAGTACGAGGCAACGCATGCTACTACTAGGATGGCAGTATCTCAGAGCCAACTACCAGGAAGTAGTTACTCTGTAAGACTAATGCACCAAGCTTACAGTCCTTGGCGTAACATTCCCAGCAGTCAAATGTACAGCGAAAATACAATATCCTCGAGTATGCCTAGGTCAATTTTGAGAAATACTGGAAACCAACAACCCAGCTACACAAGAAGCTGTCCTGAACGAGAAAACTCTCGAGACCCTAGACTGCAGCATAATAATGTATCATTCCGCACCGCTGGACCATCATTTGAGCAGGAAGCTTGCAGAAGACATGTCTCTTTTGCATCAGCATCTATACCAAGCATTGGATTAGGTATGCAAACAAACAGTGCTGACAATGCTAAAACAAGAACAGGCATTAATCGCCGCCGAATTCCTTATCCTGCGGTGAAACAATCAAAAGATGTTGAAGTAGCTTTATTTGAATTCAAAGTAGAGACCACTCCGAATCAAAAGGTGAGAAGGTAACATTTTGTCTCGCATACTTTACTATGAAAATATATTTAATTGTTTTCATCGTATTGTAATAATGGAGTATTTCGATTCTATTTTTTCTATATTCTACCAGCGAAAAGGTGGTTCTGTGCAGGAAGAAATGGGCGTGCCAGAGAGTGTTTAGTTTATCAATGCAGGTTTATGGAAGTGTGAATTCACACGTAATGAACTATATGGCAATGCTGGTCATGACAGAACAGAAACACAACCTAGATAATCAACACAATCATGAATTGTTCCCAACCAGGTACATCATGATGCACGAAGATGCGGTAAGCGCAGTTACAAAGTTTTTTTAGTAACACCCTTTCTATCTATACATGTTTTCACGTGCGACTGAACATGCATACATCAATCCATGAACACAGAAATTATGATATCTACTAACTGGTTTGTTTGTTTTTCTAAAAAATTATGTTATTAGCTTTTGCTCACAAGGCCAGAATTTAATCCAAGGTCGTTCAAACGATACTTATCAGAGAATCACACTGGATGGAACCTGGCAAATGTATCAATGGTAATTTTTAAATTTTAGTGTCTACGTTATTTTCTAGTGACATTGTTTTTAGATCTGCAAGCTAATTGTTTTGTCTCTTTGTTTGTTTAGATCATCATACCTCTACGGCCAAATGATGTGTGGTATGCCGTGATTGCTGACCTTGAAGGTCAGAAATATGATATTGTTTGTTCGAACGTCATGAACGAGACTATTAAAGAGGAAGCAGCCATTGTGATAAACAACTTCAAGTTTGCGTTTGAAGAAGCATACATTTTTTCATACAGGGTTGAATTTTGAAATATAAGAACCACACTTGTTCAGTGGATATCTGACAATGAAAACCAGTTAAGCATCGTTAACACTGCGTGATCCTTGCCCTATTAAAATTTATATATCAAACAAGCAACTGAAATATGAGTCTATCTATGAAATGAGCAGGAAAGATAGTGGAGTAGGTTTGCTGAGGTTGCTCAAATCTTACGATGGTGTTGTTGACCATTGGTTCTCGTCTGTAAGTATAATTTCAAGGCAGATTTAATTTCGTACTTGCACTAGTATAAAACAGCACTAAATTATAATTTATTTGATATGAACTTTTATTTGTATAGACTGATACTAAAGCCTTGCGGGAATAGGTGACGTTTGACATGGTTTTGTCAAAGTTCAATGAAAAGTACACAAGAAAGATTAAGGAACTTGTCAATCAATACAGATGTATGTACTTCTATAATTATACCAAAATAAAAACTATTTATTCAGTGTCTGTCATCATTCAGTGAAGTTTTATTTGTTTTTTGTTTGATTCACAGGAGTGATGAATATGATGAATAATGTTGCTTCATTCAGAAACAAATTCCTGATGTGCATTTCCGGCAAGACTAGAAATTTATCGATGGAATTGTTGGCACTCCAAAAAATAGTCTGAATTAATTGTAATAGGGATTATTAACATTTAAAATTTTAGACCACTGTCGGATCATTAAATTTATAAATTTGTTTTGACAGCAGTTTACAAAGCATTTTTAGGGCAGTTCATTTACAGCTTTGGGGCAGTGCATCTCATGTGCATGGCATTATAATGACAGCATCACGAAGTACTCAACGAGCAGTGCATGATTTGTATTCGGGCAGTGCATCTCGGTGTACATATCAAGTGGGAATGCCCTTTCATATTATCTTGCACCGAGCAGTGCACAGTTTGTGAGAAATAAAAAGGTGTTTATTAGCGAAAAACGTACTAATGCACGCACTGTCTATACTATAAATATAGCAATGTCATCTATACTGTACAGCACTTCGTTCAGACGAATAAGCAACTAGTATTCAGTATAATTCTTGACCAGCGTTAATCATTAATGGAAATTCATTATTTTCAATTAAAAGCAATATGCAATCACATAAAAAACGAGCAAATTCGGAGCGCTTCAGGATAATACTAATATAATACGGTTAAAGACAGGTATGCACTGCCAATGAAGTATATATGAACTGCCTTCTAAATGCTTCATAAAGTGATGCACGCACAGTATAAGTCAAGATTTTATGGCAGTTCAATGACCGTGCAATACACCCCATCTGCTATGCGCAGCGAGGTGTACTGCCTGTGTACGTAGTATGCACCGTTGAACGTTATCTGTATCGATGTATACTTCTGACATGTTGGGTCTTGGTTCAACCTTTTCGTTTTTCACTTACTGTGCACTGCTTGGTGAAAGATAATATGGAATTGCAGTGTACTAGACGTGTAATTCCATCCCACCTGCTATATACATTGTGATGCACAGCTCGAATATCAATCATGCACTGCTCGTTGAGTCAATCATGGTACTGACATTATAATGCCATACACACAAAGATGCACTGCCTATAAAATATATATGAACTGCCTTCGAAATACTACGCAAGCTGCTCTGTGAAAAAAGGTCCGAGATATCATGTGATGGCAGTGCACTTACCGTAGAAGGCATGTTGCATCGTGAATTGTATGTTGCATCGTAAATAGTATTGTTTACGACTTATAGTACACAGCAGATAGATGTGTTAACTTTCGGCACTAAATAAAATTGTATGATGCATCGTGAAATTCTGATCAGAGCATGACAAGTAATCTAGGTAAAATTAATGGAACAAGAATTAGCTGGAAACGTTAAAATTAGCATCTTGTTTTTATAAATTATAATATATATATAATAACTCGAAGACAGTTAGGAGTACAATTTATATGGTATACCTATAATAAATTCTAGGCCCGTAAATGACAATGATTCCTGTTGTTGCTACACTGATTTACAAGGATCATTGTTCTGCCAACTAGTTTACTATTGAACTACCCTTTAAAAAAAGAATATTTGCACTGCCCTGGAAAAATCTTAATAAAATCGGGCATTACAACAATTATTATGGACGACGGGAGACACGGTTCTCCGTTATTGTATCTAATTAGCCTTCATCTGCTTCCTCTACTATCCATCCGTAGAAAAGAAACAACTATTTCGCAGATTGCGGAAAATCTGCAGCAGGAGGAACCGGCGGCGCCGTCCTCTTTCCGAGGTAAGGATTCTCTATAGCAACTTAACAAAACATCCCCATTGATAAGGATTCGAGATCATCCCTGCTACTACTCAATTGCGAAGAACTTGCCGCTCTTACTTGGTCCCATCCCCAAAAGAGAAGCAACTCTTCCGCATATTGCGGAAAATCTGCAGCAGAAGGAACCGCCGACGTCGTCCTCTTTCCGAGGTAAGGATTCTCTATAGTAACTTAACAAAACATCACCATTGATAAGGATTCGAGATCATCCCTGCTACTACTCAGTTGCGAAGAACTTACCGCTCTTACTTGATAGCAAAGGTTTCCTTGTAGAATCATTGATTCGTCATCCATACTATGGAAACCTTGGTACTGAGATCAAGTCCACGATAAATTGAAAGACTATTATAGTCTAAATTAGTTTTTCAAGTTTGTTTCAGTGAAATACGATTGTAGACAGTATTTAGTACTCCCTCCGATCCAAATTAATTGACTTGGATTTGTCTAGATTCGGATGAACCTAGACATGTTTTAGTACTAGATACAACCGAATCTATATAAATCCAAGTCAATTAATTTGGATCGGAGGGAGTATATAGATACATCCAAATTCAAACAAACTTTTGATATCCTTTTTAGGATGGAGGGAATAGGTTAGTGAAATTTAAATATCGAAACCCTAGCTTTCTATATCTAATACTTTCTCCGTTTTAAAATATAAGATGTTTTAGCTTTGTGAATGAAGTGTATCTAGACTTATTTTAGTGTGTAGGTTCATCAAGGTGTGGAGTGAACATGGATACTAAAAGGGGTCTAGATACACTCATGTCACAAAGCCAAAACATCTTATATTTTGAAACGGAGGGAGTATTTCGTTACTACATCATATTTTTTCTATGAGAAATCCTGTTGCATAAATCATACGGTAAGTAAAAAATATATTTATTATGCACTCGGACAACATACACAATATTTTTCACAAGTAGGATCAGCTTCAGTAAATTATATTTTACTGTTACTTCAAGTCAATTCCGATATTCAAAGAATGATTAGTAATGCGTTCTGGTTAGTATAAGTTTTTTTCTCAGTTTTTATTGCATGCATAATTTTATAACTACTTGCACCTGCACCTGCACCTGTCCTATTCTGCAACTTGATATTACACTGTACAGCTAGGTGTAGTTACAATTTAATTTTTAAATTAAGCACGTCGAATTGAAGTGCTTCAGGTGCTCGGTTCAAAAATTATAACATGTAATAAGATTGGTATGTCTCTTCCACCAGGAAAAAATGAGCTCTTGCAATGCTAGCGATGGAGAATCTTCCGACGGTATGACACAGACTGACGATGAGTTTGATGTGTCAGAAAATAAACTTAACAGGAAGATTGAGAATTACAAAATAAAGCTGGAGCTGAAAAACAAATGCAAAATAGGTTCAAATATCAAAGGCGGTGTACGTAAGAAGAAACGAAAGATTGGTGGAGAACAACATGGCAGTCCGAACAACCAGAATAATGTTGTCATGGTAAGCTTACGTAATGTTATTGCATGTCATATTCCTTAATCGATACTACAGTCTGCACTAAGAAATTTAGAAATAAGTTTATGAATATTTGATACGTTTTTTCTATAAACTACCAGGATATGTCCAAGAATCAACTGATGGCAATTGAAAAATATACAAGGGACAAGAAGAAGCCCCGTAGTAGGACTGGATCAAATTACACAGTAAGGTGCTCTCTCAAAGAGCTCAACAGATTGATTAAACATGATCTAAACGATCTCCAAAAAGTAGAGCTCGTGAAGATTGGTTGGGGTTTCATCCTGGAATACAAGCTGGATTCAAACATTAGTAGGCCCCTGATTATTAAGCTATATAAGAAGATTGATGTAGAAAATCTGAAAATGGAGTTTGCCGGTGGTAGGACTATAGCTCTTACAGCAGATGCAGTGCATTCTGCCCTTGGTCTACCCAACGGCATTATAAAGGCGCCTCGGCCTTCAGAAGCTGGTGATACCTTTGCTTTACTATGGCTTAAGAAGAAATTGGGTTTGGGAGAGAGGGACACTGCAACGGTGCAACACCTGACCCGTCATATCAAAAAGGGTGCAACGAACAAGTTTATAATGAAATGCATAATAGTTGTAATCTGCACAAAGCTTATATGTCCAGGTTTAAACAACCACATCAGCCGGGAAGTTGGGGTAGTGAAAAGCCTTGATATCGAGAATTCTAGAAAAATGGACTTTTGCCAGCTTGTAATTGACGAGATCAAGAGGGCAGAAATAAAGTTTCATGTTGATGATATGAATCAAAGTGTTGCCGAAGGTTACACAATCCTTCCTCTAATAATATACCTAGATTCGCTCAAGTGCTGAAAATCACTTATGACAAAAGAAACACCAAGGATCAAATATCTGGACAAATCAGATTTGCTTGCTGTATTGAAAGCGAATGTCATTGACAAAGAGAGGTGGGGACGATTGAATGTAAGTATTCTACTTGACCTCATCTTGTTTCACATAAAGAATCATTCTATCAAATGAACTATTTTAAAATTACCTCTTCTCACAGTTATTCACGATCCATGGAAATAATATTTGATTACTGTTTGCAGTGGAAAAGCTATGACGAAAGAAGCTATTATTTGAAACCTCCTGTGGCAGAAACGACTTGTAACAAGATAACCTCAACCTCTAACAGAGAATTAGAGGGTTCAGGAACAAAGTCCCAGAGGCTAGATCAGTGCATGGACAAGTATATGGATATACTGCTAGAGGAGGAAGCAGGTGATGAAATCATAAGTGATGATACAAATGCTGCAACGATATACAAAAAACTTACCATGAAGCACAGGGACCTGAAAAGAAGTAAACTGGAAGCAATGGCTAACTGCTTTCGAGCATCCCATCAGTGTGCAACTGACATGCTGAGATGTTTTGATAGATGCGAGAATGACCTCACCAACGTTGCAAACATTTCAGGCACTAGTCGAATCAAGCAATCAAAGCATACAGCCGAGGCAGCAACTCATGACCTTAATATTGGGAACGAATGCTCTCCTATAGGCAAGTCAGCAGCAGTAACAGTGAATAAAATGGATTCAGCTGATAACAACATGCCGTGGAATTTTGACGATAGAGGAATCATGTACATGGACAGAATAAAAAATATAGCAGCACCAGAAGAGGAGCACGACATTGTAACCGCAAGAGCCTTGGATGAACAGGTTCGTATATCTTAGATGTGTATTAGCTACTTCCATCGCACGAGCACATACAAATAATAATCTATGAAATAGAAGTGTAATGTAACAACTTGTCCATTATTTATATTTTTTACTGATATATTTGATGTGTTATTCAGAGTTGTTCCGTGTGCATGGCGACACCGACACCAATAACAACACATACTACGGTAGAAGGAGAAGATAATTCTAAGCAATTTGAAACTGACCAACAGCCATCAACGGCACAGCTAAGCAAAGGTATTGTTGTATTCTGTAGATATGCTGCTAATAGCAAAATTACTAGTGGGCTTGACAGGAAAACTACTTGTAATAATGATACAGCAGGAAACTCGTCTAAACAAGTACAAGGATGCAACAAAGACGCTGTAGGAGCCGAGGAAGATAGGTTAACCATGCAGTTCAACAATGGTACTGTCATATTATGCCAAGATGCTTGGTTTTTACATTAGACAATTTTTTTTACATTAATAACATGTAAGAGGAAATAACACAGTTTTTTACAAATATTGCTGCAAGTGTGACCATGTTGTTACCAAAAATTACTCACAAAGAAGGTTCCTCTAACCATGAGGTCGATGTTGTTGAAAAAGCAATTCGGAAAGGACATCCGCATGACACAGCTGATGTTAGAACATAGATTGACAATGCAGACACCTCGTGTATCGGATCAAAATGCCACGGAGAAGATGCAACTAAAACATTTTCGTTGCCAGAGCAAGGATTAAGAACACCTGTTACAAGGAGCAAGGCTCTTGGTCATAATTCCCTAGATAATATCAAATCTTACAAGAGGCCTCTACAAAACATCTTAAAACTTAAGTTGCATGTATACGTTCCCCCCACATTTAAGTATAAGGGAGACGCCGCAGTTGCTCATAGATTGGTACTAAGCAAGGATTTTCTGGAGAAGAATGAAGAGTAAGCACCAAACTATGCTTTGTGAATTCCTTTAGTAAAATATATGTGTATGTTGTCACACAATTATGGATCTCGGTTTTTATATTTGATCCTTTTTTCGTTTGTTTGTGGAAATTCTCAGGCTGGTTATGGTGAAATATTCGTCAACTCTGGAACAAGGCCTGGAAATACCAAAATATTGGACTGCGGCAAGGCTTGCAGCATGTTTTAATGGAAAAGGCAAGCTAGATGATGACATGATTGACTTCATAATTTCAGGCTAGCGCAGTATCCCGGACTACAAATGTCTGTTCAGGAATCGAAGAATAGTACTGCCACCAGGGGTTGTCGTTTATGTAACATTGGGAAAAAGGAGAATTTCACAAATTCTGGAGGACAAGATGAAATTAATTAGTTTGAAGCCATCTCCAGGATTGAACAGTTCAAACTTCTAATTAGAAATGCATATTTGAGCAAAGCTAAGATGGTACGTTTTTTAATACATAACTCATTAATAACATACAGAAATATTCCGTATTTTCATTTATAACATATAATCAATGTGACTATTTTCCTTGCCCGTCACATATATTTTTGCATGTGTCATTTGACAATCACGTGTCTACTTACATCCTAAACAACTACCCCCAAGGTGGTCGCGTTGAAGTTATTGACACACGGGATTACAGAACACAGAGAAAAGGATTGTCTAAAACATCTTACCACAATCAAATTGGGGAAAAATGGTGTGGTTTTTTTACTTTTATAACTTTATAATAAAGCTAAAGACAATCTGCATAGTTTGAAAAAAATTATGTCACTAACTATGCTCTACATACTAGTTTTTTCAGCTAAAGAGATTTGATAAGTTCGTTGACAAACTCTACCCAAAGAACAAGCTTCCAAAGTGGGGAAATATTGTATCTAGATCAAAACATGTGAAGGTGAAAAAGGAGTTGAAGACATGAATGGTTTTTTGGATTCTAAAGAGCATTGAGAACTACAATGGCATTCAACTTGTACATGATCTTAAAGATGTAAGTAATACCAGTTTTGAATCAATAGTTTTACCAAATACAAATTTTTGATTGACATTAACAATATATCTTCTTGATTCGTTTAAACCATTCGGCCAGATGGACGCGAGCTCAGTCATGGAGGAGTATCTATTCTAGGCACTGTTCTCCGAGGCCAATGAAGCAAAAGATGAACTACTGGAAGAACTGAGAGCTTTAGCACCTAAGTCGAGCTGAAAATAAACAACGATGTTGTGTACTATGGTGTTATAAAAAACGATGAATTAATTTGTTTATTATATAGCGGTAGAGTTGCTGTTTTCCAAGTAGTGCAGTTCTCTGTGGTAAAGAAAAACAACTTATCCCCGTGTATTTCATAGGCACCGCCGTGCCGAATGCAGATATATATGCACTATCTACGCTTCCGTGTTTATAATAAGAGTTTAATATATAACTAACCTACCTGAGTTCGACATGCAGAACTGATTGCTATTCAGACCATGAACTAGTAAATGGTTTTCGAAATGAAATCGTTTATAGTAAAAGGCATTTGATATTCCGTTTGAATCTTATGGATTAACCACCATTAGATATACTACTTGATTTGCCGTATGCTTCCTTTTCTTGGCTGTCACGCAGAGCTAGCGCATCACGTCTTTCTCCATAAGTTCATCAATCTTTCTCGCCGTCTTTCTCGATTAGTTCATCAATCTTTCCCTCCACTAACATGTATTTATCCCGCCATGCAGGAAATTTAGCAACGTTGGATTTCTATTTATAGCCCTCAACATTGTCCACCTGCAACTACATCTATCAAGAATGTTTTGCCGTCGCCAACAACGCCACCCACCATCGCCCTTGTCGCTAGACCCAAACGGAGAAAACTCTGCCAGCTTTACACCTTTCCGATCAACCAAGAGATGCTACGTGTATAGATCTGAGTTGCCAGCACCAGTAGTACAACAAATGGAGGAGGAGATCCAGGTGGAAGGAGTCGTCGAAGAAGCGGTGGAGCCCGAAGCGGAAATAGTAGAAAATCAACAAGGACCTCAAGTAGAAGAAGAAGAAGAAAACGATGAGGAAAAGGATCAAGAAGAGCCTGGTTCACAAAATCTAGATTCAGAAGATGATCCTGGCGTGGTTGAACCAACCACAGGAGAAGAACAAGTTGCCGATCCAGAAATTTCTGCAGAATAGGGTCAAACAATTGCCTCATAGATTCAACAATGCAAGGAAAAAGAAGTTGTTCAACAATATCCTCTTCTAAGCATAAGTTCGTGGAATGTATTAATTAGGATGCTTATTTGCAATTCAATATTGTTTCCATGCGTGTGTATATGAATATTACTGCCAGACAAATTTCATATTACCTTTGTGTCTATCATGTGGCTTGAAATCGTCGAGATAACAAAGATATTATTTAAGTCTATACCTATAAACTTCCTTGTAAACATATATATGTAAGGATGCTTCTCTATTCGTTCTTTATATTGTCTGTGGCAATTATATCGCACTGCCGAGACTATAGGTGTAGTTGATTGCGCTAAAGCTGAGAAAAGGGTGATTTCTTGATACATAGTGTTATGCTCTTGTCTGCTCTTGTGCGTGTGAACTGCCTTGTGAACAAATAACGCACTGCTCTTTACATTGAAGTATGCTTTCTTCTCTAGTCGGTGTTTGCACTGCCTTCGAAAGGTATATTGCACTGCATGTGCTATGGACGTAGCGATATATGACTTACCTCAGACAGTGCACATGGTCCATTTTGCGTCGGATGGGCTTCTTAATACATTTTTTTGATGGCAACGTATTACTGCCTCGTCAATTCATAGCGCACTTTCTTTGTATATGTGCACTGCTTCGGACCAATAATTGCACTGCTTATTTTATTTTTTCATAAAGTTGCTTCCTATAGACGAATCACTTAACCCAAGTAATCGCCTTTATGAACAAATATAAGACTGCCTATACTCTTGATGTAACCATATATATTACTTTGCTCATGCAGTGCAAAGGGTCTATAATGCATCGAACAAGGTGATTAATAAATTTCTATACTGAAAAATACTACTTTTTTCAAAACACATAATGCACTGATCTTATAGATGTGCACTACCTTGTGAACGAGTACTGCTTTTTTTTATTTTTTAATGATTTCTTCTCTAATCGTTATTTGCACTGCCTGTGGTTATTCCATCCAACTGCCTATAGAAATGTAACTGTGCTCACGGAGTGCACAATGTCCATTTGCTTACGATGAGATGCTAAAGGGCATTCTTTTCTTCCGCACCATATAACTGCCTTATTAACAGACAATGCACTGCTATTGTTATAATACTTAACTTTGTTAGCGTATAGTTATTTGCACTGCTTATGAATGTTCTATCGCACTATGTTTAATATTGCTACAATATTCACGTGCAATATATTGTTTTCTCTAACAATTAGGTTAACTGAACTTCCGTCCGAGCACGAATTTCAATATTTTTTTATATTCTAATATAGTTGGTTCTCTTATGGCTTTATGCGCTGCCAGTTTCAGTTATATCCTCTTGCCTGTAATATGGATTAAAAGATATATTTCTTATTGTATTTCTGTCAGACACAAAACAATGCAGTAGAATTATTAAGATCGAAGTTTGCTTAATTTTGTTTGCACTGCTCTAAAATAGTTCAATAGCTCTGCGTTCAGTGCTGACAATTTTTAATTAGGTAGAATCTATCTATATTGCTGGCAATCACAAAACATTGCACGACCATTTTTAAAAGTATTGTTTCCTGGTAATCTTGTATAACTGATAAAGATAATAACAAAACTTAGATGTCCTACAACACTAGTCACATAACATAAAAACACAAAAAAAAACAAGCGATTGCGGTGAAATACAGTTTCCACGTGGCTAGTAATTATTCAACCATCCAACATGGGTGAACTACAATGTGAACACTAATTGCCCTGCCTATTTCGTTTTAATATAGTTGTTTCGCTGTAGTTTGTTTGCACTGCCTCTAGTACTACTATTGCACTACGGTGAATATCGATAAAATAAATTGATATACGTGCCTCTGACACACAGCGCTAAATTTCTGTAGATCATGAAGAACTATATGTTGCATTTGTCAAGTGTGAGAATATATTCTAGTACTTAGCTATCTCCAAGCAGTGCACCTTCGCATCTAGAGGCAGTGCTCCTTAGTTGGGCTCATATGTAACCACGTGCGTCAACTCCGACGGTTAACACGCGTGTATACAGCAATACATCCCAACGGACGGCTATGATTACACTGTTACTCTTTTTTCCTCTTCTTCTCCGACATTGCTCCACTTTCTCTCTCTACTCCACCGTAACTGCATAGGGCAAGCAACGGCGGCAACTCCTTGGCGGTGAAAAGCTTCACCAGCGCTAAGGACTACTGCTACTCCAGATTCTCGACTGGCGGTACGGCGACAAGACAGGTATCACAGATTCTCCATTCTCATCCCAGATTCGGCCTGGTGTTGTCCGAAATTCCACAAGTATTTTCCTCTCATTCTCCATTTAGTTTGGACACGATTTTACGAGCACTAATTGAAGTTTTATTAGGGTTTTCTCAGGGGGGGAAAGGATAGATATAACGCGGATCGAAATCGCCCATAGAAGGTTCCTGGAATTTTCATCCCCAAAACAATTATTCATCGATTTCATGGCTGACGAAAATCGCGGTCACGAAGGTTCAATGCAGGTATTTTGATTATTTCTGGCCATAGTTTAGAGTGAAGCATATATTAAAAAATGGCCAGCGCACATGGTTTGAACAATTTTGAGAATATCAAACCACGAGCAAGAAAACCACTAATCAAACTAATCTAGGGTTTCTTTCGATTTATTGTTTTTAATGTCCGTAGTGAAGTAACATTTTTCTCAACAACATGGTTGAAATTCGAAACAATGACATAGTTTTCAGATAAGAACTGCCAATTATAACTTCAATGAACTGCTTCTCTACTGAGTACACAGATTAACAGTTCAAATTTTGATGGGAAAGTTTGCACCATTGCTGCACCAATTTAGTAACTGAAATGCACTGCCAGGAATTTAGTTTACATGTGTTGATTTCGTACTAGTTGATTCTTCTTGATTCATGAGCTCTTTGCTGACTATACATCTTTTAATTTATTCACTTGATTCTAGTAATTTAAATTACGTATGTGTTTAACTGTTGCTCTGTTATTAATTTTTGTTTTAAATAACATCATAGTGTAAAATATAAATTATAATGCATGATTTAATTTTTTCAACATAAACTTCTGCAGTTGAGTATTTGTTCATCTCATGGAACACGATGATTAACCAAGAGGAAACACAACAGTATGGATGATAACATAGAAGTTGGGTCTGGTACTCAAGAAAACCCTAATGCTGCTCAAGCTTTCATAGATAAACCTGGTTTCAAGAAGCAAAAACGTGACACAGTTCATAAAGAACTAGCAGACATGAAGGATGGTGAGTCATAGTGCGAGAGTCACTTTCAGAATTACACAACTTTCTAGAAAACTATGTAACAAATGAACAGAAGATTTATTTGAGGAATCATGGTTGTGGTTTTGTAGTTGATTTCAAATTCAACGACAACATTTCCAAGAAGATGATGCTATGGCTATACAGTAAATTCAGACCTAGTTCTCTAACGATTGTTCTTGAACAAGGGGAAGAGCTTGAAATAACAGAAGATGTGGTGCAAGCAATTTATGGTTTCCCAAAGAAGAATATGTTTGATGCTCCACGACCTTCAAGTAACCGCGATACAAAAGCTTTGCGGTGGCTAAAACAGCAGCTCAGTTTGAGTGAGTCAGATAACATTATACCGAGTAAGCTTTACGATCATGTGAAGAATGGTGGAACATCAGATCTGGCAATAAAGCTCATATTTCTTGTGTTCTTCATCAAGACAACATGCGCAACGAGTAATGCACGTATAGGACGGGAGGCTGGTATGGTCATGGATCTCGATATCAAGAAAATTCAACAGATGAACCTCTGTAAAGTTCTCCTTGATGAGCTAAGGAGGGGGATGAGAAAATACCAAGATAAGAAGGAAAATAAAAACACAGCTGAGGGTCCAGCAGCATTGCCTCTGATCTATTATTTGGACACTCGTACATACAAGAAAGCAAACTTGACTAACCTTGCACCAAGAGTTGGTCACCTCAAATTGAAATATTTGGAGGAAATCAGATCAGATGACTGGAGCAGTGACACTAGAAGCTACGGAAGCCTTAGGGTAAGTTGTATTTATTATAAAAATCATGTTTATATCTTCATCTAAGAATTTTTCCGGTTCGTTTTGAGTCAAATAAATTTAAACTATGTTAATCCAAGTCAACAAAAATTAATAACTACTACGAAAAAATCTACACTAATGCAACAAAACACCTACGATAAAGAACATATTGCCTGACTATGTTTATTTAATTATTTTATACTGCAGGCAAGAAGTGATTATCAACTTTTAGACTTAATTAGATGTGTCAACACTACTTGCCTAACGGTTTCTCAAAGCTCAGATGTCAGAGGTTCAAACAAAGAAATATCGATTTAACCAAAACCATAAATACAATTGGTAACAGCACTCTATTGATACAAAACATAGATGATGAAGCATCTAACCAAGAGGAGATTGGCAAGCTCAATGAGATTGTTCGGTCAAGAAAGGAGGATCTGGAAGTATCTCTGGCTAGATTAAGGATTGTGAAGGTTGACCTCGTAGAAAAGAACAATATTATGGCCAAGGAGAAGGAAATGGCCATATCAAACATCATCATCCACAATGTAGAGTATGAACAAGTTCTGGCAAACATGGACCAAATGGAGGAAGTGGACGAAGCAGATAAACCGGAGAAGGTGGTGCTAAAAGAATCTACTGAACCCTCTTCATCTAAACCAGAAGCAGATTCAAGTGAGGAGCACCCCGTCATACATGTTGAAGACACCGCCATACCATCATTGAGTACACCTGGCACAGACGTCAATGAACTGATCAATGACCAGACAACGGAATTAAGTAAAGGAGCTACAGAAGTTGTGGACGATGGAAAAAAGAATATAGCAACCAGAGAATGAATGATGCTAGTACAACTCAAATTACACATGAGATTGCGGCAGACAACATGCCTTGTTCCGATACAACAGATACAAATGTATGTGATACAGATCTGACAGACAACATGGAGGTTGTTAACAACGAGAGACAACTTGAATATGGTAATGATAAAGTTGATGTTTGCGTGCCTCAGTTATGCATAGTTTTAGTTACAACCACAAGGAACCAGGATCATAATGTGGAACACGATGAAACAGGAGTAGAGAAGCAGGCAGGACAAGTAGAAGACAAAACCAATATCAACGCTGAATATTCAATGACAAGTGATCATCTGGAAGAACTGTCGGGTGCATCAAATGTTATTGAAACAACTCAAATACTAGTAACTGCAAATACTACGGCGTCTGTAGTTACAACACCTGTTGGGTCTATCGAGCAAAACACTAAAGATAATTCCACCTCACATGCTGAAGACACCACCGTACCATCATCAAGTACACCTGGCACAGAAGTTGCTGAACTTATCAGTGAGCAGTCAGAAGCACTTGTTGACGAAGGAGTGAAAGAAGACAGCGACCAGAGAATGAATGATCCTAGTGATACAATAATTACACCTGAGATTACGATAGAAAAAAATGCTTGTTATGGTAAAGAAGATACAAATGCATGTCATGATGATTTAACAGAGGGGATTACTGATATTCAGATTGAAGATTACAACGATGAACTTCAATGCACTAAAGATGAAGTTCATCAATTTGTGACTTAGGTACAAATTGATTCAGGGAGCACACGGGACCAGGAGCAGGATGTTGAAGTCAATGAAACAGAAACTGAGCAGCCGGCAGAACAAGGAGAAAACCAAACATCAATTGATGATGAGTATTCAACGAAGGGTGATGTTTTGGACGAATTGACGCATGCACAAACTGTTATTAACACATTGCAAATACCAACACCTGCAAACACTGTGTCAAATGCAGTTGTAACACCTGTTACATTTGTAGAGCAAAAGATTGACGACAACACGGATGGTAATCTGGCTGAGCAGGAAAGACACAATGAAGAAAAAGAAGATGACTTATGCAACATGGATAATAATATTATACAAGATGAAGCAATGAGGAATCCTGATGATAGACTGCCATATGACAACGAAAAGAATCCCACACCTGAACATCAAGCAGAACCAGAAGCATCTTCTTTTGAAAATAACTCAATGCCAAATGAAGAAATGATAATTATCGATGGCATGAAAGATTTCAACGCCATTGATAATATGGATCAATTGAATTGGCAGGGAGTTCAATTTAATGAAACCATGCCATACCAATAGGTTATCTATCTTTTAGATCTTACCGACGATATTTATTCTTTTTATTTCTACATATATTTATAAACATTATATTATGCTATCTGATCACTTTTAAATGTATAATTTAACCAGGAAAGCTGCATAGACGACGGTAAGAACATAGCAAACCCAGACCTTGATGCCGAAGTAGATAGTTGGATTACTGACGGCAATGCTTCTACAGATTTACATGGTTGTAATCTCTAAGAAGGTAAGTACAGTTATAGTGAAAAGATATTTTGTCAAAAAAAAGGTATACCTCTGAATAACTGAATTTTTTAAAAAAAAATGAATGGCTGACAAGATTGTTATTACAAATAACCATGATGATATCAATCTGTTTCTACTCATGGAATAGGAAAACAATAGTACGAACAACCTGGTGCTATAGTACCTGTTCGCGATGAGGCGCCTTTCAACCAAGGTGAATTTACACACAAAAACAGTAATAAGGAAAAAATTCTAATTCTACGTAAACGAAATAACACGGTTTATCATAAAGTTGCAGAGGAGGAAGCACACGAAGACTGGCGGATTACTAGTCAAAAGTTTCACAGTATGATGTTGAGATTCCACACTGCAGAAAAACCACAAAGGCAATTTTTTCAAGAAAAAATTATATATAGTAATCTAACATATATTAATATTGCTATAATATACTGAAATTTATTATCAAAACTAACTTATTCACATTAATTCATGCAGGTCATACATTTTGATAAAAAGAAAAGGAGAAAAGATAATAACTGCAGGAGAAATTGCAGATTCATTCCGTGATAGAGGAACTATAGAAAAAAATATTCTCGATTTTGCTGTAGATTATCTTGCAATTTCTATAGCAGAACAAGGAACGAAATTTTTTGGTCCTAACATAGGGGTAAGCTCACAAAACTAGTATATCATATATAATGTTAATAAATATGTTTACATATATTTCAACATAACCTTGTTGTTCATGCAAAAAATAAAAAAATAAACTTTTTTTCAATTCTTTAAATGATAGTAAACAATGTAAGCTTGTTACAGGTATTTTTGACTGCTAATATCAACCAAATTCCATAAAGGACAAGGAATCTATTTTTGGCTCAAGCAGAAGACACGTTACCCGCATATAATTTCGTAAGTTGAATTTTTCCAAACAATAGTGAATAATCATCAAGTAATATATTTCAGAAATTTTACATTAAATTGTTTACATATTACATAATTAGTAATGATACCTATCATTTTTATAGGTAATGATTACTATACTAGACGCCACGTATGCATATATGAATCGAGTGAAAAATCACTACTTCTTATTTATAATTGATTTCGTATCAAGGAAGATGAGAATATTGGACTCAGGAAGAAATCCACACGATGAGAGTTTGCAAACAATAGCTATCAAAGTCGCAAACAATGTTAAAAATTTATGGCTACTTGGGTTCAGTCAAGAGCATGAAGAATTAATGAGCTTCAACATTGAGTTTGGTGATATGCCAAAACATATCAATGTGTAAGCATTAACTGCTCCCCTTGTTTTTAAATTTAGATATATCAATTTATGTTTTAGAATTAATTGATAATTTATTATTACATTTTATTCAATTCCCAGTGAAGACGGTACCTTCATGATGGGAATGTTCGTTTGCGGTACCAAACTTGGTGGGTGAGCGCACCGCGGTACCCGAGTTGCCATCAATCGCGCGGAGGGGCCATAGTAGATTCGCCAATTGTCTAGAAGGGCCAAACGGGGGTGAATACAAATCTAACGGCCAAACGGCATTTGAGCCAGACGAAAAATGGTTGAACTCAAATACCGCCGTTAGGTCAACTCTTCTTGGCCCGCCATGTTTGTATTTCCCATTATCTTTTGCGGTCGTGGACTAGCTTACCCCTGCGTGGACCAGATCCCTGAGTGGACCAAATCTATTTCTTTGCTCTGCTCTGGTCTTCTCCTCTGCTCCCCTCCCCATAACATTTTCTCAGCTCCGGCTGCTCGTCTCAGATCGGAGCTCGCACTTGCTCTAATTTGTGTCCCCGCTATGTCCGGTCAACCTCCCACGCCTCTAATCAAACCTCGCAGCCGTCACCGTTGCATCGCCCGCCGTATCGGAGCTTCGCGTCCCCGGACTAATATCTCGCCTCTGGCTAGTCCTTCTCGCATGGCGGAGCCTGGCGTCCGATCCAGGCCGGGCGACCGCCTCGGAAGTTGCGTTCTGCCGCGCACCCTGCATGGTAGCCTGGCACAGCAGCTTCGACGACCACGCCTCATGGCCACTGCCGGTGTCCGTCTCCCGCCATGTCGCCGCGAGTTGTTGCGGCTTTCAGGTCTCGTTTTGGGATCAGACGAAATGAGGTCAACATTGAGGAATGCGTGCTGCCATTCGATTTTTTCGTCCGATTCGAGCACAGCTCAGACACCGAGCGTGTTCTGCATTCTTCCCGTTCTTTCGAGTGCTGCGGGGAGAAAATGAGCTTCATGCATTGGCATCGCGCCTGTGGGTGGGACGATCGCTTGGGGCAGCTTCGTTTCTTCTCCAAACTCGGCTTTGACGGCCTCCCATTGGATGCTTGGGAGCCGGAGGCCCTCAAGCAGGTCATCAGTAGCCTTGGCGGCGAGCTGGTGGAAATCGTGCTAGCGAGTGACAAATGGGTCATCGAGGTAAAGGCGTGGCTGAAAGATCCTGACGCCGTTCCTAAGATGTATAAGGTGCATATTCCAAGCAGGGCAGGGAGACAGCTTTGCTGGAAGCACCCGGTCATCATCCACCTGGAGGAGGTTCTGGAATCGGTACATGGCATTTAGGGCCCTGAAGAGGCTGCCGAAGCCTCGCCTTGCGCCGCAGTGTTGGCCTAGAAGGATCGATGGCACAGGACCACCATCGCCATGACGCGCATTACAGCTCGGTGGAGGGACCGGACTTGGACGAGCTGGTGGTTCTGATTTCCCTCAGGTGAAGACAGAGCTCTAGTGATTTGCCGTGGTATGTGTGTCTAATGAATTTGTAGTATGGAGAGCGTAGCAGGAAGTTAGCATCGACTAAAAATGTGTAATAGTTTGAATCGATGTAGTACGTGTGTGTAATAGTTTGAAGTAGTATGTGTGTGTAATAGTTTGAATCGATGTAGTATGTGTGGGTAATGAATTTGATGTAGTGAGTGTGTAATAGTTTGAATCGATGTAGTTGAACATCGTGCTTTATATTTTCTGTGAATAACCAAGAACAACCTCATGAAAAGAGGGTTGTCTGGCAATGAGCAATGTCAATTCTGTGGATCCCAGGAAAATGTAGTCCATCTCCTCTTCAAGTACAAGGTAGCTACATTTGTAACACGTTGAACTGCAGGACCATTTTGCAGGCAACACAAGTCAAAGGAAAAATGATTTACAGCACAGACAGCAGACGCAAAATCTGTAGTCTAGGATAAAAAGATGCCAGTTAACTGGATTGAACCACGACTAGTAATTGAAGGAAATAGATACTTGATAGTATTTGCTCACAACAGTAGTACTTCCATACAAAAGGGTCTTATACCTACACAAAAGTGGGCTAAAATTCCTACTAGTTTGTAGAACAATTCGTCAGCATTTCATCTACAAAAGCCATTCTTCAGTCTAAACTTAACTATTCTACACTGAAGAAACTACAGATCTCCGCCAGAAAAGTTGGCTGGCCAATTGCCTTGAGAGGACATAAGTTCTTTGATCATTTAACCCAAACTGATCTATTGCCTTCCCGCCAAACTACAAGAAATCTGCATCGTTTATGCACGAGCGATTTGCGTGTGCCAGTCCCGGTTTAGTTGGACCATCCGCGTCGCCGCAACGATTTCTTTGAAACTGAAATTCGGCATCTCCTTCTCGGGATCGTAGGTCCGTGTGAACTCGAACCTGAATTCTGGGGCTGAGCTGATGCCCGCCGCCGGCTCCGGCTGTCGAACAATCCAGCATGCTGAGTGTAGACGCTTGGTCGCTGCCACGGTACGGCCTCCGACGGTGCGTAGGATGGAGCGTCTTTGCTGCAGACGCCGTGCTCCCAGCCTCCCCCACTGAGGTAAGGTAGTCTGTGCCGAAGCGTGGTCGCGAGAGTTCCTAGACCTTGGCGCTGCCCTGTTCGAGGGTGTGTACCCTCGGCGGCGGCATGCTCTCATGAATGATTTGATACGTACCTTGTTCCCACTGCCTAGAGCATGTCGTAATGCCGCCGCGCGATTTCTCCACATCGCTCTCTTGGCCCTGCCGCGATCCGCACCGACGCAGCAACGCCGCCGCGGCCGATTCAGCATATTCAGGGAAATCATCCGCCTGGCAGGGTAATGGGAGACCGGCCTTGAAGTAGAGCTTCATGGCCTGCCTTAGAGGGGATAAATACCCCAGTTTCGGCGGCTATCGCGGTGGTGGCGGTGGCTGCTTAGGCGGGGCCATGTTACCCTAGTTGGTGCGGCGCGGAGGAGCTGCGCAAGGTGAACTGTGGTTAGTCGGAGAAGGGGAGTAAAAGACTGACAGTAGGTTTGGACTACGGGCACGCGTGAAAATAACCATTTCCCATTTCCTTAGAGGGTAATAATTGGACACTCGTTGCATTAACAGCTCAATCTTTATTTCCCTTCTCAGCACAAGAGTGCGAACCTATTAAAAAAGATAGGTCATGGCTATCCACCTCATCGGGCAATGTACCAGGATAGGTAGGAGACGGGACCGGGTTTTATTTTAGAAATGTTGACGACTTTGCCCTTATGTTTATACAATATTATTTATATGCCACCATGTACCGTCGAGTGTAGCAACACCATCAGAAACAGGGGATAACGACGTGGCGTGTTTTCCTTTTTTAAAGGGCATCAGAAACAAGGGATGCCGACATGGCATGTTTTCTGACTGTCGGGCCCGCCCCCTCCACCTTCGACGGCACGCATCCTAGGTTCGAGGGGTGGTGCCACCCACCAACACATTATTGTGCAATTTTTCATGTGGAACTTGAATTTCGGCGATGAGCTGATGCCCATGTCGAACACAGAGAATTCTGAAAGAAGCTACTAAAAATAAATACTTTGAATTCTGAAAGTACTAAATTTAAATACATTACAATTTTGTCTGAAAGGTAATACGCATACTGCTCATCGAAATAATATAAATACAGTACAAATTTCTACTTCGAAAGATAGTCCTGAAAATGCTAGCAAATAACCTAGGATGAATATAGGATTCATTCTCCCCTATATATTTTGTCGTCGGCGGCTAACGCGTGCTGCAACACATGTTCAGAAAACTCTCTCCGTCTGCAGTGTGCTGCCAGTATCTCGTCTAGAGGGTAAGGCCTCGGTGTATGTTCCAGACTTAAGCCATACATTACCATTGTTGGTTCCTCTTCCCAGGCTTGAACCTCATGATCATACAGTCTGATAAAATTTCTGTAGTATATGCAACCAGGTTTGACTGTGGGGTGTAACCTGATGTCAATGGAGATAGACCGGTTGTAACCAACGAAGAGGGCACGACTTCCAATGTCACCGACGACCTCAAGAGAGCGGTTCTCCGTGTCCACCCGGTACAACACCGGTTGCCCTTTGGCAAAATCCCCGTTCAACACAAGAAGCAGATCACCATCTGACTCCACAAGGTAAAATTTGTAGGTTCCGCGTACCTGTTCAAAGACTAGGGCCGAAATTATTTTGGCCATCGTGACAGTGCTCGCGCGCTGCTGTTACTAGATGTTGGTCGACAAGATGTCTCCATTCTCAAGTAATGCACATACTTCCCCTCGGAATGTCGTCATGCAGACCAGAAGCATATCAGGAGGTGGCGAATACAATCCTTCTCCAAATGATCCATTGATTTGCCCCATTGGGGTGCTCTCATCGGACCATGCAATATGATCTGGATAATCAGTGCAAACGAACACCATCATCGGGGACTTCGTCACGACGACATATTGCAGAAGATCAGATGGTATGTGTGCTTGAAACTCAGTGTTAGACTTATGAGTGATTGGGTTCAGAAGCCGAATATGGTACGGCTCTACCCTCTGAGCAAGCACGATGACGCCACGAGAAACACCGACGAAGTAGAATCTTTTGGAAGAAGAGGGCATCAGTTAGCACTAAGATGTTTACAATGGAAAATACCAATAAATATCAGATATGAATGTGAACCTGCGATGGACATCCATTAGATTTGTCCTGAAGCAACGATCAGTGGCGAGGTTGAGGAAGGTGAAGTCGCCAACGTCTGGAAGTGTGTGATCTATCATGATCCAGTTGTTGAGATGGAATTCGGGCACCTTTAAAGTGTGGTGCCAATCGGTGCAGACTTCTCGACAAGCAGCATAGGTGTCGACGTACTCCTCTTTCTCCAGCAAATAGTCAGCGATCTTGCGAAGTGGGTCGGCCGGGAGATCGGACCAGTTCCTCTTCATCCATCTATTGTCCATGGCTTACGTGCGGGAATGTTTTGATCGAGGAAGAAAGAAGAACTACCACTATGAGGAGAAGAAGAAGAGGATAGCAGACGAGGGAGACGAAGCGGAACTGCCACAGCAAGGAGACGAGGAGACGAAGCGGAACTGCCACTGCGAGGAGACGAGGAGACGGGGGAGAAGAAGCGGAACTGCCAATTCAAGTTTGGATCAACGAACTTTTTTTCGGAACTAGCGCGTGAACCAGCCATGCACTGCATGCAAGTTTTGATCAAACAGACTGACATGTGGGACCTGCTAAAAAATTCTGTGAAGTGCTCCCCGTGCATAGTGCGCTGACAGGTGGCATGTTTTCTGATTGGTGGGCCCGCCCCTTCCACCTTCGACGGCGCGCGTCCCAGGTTCGAGGGCTGGTGCCGCCCACCAACACATTATTGTGCAATTTTCCATGCTTTGTCGCAACCAGCTCCGCTCCGCTCCTCTCCTCTGCTCCTGCCGCCGCCACTCCACTCAGGCATGCACCGCTCTTGTCGTCCCCTTGGGCCATCGTCCTCCCGCCCTCCCCTCCCTGCCATCCCCTCACGTCCCCTCCTCTCCCCTCCCTGCTCTGTCTCCTTGCTGCCGCCACCGCCCAGGCGTGTCTGGAAATGAAAACCGAGAGTCGGCCATTAGGTTAGGGGCCCAACAACGCTGGTGATCCGGATCCCGCTCGGAGATGGATCCTACGAGGCTTGAGAGCACGGATATGGGTCCTGCGCGGCTAGAGAGCACGGAATCTCCTTCAAGTCTGGAGAGCACAGAGGACAACAAAAAGGGAGGAGAGGAAGCGGGGTGCAGAGCTTTGGAGGTATGGAGCCCGGAGAAGGTGTCGTGCGTCCACATTGAAGGGTAAGAACCGTGATTCCTTTCCTGCATACCCCAATTAGCGTTTCTAGTCCCGTGGTGATGGAAAGGATATGTGTTGGTAACCGCAGGACGTCTGTACAGCTTGTCCTTGAGCATGATGCTTTGCCAATCGAGCATGAAGGCACTAAAACATGTGGCGGTGCGGATGATGATGAGAAAGCATATCCAGACGTGGCTGTTGACCCTGATAGGATGGAGAATATGGAATATTTGGTTGATTCGAACTTTGAGCCTGACTATGGGACTGATGAGGAAGAGGAATGTGAAGATGTGGAAATGGGATGTAGATACGAGGATGAAGACGTGGACAGGCCAGTGATACACTTTGACAGGGACAATCCTACAATTGATGAGGGGACTGTCTTTGATAATGTGGAGGACTGCAGATATGCAGTTGCAACCTATGCAATCAGAGTTGGGTTTGAATTTACCATTGAAAAGAGCGACCAAAATAGATTTAGGGTGCACTATAGGGAAAGTAATGTGTGTAAGTGGAGATTACATGCATCTCCAATGCGGGGTGGACACCCATTTCAGGTTGCAATAGCTACATTTAGTTTCAGTCTTTCTCATATTTATTCTGCTGATAACTAGCTCTGAATTATTTGGATTCTTATCGAATGCAGATCAAAGTAAACACGAAGAAACACAATTGCCCTAATACTTCTTTAAGTGGTAAAATTAGACCAGCGACTACCAAGTGGATTGCTGCTACTGTACTTGACTGGGTTGGACCTGCTGAACTCAGAGCAAAGATTAGCAAAAAGTTTAACGTTCTGATTCCTTATCACAGAGTCTTTGATGGGAAGGAGATGGATCTAGACTTCATTCAAGGCAAGTGGAATGACAGTTTTCATATGTTGTATAGTTTCAGAGCTCAGGTAGAGAAAACATCACCTGGTAGTGTTGTTGACATCGATTATGAGGTTGTGGAAGGGAGAGAAAAGGTCTCGACGGGGGTCAGGTATAAGCAGGCAGATAAGATATGCTTTAGGAGATGTTTTGTCTTCCTGAAGGCATGCTAGAAGGGGTTCCTAGACGGCTGCAGGCCATACTTGGCAATAGGCACAACTTCTTTAACAGGGAACTTCAGGGGACATGTTGCTTCTGCTTGTGCTTTGGACGCGCATAATTGGCTTCTACCCGTAGCTTGTGTTGTTCTTGAGGGTGAATCAAATGAAAGCTGGACATGGTTCATGTAGAGACTACGGGAAGTAATTGGTCACCCTGAAGGCTTGGTGATACACACAGGTGCATCCGAGGGTCTTGAGAATGCTGTTGATGCTATGTTTCCTGGGGTTGAGCATAGGGAATTCATGCGGCAGCTCGCTACTAACTTCACGAAGAAGTTCAAAGGAAAGATCTTTGAAGAGGACTTGTGGCGATCAGCATACACATACATCCCAAGCACGCATGCTACTTACTTGCAGAACATGTATGTAGTGCCAAAGGTGAAAAAATACCTTGAGGAACATCACACCAAGCTATGGGCCAGACGCAAGTTTGGTGAGTTAAGCAAGGTGGATTTTGTATGCAATAATTTGGCAGAGAGTTTCAATGATAAGATTTCGGGCATGAAGACACTTGGAATTGTTATTTTGTTGGATGCAATAAGACAGTGCATAATGGTGAAGATAGATTTAAGGCAAAGAATTTGTGCAAGAAAATGTTTAGGCCATAAAATAGTTCCAAAGGTGGTTATGTTACAGAATGCAAGAACCAGGGCAATGAGAACGATAAAGATGAGGGTGGTCAGAAGTTCCAGAACATTGGCTGAGGTTTATGCAGAATACAAGCGTGGAAGTGAACGGAGGTACACTGTAGACATTGGAAACAAGACTTGTTCATGCAGGAAGTGGCAGATTACTGGTCTGCCATGTCACCATGCAATTTACTTCATCTTAAAGCTTAGAGGTAACAGAGCTGAAATAGAGAACTATGTCGACAACTATTTCTCCGTGGACAAGTTTGCTGCAACTTATGCAGAAAACGTACCACCTATGGCCGATGAAAATGATTGGGAGATTGTCGATCCAGGGTTCAAACTTCAACCACCAGTTCTTAGGAGGCCACCTGGGAGGCCTAGAAAGCTAAGGATCGAAGCCTCCACCGATAAAGGTCCAAGGCTGGGAGCTAGGAAAAGGATATGCGGATGTTGTGGCGGATTCGGCCATATCAAGAGGTTGTGCAAAAACCTAGTTACACATGCTATTGTCCCTGTTCACACCCTGGTGGCAGAAAATGAGGCTTCTCAGCCAGAACTGGCGGAAGAGCAGGGCGAAGACGGTGATGAGCACTCGGAGGAAAACGTACGTAAGCAGCCAATTTATGAAGAAGTGGAGGTGCCGGCGAGAAAAGGGTGTGAAAAGAAACAAAAGGGTAAGCGTAATAGGGAGGAAAGGGCAAATAATGGAGGTGTATTAGAATATGAAGAAGTTGCAGGGGTGATTGAGGATGTTCTTGAGGATCTTTCGGCTAACTGCAGGAGAAATAATAAATCCCTGCCAATTTCATCTTTGTACGATTCTCCGGATGAAAGGTAAGCTTAAAAATTGTTTTTTTTGCCATTTTATCATTTTTTATCCTCATCAACTGATGCTTAATGCAGCGTGGGCTAGCAGACTAATAAGAGGAGCAGAAAGATGCGGGCACAGTAACGTCATATGTTGAATTATATCATCGAAACTAAACTAGCCGTGTCATCCTTACTTATATCTGGCGCGTGCAACGTGTCTGTGATGGGGTCATGTGGATCAGATTACATTTTTTTAAAATATTATTACATTAATTTTTTATCTGTGTTTGGACGCGGCTACTAGTTCCCATCTCCCTTGCATTCCCATCTCCTCTAGCGCACTCCAGAATTATGGTTGTGCCATCAAGTAGCAGAGTCAGCGTATTGTCCCATCAGGTGTGAACGCAATGACTTTGTTTGTTCAGAATTTAACGACTTTTGATTAGTTTGAAAGACAGAGAAACCTAAAACATGTATCTAGACATGTTTTGGGTATAGACACATTTATTAAATATCTAAAAAACCTAAGTCAGTTATATCTAGACCGGAGTAGTACACTATTACAACACACTCGATCCCTTCTCCTCTGGCGAACTCCAAATTATGGTTGTGCCATCAAGTGCTGGGAGCAGAGTCAGCGTATTGTCCCATCAGATATGCCAGGGAACGCGCGAACTTTATTTTCAGGATTCGACGAGTTTCGATCGACTAGTTTAAAAGACAAAGACAACTAAAACATGGCCAACATATATAGATTATGATGATAATCGACCATACTCAAGTGACCCAGATCCAAAGAGCGCATTAAGATACCGTACATAGATTTAATTTATGCTTAAGTGGCCCTAATCGACTATGATGCTCCTGCAGTCTCCATCATTGACGACATTGTCCGCGTCGCCGCCAGCCTCCTCCGTGTCGGAATCGATGCCGACGTTCCCGGCAGCGTTCCTCCTACTCATGGATTCTTCACGGCGCGCTGCATCGATAACGGTGGAGGTCGTACGCCCAAGCACCGCCCAGAAGCGCTGCCTCCCTTCGGGGTTGCGCAGATCCAGGTGGATCTCCTGCCGGCGGGTTCCGCACAGCTCAATCAACGTAGCCCGCTCCTTCTTGAACAGCTTTCGCGACGCTGGCCAGAATGCGATACCGCCATTGCCCTCTTCCGCTCCGACAGCTGGTGGCAGCGCTCCTCGATCTGCCTCGCCAACGCGTTGTCGCGCAAGAGCGGCGCGATAGGAACCCTGGAGTAGCTGAGCTCGAAGCCGGCCGGCAGCCTCGCTAACGGCGGCACGAGTATGTCGTAGTGGGCGAACATCTGAGCCTCGTGCAAGCTGATTTTGGGCCTCTCCCTCTCCATGGCAATGAACGGACACGGTCTGATTTTCAGCCCCGAGGTTAAGGGGATAAGGCCAAGAACGTAGGCCCAGCATAGTTTCCACGGCCAATCAGTTCGCAGAATAGACTTCTCGCGGATCGCCCTTGCGAAGGACATCACTATCGTCCACGCACCCCGATCCAACAGCGCCCAACAATAGGGGACCGGGTCTTCTAGAATCCCAGAGCGGTTGCTGGTTAGTTCTGCGTCCTAATTGTTTGTGGCCAACGGTGGTAGTAGACAATAATACACATTTCAATGAGACTAGTGGATCCATGTGTGGTCTCTAAAGAGAACACACATCCAATAACTCTGGTTGTTGTTAGTGAAAAGAGCACACATGCAAGGACACTGGTAGATCCATATGTGGTATGTGAAAACAACACACATGAAATGACTCCAGTTGTTGTTAGTGAAAAGAACATACATGCAATGACACTGGTGGATCCATGTGTGGTCTCTAAAAAGAACACACATTTCAATTATACTGGTAGATCCATATGTGGTATGTGAAAAGAATACACATTTCAATGACTCAGTTGTTGTTAGTAAAAAGAACACACATGCAATGACACTGGTGGATCCAAAGGTGGATTGTGAAAAGAGCACACATTTTAATGACTCTGGTTGTTGTTAGTAAAAAGAACACACATGCAATCACACTGGTGGATCCATGTGTGGTCTCTGAAGAGAACACACATGCAATGACTCTGGTTGTTGTTAGTAAAAAGAGCACACATGCAGTGACACTGGTGGATCTATATGTGGTATGTGAAAAGAACACACATGCAATGACTCTGGTTGTTGTTACTAAAAAGAACACACATGCAATGACACTAGTGGATCCATAGGTGGTATGTGAAAAGAACACACATTTCAATGACTCTGGTTGTTGATAATAAAAAGAACACACATGCAATGACACTGGTGGATCCATAGGTGGATTGTGAAAAGAGCACGCATGCAATGACTGGTTGTTAGTAAAAAGAACACACATGCAATGACACTGGTGGATCCATGTGTGGTCTCTGAAGAGAACACACATGCAATGACTGGTTGTTGTTAGTAAAAAGAGCACACATGCAATGACACTGGTGGATCCATATGTGGTATGTGAAAAGAACACACATGCAATGACACTGGTGGATCCATATGTGGTATGTGAAAAGAACACACATGCAATGACTCTGGTTGTTGTTAGTGAAAAGAACACACTTGCAATGACACTGGTGGGTCCATGTGTGGTCTCTAAAGAGAACACACATGCAATGAGTCTAGTTGTTGTTAGTGAAAAGAGCACACATGCAATGACACTAGTGGATCCATAGGTCGTATGTGAAAAGAACACAAATTTTAATGAATCAGTTGTTGTTAGTAAAAAGAACACACATGCAATGACTGGTGGATCCAAAGGTGGATTGTGAAAAGAACACACATATCAATGACTCTGGTTGTTGTTAGTAAAAAGAACACACATGCAATGACACTGGTGGATCCATGTGTGGTCTGTGAAGAGAATACACATGCAATGACTCTGGTTGTTGTTAGTAAAAAGGGCACACATGCAATGACACTGGTGGATCCATGTGTGGATTGTGAAGAGAACACACATGCGATGACACTGGTGGATCCATAGGTGGTATGTGAAAAGAACACACATTTCAATGACTCAGTTGTTGTTAGTTAAAAGAGCACACATGCAATGACACTGGTGGATCCATATGTGGTATGTGAAAAGAGCACACATGCAATGACTCCGGTTGTTGTTAGTGAAAAGAACATACATGCAATGACACTGGTGGATCCATGTGTGGTCTTTGAAGAGAACACACATTTCAATGACACAGGTGGATCCATATGTGGTATGTGAAAAAACACACATGCAATGACTCTGGTTGTTTTTACTAAAAAGAACACACATGCAATGACACTAGTGGATCCATAGGTGGTATGTGAAAAGAACACACATTTCAATGACTCTAGTTGTTGTTACTAAAAAGAACACACATGCAATGACACTAGTGGATCCATAGGTGGATTGTGAAAAGAGCACGCATGCAATGCCACTGGTGGATCCATATTTGGTTTGTCGAAATAACACACATGCAATGACTCTAGTTGTTGTTAGTGAAAAGAACACACATGCAATGACACTGGTGGATCCATGTGTGGTCTCTGAAGAGAACACACATTTCAATGACACTGCTGGATCCATATGTGGTATGTGACAAGAACACACATGCAATGACTCTGGTTGTAGTTACTAAAAAGAACACACATGTAATGACACTGGTGGATCCATATGTGGTATGTGAAAAGAACACACATTTCAATGACTTTGGTTGTTGTTATTGAAAAGAACACACATTTCAATGACTCTAGTTGTTGTTAGTGAAAAGAACAACATTTCAATGACTCGGTTGTTGTAAGTAAAAATAACACACATGCAATGACACTGGTGGATCCAAAGGTGGATTGTGAAAAGAGCACACATTTCAATGACTCTGGTTGTTGTTAGTAAAAAGAACACACATGAAATGACACTGGTGGATCCATGTGTGGTCTCTGAAGAGAACACACATGCAATGACTCTGGTTGTTGTTAGTAAAAAGAGCACACATGCAGTGACACTGGTGGATCCATGTGTGGATTGTGAAGAGAACACACATGCAATGAGACTGGTGGATCCATAGGTGGTATGTGAAAAGAACACACATTTCAATGACTCAGTTGTTGTTAGTAAAAAGAGCACACATGCAATGACACTGGTGGATCCATATGTGGTATGTGAAAAGAGCACACATGCAATGACTCCGGTTGTTGTTAGTGAAAAGAACATACATGCAATGACACTGGTGGATCCATGTGTGGTCTCTGAAGAGAACACACATTTCAATGACACTGGTGGATCCATATGTGGTATGTGAAAAGAACACACATGCATTGACACTGGTTGTTTTTACTAAAAAGAACACACATGCAATGACACTGGTGGATCCATAGGTGGTATGTGAAAAGAACACACATTTCAATGTCTATAGTTGTTGTTAGTGAAAAGGACACACATGCGATGACACTAGTGGATCCATAGGTGGTATGTGAAAAGAACACACATTTCAATGACTCAGTTGTTGTTAGTAAAAAGAGCACACATGCAATGACACTAGTGGATCCATATGTGGTATGTGAAAAGAGCACACATGCAATGACTCCGGTGTTGTTAGTGAAAAGAACATACATGCAATGACACTGGTGGATCCATGTGTGGTCTTTGAAGAGAACACACATTTCAATGACACAGGTGGATCCATATGTGGTATGTGAAAAAACACACATGCAATGACTCTGGTTGTTTTTACTAAAAAGAACACACATGCAATGACACTGGTGGATCCATAGGTGGTATGTGAAAAGAACACACATTTTAATGACTCTGGTTGTTGTTACTAAAAAGAACACACAGGCAAGGACAGGGGTGGGTCCATGTGTGGTCTCTAAAGAGAACACACATGCAATGAGTCTAGTTGTTATTAGTGAAAAGAGCACACATGCAATGACACTAGTGGATCCATAGGTGGTATGTGAAAAGAACACAAATTTTAATGAATAAGTTGTTGTTAGTAAAAAGAACACACATGCAATGACTGGTGGATCCAAAGGTGGATTGTGAAAAGAACACACATATCAATGACTCTGGTTGTTGTTAGTAAAAAGAACACACATGCAATGACACTGGTGGATCCATGTGTGGTCTGTGAAGAGAATACACATGCAATGACTCTGGTTGTTGTTAGTAAAAAGGGCACACATGCAATGACACTGGTGGATCCATGTGTGGATTGTGAAGAGAACACACATGCGATGACACTGGTGGATCCATAGGTGGTATGTGAAAAGAACACACATTTCAATGACTCAGTTGTTGTTAGTAAAAAGAGCACACATGCAATGACACTGGTGGATCCATATGTGGTATGTGAAAAGAGCACACATGCAATGACTCCGGTTGTTGTTAGTGAAAAGAACATACATGCAATGACACTGGTGGATCCATGTGTGGTCTCTGAAGAGAACACACATTTCAATGACACTGGTGGATCCATATGTGGTATGTGAAAAGAACACACATGCATTGACACTGGTTGTTTTTACTAAAAAGAACACACATGCAATGACACTGGTGGATCCATAGGTGGTATGTGAAAAGAACACACATTTCAATGTCTATAGTTGTTGTTAGTGAAAAGGACACACATGCGATGACACTAGTGGATCCATAGGTGGTATGTGAAAAGAACACACATTTCAATGACTCAGTTGTTGTTAGTAAAAAGAGCACACATGCAATGACACTAGTGGATCCATATGTGGTATGTGAAAAGAGCACACATGCAATGACTCCGGTGTTGTTAGTGAAAAGAACATACATGCAATGACACTGGTGGATCCATGTGTGGTCTTTGAAGAGAACACACATTTCAATGACACAGGTGGATCCATATGTGGTATGTGAAAAAACACATGCAATGACTCTGGTTGTTTTTACTAAAAAGAACACACATGCAATGACACTGGTGGATCCATAGGTGGTATGTGAAAAGAACACACATTTTAATGACTCTGGTTGTTGTTACTAAAAAGAACACACATGCAATGACACTGGTGGGTCCATGTGTGGTCTCTAAAGAGAACACACATGCAATGAGTCTAGTTGTTATTAGTGAAAAGAGCACACATGCAATGACACTAGTGGATCCATAGGTGGTATGTGAAAAGAACACAAATTTTAATGAATAAGTTGTTGTTAGTAAAAAGAACACACATGCAATGACTGGTGGATCCAAAGGTGGATTGTGAAAAGAACACACATATCAATGACTCTGGTTGTTGTTAGTAAAAAGAACACACATGCAATGACACTGGTGGATCCATGTGTGGTCTGTGAAGAGAATACACATGCAATGACTCTGGTTGTTGTTAGTAAAAAGGGCACACATGCAATGACACTGGTGGATCCATGTGTGGATTGTGAAGAGAACACACATGCGATGACACTGGTGGATCCATAGGTGGTATGTGAAAAGAACACACATTTCAATGACTCAGTTGTTGTTAGTAAAAAGAGCACACATGCAATGACACTGGTGGATCCATATGTGGTATGTGAAAAGAGCACACATGCAATGACTCCGGTTGTTGTTAGTGAAAAGAACATACATGCAATAACACTGGTGGATCCATGTGTGGTCTTTGAAGAGAACCCACATTTCAATGACACAGGTGGATCCATATGTGGTATGTGAAAAAACACACATGCAATGACTCTGGTTGTTTTTACTAAAAAGAACACACATGCAATGACACTAGTGGATCCATAGGTGGTATGTGAAAAGAACACACATTTCAATGACTCTAGTTGTTGTTACTAAAAAGAACACACATGCAATGACACTAGTGGATCCATAGGTGGATTGTGAAAAGAGCACGCATGCAATGCCACTGGTGGATCCATATTTGGTTTGTCGAAATAACACACATGCAATGACTCTAGTTGTTGTTAGTGAAAAGAACACACATGCAATGACACTGGTGGATCCATGTGTGGTCTCTGAAGAGAACACACATTTCAATGACACTGCTGGATCCATATGTGGTATGTGACATGAACACACATGCAATGACTCTGGTTGTAGTTACTAAAAAGAACACACATGCAATGACACTGGTGGATCCATATGTGGTATGTGAAAAGAACACACATTTCAATGACTCTGGTTGTTGTTATTGAAAAGAACACACATTTCAATGACTCTAGTTGTTGTTAGTGAAAAGAACAACATTTCAATGACTCAGTTGTTGTAAGTAAAAATAACACACATGCAATGACACTGGTGGATCCAAAGGTGGATTGTGAAAAGAGCACACATTTCAATGACTCTGGTTGTTGTTAGTAAAAAGAACACACATGAAATGACACTGGTGGATCCATGTGTGGTCTCTGAAGAGAACACACATGCAATGACTCTGGTTGTTGTTAGTAAAAAGAGCACACATGCAGTGACACTGGTGGATCCATGTGTGGATTGTGAAGAGAACACACATGCAATGACACTGGTGGATCCATAGGTGGTATGTGAAAAGAACACACATTTCAATGACTCAGTTGTTGTTAGTAAAAAGAGCACACATGCAATGACACTGGTGGATCCATATGTGGTATGTGAAAAGAGCACACATGCAATGACTCCGGTTGTTGTTAGTGAAAAGAACATACATGCAATGACACTGGTGGATCCATGTGTAGTCTCTGAAGAGAACACACATTTCAATGACACTGGTGGATCCATAGGTGGTATGTGAAAAGAACACACATTTCAATGTCTATAGTTGTTGTTAGTGAAAAGGACACACATGCGATGACACTAGTGGATCCATAGGTGGTATGTGAAAAGAACACACATTTCAATGACTCAGTTGTTGTTAGTAAAAAGAGCACACATGCAATGACACTAGTGGATCCATATGTGGTATGTGAAAAGAGCACACATGCAATGACTCCGGTGTTGTTAGTGAAAAGAACATACATGCAATGACACTGGTGGATCCATGTGTGGTCTTTGAAGAGAACACACATTTCAATGACACAGGTGGATCCATATGTGGTATGTGAAAAAACACACATGCAATGACTCTGGTTGTTTTTACTAAAAAGAACACACATGCAATGACACTGGTGGATCCATAGGTGGTATGTGAAAAGAACACACATTTTAATGACTCTGGTTGTTGTTACTAAAAAGAACACACATGCAATGACACTGGTGGGTCCATGTGTGGTCTCTAAAGAGAACACACATGCAATGAGTCTAGTTGTTATTAGTGAAAAGAGCACACATGCAATGACACTGGTGGATCCATAGGTGGTATGTGAAAAGAACACACATTTTAATGACTCAGTTGTTGTTAGTAAAACGAACACACATGCAATGACTGGTGGATCGAAAGGTGGATTATGAAAAGAGCACACATATCAATGACTCTGGTTGTTGTTAGTAAAAAGAACACACATGTAATGACACTGCTGGATCCATGTGTGGTCTGTGAAGAGAATACAGATGCAATGACTCTGGTTGTTGTTAGTAAAAAGAGCACACATGCCATGACACTGGTGGATCCATGTGTGGATTGTGAAGAAAACACACATGCGATGACACTGGTGGATCCATAGGTGGTATGTGAAAAGAACACACATTTCAATGACTCAGTTGTTGTTAGTAAAAAGAGCACACATGCAATGACACTGGTGGATCCATATGTGGTATGTGAAAAGAGCACACATGCAATGACTCCGGTTATTGTTAGTGAAAAGAACATACATGCAATGACACTGGTGGATCCATGTGTGGTCTTTGAAGAGAACACGCATTTCAATGACACAGGTGGATCCATATGTGGTATGTGAAAAAAACACATGCAATGACTCTGGTTGTTTTTACTAAAAAGAACACACATGCAATGACACTGGTGGATCCATAGTTGGTATGTGAAAAGAACACACATTTCAATGACTCTGGTTGTTGTTACTAAAAAGAACACACATGCAATGACACTGGTGGATCCATAGGTGGATTGTGAAAAGAGCACGCATGCAATGCCACTGGTGGATCCATATTTGGTTTGTGGAAATAACACACATGCAATGACTCTAGTTGTTGTTAGTGAAAAGAACACACATGCAATGACACTGGTGGATCCATGTGTGGTCTCTGAAGAGAACACACATTTCAATGACACTACCGGATCCATATGTGGTATGTGACAAGAACACACATGCAATGACTCTGGTTGTAGTTACTAAAAAGAACACACATGCAATGACACTGGCGGATCCATATGTGGTATGTGAGAAGAAAAAGAACACACATGCAATGACACTGGTGGATCCATAGGTGGATTGTGAAAAGAGCACACATGCAATGACACTGGTGGATCCATATGTGGTATGTGAAAAGAACACACATTTCAATGACTCTGGTTGTTGTTATTGAAAATAACACACATTTCAATGACTCTAGTTGTTGTTAGTGAAAAGAACAACATTTCAATGACTCAGTTGTTGTTAGTAAAAAGAACACACATGCAATGACACTGGTGGATCCAAAGGTGGATTGTGAAAAGAGCACACATTTCAATGACTCTGGTTGTTGTTAGTAAAAAGAACACACATGAAATGACACTGGTGGATCCATGTGTGGTCTCTGAAGAGAACACACATGCAATGACTCTGGTTGTTGTTAGTAAAAAGAGCACACATGCAGTGACACTGGTGGATCCATGTGTGGATTGTGAAGAGAACACACATGCAATGACACTGGTGGATCCATAGGTGGTATGTGAAAAGAACACACATTTCAATGACTCAGTTGTTGTTAGTAAAAAGATCACACATGCAATGACACTGGTGGATCCATATGTGGTATGTGAAAAGAGCACACATGCAATGACTCCGGTTGTTGTTAGTGAAAAGAACATACATGCAATGACACTGGTGGATCCATGTGTGGTCTCTGAAGAGAACACACATTTCAATGACACTGGTGGATCCATATGTGGTATGTGAAAAGAACACACATGCATTGACACTGGTTGTTTTTACTAAAAAGAACACACATGCAATGACACTGGTGGATCCATAGGTGGTATGTGAAAAGAACACACAGTTCAATGACTCTGGTTGTTGTTAGTGAAAAGTACACACATGCGATGACACTAGTGGATCCATAGGTGGTATGTGAAAAGAACACACATTTCAATGACTCAGTTGTTGTTAGTAAAAAGAGCACACATGCAATGACACTGGTGGATCCATATGTGGTATGTGAAAAGAGCACACATGCAATGACTCCGGTTGTTGTTAGTGAAAAGAACATACATGCAATGACACTGGTGGATCCATGTGTGGTCTTTGAAGAGAACACACATTTCAATGACACAGGTGGATCCATATGTGGTATGTGAAAAAACACACATGCAATGACTCTGGTTGTTTTTACTAAAAAGAACACACATGCAATGACACTGGTGGATCCATAGGTGGTATGTGAAAAGAACACACATTTCAATGACTCTGGTTGTTGTTACTAAAAAGAACACACATGCAATGACACTGGTGGATCCATAGGTGGATTGTGAAAAGAGCACGCATGCAATGCCACTGGTGGATCCATATTTGGTTTGTGGAAATAACACACATGCAATGACTCTAGTTGTTGTTAGTGAAAAGAACACACATGCAATGACACTGGTGGATCCATGTGTGGTCTCTGAAGAGAACACACATTTCAATGACACTACCGGGTCCATATGTGGTATGTGACAAGAACACACATGCAATGACTCTGGTTGTAGTTACTAAAAAGAACACACATGCAATGACACTGGTGGATCCATATGTGGTATGTGAGAAGAAAAAGAACACACATGCAATGACACTGGTGGATCCATAGGTGGATTGTGAAAAGAGCACACATGCAATGACACTGGTGGATCCATATGTGGTATGTGAAAAGAACACACATTTCAATGACTAAGGTTGTTATTGAAAATAACACACATTTCAATGACTCTAGTTGTTGTTAGTGAAAAGAACAACATTTCAATGACTCAGTTGTTGTTAGTAAAAAGAACACACATGCAATGACACTGGTGGATCCAAAGGTGGATTGTGAAAAGAGCACACATTTCAATGACTAGTTGTTGTTAGTAAAAAGAACACACATGAAATGACACTGGTGGATCCATGTGTGGTCTCTGAAGAGAACACACATGCAATGACTCTGGTTGTTGTTAGTAAAAAGAGCACACATGCAGTGACACTGGTGGATCCATGTGTGGATTGTGAAGAGAACACACATGCAATGACACTGGTGGATCCATAGGTGGTATGTGAAAAGAACACACATTTCAATGACTCAGTTGTTGTTAGTAAAAAGAGCACACATGCAATGACACTGGTGGATCCATATGTGGTATGTGGAAAGAGCACACATGCAATGACTCCGGTTGTTGTTAGTGAAAAGAACATACATGCAATGACATCAGGGATCCATGTGTGGTCTCCAAGAGAACACACATTTCAATGACACTGGTGGATCCATATGTGGTATGTGAAAAGAACACACATGCATTGACACTGGTTGTTTTTACTAAAAAGAACACACATGCAATGACACAGGTGGATCCATAGGTGGTATGTGAAAAGAACACACAGTTCAATGACTCTGGTTGTTGTTAGTGAAAAGTACACACATGCGATGACACTAGTGGATCCATAGGTGGTATGTGAAAAGAACACACATTTCAATGACTCAGTTGTTGTTAGTAAAAAGAGCACACATGCAATGACACTGGTGGATCCATATGTGGTATGTGAAAAGAGCACACATGCAATGACTCTGGTTGTTGTTAGTGAAAAGAACATACATGCAATGAGACTGGTGGATCCATGTGTGGTCTTTGAAGAGAACACACATTTCAATGACACAGGTGGATCCATATGTGGTATGTGATAAGAACACACATGCAATGACTCTGGTTGTAGTTACTAAAAAGAACACACATGCAATGACACTGGTGGATCCATATGTGGTATGTGAGAAGAAAAAGAACACACATGCAATGACACTGGTGGATCCATAGGTGGATTGTGAAAAGAGCACACATGCAATGACACTAGTGGATCCATATGTGGTATGTGAAAAGAACACACATTTCAATGACTCTGGTTGTTGTTATTGAAAATAACACACATTTCAATGACTCTAGTTGTTGTTAGTGAAAAGAACAACATTTCAATGACTCAGTTGTTGTTAGTAAAAATAACACACATGCAATGACACTGGTGGATCCAAAGGTGGATTGTGAAAAGAGCACACATTTCAATGACTATGGTTGTTGTTAGTAAAAAGAACACACATGAAATGACACTGGTGGATCCATGTGTGGTCTCTGAAGAGAACACACATGCAATGACTCTGGTTGTTGTTAGTAAAAAGAGCACACATGCAGTGACACTGGTGGATCCATGTGTGTATTGTGAAGAGAACACACATGCAATGACACTGGTGGATCCATAGGTGGTATGTGAAAAGAACACACATTTCAATGACTCAGTTGTTGTTAGTAAAAAGAGCACACATGCAATGACACTGGTGGATCCATATGTGGTATGTGAAAAGAGCACACATGCAATGACTCCGGTTGTTGTTAGTGAAAAGAACAAACATGCAATGACATCAGGATCCATGTGTGGTCTCAAGAGAACACACATTTCAATGACACTGGTGGATCCATATGTGGTATGTGAAAAGAACACACATGCATTGACACTGGTTGTTTTTACTAAAAAGAACACACATGCAATGACACTGGTGGATCCATAGGTGGTATGTGATAAGAACACACATTTCAATGACTCTGGTTGTTGTTAGTGAAAAGGACACACATGCGATGACACTAGTGGATCCATAGGTGGTATGTGAAAAGAACACACATTTCAATGACTCAGTTGTTGTTAGTAAAAAGAGCACACATGCAATGCCACTGGTGGATCCATATGTGGTATGTGAAAAGAGAACACATGCAATGACTCCGGTTGTTGTTAGTGAAAAGAACACACATGCAATGACACTGGTGGATCCATGTGTGGTCTTTGAACAGAACACACATTTCAATGACACAGGTGGATCCATATGTGGTATGTGAAAAAACACACATGCAATGACTCTGGTTGTTTTTACTAAAAACAACACACATGCAATGACACTGGTGGATCCATAGGTGGTATGTGAGAAGAACACACATTTCAATGACTCTGGTTGTTGTTACTAAAAAGAACACACATGCAATGACACTGGTGGATCCATAGGTGGATTGTGAAAAGAACACACATGCAATGCCACTGGTGGATCCATATTTGGTCTGTGGAAATAACACACATGCAATGACTCTGGTTGTTGTTAGTGAAAAGAACAAACATGCTATGAAACTGGTGGATCCATGTGTGGTCTCTGAAGAGAACACACATGCAATGACTCTGGTTGTTGTTAGTAAAAAGAGCATACATGCAGTGACACTGGTGGATCCATGTGTGGATTGTGAAGAGAACACACATGCAATGACACTGGTGGATCCATAGGTGGTATGTGAAAAGAACACACATTTCAATGACTTAGTTGTTGTTAGTAAAAAGAGCACACATGCAATGCCACTGGTGGATCCATATGTGGTCTGTGGAAATATCACACATACAATGACTCCGGTTTTTGTTAGTGAAAAGAACATACATGGAATGACACTTGTGGATCCATGTGTGCTCTCTAAAGAGAACACACATTTCAATGACACTTCTGGATCCATATGTGGTATGTGGAAAGAACACACATTTCAATGACTCTGGTTGTTGTTACTAAAAAGAACACACATGCAATGACACTGGTGGATCCATAGGTGGATTGTGAAAAGTGCACGCATGCAATGACTCTGGTTGTTGTTAGTAAAAAGAACACACATACAATTACACTGGTGGATCCATGTCTGGTCTCTGAAGAGAACACACATGCAATGACTCTGGTTGTTGTTAGTAAAAAGAGCACACATGCAATGACACTGGTGGATCCATATGTGGTATGTGAAAAGAACACACATGCAATGAAACTGTTGGATCCATATGTGGTATGTGAAAATAACACACATGCAATGACTCTGGTTGTTGTTAGTGAAAAGAACACACTTGCAATGACAATGGTGGGTTCATGTGTGGTCTCTAAAGAGAACACACATGCAATGACTCTAGTTGTTGTTAGTGAAAAGAGCACACATGCAATGACACTGGTGTATCCATAGGTGGTATGTGAAAAGAACACACATTTTAATGACTTAGTTGTTGTTAGTAAAAAGAACACACATGCAATGACTGGTGGATCCAAAGGTGGATTGTGAAAAGAGCACACATTTCAATGACTCTGGTTGTTGTTAGTAAAAAGAACACACATGCAATGACACTGGTGGATCCATGTGTGGTATGTGAAGAGAATACACATGCAATGACTCTGGTTGTTGTTAGTAAAAATAGCACACATGCAATGACAATGGTGGATCCATATGTGGTATGTGAAAAGAGCACACATGCAATGACACTGCTGGATCCATAGGTGGTATGTGAAAAGAACACACATTTCAATGACTCAGTTGTTGTTAGTAAAAAGAGCACACATGCAATAACACTGGTGGATCCATATGTGGTATGTGAAAAGAGCACACATGCAATGACTCCCGTTGTTGTTAGTGAAAAGAACATACATGCAATGACACTGGTGGATCCATGTGTGGTCTTTGAAGAGAACACACATTTCAATGACACGGGTGGATCCATATGTGGTATGTGAAAAAACACACATGCAATGACTCTGGTTGTTTTTAGTGAAAAGAACACACATGCAATGACACTGGTGGATCGATGTGTGGTCTCTGAAGAGAACCCACGTTTCAATGACATTGGTGGATCCATATGTGGTATTTGAAAAGAACACACATGCAATGACTCTAGTTGTTGTTACTAAAAAGAACACACATGCAGTGACACTGGTGGATCCATAGGTGGTATGTGAGAAGAACACACATTTCAATGACTCTAGTTGTTGTTACTAAAAAGAACACACATGCAATGACACTGGTGGATCCATAGGTGGATTGTGAAAAGAGCACGCATGCAATGCTACTGGTGGATCCATATTTGGTCTGTGGAAATAACACACATGCAATGAATCTGGTTGTTGTTAGTGAAAAGAACACACATGCAATGAAACTGGTGGATCCATGTGTGGTCTCTGAAGAGAACACATGCAATGACTCTGGTTGTTGTTAGTAAAAAGAGCAAACATGCAGTGACACTGGTGGATCCATGTGTGGATTGTGAAGAGAACACACATGCAATGACACTGGTGGATCCATAGGTGGTATGTGAAAAGAACACACATTTCAATGACTCAGTTGTTGTTAGTAAAAAGAGCACACATGCAATGCCACTGGTGGATCCATATGTGGTATGTGGAAATAACACACATGCAATGACTCCGGTTGTTGTTAGTGAAAAGAACATACATGGAATGACACTGGTGGATCCATGTGTGCTCTCTGAAGAGAACACACATTTCAATGACACTGCTGGATCCCTATGTGGTATGTGAAAAGAACACACATTTCAATGACTGGTTGTTGTTACTAAAAAGAACACACATGCAATGACACTGGTGGATCCATAGGTGGATTGTGAAAAGAGCATGCATGCAATGACTCTGGTTGTTGTTTGTAAAAAGAACACACATGCAATGACATCAGTGGATCCATGTCCGGTCTCAAGAGAACACACATGCAATGACTCTGGTTGTTGTTAGTAAAAAGAGCACACATGCAATGACACTGGTGGATCCATATGTGGTATGTGAAAAGAACACACGTGCAATGAAACTGTTGGATCCATATGTGGTATGTGAAAAGAACACAAATGCAATGACTCTGGTTGTTGTTAGTGAAAAGAACACACTTGCAATGACACTGGTGGGTCCATGTGTGGTCTCTGAAGAGAACACACATGCAATGACTCTGGTTGTTGTTAGTAAAAAGAGCACATATGCAATGACACTGGTGGATCCATATGTGGTATGTGAAAAGAACACACATGCAATGAAACTGATGGATGCATATGTGGTATATGAAAAGAACACACATGCAATGACTCTGGTTGTTGTTAGTGAAAAGAACACACTTGCAATGACACTGGTGGGTCCATGTGTGGTCTCTGAAGAGAACACACATGCAATGACTCTAGTTGTTGTTAGTGAAAAGAGCACACATGCAATGACACTGGTGGATCCATAGGTGGTATGTGAAAAGAACACACATTTTAATGACTTAGTTGTTGTTAGTAAAAAGAACACACATGCAATGACTGGTGGATCCCAAGGTGGATTGTGAAAAGAGCACACATTTCAATGACGCTGGTTGTTGTTAGTAAAAAGAACACACATGCAATGACACTGGTGGATCCATGTTTGGTCTGTGAAGAGAATACACATGCAATGACTCTGGTTGTTGTTAGTAAAAAGAGCACACATGCATTGACACTGGTGTATCCATGTGTGGATTGTGAAGAGAACACACATGCAATGACACTGGTGGATCCATAGGTGGTATGTGAAAAGAACACACATTTCAATGACTCTGGTTGTTGTTATTGAAAATAACACACATTTCAATGACTCTAGTTGTTGTTAGTGAAAAGAACAACATTTCAATGACTCAGTTGTTGTTAGTAAAAATAACACACATGCAATGACACTGGTGGATCCAAAGGTGGATTGTGAAAAGAGCACACATTTCAATGACTATGGTTGTTGTTAGTAAAAAGAACACACATGAAATGACATCAGGATCCATGTGTGGTCTCTGAAGAGAACACACATGCAATGACTCTGGTTGTTGTTAGTAAAAAGAGCACACATGCAGTGACACTGGTGGATCCATGTGTGTATTGTGAAGAGAACACACATGCAATGACACTGGTGGATCCATAGGTGGTATGTGAAAAGAACACACATTTCAATGACTCAGTTGTTGTTAGTAAAAAGAGCACACATGCAATGACACTGGTGGATCCATATGTGGTATGTGAAAAGAGCACACATGCAATGACTCCGGTTGTTGTTAGTGAAAAGAACATACATGCAATGACACTGGTGGATCGGTCTCTGAAGAGAACACACATTTCAATGACACTGGTGGATCCATATGTGGTATGTGAAAAGAACACACATGCATTGACACTGGTTGTTTTTACTAAAAAGAACACACATGCAATGACACTGGTGGATCCATAGGTGGTATGTGATAAGAACACACATTTCAATGACTCTGGTTGTTGTTAGTGAAAAGGACACACATGCGATGACACTAGTGGATCCATAGGTGGTATGTGAAAAGAACACACATTTCAATGACTCAGTTGTTGTTAGTAAAAAGAGCACACATGCAATGCCACTGGTGGATCCATATGTGGTATGTGAAAAGAGAACACATGCAATGACTCCGGTTGTTGTTAGTGAAAAGAACACACATGCAATGACACTGGTGGATCCATGTGTGGTCTTTGAACAGAACACACATTTCAATGACACAGGTGGATCCATATGTGGTATGTGAAAAAACACACATGCAATGACTCTGTTGTTTTACTAAAAACAACACACATGCAATGACACTGGTGGATCCATAGGTGGTATGTGAGAAGAACACACATTTCAATGACTCTGGTTGTTGTTACTAAAAAGAACACACATGCAATGACACTGGTGGATCCATAGGTGGATTGTGAAAAGAACACACATGCAATGCCACTGGTGGATCCATATTTGGTCTGTGGAAATAACACACATGCAATGACTCTGGTTGTTGTTAGTGAAAAGAACAAACATGCTATGAAACTGGTGGATCCATGTGTGGTCTCTGAAGAGAACACACATGCAATGACTCTGGTTGTTGTTAGTAAAAAGAGCATACATGCAGTGACACTGGTGGATCCATGTGTGGATTGTGAAGAGAACACACATGCAATGACACTGGTGGATCCATAGGTGGTATGTGAAAAGAACACACATTTCAATGACTTAGTTGTTGTTAGTAAAAAGAGCACACATGCAATGCCACTGGTGGATCCATATGTGGTCTGTGGAAATATCACACATACAATGACTCCGGTTTTTGTTAGTGAAAAGAACATACATGGAATGACACTTAGGATCCATGTGTCTCTAAAGAGAACACACATTTCAATGACACTTCTGGATCCATATGTGGTATGTGGAAAGAACACACATTTCAATGACTCTGGTTGTTGTTACTAAAAAGAACACACATGCAATGACACTGGTGGATCCATAGGTGGATTGTGAAAAGTGCACGCATGCAATGACTCTGGTTGTTGTTAGTAAAAAGAACACACATACAATTACACTGGTGGATCCATGTCTGGTCTCTGAAGAGAACACACATGCAATGACTCTGGTTGTTGTTAGTAAAAAGAGCACACATGCAATGACACTGGTGGATCCATATGTGGTATGTGAAAAGAACACACATGCAATGAAACTGTTGGATCCATATGTGGTATGTGAAAATAACACACATGCAATGACTCTGGTTGTTGTTAGTGAAAAGAACACACTTGCAATGACAATGGTGGGTTCATGTGTGGTCTCTAAAGAGAACACACATGCAATGACTCTAGTTGTTGTTAGTGAAAAGAGCACACATGCAATGACACTGGTGTATCCATAGGTGGTATGTGAAAAGAACACACATTTTAATGACTTAGTTGTTGTTAGTAAAAAGAACACACATGCAATGACTGGTGGATCCAAAGGTGGATTGTGAAAAGAGCACACATTTCAATGACTCTGGTTGTTGTTAGTAAAAAGAACACACATGCAATGACACTGGTGGATCCATGTGTGGTCTGTGAAGAGAATACACATGCAATGACTCTGGTTGTTGTTAGTAAAAATAGCACACATGCAATGACAATGGTGGATCCATATGTGGTATGTGAAAAGAGCACACATGCAATGACACTGCTGGATCCATAGGTGGTATGTGAAAAGAACACACATTTCAATGACTCAGTTGTTGTTAGTAAAAAGAGCACACATGCAATAACACTGGTGGATCCATATGTGGTATGTGAAAAGAGCACACATGCAATGACTCCCGTTGTTGTTAGTGAAAAGAACATACATGCAATGACACTGGTGGATCCATGTGTGGTCTTTGAAGAGAACACACATTTCAATGACACGGGTGGATCCATATGTGGTATGTGAAAAAACACACATGCAATGACTCTGGTTGTTTTTAGTGAAAAGAACACACATGCAATGACACTGGTGGATCGATGTGGTCTCTGAAGAGAACCCACGTTTCAATGACATTGGTGGATCCATATGTGGTATTTGAAAAGAACACACATGCAATGACTCTAGTTGTTGTTACTAAAAAGAACACACATGCAGTGACACTGGTGGATCCATAGGTGGTATGTGAGAAGAACACACATTTCAATGACTCTAGTTGTTGTTACTAAAAAGAACACACATGCAATGACACTGGTGGATCCATAGGTGGATTGTGAAAAGAGCACGCATGCAATGCTACTGGTGGATCCATATTTGGTCTGTGGAAATAACACACATGCAATGAATCTGGTTGTTGTTAGTGAAAAGAACACACATGCAATGAAACTGGTGGATCCATGTGTGGTCTCTGAAGAGAACACATGCAATGACTCTGGTTGTTGTTAGTAAAAAGAGCAAACATGCAGTGACACTGGTGGATCCATGTGTGGATTGTGAAGAGAACACACATGCAATGACACTGGTGGATCCATAGGTGGTATGTGAAAAGAACACACATTTCAATGACTCAGTTGTTGTTAGTAAAAAGAGCACACATGCAATGCCACTGGTGGATCCATATGTGGTATGTGGAAATAACACACATGCAATGACTCCGGTTGTTGTTAGTGAAAAGAACATACATGGAATGACATCTGGATCCATGTGCTCTCTCAAGAGAACACACATTTCAATGACACTGGATCCCTATGTGGTATGTGAAAAGAACACACATTTCAATGACTGGTTGTTGTTACTAAAAAGAACACACATGCAATGACACTGGTGGATCCATAGGTGGATTGTGAAAAGAGCATGCATGCAATGACTCTGGTTGTTGTTTGTAAAAAGAACACACATGCAATGACACTGGTGGATCCATGTCTGGTCTCTGAAGAGAACACACATGCAATGACTCTGGTTGTTGTTAGTAAAAAGAGCACACATGCAATGACACTGGTGGATCCATATGTGGTATGTGAAAAGAACACACGTGCAATGAAACTGTTGGATCCATATGTGGTATGTGAAAAGAACACAAATGCAATGACTCTGGTTGTTGTTAGTGAAAAGAACACACTTGCAATGACATCAGGGTCCATGTGTGGTCTCTGAAGAGAACACACATGCAATGACTCTGGTTGTTGTTAGTAAAAAGAGCACATATGCAATGACACTGGTGGATCCATATGTGGTATGTGAAAAGAACACACATGCAATGAAACTGATGGATGCATATGTGGTATATGAAAAGAACACACATGCAATGACTCTGGTTGTTGTTAGTGAAAAGAACACACTTGCAATGACACTGGTGGGTCCATGTGTGGTCTCTGAAGAGAACACACATGCAATGACTCTAGTTGTTGTTAGTGAAAAGAGCACACATGCAATGACACTGGTGGATCCATAGGTGGTATGTGAAAAGAACACACATTTTAATGACTTAGTTGTTGTTAGTAAAAAGAACACACATGCAATGACTGGTGGATCCCAGGGTGGATTGTGAAAAGAGCACACATTTCAATGACGCTGGTTGTTGTTAGTAAAAAGAACACACATGCAATGACACTGGTGGATCCATGTTTGGTCTGTGAAGAGAATACACATGCAATGACTCTGGTTGTTGTTAGTAAAAAGAGCACACATGCATTGACACTGGTGTATCCATGTGTGGATTGTGAAGAGAACACACATGCAATGACACTGGTGGATCCATAGGTGGTATGTGAAAAGAACACACATTTCAATGACTCAGTTGCTGTTAGTAAAAAGAGCACACATGCAATGACACTGGTGGATCCATATGTGGTATGTGAAAAGAGCACACATGCCATGACTCTGATTGTTGTTAGTGAAAAGAACATACATGCAATGACACTGGTGGATCCATGTGTGGTCTTTGAAGAGAACACACATTTCAATGACACAGGTGGATCCATATGTGGTATGTGAAAAAACACACATGCAATGACTCTGGTTGTTTTTACTAAAAAGAACACACATGCAATGACACTGGTGGATCCATAGGTGGATTGTGAAAAGAGCACACATGCAATGCCACTGGTGGATCCATATTTGGTTTGTGGAAATAACACACATGCAATGACTTTGGTTGTTGTTAGTGAAAAGAACACACATGCAATGACACTGGTGGATCCATGTGTGGTCTCTGAAGAGAACACACGTTTCAATGACATTGGTGGATCCATATGTGGTATTTGAAAAGAACACACATGCAATGACTCTAGTTGTTGTTACTAAAAAGAACACACATGCAATGACACTGGTGGATCCATAGGTGGTATGCGAGAAGAACACACATTTCAATGACTCTAGTTGTTGTTACTAAAAAGAACACACATGCAATGACACTGGTGGATCCATAGGTGGATTGTGAAAAGAGCACGCATGCAATGCCACTTGTGGATCCATATTTGGTCGGTGGAAATAACACACATGCAATGACTCTGGTTGTTGTTAGTGAAAAGAACACACATGCAATGAAACTGGTGGATCCATGTGTGGTCTCTGAAGGGAACACACATGCAATGACTTTGGTTGTTGTTAGTAAAAAGAGCACACATGTAGTGACACTGGTGGATCCATGTGTGGATTGTGAAGAGAACACACATGCAATGACACTGGTGGATCCATAGGTGGTATGTGAAAAGAACACACATTTCAATGACTCAGTTGTTGTTAGTAAAAGAGCACACATGCAATGCCACTTGTGGATCCATATGTGGTCTATGGAAATAACACACATGCAATGACTCCGGTTGTTGTTAGTGAAAAGAACATACATGGAATGACACTGTTGGAATTATGTGTGGTCTTTGAAGAGAACACACATTTCAATGACATAGGTGGATCCATATGTGGTATGTGAAAAGAACACACATTTCAATGACTCTGGTTGTTGTTACTAAAAAGAACACACATGCAATGACACTGGTGGATCCATAGGTGGATTGTGAAAAGAGCACGCATGCAATGACTCTGGTGGTTGTTAGTAAAAAGAACACACATGCAATGACACTGGTGGATCCATATGTGGTATGTGAAAAGAACACACGTGCATTGAAACTCTTGGATCCATATGTGGTATGTGAAAAGAACACACATGCAATGACTCTGGTTGTTGTTAGTGAAAAGAACGCACTTGCAATGACACTGGTGGGTCCATGTGTGGTCTCTGAAGAGAACACACATGCAATGACTCTAGTTGTTGTTAGTGAAAAGAGCACACATGCAATGACACTGGTGGATCCATAGGTGGTATGTGAAAGAACACACATTTTAATGACTTAGTTGTTGTTAGTAAAAAGGACACACATGCAATGACTGGTGGATCCCAAGGTGGATTGTGAAAAGAGCACACATTTCAATGACTCTGGTTGTTGTTAGTAAAAAGAGCACACATGCATTGACACTGGTGCATCCATGTGTGGATTGTGAAGAGAACACACATGCAATGACAATGGTGGATCCATAGGTGGTATGTGAAAAGAACACACATTTCAATGACTCAGTTGTTGTTAGTAAAAAGAGCACACATGCAATGACACTGGTGGATCCATATGTGGTATGTGAAAAGAGCACACGTGCAATGACTCTGATTGTTGTTAGTGAAAAGAACATACATGCAATGACACTGGTGGATCCATGTGTGGTCTTTGAAGAGAACACACATTTCAATGACACAGGTGGATCCATATGTGGTATGTGAAAAAACACACATGCAATGACTCTGGTTGTTTTTACTAAAAAGAACACACATGCAATGACACTGGTGGATCCATAGGTGGATTGTGAAAAGAGCATGCATGCAATGACTCTGGTTGTTGTTTGTAAAAAGAACACACATGCAATGACACTGGTGGATCCATGTCTGGTCTCTGAAGAGAACACACATGCAATGACTCTGGTTGTTGTTAGTAAAAAGAGCACACATGCAATGACACTGGTGGATCCATATGTGGTATGTGAAAAGAACACACGTGCAATGAAACTGTTGGATCCATATGTGGTATGTGAAAAGAACACACATGCAATGACTCTGGTTGTTGTTAGTGAAAAGAACACACTTGCAATGACATCAGGGTCCATGTGTGGTCTCTGAAGAGAACACACATGCAATGACTCTGGTTGTTGTTAGTAAAAAGAGCACATATGCAATGACACTGGTGGATCCATATGTGGTATGTGAAAAGAACACACATGCAATGAAACTGATGGATGCATATGTGGTATGTGAAAAGAACACACATGCAATGACTCTGGTTGTTGTTAGTGAAAAGAACACACTTGCAATGACATCAGGGTCCATGTGTGGTCTCCAAGAGAACACACATGCAATGACTCTAGTTGTTGTTAGTGAAAAGAGCACACATGCAATGACACTGGTGGATCCATAGGTGGTATGTGAAAAGAACACACATTTTAATGACTTAGTTGTTGTTAGTAAAAAGAACACACATGCAATGACTGGTGGATCCCAAGGTGGATTGTGAAAAGAGCACACATTTCAATGACTCTGGTTGTTGTTAGTAAAAAGAACACACATGCAATGACACTGGTGGATCCATGTTTGGTCTGTGAAGAGAATACACATGCAATGACTCTGGTTGTTGTTAGTAAAAAGAGCACACATGCATTAACACTGGTGCATCCATGTGTGGATTGTGAAGAGAACACACATGCAATGACACTGGTGGATCCATAGGTGGTATGTGAAAAGAACACACATTTCAATGACTCAGTTGTTGTTAGTAAAAAGAGCACACATGCAATGACACTTGTGGATCCATATGTGGTATGTGAAAAGAGCACACATGCCATGACTCTGATTGTTGTTAGTGAAAAGAACATACATGCAATGACACTGGTGGATCCATGTGTGGTCTTTGAAGAGAACACACATTTCAATGACACAGGTGGATCCATATGTGGTATGTGAAAAAACACACATGCAATGACTCTGGTTGTTTTTACTAAAAAGAACACACATGCAATGACACTGGTGGATCCATAGGTGGATTGTGAAAAGAGCACACATGCAATGCCACTGGTGGATCCATATTTGGTTTGCGGAAATAACACACATGCAATGACTTTGGTTGTTGTTAGTGAAAAGAACACACATGCAATGACACTGGTGGATCCATGTGTGGTCTCTGAAGAGAACACACGTTTCAATGACATTGGTGGATCCATATGTGGTATTTGAAAAGAACACACATGCAATGACTCTAGTTGTTGATACTAAAGAGAACACACATGCAATGACACTGGTGGATCTATAGGTGGTATGTGAGAAAAACACACATTTCAATGACTCTGGTTGTTGTTACTAAAAAGAACACACATGCAATGACACTGGTGGATCCATAGGTGGATTGTGAAAAGAGCACGCATGCAATGCCACTAGTGGATCCATATTTGGTCTATGGAAATAACACACATGCAATGACTCTGGTTGTTGTTAGTGAAAAGAACACACGTGCAATGAAACTGGTGGATCCATGTGTGATCTCTGAAGAGAACACACATGCAATGACTCTGGTTGTTGTTAGTAAAAAGAGCACACATGCAGTGACACTGGTGGATCCATGTGTGGATTGTGAAGAGAACACACATGCAATGACACTGGTGGATCCATAGGTGGTATGTGAAAAGAACAGACATTTCAATGACTCAGTTGTTGTTAGTAAAAAGAGCACACATGCAATGCCACTGGTGGATCCATATGTGGTCTGTGGAAATAACACACATGCAATGACTCCGGTTGTTGTTAGTGAAAAGAACATACATGCAATGACACTGGTGGATCCATGTGTGCTCTCTGAAGAGAACACACATTTCAATGACACTGCTGGATCCATATGTGGTATGTGAAAAGAACACACATTTCAATGACTCTGGTTGTTGTTACTAAAAAGAACACACATGCAATGACACTGGTGGATCCATAGGTGGATTGTGAAAAGAGCACGCATGCAATGACTCTGGTGGTTGTTAGTAAAAAGAACACACATGCAATGACACTGGTGGATCCATATGTGGTATGTGAAAAGAACACACGTGCATTGAAACTGTTGGATCCATATGTGGTATGTGAAAAGAACACACATGCAATGACTCTGGTTGTTGTTAGTGAAAAGAACGCACTTGCAATGACACTGGTGGGTCCATGTGTGGTCTCTGAAGAGAACACACATGCAATGACTCTAGTTGTTGTTAGTGAAAAGAGCACACATGCAATGACACTGGTGGATCCATAGGTGGTATGTGAAAGAACACACATTTTAATGACTTAGTTGTTGTTAGTAAAAAGGACACACATGCAATGACTGGTGGATCCCAAGGTGGATTGTGAAAAGAGCACACATTTCAATGACTCTGGTTGTTGTTAGTAAAAAGAACACACATGCAATGACACTGGTGGATCCATGTGTGGTCTGTGAAGAGAATACACATGCAATGACTCTGGTTGTTGTTAGTAAAAAGAGCACACATGCATTGACACTGGTGCATCCATGTGTGGATTGTGAAGAGAACACACATGCAATGACAATGGTGGATCCATAGGTGGTATGTGAAAAGAACACACATTTCAATGACTCAGTTGTTGTTAGTAAAAAGAGCACACATGCAATGACACTGGTGGATCCATATGTGGTATGTGAAAAGAGCACACGTGCAATGACTCTGATTGTTGTTAGTGAAAAGAACATACATGCAATGACACTGGTGGATCCATGTGTGGTCTTTGAAGAGAACACACATTTCAATGACATAGGTGGATCCATATGTGGTATGTGAAAAAACACACATGCAATGACTCTGGTTGTTTTTACTAAAAAGAACACACATGCAATGACACTGGTGGATCCATAGGTGGATTGTGAAAAGAGCACACATGCAATGCCACTGGTGGATCCATATTTGGTTTGTGGAAATAACACACATGCAATGACTTTGGTTGTTGTTAGGGAAAAGAACACACATGCAATGACACTGGTGGATCCATGTGTAGTCTCTAAAGAGAACACACGTTTCAATGACATTGGTGGATCCATATGTGGTATTTGAAAAGAACACACATGCAATGACTCTAGTTGTTGTTACTAAAAAGAACACACATGCAATGACACTGGTGGATCCATAGGTGGTATGTGAGAAGAACACACATTTCAATGACTCTGGTTGTTGTTACTAAAAAGAACACACATGCAATGACACTGGTGGATCCATAGGTGGATTGTGAAAAGAGCACGCATGCAGTGCCACTGGTGGATCCATATTTGGTCTGTGGAAATAACACACATGCAATAACTCTGGTTGTTGTTAGTGAAAAGAACACACATGCAATGAAACTGGTGTATCCATGTGTGGTCTCTGAAGAGAACAAACATGCAATGACTCTGGTTGTTGTTAGTAAAAAGAGCACACATGCAGTGACACTGGTGGATCCATGTGTGGATTGTGAAGAGAACACACATGCAATGACACTGGTGGACCATAGGTGGTATGTGAAAAGAACAGACATTTCAATGACTCAGTTATTGTTAGTAAAAAAAGCACACATGCAATGCCACTGGTGGATCCATATGTGGTCTGTGGAAATAACACACATGCAATGACTCCGGTTGTTGTTAGTGAAAAGAACATACATGGAATGACACTGGTGGATCCATGTGTGCTCTCTGAAGAGAACACACATTTCAATGACACAGCTGGATCCATATGTGGTATGTGAAAAGAACACACATTTCAATGACTCTGGTTGTTGTTACTAAAAAGAACACACATGCAATGACACTGGTGGATCCATAGGTGGATTGTGAAAAGGGCACGCATGCAATGGCTCTGGTTGTTGTTAGTAAAAAGAACAGACATGCAATGACATTGGTGGATCCATGTCTGGTCTCTGAAGAGAACACACATGCAATGACTCTGGTTGTTGTTAGTAAAAAGAGCACACATGCAATGACACTGGTGGATACATATGTGGTATGTGAAAAGAACACACGTGCAATGAAACTGTTGGATCCATATGTGGTATGTGAAAAGAACACACATGCAATGACTCTGGTTGTTGTTAGTGAAAAGAACACACTTGCAATGACACTGGTGGGTCCATGTGTGGTCTCTGAAGAGAACACACATGCAATGACTCTAGTTGTTGTTAGTGAAAAGAGCACACATGCAATGACACTGGTGGATCCATAGGTGGTATGTGAAAAGAACACACATTTTAATGACTTATTTGTTGTTAGTAAAAAGAACACACATGCAATGACTGGTGGATCCAAAGGTGGATTGTGAAAAGAGCACACATTTCAATGACTCTGGTTGTTGTTAGTAAAAAGAACACACATGCAATGACACTGGTGGATCCATGTGTGGTCTGTAAAGAGAATACACATGCAATGACTCTGGTTGTTGTTAGTAAAAAGAGCACACATGCATTGACACTGGTGGATCCATGTGTGGATTGTGAAGAGAACACACATGCAATGACACTGCTGGATCCATAGGTGGTATGTGAAAAGAACACACATTTCAATGACTCAGTTGTTGTTAGTAAAAAGAGCACACATGCAATGACACTGGTGGATCCATATGTGGTATGTGAAAAGTGCACACATGCAATGACTCTGATTGTTGTTAGTGAAAAGAACATACATGCAATGACACTTGTGGATCCATGTGTGTTCTTTGACGAGAACACACATTTCAATGACACAGGTGGATCCATATGTGGTATGTGAAAAAACACACATTTCAATGACTCTGGTTGTTGTTACTAAAAAGAACACACATGCAATGACACTGGTGGATCTATAGGTGGATTGTGAAAAGATCAGACATGCAATGCCACTGGTGGATCCATATTTGGTTTGTGGAAATAACACACATGCAATGACTTTGGTTGTTGTTAGGGAAAAGAACACACATGCAATGACACTGGTGGATCCATGTGTGGTCTCTGAAGAGAACACACGTTTCAATGACATTGGTGGATCCATATGTGGTATTTGAAAAGAACACACATGCAATGACTCTAGTTGTTGTTACTAAAAAGAACACACATGCAATGACACTGGTGGATCCATAGGTGGTATGTGAGAAGAACACACATTTCAATGACTCTGGTTGTTGTTACCAAAAAGAACACACATGCAATGACACTGGTGGATCCATAGGTGGATTGTGAAAAGAGCACGCATGCAGTGCCACTGGTGGATCCATATTTGGTCTGTGGAAATAACACACATGCAATGACTCTGGTTGTTGTTAGTGAAAAGAACACACATGCAATGAAACTGGTGGATCCATGTGTGGTCTCTGAAGAGAACAAACATGCAATGACTCTGGTTGTTGTTAGTAAAAAGAGCACACATGCAGTGACACTGGTGGATCCATGTGTGGATTGTGAAGAGAACACACATGCAATGACACTGGTGGACCATAGGTGGTATGTGAAAAGAACAGACATTTCAATGACTCAGTTATTGTTAGTAAAAAAAGCACACATGCAATGCCACTGGTGGATCCATATGTGGTCTGTGGAAATAACACACATGCAATGACTCCGGTTGTTGTTAGTGAAAAGAACATACATGGAATGACACTGGTGGATCCATGTGTGCTCTTTGAAGAGAACACACATTTCAATGACACTGCTGGATCCATATGTGGTATGTGAAAAGAACACACATTTCAATGACTCTGGTTGTTGTTACTAAAAAGAACACACATGCAATGACACTGGTGGATCCATAGGTGGATTGTGAAAAGAGCACGCATGCAATGGCTCTGGTTGTTGTTAGTATAAAGAACAGACATGCAATGACACTGGTGGATCCATTTCTGGTCTCTGAAGAGAACACACATGCAATGACTCTGGTTGTTGTTAGTAAAAAGAGCACACATGCAATGACACTGGTGGATCCATATGTGGTATGTGAAAAGAACACACGTGCAATGAAACTGTTGGATCCATATGTGGTATGTGAAAAGAACACACATGCAATGACTCTGGTTGTTGTTAGTGAAAAGAACACACTTGCAATGACACTGGTGGGTCCATGTGTGGTCTCTGAAGAGAACACAGATGCAATGACTCTAGTTGTTGTTAGTGAAAAGAACACACATGCAATGACACTGGTGGATCCATAGGTGGTATGTGAAAAGAACACACATTTTAATGACTTAGTTGTTGTTAGTAAAAAGAACACACATGCAATGACTGGTGGATCCAAAGGTGGATTGTGAAAAGAGCACACATTTCAATGACTCTGGTTGTTGTTAGTAAAAAGAATACACATGCAATGACACTGGTGGATCCATGTGTGGTCTGTGAAGAGAATACACATGCAATGACTCTGGTTGTTGTTAGTAAAAAGAGCACACATGCATTGACACTGGTGGATCCATGTGTGGATTGTGAAGAGAACACACATGCAATGACACTGCTGTATCCATAGGTGGTATGTGAAAAGAACACACATTTCAATGACTCAGTTGTTGTTAGTAAAAAGAGCACACATGCAATGACACTGGTGGATCCATATGTGGTATGTGAAAAGTGCACACATGCAATGACTCTGATTGTTGTTAGTGAAAAGAACATACATGCAATGACACTTGTGGATCCATGTGTGTTCTTTCAAGAGAACACACATTTCAATGACACAGGTGGATCCATATGTGGTATGTGAAAAAACACACATTTCAATGACTCTGGTTGTTGTTACTAAAAAGAACACACATGCAATGACACTGGTGGATCCATAGGTGGATTGTGAAAAGAGCAGACATGCAATGCCACTGGTGGATCCATATTTGGTTTGTGGAAATAACACACATGCAATGACTGTGGTTGTTGTTAGTGAAAATAACACACATGCAATGACATTGGTGGATCCATGTGTGGTCTCTGAAGAGAACACACGTTTCAATGACATTGGTGGATCCATATGTGGTATTTGAAAAGAACACGCATGCAATGACTCTAGTTGTTGTTACTAAAAAGAACACACATGCAATGACACTGGTGGATCCATAGGTGGTATGTGAGAAGAACACACATTTCAATGACTCTGGTTGTTGTTACTAAAAATAACACACATGCAATGACACTGGTGGATCCATAGGTGGATTGTGAAAAGAGCACGCATGCAATGCCACTGGTGGATCCATATTTGGTCTGTGGAAATAACACACATGAAAGAACATTTCTTAATCCCTAGTATTTTGTGTGTTAGATAACAATACCAAGGATCATTTAAATGTGTGTTGAAGTGTTGCAGCTCTATTTGAGAATAAAGGGAAAAGAACTCTGCAAGGTGTAGTGGTCGCACCATTCCGTTGTTCATCAACTTGGGACGTGAGGGTCACCTTCGTCCGAACATCCGCCTCTCCTTGTGTTGTTTTCTTTTTCCTAGGAATCTCGGGGCGAGATTCTTGTTTAGTGGGGGAGAGTTGTAGCATCCCAATTGTCTAACAATTGCAATGCTACTAGCCTAGTCTATATAGATGCTACCTTCCTACATATAATTGTTGCATCATCATTATATCATGCTCATGTCATCATGCCACCTTGCATTTGAGCATCATACAAAACCCTCTTTGTTTTGGTTCTTATCTCATATGCATTGTTAATTGTATTTGCCTCTTGATATTGTATTTGGGTCTTGTTATATTGCTTAATGCCCAAGTTGAGTTGGGGGCATATCTTTTGTTAACTCCACCACCTTTCTTTCACCACCTTATAATTCCACCATCCAACTAAATATGAGCTTGGCACTTATTGGTTTTATCTCTAGCTCATGTGGGTTGGGATGGATCCAATTCTTTTTCCACATGCTCTCATATATCAATAATGTTGTTTTCACAATATGGATATGTGGAGAGCCACATGGCCACCTTTGCATGCCTTGTGAGTGGAACCCTTTCTCCTGGCTTCCATAGGGATTGTTTTGGGGTTATTATCATGTTGGAATATTGTTGGGCTTACTAAATGCCTAGTGGCACATACACACTAGCAAGTCCCAAGCTTACTCAAACATGATCATCTCCATCTATTCCACTTGGAACTTTCCTTGTAATTCTTTTGCTTGAGCCTTACTCCACACTTTGGAGTGCATAAGAAAATGCCATGCAAATAATCTTGTTTCACAAAGATAAACATGGTATTAATTAATTATGCATGGCCCATGCAAGTACCCCTTTAGCTTGTCATTTGGTTTTTATTTGATTTCTTTAGTGGATCATCTCCCTTTCTTCCTCCTTGTGGCTTGATCTAGTTGATCTTGCTCAAACCACATCACCACCTTTTTACCTCTCCCTCTTTTGGTCTAGTTTATGTGTGATCTTGTTTTGGTTTTGCTTGAGCTTGCTAAAGAAAACCATCTAACCCATCATCCCCCATCTCCTACCCCTCATCACCATGCCCCATCCTCTCCACCACACCCCCACCTAATCTAAACCCATCACCCCATCTAAGCTAGACCCTAATCCTACCATGCCACACCCTTCCCCTCTCTCACCACATGGTCTCCATGGCCTACCCTAGCTGGCCCCACCGGCCACCCTCTCTCCCTGGCCACCCACCCTGCCCTAGCTACCCTCTAACCGAGCCTAGCTCCAAACCTAAACCCTACCCGAGGCTACCCCCCTCCCTCTCTTGCTCTCTCTCTCTCTCTGCCCTAGGGGCCCCAGCCCGAACCACCCCGACCCTGGCCTGCCCTACCCCACCTGGAAGCTCCCCTTACCCCTGCCCTACCTGCCCCTGCCAAGCACGTGAAGGAGAGGGAGGATAAAGGTGGCCGAGCCACCTTTATCGCTCACCGCCCCCACAGCCAGCCTCCTCCTCTCTTACCACCACCCCACGGAACCCTCTCGCCTCTCCAGATCCGCCGAGGAGCCTGCCCTCCCTCTCTTCTCCACCACCTCGTCGGCACCCTCGGCCTCCGCACCCGCCGTTCAGGCCAGCGCTGGGCAGTCCGTGGAGTGGTTGAGAGTACCAGAGGAGGCTCTCATCGCTGGAACACGCCGTCAAGAAGAGGAGCACCGAGCCACTAGTACCAGCGACGCACAAGCTCGAGACCGCCTGGCCTCTGCCTCGCCGATCGCTCGCGGCTCGAGCCGAACTAACGCCACCGACAAATTTCGCGGTGAGCTCCTTCTCCTTCCGCACGGTCCGCTTGCCGCCACTGCCTAGATCAGCGCCCTTCCGCTGAAGCGCTCTGGCCGCCGCTTCGCTCTGCAGCCTCCTGGCCAAAACCAGCCCTATCCGGCCACGACCACCTCCTCGTTAACAAGCCCGAGCCACCGCGACTGCTCAAGACTTCGCAGACGCCCAGGTTCGATTTCAACCGCTGTCGCCACATAAGACAGATCCGTCTGCACACGGAGAAGAGAAACAGTGGGGTCGGGCGCCTTTTATGATACCCTGCTTTTTCAGCTAACTCAAGGCTCCCTCGTGGCCCACCTGCCGCTCAGGCGTTTTTTATAAAAGGCTCTGTTTGGCCACCTCCACCGCAGTCCCTCGAGCCGCGTGTCCTACCGCCCCACCGGGCGTGTGGGTCCGCTTGTGTCGTGGTCCCGCTGTCAGTTGCTAGGGCTAGTGCAGACTACGGTGTAAAAAGCTGCACAAGTTTGTCCAGTCAAGACGGCCCCATCTGCTGGATCGTGGCTAGCCTAGAGCTGAGTAACAAAAGTATTTGCCTGCGATCTGTTTAAATTCAAATCTTTTCAAATTTAAATCAAATTCAAATTTAATTCTGTTTTAAATAACTTTTAAAATATAAATCCAAATAATACAAATAATATATGTTTTCAAATCAGAAAAGTATGAGGAATTCAAATATGCCATCCAAAATATATTTTGGACATTTAAAATTCCAAGTTTATTTAAATTACAATAAATTGCCCTTCCACCTTAATTAATTAATAACTTTTGTTTCATAACTCCAAATTTAACAAATAATATGTCTAAAATGATTAGCTCGACTAGACCTTTCCGTTTATGCATTCCATGGTTTGTTTTGCAGCATGCATTATATAAATATAATGTGTACAGCAACTTAATTGTGAGTAAAATGGGCCCAAAACTCAATAAAATGATTTAATCTTGTATCTCACACCTCACCCATGCCATGCTACATTAATGCCATGCAAATTGTGCATCATTCATCATGGCATGATTGTTTGCTTGTCGCATTTATACATATGCTTGTGCACTTTATTTATGTTGGCCCTTGTTTGTTTGGTTCTTCTCGAATAGACGCTGAGCAGGGGATATATCAAGAGCACCAGGAGCACTACCCAGATCCATCCCTTGCTTCAACTGAGCTACCAGGCAAGCACTACCACATGCTTGCATACATATAGTACCTATTGCCTCTATCTTATTCTTGCATCATTGAGTCGCGATTGCATTAAATTGAATCCCAAGTATTGCATAGCCTTTACTTTTAAACCCCACCGAAGCTTGTTCCTCCATCCCATGAGCCATTACTACAGGAGTTGTTTGAGCCATGCGAATCGTAGAACAGCATGTGTAGGGTATGTGAGTGTCTGGTGGATAACGAGGTACCTAAACAACTTAACCTGAGTAGTAATGGGATAACTAATGAAAGTGGCACCGGTGAGCTATATTCGCTATTTGGTTTTTCAGGCTCACTTGTGTCCCGTAAGACCCCGAGTACTTGATTCCTGTTCCAAGAATATTCGCGCTATCCACATCCGGGAGGCTTATGAACCCCCGAGCCGAGCTTGATTCATTCTTATTTCGGGCCACAAACTAGTTTGAGGTTTTATTTTCTATCCCGTACTTATGCCATGCTCTACCGCTTTATTTAAGATTGTGCGAGGAGCACCTTAATCGTTTAGGAAAGCGGAGTGTTTTCCGGTGTCGACAAGCCCACCACATTTTCGGTTCCGTTGCTCACGTACCATCGACGCAAACCTTGAGGCCGTCTCGAGTCGCCTAACTTCGCTATGGTAGCTCAATGGGGTGGCCCCTGAAATATTTCAATCTGTGATCGCTTTGTCGGATCGCCTCGTTGGGTTTTGATTTGGTTTTTCCGGGGCATATCGAGTGTGTGTTATTTGTGCACCTCGCAGGGTAAAACTTTCAAAGCCGTGTCCGGTTATGGATGACTTGGAGCACAGCTCGATCATAGACAAGCATAACTAAAGTACCGCTTTTAATTTGACTAGACTAGGTATCTGACTAGTAAATAGTGCAACACTCACGGAATGGATAATAAAACTGCCAACGGATGGGGGGTTGTTCGTCCGCTTCCTCGCCGGGAGGCGAGGAGGAGGATGGATCTGTGGAGATTACCATTATAACCGTTATAACTGTTGTTATTAATTCACGGACATCCGCTCATCTCTGGTTAGGCGGATGGTTAGCAGTATCTATAGAATTGCTAGGGTTTATCTTTTGCTGCAATTGTCACCCTGTGTTTTGTCCCTTTAGAGGCATAAAGACTTGCTGAAAATTCTAGGGTCTCACACGATAAATTATTGGTTCGGATGAGCAGTACACTCGCAAGATGGATACTGGGTGGAAGAGACGGACGATGTGGGCAACGATCATTCGGTGTAGAGATTCCGGGAACGGGGATCCGTGAGATCTGTGGGCGGGATCTGCTTATTTATGGGGCATCTTATGCCGATTTGCTTATTATCTGTACTCGGACTCTGTCTTCCGCCTCCGCTTGATACTCTGTTGATTGATGTATGAGGAGATATCCTAAACTATTATATCTATCTAGGATATTTGGATCTTGCCGTATGGCGTTGCTATATTTCCTTTCTTTTTAGATGGAATGGCTCTGATGTACTGTTGTATGGTGGCTTGCATACATACTCATTTGTGTATGTAGTTGATCCCTTCGCCTGCCGATTACGCCGCCCGTTCTTGTCCCGATGGATGGAAATGGTTGGGACGGCCGAAAGGTCTACCTGTGAGTGGCATGTGGGCCCCACCGTACTATTTCAACCATTTCTGAACATCCAGGCTTGTACTAGGAGCGTAATTCACCGAGGTAGTTACAGCGCAAGCCCTAGAAGGGGGGCGGAATTTTGGCCGGATTTTCCGGCCCAGCCGGATAATCCGCCCCTCCAGGGGGCCGGATAATCCGCCCCCTTGCTCATCGCCAAGGCGCAAGCCCCAGAGAGGGGGCGGAGTTTTGGCCGGACTTTCCGGCTAGGCCGGATAATCCGCCCCTCAGGAGGGGCGGATTATCCGCCCCCCAAGATCTTCACCAAGCTTCACCTAAGGCGCGAGCCCCAGAGAGGGGGCGGAGTTTCCCCCGGAGAATCCGTCCTTGGGGCGGAGTTTTCCTGGGGCGATAATCCGCTTTAGTGGGGCGGATAATCCGCCTCAAAGTTGTGCAAACGGTCGATCTGGGAGGTATTTAATCCAGCCATCCCCCTCCTGCCAGAACTCTTGATTCATCTCGAAAAAGAACAGATCAGATCTAAAAGCTTCATACAAGAGTGCTCCACCTAGATCCACCCAAAGGCCCCATCCCTTGGGGAATCAAAGGAGGAGAACTCGATCTTCATCATCAGCAATCAAGCACTTCATCTCCTCTCCATTCATTTGGAGAACCTCCGATCTAGTATTTCTTGCAAATATCTAGATCCTCGTTTTTGTTTATATTGATAAACCTTGTTCTTGTGGTAGCTTGTTGTCATCCCGGAGCCCCCAATTGCTGTGGGTGTGCCCGATAGTGTTGTAAAGGCACGGTTCCGCCTCAAGGGATCCAATAGTGGAGAAGGTGGATCAGGCCTCTCGTGCGAGATCCATCGGAGAATAGGGTGAGGCCTATTGGCGTGGTGGTCTTAGAACCGCCCACCCTCCAACATGTATGTACTTCCCTTAACAAGGAAGGAACTGCGGTAAAACAAATCTCGTGTCTCCGCCAGACTCCACTCACGGTTTCTCGCCTCCTCTTTTACGTGCTTAGTAGTTAGGGCTACATATAGGAAAATTCTCGTAGTTGCATATCTAGAGAATTTACTTTGTGTCAAGCCTAAAATTGAAAAAGTATTAAAATTGGTTAGCACCTATTCACCCCTCTAGGTGCCCATACGATCCATTTCATTGGTATCAGAGCCTCGCTCTTATTTCGGCTTAACCGCCTAAGAGAAGTATGGGTTCCAAGGAGATGGGAGTGATGTCTCGGAGGTAGTCACCATGAACGATCTCAAGACGTTGGAAACAACCTTGGTGAGTTCAATGGAGGCTAAGATGGAAGAGATCGTCCAACGCTAATGCATCTCTCCACATCCGCAAAGATCACCTCCATCTAACTGAGGATACCACTCGCAATCCAAGGAAACGGGTAAAACTGTTTCCAAAGATAACGAAGTGGTAGGTGATGATACTAGTAAGAGCTCCTCCTCGAAAAGGATAGCGTAAGGATGGATACAATGAGGTTTCTCATGTATTCCCTGATCCGCCTATTCCTCACCCACATATACATAATAGGGGTGATCCACCCAAACTGTCGCCTTCTACTTTCTCTCAATGGCAATTTTGATGAAATCTCATGTGCAGTTCCTCCATAGAGTTGTGGAAGATCATCAAAATGGTCTTCACGTTGAAATCCTAACAATCTCACAAGGAGAGAAGTGGTCGATGGCCAACTCAATGCTACAGCTCTACACATGATACAAATGGTGTGGGTGATAAAGACATGCCACACATTCAGCATCTTAGCACATCTAAAGAAGCTTGGGATGCTCTCACCGAGCTCTTCATCGAAATGAAAGTATGAGAAGGAATAGATATGATGCCTTGAGCAATGAAGTCAAGGATTTTATATGCTACATGGAGAAGACCATGAGGACATGTATAGGAGGCTCAAGGCAATAGCTACAACCTTCGTAAACCACGCAGCTCATGTTGATGATGCTTGGACTGCTGCAAGTATGTCGGTGCTCTTATGCCATTTGAGCCCACAGATTTGAAAAGTCTCCAAGGTAGGCATAATTATCACCTCATGTCATCCAATGAGGTAATGCAATAAATGGCCTTTCAAAGTGGCCGCCAAGAATGTCAAGATGCTCGTGTCGAGCTATGGGGATGCAAAAGGGGGTCAACATGGCTTTGAAGACTAGTGTGATTGATCATGATGAATATGCGGTAGAAGGTCTGGACTGTCCCGAAGATATAAAAAGGATCCACGGACAATACTTGGCTCTTTATGCAAGAAACTTTTGGAAAGATCCAGCCAAGGCTAAAGCTGAACTAGATCGCAAAAGTGGAGCCTATGGAAGAAAAGAAAATGGTCCCAAGCTGAGAACATGCTTTAATTGTGGTGACCGGCTGCACTTCGTAGCTGAGTGTCCATATCAAAGTAGAGAGGATAATGGAGGAAGACTCAATTTCAAGGACAAATAAAAGCTCCAATGAAGAAACAGTTTGTAAAGAAGAATGCTCCTTTCAAGAAGCAACCAAAGATTGTTCTAGTAGCTCAAGAAGAATATTCATCGGGGAGTGAAGATGAGGACGATAGCTCTCAAGAGGTGTCTGCTATAGCCACCACATCTACATCAACATCTCTCTTCGACTCTCCGAACAAAAACATCATCAACAAGAATGCTACTTTCCTCATGGCAAGAAGCTCCGAGGTAACTTCTTCTAACTCTTCTTTTCCCAAGGCTATGATAGACATGGATGATCCTGCTAGTCTTAAGGTTAAAGAAGAGATTATTGCTTTGGATTATTTCTATACTAACTTGCAAGGTGAGCACAAAGTTCGCTTTTGAGGCTCTTATGGATCACCGCCCAAAACGAAGTACTCCTCAAGAAAAGGGCAGAATTGAAAGGGAGGATGCAATGGAAATTGCATCCCTAAAAATGCTCTTGAAGAAGAAGAAGAAGCTCGTCTCTCTTGAAGAGAGGCTTGAGTCTATGGAAGAGTCACATGAAGAAATTGTGACTAAACTCGTTAAGGAACGTGACAATGTCACCAAGGCAAAGAAGTTAAAGAAGGAAAGGATTGACTTTGGGCTGCTCATGATAGACTCTCCGAGGAATTGGAGAAACTTGACAATGCTCACAAGGCGTTGAAAACGAAGTTCTCTATTCTCAATGAGTCACATGATCAGCTTCAAAGTCGACAATGAATATGATACTCCTAGCTCGTCCAACTCAACATATAGTAACAAGAAAATGCTAGTGTGGAAAAAGGAGTGATCAAGGACATCACTACAAAGGACAAAGGTGTGCTTGATGAAGTTCTTGGCAAGCAAAGGTCAAATCATGGTAAAGAGGGACTTGGGTATTTCACCAAGTCCAAGAAGAAGAAAACCAAGAAGAACAAGACCAAGAATGTGCAATTAAAGACAAGCACTGAGAAGGTTGTCACAAAAGACAAAACTAATAATATTGGTTTTGCAGGTCTCACAATCCGAATTATGAACTCTTTTGAGATGATTATGGCGATGTTTATGCTTATTATGTTGGTCCGTTTGATGAATATATTGCTTGGTCTATTTGGGTCCCAAAGACCCTTGTTACTAACATGAAAGGACCCATTGAAAAATGGATACCTAAAACCAAGAAGTAATTTTCTTGGTGGCTATGCTTCCTGGGTCGAAATGGGTCGGATAGTGGTCGCACTAGTCATATGACCGAAGCAAGGAGATCATCACGGAGATGCATCCAAATCTTGATAATATCACGCCTCCTATGGTGATAAGTCTAAATCTCAGGTATTGGTCTTGCAAGGTTGTGGTCACGATATCTCTCTCATGGACGCCATGCTTGTTGAGACCCTTGGCTACAATCTTCTTCTCGTTTGTGCCCTTGGCAAGATGGGTTTTGCTATTTTATCGATGATGATTTGGTGGTACTCTTATGGAGCAAGTCTCTAAAGGTCGCTTTCATTGGATACGCCGAAAATGACCTCGTATGTGGTGGACTTCGGGAAAACCACTTCGGTCCGATGTGACTATTCGAAAGGCCGACGTGCTGGCTATGGCATCGCCGTTTAGCCCATGTCAACATGAGAACTTTGCAAAGTCTCCAAAAGGGTGGCCACATTCTTGACTAAAAGACAATGTCTCCTTTGCCAAAGATCGTGTTTGCAGGGCTTGTGTTGAAGCAAAATGCATGATTCTCCCCACAAGAGGAAGACTATTGTGTCATCAAAGAGGATCTTGGAATTACTCCATGTGGATTTATTTGGTCCTCCTTCTCATGCAAGTCTTGGTGGGAAGAAATATTGCTTGGTCATCTTCGATGATTACTCAAGATATACATGGGTATATTTCTTCAAGCTTAAAAGTGAGACTCAACAAATCACATCGACTTTGCCAACGAAGTTCAACGTCAACACAATGTTCCCATCTTGGCAATTAGAAGTGACAACGGCATGTAATTCAAGAACTACACTTTAAACGAGTTTCTTAGCGAAGAGGCGATTAGACACCAATATTCCACAGACATACCCCTCAACAAAATGGTGTAGCCGAGGAAGAACCGGACTTTAATGGATATGGCAAGATCTATGCTAGCTGAATTCAAGTCTCCTTATAATTTTTGGGCTGAAGCTATATCCACCGCTTGTCACCATTAAACTGTCTCTACCTTGAAGATCTTGGACAAGACCCCATATGAAATACTTACCGTAACAAACCCAACATCTCATACTTGGTATTCGGTGTAAGTGTTTCTTCTTATTAAAGGTGTCCGTTTGTCAAAATTTGAATCCAAGGCTTTAGAAGGTATTTTTGGTGGTTACGGTGCCGAATCCCACACTTATAGAGTCTACAACAAGCTCACTGGGAGTGTTGTAGAATCTTGTAGTGTGGAGTTCGATGAAAATAACTCCTTTGTAGGGCAAGTTGATGTTTGTGATGCGATGTTGAAATACCCCAAGATGCCATAAGAAGAATGGGCGTGGGATTTTTCCCCCATTGAGGAACCCCTTGTATGGATCGGGAAGGACAATGCTCCACACATGTGGAGCCCTCATCTACACAAGATCAACATGCTCCTACTGTTGGAGACAATCCTGCACCAACACCACAATCTGCTGAAGACCATCTGTCCCCTGGACAAGCTGGTAGTCCCAGGCCGGACTATCCGCCCCCTCCAAGGGGCGGACAATCCGCCCCTGGCACTCCAACTCGTTCCAGAGGACCCGAAGGAGAAGTCAACATTTCTGAAGCTCCCAGGCCAGATTCTCTGGCCCCCGAGGGAGGATTATCCGGCCCTGGGTCTCCAACTCCCGTCAGGCTTCCTCAGGAAGATGGATCTGGTACTTCACCTCCCAGGACGGATAGTCCGGCCCCTCCAAGGGGCGGATTATCCGGGCCTGAAGAAAATGTTCAGCAACAATCTTCCGCAAGAACGGTGACCAAGATCAAGGGCAAGGCAGTAATCAAGACAAGGATACAACAATTGAATCCACCTCCTAGAAACAATAAGGACATTGAGGCTCGTCGCAAGGCTCAGTGATCGCAACCTTGAACTAAGAGGTCACACTCTTGACAAGGTTGTTGGTGATCTACGAAGGGTATCCACCAAGTGAGCTTGCTAGCTTCTGTGATCATCAAGCTCACATTTCCATGGTTGAACCAAAGAAGGTTTTTGATGCTCTTGAAGACCCCGATTGGGTTGTTGCAATGCATGAAGAATTAAACAACTTCGAACGCAACAAAGTTTGGAAGCTCAGAGAAAGCCAAAGGATTGCCGCAATGTTATCGGCACCAAGTGGATCTTCAAGAACAAACAGGATGAAAATGGCATTGTTGTGAGGAATAAAGCACGACTAGTGGCTCAAGGGTTCTCTCAAGTAGAAGGAATTGATTTTGGCGAGACCTTCGCTCCGTGGCTCCTTTGAGTCCATCCGTATCCTTCTTGCATATGCAGCCCATCACAATTTTAAATTACAACAAATGGATGTTAAGAGCGCTTTCCTTAATGGTCCTCTACATGAGTTAGTATACGCCAAGCAGCCCCGGGTTTGAGGACCCCAAATTTCGAACCATGTCTACAAACTCGATAAGGCTCTCTATGGCCTTAAACAAGCCCCACGCATGTGGTATGAGCACCTTAAAGAGCTTTTGCTAGACCGTGGATTCAAGTTGGGCAAATCGATCCCACTTTTTACTAAGAAGGTTAATGGGGAGCTTTTGTATGCCAACTTTATGTAGATGACATTATTTTTGGCTCTACTAACCAAGCTTTTAACGATGAATTTTCAAAGCTTACGATCGATGTGTTTGAGATGTCCATGATGGGTGAGCTCAGTTCTTTCTTGGATTTGAAATCAAACAACTTAGAGAGGAACCTTTATTAATCAAGCTAAGTACATCCAAGACATGCTCAAAAGGTTCAAGATGACGGATCTGAATGGCGCCATACCCCAATGCAAACAAAGTGTCATCTTGAGCTCAATCCCAAGGGTAAAGATGTGGATCAAAAGGTATACCGATCCATGATCGGCTCTCTCCTTTACCTCTCGCATCTAGGCCCGATATCGTGTTAAGTGTAGGAGTGTGTGCAAGGTACCAAGCCGCTCCTAAAGAAAGCCACTTAGTGGCGATAAGTTTAATCTTCCGATATTTGGTTCATTCCCCAAATTTTGGGTTATGGTATCCCAAGGGTTCAAGTTTCTCTATGTGGTTACACCGATTCAGATTGGGCTGGTGACAAAGATGATAGGAAATCAACCTCCGTGCACGCCAATTCTGGGCAGGTCTCTAGTGTGTTGGTCATCAAAGAAATGTAATTGTATTTCACTCTCAACCGAAGCTGAATATGTTGCTGCTGCAAGTGCTTGTACTCAATTGTTATGGATGAGGCAAACTTTAAAGGAATATGGTTTCAATTGTGACAAAGTGCCTCTTTATGCGATAATGAAAGTGTTATCAAAATTGCTTACAATCCCGCAAAGATACGAGAACAAAACATATAGAGATTCGCAACCACTTTATTCGGGATCATGTTGCTCGTGGAGATATTGCTCTATCCTTTGTGAGCACGAAGAACCAACTTGCTGATATTTTCACGAAGCCCCTCGATGAAGCAAGATTTTGTTATTTGCAGAATGAGCTAAATATCATAGATTCAAGGAGCTTGGCTTGACTACCCTTGCACACTCACTTGCTCTTATTCATGTATTTGGTTTAGATGCGGGCATAGACATAGGGGGAGTGTGGTCCTAATTGATTGGGCCAACCTCCCCCATAATGCCGAAAGCAAGTAAAATCATTTCCCTTAATATCATTTTGTGATATGTGGGTCATCGATGAGCATTGGTTTTGAACTCAAGATATATCTTCGCGGTGTCATGCCATGCGCTCCAACATGGTGGCTTCGGCCACCGCCCTCTTCCTCGAGAAGAGGTGGTTTTTCATGGGTCTCATTGGATTTTCTTGCATACCTTTTGTTCTTATGGAAAACACACTCAACTTTGGCTTTTGGTTGATTTGCTTCTTGCAAATTTGGGTGTGTAGTACCATCTCAGTTCGATACTCTCAACCCAAGCCTTTCTCCTCCTTGAACCATCTATTCTTGCACACAAGTCCTCTAAAACACCATCGAGATTTGCTAGGTTGCTCGGACTGATTCTGTTTTTCAGAATTCCTGGGGGGGGGGCGGATTCTCCGCCCTAAGTGGGGGGCGGATTATCCGCCTGGTAAATCAGCCTTATAGGCTGGGTCGGGAGGCAGGCTCAAGCAGAGCAGCCAGTCCTCCCCAACCCTACCTCCCGCCCACCGGCCGAGCATCCGCCTCTACCCGAGTCGATTTGACCACCGGATTCTCCGGGCTCTCCCCGGATCTTCTTCACCTTGCCTCCGGGTATCTTCTCCTCCGCGATTTTCCTCCAATGAGTGAGGGTAACTCCCTCATCTCTCTCCTTCTGTATGGGATGTATTCTATTTGGTGGAAATCTCTGTAGAAGGTTCTTGGTGTTGTTTACATGCTAGAATCAGTAGCCTTGCAACCCTAGTACTCGATCTATTTTGCCATGGTAGATCTGAGCCAATCCAATTTTTTTTATGGGCGGATTATCCGCCGCCAGGCCGATAATCCGCCCGGAGAACTACACTGTCTGCTTTGGTTCGGTTCTGCTCATGCACATCATTGGTTATTGGTTTGCATTGCTAATCTTTCTCCGTGTTTTTCTTTCTCCGGACTTGTGTATGCTCATCTCCATGCTACCTCTCTCAATGCTATTCACAGGTGGTTCTAAGCCGACCAAGACCTTCGCCCGTCGTCCCCGTCCCCGTTATCTCAAACCCACTTCAGAAGGGAAGTCTATTGACGAAACAGAGGTCCGCAGGGCAGCAAGAGAGGGCTGCAAGGATGGCGAGGCAAGTAAGAAATCTGCGACCGCTTCTCGCAAGGGCAAACAGTCTCGCCCAATTACAAGTCTATGGACAGCATTCAAGATGCCACCATCCGCCATGCAGACTACTATGATGATGTTGATGATGATGGCCAACCCGAGGACACTATGTTTTGGAATGCTCACTTCGGGCTATCCATGATGATGTCTATACTCTCAAGATTCCCCATGCATCCCATTAACTTGATCGAGGCTCAATCCAAGGCTCGGCTCCTTGAGGCATTGGATGTGACCAACAAGATGGGGCTTCACCACCTCATGACCATTCAGGCAATTATGACTCTTCCAGGTGCGCCAGCTTTTTTTCCACACTTGTGATCTGCGGTGATGAGCGCGACTATGAAGTGGATGACTGACTACCATGCTTCATCGACTTTTCGCACTTTTGGGCAGGTTCTTGGTATGCTTTCCGTGGTCGTGACACTCCCGCTGGTCACCGTGATCATTACTCCATTGAAGCCATCCAAGGACACCGTGACCGCTCCTGCCTCTTTCTCCGATGGTGTTGCTGGTACTTTCGCTGGTCTCTCTCCCTTGTATGCCTCTCTTGTTGGCATGTTTAGGGACTGCATCGCGCCTAGTGGTGGCAACAATGACAAGATCCGTGGCCACCTTGTTCCTCTCCTTGCGTTTGCTCACGAGTGTGCCACCAACACTGGATCAGCCACTGGTTACAAACTCGATGTCATGGACTATATTTTTCATGAGATGACGGATGCTATGATCAACCGGCTCTCTATTCCTTATGCTCCGTTCATTATGATGCTTGTCAAGCATATGTTACCCCATGAAGAGTTCGGCACTGCTTTGGATGGTGTTCATAAGCCCAAGAAAATCTACAACAAGGCTCAGAAGACTCATCACCCTCCACCGCCTTGAGTCCTTCATGCGTGATGCTCGGCTAGTGGTCGCTGTTCCACGGTGTCCCCAATGGCACGGAGGTCAAGCAGCTTAATTGGTTTCAGAACATTCTTTGCATGGGTATTGACATTCACAAGGGCCAATATGAGGCGCATGCAGGGATCATGAGAGGGATCACACGCAGCTTATCCTCCACCATGTCTCAAAGTGCCATCGGCAATCCACCTCCTCCCACTGCTCCGGATCCGTATGCCCAGTGGAACACTTCAGGGATCAACTATGGCGAGCTCGAGAGTTGTCTCTTTCCTCCTCCACCGAGGGCACCCACTCCTCTAGCTGATGACGATGATGATGAGTATGATGAAGAGGAAGGGGACGGGAATGACTACGACGAGGATGAGGAGGAGTGATCTCCAGGGGTGTTAGCATCGCTCTTCTTCCTTTTTGGCGTTTCGATGCCAAAGGGGGAGAAGTAGTTCTATTAGGTCTCGTGGATTAGCAAGGGTGGGCACAAGCTTTTCGATTTTAGTCGTTTTTATTTGCTTGCTTGTGCCTTTTTCTAGCGTGAACTTGTTTGCTATTTATGGTTGTTTGTGTAAGACTATGTCGTACTCCACAGTTTGGTACTATGGTTGTATTCATGGATTTATGGATTTATCTATCATGGATCCCATGGAATTCTGGAATTATGGAGCATATTTGATGGCATATGGATTCATGGGATTATCTATGTATGCCTTGGCTATATTCTCATTCCGGTGGTATGGCATTTTTTTCCAAAACCTTAAAGTAGTGTTCTCTCTAGTGTGTGTATTTGTATTCAAATGCAAATCTTAAATATGCACACATCTAGGGGGAGCGTCTTTCATTATTTAAGGTGGCATTTGCCGGTTTCATTGCAAATCCTAGTATTGTCATCTAACACCAAAAAGGGGGAGATTGAAAGAACATTTCTTAATCCCTAGTATTTTGTGTGTTAGATAACAATACCAAGGATCATTTAAATGTGTGTTGAAGTGTTGCAGCTCTATTTGAGAATAAAGGGAAAAGAACTCTGCCTTTGGGGGTGGATAATCCGGCCCCACCAGGGGCGGATAATCCTCCCCTCCCTCTGCCCAAGCAGGCGCAAGCCCCAGAAGGGGGGCGGAATTTTGGCCGGATTTTCCGGCCCAGCCGGATAATCCGCCCCCCTTGCTCATCGCCAAGGCGCAAGCCCCAGAGAGGGGGCGGAGTTTTGGCCGGACTTTCCGGCTAGGCCGGATAATCCGCCCCTCAGGGGGGCCGGATTATCCGCCCCCCAAGATCTTCACCAAGCTTCACCTAAGGCGCGAGCCCCAGAGAGGGGGCGGAGTTTCCCCCGGAGAATCCGTCCTTGGGGCGGAGTTTTCCCAGGGGCGGATAATCCGCCCCCAAAGTTGTGCAACGGTCAGATCTGGGGAGGGGGTATTTAATCCAGCCATCCCCCTCCTGCCAGAACTCTTGATTCATCTCGAAAAAGAACAGATCAGATCTAAAAGCTTCATACAAGAGTGCTCCACCTAGATCCACCCAAAGGCCCCATCCCTTGGGGAATCAAAGGAGGAGAACTCGATCTTCATCATCAGCAATCAAGCGCTTCATCTCCTCTCCATTCATTTGGAGAACCTCCGATCTAGTATTTCTTGCAAATATCTAGATCCTCGTTTTTGTTTATATTGATAAACCTTGTTCTTGTGGCAGCTTGTTGTCATCCCGGGAGCCCCCAATTCGGTTGTGGGTGTGTGCCCCGATAGTGTTGTAAAAGGCACGGTTCACGCCTCAAGGGATCCAATAGTGGAGAAGGTGGATCAGGCCTCTCGTGGCGAGATCCATCGGAGAATAGGGTGAGGCCTATTGTGGCGTGGTGGTCTTAGAACCGCCCACCCCTCCAACGCAGATGTACTTCCCTTAACAAGGAAGGAACTGCGGTAAAACAAATCCCTGTGTCTCCGCGTGCTCCACTACGGTTTCCTCGGTCCTCTTTTACGTGCTTAGTAGTTAGGGCTACATATAGGAAAATTCTCGTAGTTGCATATCTAGAGAATTTACTTGGTGTCAAGCCTAAAATTGAAAAAGTATTAAAAATTGGTTAGCACCTATTCACCCCCCCCTCTAGGTGCCCATACGATCCATTTCAACACATGCAATGACTCTGGTTGTTGTTAGTGAAAAGAACACACGTGCAATGAAACTGGTGGATCCATGTGTTGTCTCTGAAGAGAACACACATGCAATGACTCTGGTTGTTGTTAGTAAAAAGAGCACACATGCAGTGACACTGGTGGATCCATGTGTGGATTGTGAAGAGAACACACATGCAATGACACTGGTGGATCCATAGGTGGTATGTGAAAACAACAGACATTTCAATGACTCAGTTGTTGTTAGTAAAAAGAGCACACATGCAATGCCACTGGTGGATCCATATGTGGTCTATGGAAATAACACACATGCAATGACTCCGGTTGTTGTTAGTGAAAAGAACATACATGGAATGACACTGGTGGATCCATGTGTGCTCTCTGAAGAGAACACACATTTCAATGACACTGCTGGATCCATATGTGGTATGTGAAAAGAACACACATTTCAATGACTCTGGTTGTTGTTACTAAAAAGAACACGCATGCAATGACACTGGTGGATCCATAGGTGGATTGTGAAAAGAGCACGCATGCAATGCCTCTGGTTGTTGTTAGTAAAAAGAGCAGACATGCAATGACACTGGTGGATCCATGTCTGGTCTCTGAAGAGAACACACATGCAATGACTCTGGTTGTTGTTAGTAAAAAGAGCACACATGCAATGACACTGGTGGATCCATATGTGGTATGTGAAAAGAACAAATGTGCAATGAAACAGTTGGATCCATATGTGGTATGTGAAAAGAACACACATGCAATGACTCTGGTTGTTGTTAGTGAAAAGAACACACTTGCAATGACACTGGTGGGTCCATGTGTGGTCTCTGAAGAGAACACACATGCAATGACTCTAGTTGTTGTTAGTGAAAAGAGCACACATGCAATGACACTGGTGGATCCATAGGTGGTATGTGAAAATAACACACATTTTAATGACTTAGTTGTTGTTAGTAAAAAGAACACACATGCAATGACTGGTGGATCCAAAGGTGTATTGTGAAAAGAGCACACATTTCAATGACTCTGGTTGTTGTTAGTAAAAAGAACACACATGCAATGACATTGGTGGATCCATGTGTGGTCTGTGAAGAGAATACACATGCAATGACTCTGGTTGTTGTTAGTAAAAAGAGCACACATGCATTGACACTGGTGCATCCATGTGTGGATTGTGAAGAGAACACACATGCAATGACTCTGGTGGGTCCATAGGTGGTATGTGAAAAGAACACACATTTCAACGACTCAGTTGTTGTTAGTAAAAAGGGCATACATGCAATGACACCGGTGGATCCATATGTGGTATGTGAAAAGAGCACACATGCAATGACTCCGGTTGTTGTTAGTGAAAAGAACATACATGCAATGACACTGGTAGATCCATGTGTGGTATTTGAAGAGAACACACCTTTCAATGACACAGGTGGATCCATATGTGGTATGTGAAAAAAACACATTTCAATGACTCTGGTTGTTGTTACTAAAAAGAACACACATGCAATGACACTGGTGGATCCATAGGTGGATTGTGAAAACAGCACGCATGCAATGCCACTGGTGGATCCATATTTGGTTTGTGGAAATAACACACATGCAATGACTCTGGTTGTTGTTAGTGAAAAGAACACACATGCAATGACACTGGTGGATCCATGTGTGGTCTCTGAAGAGAACACACATTTCAATGACACTGCTGGATCCATATGTGGTATGTGAAAAGAACACACATGCAATGACTCTGGTTGTTGTTACTAAAAAGAACACACATGCAATGACACTAGTGGATCCATATGTGGTATGTGAGAAGAACACACATTTCAATGACTCTGGTTGTTGTTACTAAAAAGAACACACAAGCAATGACACTGGTGGATCGATAGGTGGATTATGAAAAGAGCACACATGCAATGACACTGGTGGATCCATATGTGGTATGTGAAAAGAACACACATTTCAATGACTCTGGTTGTTGTTAGTGAAAAGAACACACATTTCAATGACTCTAGTTGTTGTTAGTGAAAAGAACACACATTTTAATGACTCTTGTTGTTGTTAGTAAAAATAACACACATGAAATGACACTGGTGGATCCATAGGTGGATTGTGAAAAGTGCACACATTTCAATGACTCCGGTTGTTGTTAGTGAAAAGAACACACATGCAATGACACTGGTGGATCCATAGGTGGATTGTGAAAAGAGCACGCATGAAATGCCACTGGTGGATCCATATTTGGTTTGTGGAAATAACACACATGCAATGACTCTGGTTGTTGTTAGTGAAAATAACACACATGCAATGACACTGGTGGATCCATGTGTGGTCTCCGAAGAGAACACACATTTCAATGACATTGCTGGATCCATATGTGGTATATGAAAAGAACACACATGCAATGACTCTGGTTGTTGTTAGTAAAAAGAACACACATGCAATGACACTGGTGGATCCATGTGTGGTCTCTGAAGAGAACACACATGCAATGACTGGTTGTTGTTAGTAAAAATAGCACACATGCAATGACACTGGTAGATCCATATGTGGTATGTGAAAAGAACACACATGCAATGACACTGGTGGATCCATATGTGGTATGTGAAAAGAACACAGATGCAATGACTCTGGTTGTTGTTAGTGAAAAGAACACACTTGCAATGACACTTGGGGGTCCATGTGTGCTCTCTAAAGATAACACAAATGCAAAGAGTCTAGTGGTTGTTAGTGAAAAGAGCACACATGCAATGACACTGGTGGATCCATAGCTGGTATGTGAAAAAACACACATTTTAATGACTCAGTTGTTGTTAGTAAAAAGAACACACATGCAATGACTGGTGGATCCAAAGGTGGATTGTGAAAAGAGCACACATATCAATGACTCTGGTTGTTATTAGTAAAAAGAACACACATGCAATGACACTGGTGGATCCATGTGTGGTCTGTGAAGAGAATACACATGCAATGACTCTGGTTGTTGTTAGTAAAAAGAGCACACATGCAATGACACTGGTGGATCCATGTGTGGATTGTGAAGAGAACACACATGCGATGACACTAGTGGATCCATAGGTGGTATGTGAAAAGAACACACATTTCAATGACTCAGTTGTTGTTAGTAAAAAGAGCACACATGCAATGACACTGGTGGATCCATATGTGGTATGTGAAAAGAGCACACATGCAATGACTCCGGAAGTTAGTGAAAAGAACATACATGCAATGACACTGGTGGATCCATGTGTGGTCTTTGAAGAGAACACACATTTCAATGACACAGGTGGATCCATATGTGGTATGTGAAAAAAATGACATGCAATGACTCTGGTTGTTTTTACTAAAAAGAACACACATGCAATGACACTGGTGGATCCATAGGTGGTATGTGAAAAGAACACACATTTCAATGACTCTGGTTGTTGTTACTAAAAAGAACACACATGCAATGACACTGGTGGATCCATAGGTCGATTGTGAAAAGAGCACACATGCAATGCCACTGGTGGATCCATATTTGGTTTGTGGAAATAACACACATGCAATGACTCCGGTTGTTGTTAGTGAAAAGAACATACATGCAATGACACTGGTGGATCCATGTGTGGTCTCTGAAGAGAACACACATTTCAATGACACTGGTGGATCCATATGTGGTATGTGAAAAGAACACACATTTCAATGACTCTGGTTGTTGTTATTGAAAAGAACACACATTTCAATGACTCTAGTTGTTGTTAGTGAAAAGAACACACATTTGAATGACTCAGTTGTTGTTAGTAAAAAGAACACACATGCAATGACACTGGTGGATCCAAAGGTGGATTGTGAAAAGAGCACACATTTCAATGACTCTAGTTGTTGTTAGTAAAAAGAACACACATGAAATGACACTGGTGGATCCATGTGTGGTCTCTGAAGAGAACACACATGCAATCACTCTGGTTGTTGTTAGTAAAAGGAGCACACATGCAGTGACACTGGTGGATCCATGTGTGGATTGTGAAGAGAACACACATGCAATGACACTGGTGGATCCATAGGTGTTTTGTGAAAAGAACACACATTTCAATGACTCAGTTGTTGTTAGTAAAAAGAGCACACATGCAATGACACTGGTGGATCCATATGTGGTATGTGAAAAGAGCACACATGCAATGACTCCGGTTGTTAGTGAAAAGAACATACATGCAATGACACTGGTGGATCCATGTGTGGTCTTTGAAGAGAACACACATTTCAATGCCACAGGTGGATCCATATGTGGTATGTGAAAAAAATGACATGCAATGACTCTGGTTGTTTTTACTAAAAAGAACACACATGCAATGACACTGGTGGATCCATAGGTGGTATGTGAAAAGAAGACACATTTCAATGACTCTGGTTGTTGTTACTAAAAAGAACACACATGCAATGACACTGGTGGATCCATAGGTCGATTGTGAAAAGAGCACACATGCAATGACTCCGGTTGTTGTTAGTGAAAAGAACATACATGCAATGACACTGGTGGATCCATGTGTGGTCTCTGAAGAGAACACACATTTCAATGACACTGGTGGATCCATATGTGGTATGTGAAAAGAACACACATTTCAATGACTCTAGTTGTTGTTAGTGAAAAGAACACATATTTCAATGACTCAGTTGTTAGTAAAAAGAACACACATGCAATGACACTGGTGGATCCAAAGGTGGATTTTGAAAAGAGCACACATTTCAATGACTCTGGTTGTTGTTAGTAAAAATAACACACATGAAATGACAATGGTGGATCCATGTGTGGTCTCTGAAGAGAACACACATGCAATGACTCTGGTTGTTGTTAGTAAAAAGAGCACACATGCAGTGACACTGGTGGATCCATGTGTGGATTGTGAAGAGAACACACATGCAATGACACTGGTGGATCCATAGGTGGTATGTGAAAAGAACACACATTTCAATGAATCGGTTGTTGTTAGTAAAAAGAGCACACATGCAATGACACTGGTGGATCCATATGTGGTATGTGCAAAGAACACACATGCAATGACTCCGGTTGTTGTTAGTGAAAAGGACATACATGCAATGACACTAGTGGATACATGTGTGGTCTCTGAAGAGAACACACATTGCAATGACACTGGTGGATCCATATGTGGTATGTGAAAAGAACACACATGCATTGACACTGGTTGTTTTTACTAAAAAGAACACGCATGCAATGACACTGGTGGATCCGTAGGTTGTATGTGAGAAGAACACACATTTCAATGACTCTCGTTGTTGTTACTAAAAAGAACACACATGCAATGACACTGGTGGATCCATAGGTGGATTATGAAAAGAGCACACATGCAATGACATTGATGGATCCATATGTGGTATGTGAAAAGAACACACATTTCAATGACTCTAGTTGTTGTTAGTGAAAAGAACACACATTCCCATGACTCTGGTTGTTGTTAGTGAAAAGAACACACATTTCAATGACTCTGGTTGTTGTTACTTAAAAGAACACACATGCAATGACACTGGTGGATCCATAGGTGGATTGTGAAAAGAGCACACATTTCAATGACTCCGGTTGTTGTTAGTGAAAAGAACACACATGCAATGACACTGGTGGATCCATAGGTGGATTGTGAAAAGAGCACGCATTTCAATGACTCACGGTTGATCCATATTTGTTTGTAAAATAACACACATGCAATGACGCTGGTTGTTGTTAGTGAAAATAACACACATGCAATGACACTGGTGGATCCATGTGTGGTCTCTAAAGAGAACACACATTTCAATGACACTGCTGGATCCATATGTGGTATGTGAAAAGAACACACATGCAATGACTCTGGTTGTTTTTACTAAAAAGAACACACATGCAATGACACTGGTAGATCCATATGTGGTATGTGAAAAGAACACACATTTCAATGACTCCGGTTGTTAGTGAAAAGAACACACATGCAATGACACTGGTGGATCCATGTGTGGTCTCTGAAGAGAACACACATTTCAATGACACTGGTGGATCCATATGTGGTATGTGAAAAGAACACACATGCAATGACTCTGGTTGTTGTTACTATAAATAACAAACATGCAATGCCCCTTGTGGATCCATGTATGGAATGTGTAGAGAACACACATTCTAAATGTCTCTGGTTGTTGTTACTCAAAAGAACAAACATGCAATGACACCTTTGGTGGATCCATATGTGGTATGTGAAAAGAACACACATGCAATGACACTGGTGGATCCATATGTGGTATGTGAAAAGAACACACATGCAATGACTCTAGTTGTTGTTAGTGAAAAGAACACACTTGCAATGACACTGGTGGGTCCATGTGTGGTCTCTAAAGAGAACACACATGCAATGAGTCTGGTGGATCCATCTGGTATGTGAAAAGAACACACATGCAATGACTCTAGTTGTTGTTAGTAAAAAAGAACACATGCAATGACTCTTTGTTATGTGAAAAAGAACACACATGCAATGACACTGGTGGATCCATATGTGGTATGTGAAAGAACACACATGCAATGACTCTGGTTGTTGTTAGTAAAAGAACACACATGCAATGACACTGGTGGATCCATGTGTGGTCTGTGAAGAGAACACATTTCAATGACATTGGATCCATATGTGGTATGTGAAAAGAACACACATGCAATGACTCTGGTTGTTGTTAGTGAAAAGAGCACACATGCAATGACACTAGTGGATCCATAGGTGGTATGTGAAGAGATCACACATTTCAATGACTCGATTGTTGTTAGTAAAAGAACACACATGCAATGACACTTTGGTGGATCCAAAGGTGGATTGTGAAAAGAGCACACATTTCAATGACTCTGGTTGTTATTAGTAAAAATAACACACATGCAATGACCTTTGGTGGATCCATGTGTGGTCTGAAGAGAATACACATTTCAATGACTCTGGTTGTTGTTAGTAAAAGAGCACACATGCAATGACCTTTGGTGGATCCATGTGTGGATTGTGAAGACAACACACATGCAATGACACTGGTGGATCCATAGGTGGTATGTGACAAGAACACACATTTCAATGACTCAGTTGTTGTTAGTAAAAGAGCACACATGCAATGCCACTTGTGGATCCATATGTGGTATGTGAAAAGAGCACACATGCAATGACTCCGGTTGTTAATAGTGAAAAGAACATACATGCAATTACACTGGTGGATCCATGTGTGGTCTTTGAAGAGAACACACATTTCAATGACACAGGTGGATCCATATGTGGTATGTGAAAAGAACACACATTCAATGACTCTGGTTGTTTTTACTAAAAAGAACACACATGCAATGACACTGGTGGATCCATAGGTGGATTGGGAAAAGAGCAGACATGCAATCACTCTTGTTGTTGTTACTAAAAAGAACACACATGCAATGACACTGGTGGATCCATAGGTGGATTCTGAAAAGAGCACGCATGCAATGCCACTAGTGGATCCATATTTGGTTTGTGGAAATAACACACATGCAATGACTCTAGTTGTTGTTAGTGAAAAGAACACACATGCAATGACACTGGTGGATCCATGTGTGGTCTCTGAAGAGAACACACATTTCAATGACACTGCTGGATCCATATGTGGTATGTGACAAGAACACACATGCAATGACTCTGGTTGTAGTTACTAAAAAGAACACACACGCAATGACACTGGTGGATCCATATGTGGTATGTGAGAAGAACACACATTTCAATGACTCTGGTTGGTGTTACTAAAAAGAACACACATGCAATGAAACTGGTGGATCCATAGGTGGATTGTGACAAGAGCACACATGCAATGACACTGGTGGATACATATGTGGTATGTCAAAAGAACACACATTTCAATGACTCTGGTTGTTGTTATTGAAAAGAACACACATTTCAATGACTCTAGTTGTTGTTAGTGAAAAGAACACATATTTCAATGACTCAGTTGTTGTTAGTAAAAAGAACACACATGCAATGACACTGGTGGATCCAAAGGTGGATTGTGAAAAGAGCACACATTTCAATGACTCTGGTTGTTGTTAGTAAAAAGAACACACATGAAATGACACTGGTTGTTGTTAGTAAAAAGAGCACACATGCAGTGACACTAGTGGATCCATGTGTGGATTGTGAAGAGAACACACATGCAATGACACTTGTGGATCCATAGGTGGTATGTGAAAAGAACACACATTTCAATGACTCAGTTGTTTTTAGTAAAAAGAGCACACATGCAATGACACTGGTGGATCCATATGTGGTATGTGAAAAGAGCACACATGCAATGACTCCGGTTATTGTTAGTGAAAAGAACACACATGCAATGACACTTGTGTATCCATGTGTGGTCTCTGAAGAGAACGCACATTTCAATGACACTACTGGATCCATATGTGGTATGTGAAAAGAACACACATGCAATGACTCTGGTTGTTGTTACTAAAAAGAACACACATGCAATGACACTGGTGGATCCATATGTGGTATGTGAGAAGAACACACATTTCAATGACTCTGGTTGTTGTTACTAAAAAGAACACACATGCAATGACACTGGTGGATCCATAGGTGGATTGTGAAAAGAGCACACATGCAATGACACTGGTGGATCCATATGTGGTATGTGAAAAGAACACACATTTCAATGACTCTGGTTGTTGTTAGTGAAAAGAACACACATGCAATGACACTAGTGGATCCATGCGTGGTCTCTGAGGAGAAAACACATTTCAATGAAACTGGTGGATCCATCTGTGGTATGTGAAAAGAACACACATGCAATGACTCTAGTTGTTGTTAGTAAAAAGAACACACGTGCAATGACTCTGTTTGTTGTTACTGAAAAGAACACACATGCAATGACACTGGTGGATCCATATTTGGTTTGTGGAAATAACACACATGCAATGACTTTGGTTGTTGTTAGTGAAAAGAACACACATGCAATGACACTGGTGGATCCATGTGAGGTCTCTGAAGAGAACACACATGCAATGACACTGGTGGATCCACATGTGGTATGTGAAAAGAACACACATTTCAATGACTCTAGTTGTTGTTAGTGAAAAGAACACACATTTTAATGACTCTAGTTGTTGTTAGTGAAAAGAACACACATTTCAATGACTCAGTTGTTGTTAGTAAAAAGAACACACATGCAATGACACTGGTGGATCCAAAGGTGGATTGTGAAAAGAGCACACATTTCAATGACTCTGGTTGTTATTAGTAAAAATAACACACATGCAATGACACTGGTGGATCCATGTGTAGTCTGTGAAGAGAATACACACGCAATGACTCTGGTTGTTGTTAGTAAAAAGAGCACACATGCAATGACACTGGTGGATCCATGTGTGGATTGTGAACAGAACACACATGCAATGACACTGGTGGATCCATAGGTGGTATGTGAAAAGAACACACATTTCAATGACTCAGTTGTTGTTAGTAAAAAGAGCACACATGCAATGACACTGGTGGATCCATATGTGGTATGTGAAAAGAGCACACATGCAATGACTCCGGTTGTTAATAGTGAAAAGAACATACATGCAATTACACTGGTGGATCCATGTGTGGTCTTTGAAGAGAACACACATTTCAATGACACAGGTGGATCCATATGTGGTATGTGAAAAGAACACACATGCAATGACTCTGGTTGTTTTTACTAAAAAGAACACACATGCAATGACACTTCTGGATCCATAGGTGGTATGTGAAAAGAACACACATTTCAATGACTCTGGTTGTTGTTACTGAAAAGAACACACATGCAATGACACTGGTGGATCCATAGATGGATTGTGAAAAGAGCACGCATGCAATGCCACTGGTGGATCCATATTTGGTTTGTGGAAATAACACAGATGCAATGACTTTGGTTGTTGTTAGTGAAAAGAACACACATGCAATGACACTGGTGGATCCATGTGAGGTCTCTGAAGAGAACACACATTTCAATGACACTGTTGGATCCATATGTGGTATGTGAAAAGAACACACATGCAATGACTCTGGTTGTAGTTACTAAAAAGAACACACATGCAATGACACTGGTGGATCCATATGTGGTATGTGAGAAGAACACACATTTCAATGACTCTGGTTGTTGTTACTAAAAAGAACACACATGCAATGACACTGGTGGATCCATGTGTGGATTGTGAAAAAAGCACACATGCAATGACACTGGTGGATCCATATGTGGTATGTGAAAAGAACAAACATTTCAATGACTCTAGTTGTTGTTAGTGAAAAGAACACACATTTCAATGACTCTGGTTGTTATTAGTGAAAAGAACACACATTTCAATGACTCAGTTGTTGTTAGCAAAAAGAACACACATGCAGTGACACTGGTGGATCCAAAGGTGGATTGTGAAAAGAGCACATATTTCAATGACTCTGGTTGTTGTTAGTAAAAAGAACACACATGCAATGATTCTGGTTGTTGTTAGTAAAAAGAGCACACATGTAGTGACACTGGTGGATCCATGTGTGGATTGTGAAGAGAACACACATGCAATGACACTGGTAGATCCATAGGTGGTATGTGAAAAGAACACACATTTCAATGACTCTGGTTGTTGTTACTAAAAAGAAGACACATGCAACGACACTGGTGGATTCATATGTGGATTGTGAAAAGAGCACGCATGTCATGCCACTGGTGGATCCATATTTGGTTTGTGGTAATAACACACATGCAATGACTCTGGTTGTTGTTATTGAAAAGAACACACATGCAATGACACTTGTGTATCCATGTGTGGTCTCTGAAGAGAACGCACATTTCAATGACACTACTGGATCCATATGTGGTATGTGAAAAGAACACACATGCAATGACTCTGGTTGTTGTTACTAAAAAGAACACACATGCAATGACACTGGTGGATCCATATGTGGTATGTGAGAAGAACACACATTTCAATGACTCTGGTTGTTGTTACTAAAAAGAACACACATGCAATGACACTGGTGGATCCATAGGTGGATTGTGAAAAGAGCACACATGCAATGACACTGGTGGATCCATATGTGGTATGTGAAAAGAACACACATTTCAATGACTCTGGTTGTTGTTAGTGAAAAGAACACACATGCAATGACACTAGTGGATCCATGCGTGGTCTCTGAGGAGAAAACACATTTCAATGAAACTGGTGGATCCATCTGTGGTATGTGAAAAGAACACACATGCAATGACTCTAGTTGTTGTTAGTAAAAAGAACACACGTGCAATGACTCTGTTTGTTGTTACTGAAAAGAACACACATGCAATGACACTGGTGGATCCATATTTGGTTTGTGGAAATAACACACATGCAATGACTTTGGTTGTTGTTAGTGAAAAGAACACACATGCAATGACACTGGTGGATCCATGTGAGGTCTCTGAAGAGAACACACATTTCAATGACACTGTTGGATCCATATGTGGTATGTGAAAATAACACACATGCAATGACTTTGGTTGTTGTTAGTGAAAAGAACACACATTTCAATGACTCTGGTTGTTATTAGTGAAAAGAACACACATTTCAATGACTCAGTTGTTGTTAGTAAAAAGAACACACATGCAGTGACACTGGTGGATCCAAAGGTGGATTGTGAAAAGAGCACACATTTCAATGACTCTGGTTGTTGTTAGTAAAAAGAACACACATGCAATGACACTGGTGGATCCATGTGTGGTGTTTGAAGAGAACACACATGCAATGATTCTGGTTGTTGTTAGTAAAAAGAGCACACATGTAGTGACACTGAGTGATCCATGTGTGGATTGTGAAGAGAACACACATGCAATGACACTGGTGGATCCATATGTGGTATGTGAAAAGAACACACATTTCAATGACTCAATTGTTGTTAGTAAAAAGAGCACACATGCAATGCCACTGGTGGATCCATATGTGGTCTATGGAAATAACACACATACAATGATTCCGGTTGTTGTTAGTGAAAAGATCATACATGCAATGACACTGGTGGATCCATGTGTGGTCTTAAGAGAACACACATTTCAATGACACTGCTGGATCCATATGTGGTATGTGAAAAGAACACACATGCAATGACTCTGGTTGTTTTACTAAAAAGAACACACATGGAATGACACTGGTGGATCCATAGGTGGTATGTGAAAAGAACACACATTTCAATGACTCTGGTTGTTGTTACTAAAAAGAACACACATGCAATGACACTGGTGGATCCATAGGTGGATTGTGAAAAGAGCACGCATGCAATGACTCTGGTTGTTGTTAGTAAAAAGAACACACATGCAATGACATTGCTGGATCCATGTGTGGTCTCTGAAGAGAACACACATGCAATGACTCTGGTTGTTGTTAGTAAAAACAGCACACACGCAATGACACTGGTGGATCCATATGTGGTATGTGAAAAGAACACACACATGCAATGACACTGGTGGATCCATATGTGGTATGTGAAATGAACACACATGCAATGACTATGGTTGTTGTTAGTGAAAAGAACACACTTGCAATGACACTGGTGGGTCCATGTGTGGTCTCTGAAGAGAACACACATGCAATGACTCTAGTTGTTGTTAGTGAAAAGAGCACACATGCAATGACACTGGTGGATCCATAGGTGGTATGTGAAAAGAACACATATTTTAATGACTCAGTTGTTATTAATAAAAAGAACACACATGCAATGACTGGTGGATCCAAAGGTGGATTGTGAAAAGAGCACACATTTCAATGACTCTGGTTGTTGTTAGTAAAAATAACACACATGCAATGACACTGGTGGATCCATGTGTAGTCTGTGAAGAGAATACACACGCAATGACTCTGGTTGTTGTTAGTAAAAAAGAGCACACATGCAATGACACTGGTGGATCCATGTGTGGATTGTGAACAGAACACACATGCAATGACACTGGTGGATCCATAGGTGGTATGTGAAAAGAACACACATTTCAATGACTCAGTTGTTGTTAGTAAAAAGAGCACACATCCAATGACACTGGTGGATCCATATGTGGTATGTGAAAAGAGCACACATGCAATGACTCCGGTTGTTGTTAGTGAAAAGAACATACATGCAATGACACTGGTGGATCCATGTGTGGTCTTTGAAGAGAACACACATTTCAATGACACAGGTGGATCCATATGTGGTATGTGAAAAGAACACACATGCAATGACACTTCTAGATCCATAGGTGGTATGTGAAAAGAACACACGTTTCAATGACTCTGGTTGTTGTTACTGAAAAGAACACACATGCAATGACACTGGTGGATCCATAGATGGATTGTGAAAAGAGCACGCATGCAATGCCACTGGTGGATCCATATTTGGTTTGTGGTAATAACACACATGCAATGACTTTGGTTGTTGTTAGTAAAAAGAACACACATGCAATGACACTGGTGGATCCATGTGAGGTCTCTAAAGAGAACACACATTTCAATGACACTGTTGGATCCATATGTGGTATGTGAAAAGAACAAACATTTCAATGACTCTGGTTGTTGTTAGTGAAAAGGACACACATTTCAATGACTCTGGTTGTTATTAGTGAAAAGAACACACATTTCAATGACTCAGTTGTTGTTAGTAAAAAGAACACACATGCAGTGACACTGGTGGATCCAAAGGTGGATTGTGAAAAGAGCACACATTTCAATGACTCTGGTTGTTGTTAGTAAAAATAACACACATGCAATGACACTGGTGGATCCACGTGTGGTGTTTGAAGAGAACACACATGCAATGATTCTGGTTGTTGTTAGTAAAAAGAGCACACATGAAGTGACACTGGTGGATCCATGTGTGGATTGTGAAGAGAACACACATGCAATGACACTGGTGGATCCATATGTGGTATGTGAAAAGAACACACATTTCAATGACTCAATTGTTGTTAGTAAAAAGAGCACACATGCAATGCCACTGGTGGATCCATATGTGGTCTATGGAAATAACACACATACAATGATTCCGGTTGTTGTTAGTGAAAAGATCATACATGCAATGACACTGGTGGATCCATGTGTGGTCTTAAGAGAACACACATTTCAATGACACTGCTGGATCCATATGTGGTATGTGAAAAGAACACACATGCAATGACTCTGGTTGTTTTACTAAAAAGAACACACATGGAATGACACTGGTGGATCCATAGGTGGTATGTGAAAAGAACACACATTTCAATGACTCTGGTTGTTGTTACTAAAAAGAACACACATGCAATGACACTGGTGGATCCATAGGTGGATTGTGAAAAGAGCACGCATGCAATGACTCTGGTTGTTGTTACTAAAAAGAACACACATGCAATGACATTGCTGGATCCATGTGTGGTCTATGAAGAGAACACACATGCAATGACTCTGGTTGTTGTTAGTAAAAAGAGAACACACGCAATGACACTGGTGGATCCATATGTGGTATGTGAAAAGAACACACACATGCAATGACACTGCTGGATCCATATGTGGTATGTGAAATGAACACACATGCAATGACTATGGTTGTTGTTAGTGAAAAGAACACACTTGCAATGACATTGGTGGGTCCATGTGTGGTCTCTGAAGAGAACACACATGCAATGACTCTAGTTGTTGTTAGTGAAAAGAGCACACATGCAATGACAATGGTGGATCCATAGGTGGTATGTGAAAAGAACACATATTTGAATGACTCAGTTGTTATTAATAAAAAGAACACACATGCAATGACTGGTGGATCCAAAGGTGGATTGTGAAAAGAGCACACATTTCAATGACTCTGGTTGTTGTTAGTAAAAATAACACACATGCAATGACACTGGTGGATCCATGTGTAGTCTGTGAAGAGAATACAGACGCAATGACTCTGGTTGTTGTTAGTAAAAAGAGCACACATGCAATGACACTGGTGGATCCATGTGTGGATTGTGAACAAAACACACATGCAATGACACTGGTGGATCCATAGGTGGTATGTGAAAAGAACACACATTTCAATGACTCAGTTGTTGTTAGTAAAAAGAGCACACATGCAATGACACTGGTGGATCCATATGTGGTATGTGAAAAGAGCACACATGCAATGACTCCGGTTGTTGTTAGTGAAAAGAACATACATGCAATGACACTGGTGGATCCATGTGTGGTCTTTGAAGAGAACACACATTTCAATGACACTGGTGGATCCATATGTGGTATGTGAAAAGAACACACATTCAATGACTCTGGTTGTTTTTACTAAAAAGAACACACATGCAATGATATTTCTGGATCCATAGGTGGTATGTGAAAAGAACACACATTTCAATGACTCTGGTTGTTGTTACTGAAAAGAACACACATGCAATGACACTGGTGGATCTATAGATGGATTGTGAAAAGAGCACGCATGCAATGCCACTGGTGGATCCATATTTGGTTTGTGGAAATAACACACATGCAATGAGTTTGGTTGTTGTTAGTGAAAAGAACACACATGCAATGAGACTGGTGGATCCATGTGAGGTCTCTGAAGAGAACACACATTTCAATGACACTGTTGGATCCATATGTGGTATGTGAAAAGAACACACATGCAATGACTCTGGTTGTAGTTCCTAAAAAGAACACACATGCAATGACACTGGTGGATCCATATGTGGTATGTGAGAAGAACACACATTTCAATGACTCTGGTTGTTGTTACTAAAAAGAACACACATGCAATGACACTGGTGGATCCATGTGTGGATTGTGAAAAAAGCACACATGCAATGACACTGGTGGATCCATATGTAGTATGTGAAAAGAACAAACATTTCAATGACTCTGGTTGTTGTTAGTGAAAAGAACACACATTTCAATGACTCTGGTTGTTATTAGTGACAAGAACACACATTTCAATGACTCAGTTGTTGTTAGTAAAAAGAACACACATGAAGTGACACTGGTGGATCCAAAGGTGGATTGTGAAAAGAACACATATTTCAATGACTCTGGTTGTTGTTAGTAAAAAGAACACACATGCAATGACACTGGTGGATCCATGTGTGGTGTTTGAAGAGAACACACATGCAATGATTCTGGTTGTTGTTAGTAAAAAGAGCACACATGAAGTGACACTGGTGGATCCATGTGTGGATTGTGAAGAGAACACACATGCAATGACACTGGTGGATCCATAGGTGGTATGTGAAAAGAACACACATTTCAATTACTCTGGTTGTTGTTACTAAAAAAAAGACACATGCAATGACACTGGTGGATTCATATGTGGATTGTGAAAAGAGCACGCATGCCATGCCACTGGTGGATCCATATTTGGTTTGTGGAAATAATACACATGCAATGACTCTGGTTGTTGTTAGTGAAAAGAACACACATGCAATGACACTTGTGGATCCATGTGTGGTCTCTGAAGAGAACGCACATTTCAATGAAACTACTGGATCCATATGTGGTATGTGAAAAGAACACACATGCAATGACTCTGCTTGTTGTTACTAAAAAGAACACACATGCAATGACACTGGTGGATCCATATGTCGTATGTGAGAAGAACACACATTTCAATGACTCTGGTTGTTGTTACTAAAAAGAACACACATGCAATGACACTGGTGGATCCATAGGTGGATTGTGAAAAGAGCACACATGCAATGACACTGGTGGATCCATATGTGGTATGTGAAAAGAACACACATTTCAATGACTCTTGTTGTTGTTAGTGAAAAGAACACACATGCAATGACACTAGTGGATCCATGCGTGGTCTCTGAGGAGAAAACACATTTCAATGAAACTGGTTGATCCATCTGTGGTATGTGAAAAGAACACACATGCAATGACTCTAGTTGTTGTTAGTAAAAAGAACACACGTGCAATGACTCTGGTTGTTGTTACTAAAAAGAACACACATGCAATGACACTGGTGGATCCATAGATGGATTGTGAAAAGAGCACGCATGCAATGCCACTGGTGGATCCAGATTTAGTTTGTGGAAATAACACACATGCAATGACTTTGGTTGTTGTTAGTGAAAAGAACACACATGCAATGACACTGGTGGATCCATGTGAGGTCTCTGAAGAGAACACACATTTCAATGACACTGTTGGATCCATATGTGGTATGTGAAAAGAACACACATGCAATGACTCTGGTTGTAGTTACTAAAAAGAACACACATGCAATGACACTGGTGGATCCATATGTGGTATGTGAGAAGAAACACACATTTCAATGACTCTGGTTGTTGTTACTAAAAAGAACACACATGTAATGACACTGGTGGATCCATGTGTGGATTTTGAAAAAAGCACACATGCAATGACACTGGTGGATCCATATGTGGTATGTGAAAAGAACAAACATTTCAATGACTCTGGTTGTTGTTACTGAAAAGAACACACATGCAATGACACTGGTGGATCCATGTGTGGTCTCTGAGGAGAACACCCATGCAATGACTCTGGTTGTTGTTAGTAAAAAGAACACACATTTCAATGACACTAGTGGATCCATATGTGGTATGTGAAAAGAACACACATGCAATGACTCTGGTTGTTGTTACTAAAAAGAACACACATGCAATTACACTGGTGGATCCATAGGTGGTATGTGAAAAGAACACACATTTCAATGACTCTGGTTGTTGTTACTAAAAAGAACACACATGCAATGACACTGGTGGATCCATAGGTGGATTGTGCAAAGAGCACACATGCAATGCCACTGGTGGATCCATATTTGGCTTGTGGAAATCATACACATGCAATGACTCTGGTTGTTGTTAGTGAAAAGAACACACATGCAATGACACTGGTGGATCCATGTGTGGTCTCTGAAGAGAACACACGTTTCAATGACATTGGTGGATCCATATGTGGTATTTGAAAAGAACACACATGCAATGACTCTGGTTGTTGTCACTAAAAAGAACACACATGCAATAACACTGGTGGATCCATAGGTGGTATGTGAGAAGAACACACATTTCAATGACTCTGGTTGTTGTTACTAAAAAGAACACACATGCAATGACACTGGTGGATCCATAGGTGGATTGTGAAAAGAGCACGCATGCAATGCCACTGGTGGATCCATATTTGGTCTGTGGAAATAACACACATGTAATGACTCTGGTTGTTGTTAGTAAAAAGAGCACACATGCAGTGACACTGGTGGATCCATGTGTGGTCTCTGAAGAGAATGCACATTTCAATGACACTACTGGATCCATATGTGGTATGTGAAAAGAACACACATGCAATGACTCTGGTTGTTGTTACTAAAAAGAAGACACATGCAATGACACTGGTGGATTCATATGTGGATTGTGAAAAGAGCACGCATGCCATGCCACTGGTGGATCCATATTTGGTTTGTGGAAATAACACACATGCAATGACTCTGGTTGTTGTTAGTGAAAAGAACACACATGCAATGACACTTGTGGATCCATGTGTGGTCTCTGAAGAGAACGCACATTTCAATGACACTACTGGATCCATATGTGGTATGTGAAAAGAACACACATGCAATGACTCTGGTTGTTGTTACTAAAAAGAACACACATGCAATGACACTGGTGGATCCATATGTGGTATGTGAGAAGAACACACATTTCAATGACTCTGGCTGTTGTTACTAAAAAGAACACACATGCAATGGCCCTGGTGGATCCATAGGTGGATTGTGAAAAGAGCACACATGCAATGACACTGGTGGATCCATATGTGGTATGTGAAAAGAACACACATTTCAATGACTCTGGTTGTTGTTAGTGAAAAGAACACACATGCAATGACACTGGTGGATCCATGCATGGTCTCTGAGGAGAAAACACATTTCAATGAAACTGGTGGATCCATCTGTGGTATGTGAAAAGAACACACATGCAATGACTCTAGTTGTTGTTAGTAAAAAGAACACACATGCAATGACACTGGTGGATCCATAGGTGGTATGTGAAAAGAACACACATTTCAATGACTCTTGTTGTTGTTACTAAAAATAACACACATGCAATGACACTGGTGGATCCATAGGTGGATTGTGAAAAGATCACACATGCAATGCCACTGGTGGATCCATATTTGGTTTGTGGAAATAACACACATGCAATGACTCTGGTTGTTGTTAGTGAAAAGAACACACATGCAATGACACTGGTGGATCCATGTGTGGTATCTGAAGAGAATACACGTTTCAATGACACTGGTGGATCCATATGTGGTATTTGAAAAGAACACACATGCAATGACTCTGGTTGTTGTTACTAAAAATAACACACATGCAATGACACTGGTGGATCCATAGGTGGATTGGGAAAAGAGCAGACATGCAATGACTCTGGTAGTTGTTAGTAAAAATAACACACATGCAATAACACTGGTGGATCCATGTGTGGTCTCTGAAGAGAACACACATGCAATGACTCTGGTTGTTGTTAGTAAAACGAGCACACATGCAATGACACTAGTGGATCCATGTGTGGATTGTGAAGAGAACACACATGCAATGACACTGGTGGATCCATAGGTGGTATGTGAAAAGAACACACATTTCAATGACTCAGTTGTTGTTAGTAAAAAGAACACACATGCAATGACACTGGTGGATCCAAAGGTGGATTGTGAAAAGAGCACACATTTCAATGACTCTGGTTGTTGTTAGTAAAAAGAACACACATGCAATCACACTGGTGGATCCATGTGTGGTCTCTGAGGAGAACACCCATGCAATGACTCAGGTTGTTGTTAGTAAAAAGAACACACATTTCAATGACACTGGTGGATCCATATGTGGTATGTGAAAAGAACACACATGTAATGACTCTGGTTGTTGTTACTAAGAAGAACACACATGCAATGACACTGGTGGATCCATAGGTGGTATGTGAAAAGAGCACACATTTCAATGACTCTGGTTATTGTTACTAAAAAGAACACACATGCAATGACACTGGTGGATCCATAGGTGGATTGTGAAAAGAGCACGCATGCAATGCCACTGGTGGATCCATATTTGGTCTGTGGAAATAACACATATGCAATGACTCTAGTTTGTGGAAGTAACACACATGCAATGACTTTGGTTGTTGTTAGTGAAAAGAACACAAATGCAATGACACTGGTGGATCCCTATGTGGTCTCTGAAGAGAACACACGTTTCAATGACACTGGTGGATCCATATGTGGTATGTGAAAAGAACACACATTTCATTGACTCAGTTGTCGTTAGTAAAAAGAACACACATGCAATGACACTGGTGGATCCATAGGTGGATTGTGAAAAGAGCACACATTTCAATGACTCTGGTTGTTTTTAGTAAAAAGAACCCAAATGCAAAGACACTGGAGGATCCATGTGTGGTCTCTAAAGAGAACACATATGCAATGACTCCGGTTGTTGTTAGTAAAAAGAGAACACATGCAATGACACTGGTGGATCCATGTGTGGTCTCTAAAGAGAACACACATGCAATGACTCTGGTTGTTGTTAGTAAAAAGAGCACACATGCAATGACACTGGTGGACCATCTATGGATTGTGAAGAGAACACACATTTCAATGACATTGGTGGATCCATATGTGGTATGTGAGAAGAACAGTCATGAAATGACTCAAGTTGTTGTTAGTAAAAAGAACACACATGCAATGACACTGGTGGATCCATAGGTGGATTATGAAAACAGCACACATGCAATGACACTGGTGGATCCATGTGTGGTCTCTAGAGAGAATGCACATGCAATGACTCTGGTTGTTGTTAGTGATAAGAACATACATACAATGACACTGGTGGATCCATGTGTGGTCTCTGAAGAGAACACACATTTCAATGACACTGGTGGATCCATATGTGGTATGTGAAAAGAACACACATTTCAATGACTCTGGTTGTTAGTGAAAAGAACACACATTTCAATGAGTCTGGTTGTTGTTAGTGAAAAGAACACACATTTCAATGACTCAGTTGGTGTTAGTAAAAAGAACACACATGCAATGACACTTGTGGATCCAAATGTGGATTGTGAAAAGAGCACACATTTCAATGACTCTGGTTGTTGTTAGTAATAAGAACACACATGAAATGACACTGGTGGATCCATGTGTGGTCTCTGAAGAGAACACACATGCAATGACTCTGGTTGTTGTTAGTAAAAAGAGCACACATGTAGTGACACTGGTGGATCCATGTGTGGATTGTGAAGAGAACACACATGTAATGACACTGGTGGATCCATAGGTGGTATGTGAAAAGAACACACATTTCAATGACTCAGTTGTTGTTAGTAAAAAGAGCACACATTCAATGACACTGGTGGATCCATATGTGGTATGTGAAAAGAGCACACATGCAATGACTCCGGTTGTTGTTATCGAAAAGAACATACATGCAATGACACTGGTGGATCCATGTGTGGTCTCTAAAGAAAACACACATTTCAATGACACTGGTGGATCCATATGTGGTATGTGAAAAGAACACACATGCATTGACACTGGTTGTTTTTACTAAAAAGAACACACATGCAATGACACTGGTGGATCCATAGGTGGTATGTGAAAAGAACACACATTTCAATGACTCTAGTTGTTGTTACTAAAAAGAACACACATGCAATGACACTGGTGGATTCATATGTGGATTGTGAAAAGAGCATGCATGCAATGCCACTAGTGGATCCATATTTGGATTGTGGAAATAACACACATACAATGACTCGGGTTGTTGTTAGTGAAAAGAACACACATGCAATGACACTTGTGGATCCGTGTGTGGTCTCTGAAGAGAACGCACATTTCAATGACACTGGTGGATCCATATGTGGTATGTGAAAAGAACACATATTTCAATGACTCGGTTGTTGTTAGTAAAAAGAACACACATGCAATGAAACTGGTGGATCCAAAGGTGGATTGTGAAAAGAGCACACATTTCAATGACTCTGGTTATTGTTAGTAAAAAGAACACACATGCAATGACACTAGTGGATCCATGTGTGGTCTCTGAAGAGAACACACATGCAATGACTCTGGTTGTTGTTAGTAAAAAGAGCACACATGCAGTGACACTGGTGGATCCATGTGTGGATTGTGAAGAGAACACACATGCAATGACACTGGCGGACACATAGGTGGTATGTGAAAAGAACACACATTTCAATGACTCAGTTGTTGTTAGTAAAAAGAGTACAGATGCAATAACACTGGTGGATCCATATGTGGTATGTGAAAAGAGCACACATGCAATGACTCCGATTGTTGTTAGTGAAAAGAACATTCATGCAATGAAACTGGTGGATCCATGTGTGGTCTCTAAAGAGAACACACATTTCAATGACACTGGTGGATCTATATGTGGTATGTGAAAAGAACACACATGCATTGACACTGGTTGTTTTTACTAAAAAGAACACACATGCAATGACACTGGTGGTTCCATAGGTGGTATGTGAAAACAACAGACATTTCAATGACTCTGGTTGTTGTTACTAAAAAGAACACACATGCAATGACACTGGTGGATCCATAGGTGGATTGTGAAAAGAGCACACATGCAATGCCACTGGTGGATCCATATTTGGTTTGAGGAAATAACACACATGCAATGACTCTGGTTGTTGTTAGTGAAAAGAACACACATGCAATAACACTAGTGGATCCATGTGTGGTCTCTGAAGAGAACACACATTTCAATGACACTACTGGATGCATATGTGGTATGTGAAAAGAACACACATGCAATGACTTTGGATGTTGTTACTAAAAAGAACACACATGCAATGACACTGGTGGATCCATATGTGGTATGTGAGAAGAACACACATTTCAATGATTGTGGTGTTGTTACTAAAAAGAACACACATGCAATGACAGTGGTGGATCCATAGGTGGATTATGAAAATAGCACACATGCAATGACACTGGTGGATCCATATGTGGTATGTGAAAAGAACACACATTTCAATGACTCTGGTTGTTGTTAGTGAAAAGAACACACATGCAATGACACTGGTGGATCCATGTGTGGTCTCTGAAGAGAACACACATTTCAATGACACTGGTGGATCCATATGTGGTATGTGAAAAGAACACACATGATTTGACACTAGTTGTTTTTACTAAAAAGAACACACATGCAATGACACTGGTGGATCCATAGGTGGTATGTGAAAAGAACACACATTTCAATGACTCTGGTTGTTGTTACTAAAAAGGACACACATGCAATGACACTGGTGGATCCATAGGTGGATTGTGAAAAGAGCACGCATGCAATGCCACTAGTGGATCCATATTTGGTTTGTGGAAATAACACACATGCAGTGACTCTGGTTGTTGTTAGTGAAAAGCACACACATGCAATGATACTTGTGGATCCATGTGTGGTCTCTGAAGAGAGCACACATTTCAATGAAACTGCTGGATCCATATGTGGTATGTGAAAAGAACACACATGCAATGACTCTGGTTGTTGTTACTAAAAAGAACACACATGCAATGACACTGGTGGATCCATAGGTGGTATGTGAGAAGAACACAGATTTCAATGACTCTGGTTGTTGTTACTAAAAAGAACACACATGCAATGACACTGGTGGATCCATAGGTGGATCGTGAAAAGAGCACGCATGCAATGCCACTGGTAGATCCATATTTGGTATGTGGAAATAACACACATGCAATGACTTTGGTTGTTGTTAGAGAAAAGAACACACATGCAATGAAACTGGTGGATCCATGTGTTGTCTCTGAAGAGAACACACATGCAATGACTCTGGTTGTTGTTAGTAAAAAGAGCACACATGCAGTGACACTGGTGGATCAATGTGTGGATTGTGAAGAGAACACACATGCAATGACACTAGTGGAGACATTGGTGGTATGTGAAAAGAACACACGTTTCAATGACTCAGTTGTTGTTAGTAAAAAGAGCACACATGCAATGCCACTGGTGGATCCATATGTGGTCTGTGGAAATAACACACATGCAATGACTCCGATTGTTGTTAGTGAAAAGAACACACATGCAATGACATTGGTGGATCCATGTGTGGTCTCTGAAGAGAACACACGTTTCAATGACACTGGTGGATCCATATGTGGTATGTGAGAAGAACACACATTTCAATGACTCTGGTTGTTGTTACTAAAAAGAACACACATGCAATGACACTGGTGGATCCATAGGTGGATTGTGAAAAGAGCACACATGCAATGACACTGGTGGATCCATATGTGGTATGTGAAAAGAACACACATTTCAATGACTCAGTTGTTGTTAGTAAAAAGAACACACATGCAATGACACTGGTGGATCCCAAGGTGGCTTGTGAAAAGATCACACATTTCAATGACTCTGGTTGTTGTTAGTAAAAAGAACACACAAGAAATGACACTGGTGGATCCATGTGTGGTCTCTGAAGAGAACACACATGCAATGACTCTGGTTTTTGTTAGTAAAAGAGCAAACATGCAGTGACACTGGTGGATCCATGTGTGGATTGTGAAGAGAACACACATGCAATGATACTGGTGGATCCATAGGTGGTATGTGAAAAGAACACACATTTCAATGACTCAGTTGTTGTTAGTAAAAAGAGCACACATGCAATGACACTGGTGGATACATATGTGGTATGTGAAAAGAGCACACATGCAATGACTCTGGTTGTTGTTAGTGAAAAGAACATAAATGCAATGACACTGGTGGATCCATGTGTGGTCTCTGAAGAGAACACACATTTCAATGGCACTGGTGGATCCATAGGTGGAAACAACACACATGCATTAACACTGGTTGCTTTTACTAAAAAGAACACACATGCAATGACACTGGTGGATCCATAGGTGGTATGTGAAAAGAACACACATTTCAATGACTCTGGTTGTTGTTACTAAAAAGGACACACATGCAATGACACTGGTGGATCCATAGGTAGATTGCGAAAAGAGCACGCATGCAATGCCACTAGTGGATCCATATTTGGTTTGTGGAAATAACACACATGCAGTGACTCTGGTTGTTGTTAGTGAAAAGCACACACATGCAATGATACTTGTGGATCCATGTGTGGTCTCTGAAGAGAGCACACATTTCAATGAAACTGCTGGATCCATATGTGGTATGTGAAATGAACACACATGCAATGACTCTGGTTGTTGTTACTAAAAAGAACACACATGCAATGACACTGGTGGATCAATATGTGGTATGTGAGAAGAACACACATTTCAATGACTCTGGTTGTTGTTACTAAAAAGAACACACATGCAATGACACTGGTGGATCCATAGGTGGACTGTGAAAAGAGCACGCATGCAATGCCACTGGTGGATCCATATTTGGTATGTGGAAATAACACACATGCAATGACTCTGGTTGTTGTTAGTGAAAAGAATACACATGCAATGACACTGGTGGATCCATGTGTGGTCTCTGAAGAGAACACACATGCAATGACTCTGGTTGTTGTTAGTAAAAAGAGCACACATGAAGTGACACCGGTGGATCCATGTGTGGATTGTGAAGAGAACACACATGCAATGACACTCGTGGGTCCATAGGTGGTATGTGAAAAGAACACACATGCAATGCCACTGGTGGATCCATATGTGGTCTGTGGAAATAACACACATTCAATGACTCCGGTTGTTGTTAGTGAAAAGAACATACATGCAATGACACTGGTGGATACATGTGTGGTCTCTGAAGAGAACACACATTTCAATGACACTGCTGGATCCATATGTGGTATGTGAAAAGAACACACATGCAATGACTCTGGTTGTTTTTACTAAAAAGAACACACATGCAATGACACTGGTGTATCCATAGGTGGTATGTGAAAAGAACACACATTTCAATGACTCTGGTTGTTGCTACTAAAAACAACACACATGCAATGACCCTGGTGGATCCATAGGTGGATTGTGAAAATAGCACGCATGCAATGACTCTGGTTGTTGTTAGTAAAAATAACACACATGCAATGACACTGGTGGATCCATGTGTGGTCTCTGTAGAGAACACATATGCAATGACTCTGGTTGTTGTTAGAAAAAAGAGCACAGATGCAATGACACTGGTGGATCCATATGTGGTATGTGAAAAGAACACACATGCAATGACACTGGTGGATCCATATGTGGTATGTGAAAAGAACACACATGCAATGACTCTGGTTGTTGTTAGTGAAAAGAACACACTTGTAATGACACTGGTGGGTCCATGTGTGGTCTTTGAAGAGAACACACATGCAATGACTCTAGTTGTTGTTAGTGAAAAGAGCACACATGCAATGCCACTGGTGGATCCATAGGTGGTATGTGAAAAGAACACATATTTTAATGACTCAGTTTTTGTTAGTAAAAATAACACACATGCAATGACTGGTGGATCCAAAGGTGGATTGTGAAAGGAGCACACATTGCAATGACTCTGGTTGTTGTTAGTAAAAAGAACACACATGCAATGACACTGGTGGATCCATATTTGGTTTGTGGAAATAACACACATGCAATGGCTCTTGTTGTTGTTAGTGAAAATAACACACATGCAATGACACTTGTGGATCCATGTGTGGTCTCTAAAGAGAACACACATTTCAATGACACTGCTGGATCCATATGTGGTATGTGAAAAGAACACACATGCAATGACTCTGGTTGTAGTTACTGAAAAGAACACACATGCAATGACACTGGTGGATCCATATGTGGTATGTGAGAAAAACACACATTTCAATGACTCTGGTTGTTGTTACTAAAAAGAACACACATGGAATGACACTGGTGGATCCATAGGTGGATTGTGAAAAGAGCACACATGCAATGACACTGGTGGATCCATATGTGGTATGTGAAAAGAACACACATTTCAATAACTCTGGTTGTTGTTAGTGAAAAGAACACACATTTCAATGACTCTGGTTGTTGTTAGTGAAAAGAACACACATTTCAATGACTAAGTTGTTGTTAGTAAAAAGAACACCGATGCAATGACACTGGTGGATCCAAAGGTGGATTGTGAAAAGAGCACACATTTCAATGACTCTGGTTGTTGTTAGTAAAAAGAACACACATGCAATGGCAGTGGTGGATCCATGTGTGGTCTCTGAAGAAAACACACATGAAATGACTCTGGTTGTTGTTAGTAAAAAAGAGCACACATGCAGTGACACTGGTGGATCCATGTGTGGATTGTGAAGAGAACACACATGCAATGACACTAGTGGATCCATAGGTGGTATGTGAAATGAACACACATTTCAATGACTCAGTTGTTGTTAGTAAAAAGAGCACACATGCAATGACACTGGTGGATCCATATGTGGTATCTGAAAAGAGCACGCATGCAATGACTCGGGTTGTTGTTAGTGAAAAGAACATACATGCAATGACACTGGTGGATCCATGTGTGGTCTCTGAAGAGAACACACATTTCAATGACACTGGTGGATCCATATGTGGTATATGAAAAGAACACACATGCATTAACACTAGTTGTTTTTACTAAAAGGAACACACATGCAATGACACTGGTGGATCCATGTGTGGTCTCTAAAGAGAACACACATGCAATGACTCTGGTTGTTGTTAGTAAAAAGAGCACACATGAAGTGACACCGGTGGATCCATGTGTGGATTGTAAAGAGAACACACATGCAATGACACTCGTGGATCCATAGGTGGTATGTGAAAAGAACACACATTTCAATGACTCAGTTGTTGTTAGTAAAAAGAGCACACATGCAATGCCACTGGTGGATCCATATGTGGTCTGTGGAAATAACACACATTCAATGACTCCGGTTGTTGTTAGTGAAAGGAACATACAAGCAATGACACTGGTGGATTCATGTGTGGTCTCTAAAGAGAACACACATTTCAATGACACTGCTGGATCCATATGTGGTATGTGAAAAGAACACACATCCAATGACTCTGGTTGTTTTTACTAAAAAGAACACACATGCAATGACACTGGTGGATCCATAGGTGGTATGTGAAAAGAACACACATTTCAATGACTCTAGTTGTTGTTACTAAAAAGAACACACATGCAATGACACTGGTGGATCCATAGGTGGATTGTGAAAATAGCACGCATGCAATGACTCTGGTTGTTGTTAGTAAAAAGAACACACATGCAATGACACTAGTGGATCCATATGTGGTATCTGAAAAGAGCACGCATGCAATGACTCGGGTTGTTGTTAGTGAAAAGAACATACATGCAATGACACTGGTGGATCCATGTGTGGTCTCTGAAGAGAACACACATTTCAATGACACTGGTGGATCCATATGTGGTATATGAAAAGAATACACATGCATTAACACTAGTTGTTTTTACTAAAAGGATCACACATGCAATGACACTGGTGGATCCATGTGTGGTCTCTAAAGAGAACACACATGCAATGACTCTGGTTGTTGTTAGTAAAAAGAGCACACATGAAGTGACACCGGTGGATCCATGTGTGGATTGTAAAGAGAACACACATGCAATGACACTAGTGGATCCATAGGTGGTATGTGAAAAGAACACACATTTCAATGACTCAGTTGTTGTTAGTAAAAAGGGCACACATGCAATGCCACTGGTGGATCCATATGTGGTATGTGTAAATAACACACATTCAATGACTCCGGTTGTTGTTAGTGAAAATAACATACAAGCAATGACACTGGTGGATTCATGTGTGGTCTCTAAAGAGAACACACATTTCAATGACACTGGTGGATCCATATGTGGTATGTGAAAAGAACACATATCCAATGACTCTGGTTGTTTTTACTAAAAAGAACACACATGCAATGACACTGGTGGATCCATAGGTGGTATGTGAAAAGAACACACATTTCAATGACTCTAGTTGTTGTTACTAAAAAGAACACACATGCAATGACACTGGTGGATCCATAGGTGGATTGTGAAAATAGCACGCATGCAATGACTCTGGTTGTTGTTAGTAAAAAGAACACACATGCAATGACACTGGTGGATCCATGTGTGGTCTCTGAAGAGAACACATATGCAATGACTCTGGTTGTTGTTAGTAAAAAGAGCACACATGGAATGACACTGGTGGATCCATATGTGGTATGTGAAAATAACACACATGCAATGACACTGGTGGATCCATATGTGGTATGTGAAAAGAACACACATGCAATGACTCTGGTTGTGGTTAGTGAAAAGAACACACTTGCAATGACACTGGTGGGTCCATGTGTGGTCTCTGAAGAGAACACACATGCAATGACTCTAGTTGTTGTTAGTGAAAAGAGCACATATGCAATGCCACTGGTGGATCCATAGGTGGTATGTGAAAAGAACACACATTTTAATGACTCGGTTTTTGTTAGTAAAAAGAACACACATGCAATGACTGGTGGATCCAAAGGTGGATTGTGAAAGGAGCACACATTTCAATGACTCTGGTTGTTGTTAGTAAAAAGAACACACATGCAATGACACTGGTGGATCCATATTTGGTTTGTGGAAATAACACACATGCAATGGCTCTTGTTGTTGTTAGTGAAAAGAACACACATGCAATGACACTCGTGGATCCATGTGTTGTCTCTGAAGAGAACACACATTTCAATGACACTGCTGGATCCATATGTGGTATGTGAAAAGAACACACATGCAATGACTCTGGTTGTAGTTACTGAAAAGAACACACATGCAATGACACTGGTGGATCCATATGTGGTATGTGAGAAGAACACACATTTCAATGACTCTAGTTGTTGTTACTAAAAAGAACACACATGCAATGACACTGGTGGATCCATAGGTGGATTGTGAAAAGAGCACACATGCAATGACACTGGTGGATCCATATGTGGTATGTTAAAAGAACACACATTTCATTGACTGGTTGTTGTTAGTGAAAAGAACACACATTTCAATGACTCTGGTTATTGTTAGTGAAAAGAACACACATTTCAATGACTCAGTTGTTGTTAGTAAAAAGAACACAGATGCAATGACACTGGTGGATCCAAAGGTGGATTGTGAAAAGAGCACACATGCAATGACTCTGGTTGTTGTTAGTAAAAAGAACGCACATGCAATGACACAGGTGGTTCCATGTGTGGTCTCTGAAGAGAACACACATGCAATGACTCTGGTTGTTGTTAGTAAAAAGAGCACACATGCATTGAAACTGGTGGATCCATATGTGGTATGTGAAAAGAACACACATGCAATGACACTGGTGGATCCATAGGTGGTATGTGAAAAGAACACACATTTCAATGACTCAGTTGTTGTTAGTAAAAAGAGCACACATGCAATGCCACTGGTGGATCTATATGTGGTATGTGGAAATAACACACATGCAATGACTCCGGTTGTTGTTAGTGAAAAGAACACAGATGCAATGACACTGGTGGATCCAAAGGTGGATTGTGAAAAGAGCACACATTTCAATGACTCTGGTTGTTGTTAGTAAAAAGAACACACATGCAATGACACTGGTGGATCCATGTGTGGTCTCTGAAGAGAACACACATGCAATGACTCTGGTTGTTGTTAGTAAAAAGAGCACACATGAAGTGACACTGGTGGATCCATGTGTGGATTGTGAAGAGAACACACATGCAATGACACTGGTGGATCCATAGGTGGTATGTGAAAAGAACACACATTTCAATGACTCAGTTGTTGTTAGTAAAAAGAGCACACATGCAATGACACTGGTGGATCCATATGTGGTATCTGAAAAGAGCACGCATGCAATGACTCGGGTTGTTGTTAGTGAAAAGAACATACATGCAATGACACTGGTGGATCCATGTGTGGTCTATGAAGAGAACACACATTTCAATGACACTGGTGGATCCATATGTGGTATGTGAAAAGAACACACATGCATTGACACTGGTTGTTTTTACTAAAAAGAACACACATGCAATGACACTGGTGGATCCATAGGTGGTATGTGAAAAGGACACGCATTTCAATGACTCTGGTTGTTGTTACTAAAAAGAACACACATGCAATGACACTGGTGGATCCATATGTGGATTGTGAAAAGAGGAGGCATGCAATGCCACTCGTGGATCCATATTTGGTTTGTGGAAATAACACACATGCAATGACTCTGGTTGTTGTTAGTGAAAAGAACACAAAGCAATGACACTTGTGGATCCATGTGTGGTCTCTAAAGAGAACACGCATTTCAATGACACTGCTGGATCCATATGTGGTATGTGAAAAGAACACACATGCAATGACTCTGGTTGTTGTTACTAAAAAGAACACACATGCAATGACACTGGTGGGTCCATATGTGGTATGTGAGAAGAACACTCATTTCAATGACTCTGGTTGTTGTTACTAAAAAGTACACACATGCAATGACACTGGTGGATCCATATGTGGTATGTGAAAAGAACACACATTTCAATGACTCTGGTTGTTGTTAGTGAAAAGAACACACATGCAATGACCTTTGGTGGATCCATCTGTGGTCTCTGAAGAGAACACACGTTTCAATGACAATGGTGGATCCATATATGGTATGTGAAAAGAACACACATGCAATGACTCTGGTTGTTGTTAGTAAAAAGAACACACATGCAATGACACTGGTGGATCCATAGGTGGTATGTGAAAAGAACACACATTTCAATGACTCTGGTTGTTGTTGCTAAAAAGAACACACGTGCAATGAAAATGGTGGATCCATAGGTGGATTGTGAAAAGAGCACACATGCAATGCCACTGGTGGATCCATATTTGGTTTGTAGAAATAACACACATGCAATAACTCTGGTTGTTGTTAGTGAAAAGAACACACATGCAATGACATTAGTGGATCCATGTGTGGTCTCTGAAGAGAACACACGTTTCAATGACACTGGTGGATCCATATGTGGTATTTGAAAAGAACACACATGCAATGACTCTGGTTGTTGTTACTAAAAAGAACACACATGCAATGACACTGGTGGATCCATAGGTGGTATGTGAGAACAACGCACATTTCAATGACTCTGGTTCTTGTTACTAAAAAGAACACACATGCAATGACACTGGTGGATCCATAGGTGGATTGTGAAAAGAGCATGCAAGCAATGCCACTGGTGGATCCATGTTTGGATCCATAGGTGGTATGTGAGAACAACGCACATTTCAATGACTCTGGTTGTTGTTAGTGAAAAGAACACACATGCAATGACACTGGTGGATCCATGTGTGGTCTCTAAAGATAACACACATTTCAATGACACTGGTGGATCCATATGTGGTATGTGAAAAAAACACACATGCAATGACTCTAGTTGTTTTTACTAAAAAGAACACACATGCAATGACACTAGTGGATCCATAGGTGGTAGGTGAAAAGAACACACATTTCAATGACTCTGGTTGTTGTTACTAAATAGAACACACATGCAATGACACTGGTGGATCCATAGGTGGATTGTGAAAAGAGCACACATGCAATGACTCTGGTTGTTGTTAGTAAAAAGAACGCACATGCAATGACACAGGTGGTTCCATGTGTGGTCTCTTAAGAGAACACACATGAAATGACTCTGGTTGTTGTTAGTAAAAAGAGCACACATGCATTGAAACTGGTGGATCCATATGTGGTATGTGAAAACAACACACATGCAATGACACTGGTGGATCCATAGGTGGTATGTGAAAAGAACACACATTTCAATGACTCAGTTGTTGTTAGTAAAAAGAGCACACATGCAATGCCACTGGTGGATCTATATGTGGTATGTGGAAATAACACACATGCAATGACTCCGGTTGTTGTTAGTGAAAAGAACACACATGCAATGACACTGGTGGATCCAAAGGTGGATTGTGAAAAGAGCACGCATTTCAATGACTCTGGTTGTTGTTAGTAAAAAGAACACACATGCAATCACACTGGTGGATCCATGTGTGGTCTCTGAAGAGAACACACATCCAATGACTCTGGTTGTTTTTAGTAAAAAGAACACACATTTCAATGACACTGGTGGATCCATATGTGGTATGTGAAAAGAACACACATGCAATGACTATGGTTGTTGTTACTAAAAAGAACACACATGCAATGACACTGGTGGATCCATAGGTGGTATGTGAAAATAACACACATTTCAATAACTCTAGTTGTTGTTACTAAAAAGAACACACATGCAATGACACTGGTGGATCCATAGGTGGATTGTGAAAAGAGCACGCATGCAATGCCACTGGTGGATCCATATTTGGTCTGTGGAAATAAGACACATGCAATGACTCTGGTTGTTGTTAGTGAAAAGAACACACATGCAATGACAGTGGTGGATCCATGTGTGGTCTCTGAAGAGAACACACATTTCAATGACACTAGTGGATCCATATGTGGTATGTGAAAAGAACACACATGCAATGACTCCAGTTGTTTTTACTAAAAAGAACACACATGCAATGACACTAGTGGATCCATAGGTGATATGTGAAAATAACACACATGCAATGACACTAGTAGATCCATGTGTGGTCTCTGAAGAGAACACACATTTCAATGACTCTGGTTGTTGTTACTAAAAAGAACACACATGCAATGACACTGGTGGATCCATATGTGGATTGTGAAAAGAGCACACATGCAATGACACTGGTGGATCCATATGTGGTATGTAAAAAGAACACACATGCAAAGACTCCAGTTGTTGTTAGTGAAAATAACACACATGCAATGACACTGGTGGATCCATGTGTGGTCTCTAAAAAGAACACACATTTCAATGACACTGGTGGATCCATCTGTGGTATGTGAAAAGAACACACATTTCAATGACTCTGGTTGTTGTTAGTGAAAAGAACACACATGCAATGACACTGGTGGATCCATGTGTGGTCTCTGAAGAGAACACACATTTCAATGACACTGGTGGATCCATATGTGGTATGTGAAAAGAACACACATGCAATGACTCTGGTTGTTGTTACTAAAAAGAACACACATGCAATGACACTGGTGGATCCATAGGTGGTATGTGAGAAGAACACACATTTCAATGACTCTGGTTGTTGTTACTAAAAAGAACACACATGCAATGACACTGATGGGTCCATGTGTGGTCTTTGAAGAGAACACACATGCAATGACTCTAGTTGTTGTTAGTGAAAAGAGCACACATGCAATGCCACTGGTGGATCCATAGGTGGTATGTGAAAAGAACACATATTTTAATGACTCAGTTTTTGTTAGTAAAAATAACACACATGCAATGACTGGTGGATCCAAAGGTGGATTGTGAAAGGAGCACACATTGCAATGACTCTGGTTGTTGTTAGTAAAAAGAACACACATGCAATGACACTGGTGGATCCATATTTGGTTTGTGGAAATAACACACATGCAATGGCTCTTGTTGTTGTTAGTGAAAATAACACACATGCAATGACACTTGTGGATCCATGTGTGGTCTCTAAAGAGAACACACATTTCAATGACACTGCTGGATCCATATGTGGTATGTGAAAAGAACACACATGCAATGACTCTGGTTGTAGTTACTGAAAAGAACACACATGCAATGACACTGGTGGATCCATATGTGGTATGTGAGAAAAACACACATTTCAATGACTCTGGTTGTTGTTACTAAAAAGAACACACATGGAATGACACTGGTGGATCCATAGGTGGATTGTGAAAAGAGCACACATGCAATGACACTGGTGGATCCATATGTGGTATGTGAAAAGAACACACATTTCAATAACTCTGGTTGTTGTTAGTGAAAAGAACACACATTTCAATGACTCTGGTTGTTGTTAGTGAAAAGAACACACATTTCAATGACTAAGTTGTTGTTAGTAAAAAGAACACCGATGCAATGACACTGGTGGATCCAAAGGTGGATTGTGAAAAGAGCACACATTTCAATGACTCTGGTTGTTGTTAGTAAAAAGAACACACATGCAATGGCACTGGTGGATCCATGTGTGGTCTCTGAAGAGAACACACATGAAATGACTCTGGTTGTTGTTAGTAAAAAAGAGCACACATGCAGTGACACTGGTGGATCCATGTGTGGATTGTGAAGAGAACACACATGCAATGACACTAGTGGATCCATAGGTGGTATGTGAAATGAACACACATTTCAATGACTCAGTTGTTGTTAGTAAAAAGAGCACACATGCAATGACACTGGTGGATCCATATGTGGTATCTGAAAAGAGCACGCATGCAATGACTCGGGTTGTTGTTAGTGAAAAGAACATACATGCAATGACACTGGTGGATCCATGTGTGGTCTCTGAAGAGAACACACATTTCAATGACACTGGTGGATCCATATGTGGTATATGAAAAGAACACACATGCATTAACACTAGTTGTTTTTACTAAAAGGAACACACATGCAATGACACTGGTGGATCCATGTGTGGTCTCTATAGAGAACACACATGCAATGACTCTGGTTGTTGTTAGTAAAAAGAGCACACATGAAGTGACACCGGTGGATCCATGTGTGGATTGTAAAGAGAACACACATGCAATGACACTCGTGGATCCATAGGTGGTATGTGAAAAGAACACACATTTCAATGACTCAGTTGTTGTTAGTAAAAAGAGCACACATGCAATGCCACTGGTGGATCCATATGTGGTCTGTGGAAATAACACACATTCAATGACTCCGGTTGTTGTTAGTGAAAAGAACATACAAGCAATGACACTGGTGGATTCATGTGTGGTCTCTAAAGAGAACACACATTTCAATGACACTGCTGGATCCATATGTGGTATGTGAAAAGAACACACATCCAATGACTCTGGTTGTTTTTACTAAAAAGAACACACATGCAATGACACTGGTGGATCCATAGGTGGTATGTGAAAAGAACACACATTTCAATGACTCTAGTTGTTGTTACTAAAAAGAACACACATGCAATGACACTGGTGGATCCATAGGTGGATTGTGAAAATAGCACGCATGCAATGACTCTGGTTGTTGTTAGTAAAAAGAACACACATGCAATGACACTGGTGGATCCATATGTGGTATCTGAAAAGAGCACGCATGCAATGACTCGGGTTGTTGTTAGTGAAAAGAACATACATGCAATGACACTGGTGGATCCATGTGTGGTCTCTGAAGAGAACACACATTTCAATGACACTGGTGGATCCATATGTGGTATATGAAAAGAATACACATGCATTAACACTAGTTGTTTTTACTAAAAGGATCACACATGCAATGACACTGGTGGATCCATGTGTGGTCTCTAAAGAGAACACACATGCAATGACTCTGGTTGTTGTTAGTAAAAAGAGCACACATGAAGTGACACCGGTGGATCCATGTGTGGATTGTAAAGAGAACACACATGCAATGACACTAGTGGATCCATAGGTGGTATGTGAAAAGAACACACATTTCAATGACTCAGTTGTTGTTAGTAAAAAGGGCACACATGCAATGCCACTGGTGGATCCATATGTGGTCTGTGGAAATAACACACATTCAATGACTCCGGTTGTTGTTAGTGAAAATAACATACAAGCAATGACACTGGTGGATTCATGTGTGGTCTCTAAAGAGAACACACATTTCAATGACACTGGTGGATCCATATGTGGTATGTGAAAAGAACACATATCCAATGACTCTGGTTGTTTTTACTAAAAAGAACACACATGCAATGACACTGGTGGATCCATAGGTGGTATGTGAAAAGAACACACATTTCAATGACTCTAGTTGTTGTTACTAAAAAGAACACACATGCAATGACACTGGTGGATCCATAGGTGGATTGTGAAAATAGCACGCATGCAATGACTCTGGTTGTTGTTAGTAAAAAGAACACACATGCAATGACACTGGTGGATCCATGTGTGGTCTCTGAAGAGAACACATATGCAATGACTCTGGTTGTTGTTAGTAAAAAGAGCACACATGGAATGACACTGGTGGATCCATATGTGGTATGTGAAAAGAACACACATGCAATGACACTGGTGGATCCATATGTGGTATGTGAAAAGAACACACATGCAATGACTCTGGTTGTGGTTAGTGAAAAGAACACACTTGCAATGACACTGGTGGGTCCATGTGTGGTCTCTGAAGAGAACACACATGCAATGACTCTAGTTGTTGTTAGTGAAAAGAGCACATATGCAATGCCACTGGTGGATCCATAGGTGGTATGTGAAAAGAACACACATTTTAATGACTCGGTTTTTGTTAGTAAAAAGAACACACATGCAATGACTGGTGGATCCAAAGGTGGATTGTGAAAGGAGCACACATTTCAATGACTCTGGTTGTTGTTAGTAAAATGAACACACATGCAATGACACTGGTGGATCCATATTTGGTTTGTGGAAATAACACACATGCAATGGCTCTTGTTGTTGTTAGTGAAAAGAACACACATGCAATGACACTCGTGGATCCATGTGTGGTCTCTGAAGAGAACACACATTTCAATGACACTGCTGGATCCATATGTGGTATGTGAAAAGAACACACATGCAATGACTCTGGTTGTAGTTACTGAAAAGAACACACATGCAATGACACTGGTGGATCCATATGTGGTATGTGAGAAGAACACACATTTCAATGACTCTAGTTGTTGTTACTAAAAAGAACACACATGCAATGACACTGGTGGATCCATAGGTGGATTGTGAAAAGAGCACACATGCAATGACACTGGTGGATCCATATGTGGTATGTTAAAAGAACACACATTTCAATGACTGGTTGTTGTTAGTGAAAAGAACACACATTTCAATGACTCTGGTTATTGTTAGTGAAAAGAACACACATTTCAATGACTCAGTTGTTGTTAGTAAAAAGAACACAGATGCAATGACACTGGTCGATCCAAAGGTGGATTGTGAAAAGAGCACACATGCAATGACTCTGGTTGTTGTTAGTAAAAAGAACGCACATGCAATGACACAGGTGGTTCGATGTGTGGTCTCTGAAGAGAACACACATGCAATGACTCTGGTTGTTGTTAGTAAAAAGAGCACACATGCATTGAAACTGGTGGATCCATATGTGGTATGTGAAAAGAACACACATGCAATGACACTGGTGGATCCATAGGTGGTATGTGAAAAGAACACACATTTCAATGACTCAGTTGTTGTTAGTAAAAAGAGCACACATGCAATGCCACTGGTGGATCTATATGTGGTATGTGGAAATAACACACATGCAATGACTCCGGTTGTTGTTAGTGAAAAGAACACAGATGCAATGACACTGGTGGATCCAAAGGTGGATTGTGAAAAGAGCACACATTTCAATGACTCTGGTTGTTGTTAGTAAAAAGAACACACATGCAATGACACTGGTGGATCCATGTGTGGTCTCTGAAGAGAACACACATGCAATGACTCTGGTTGTTGTTAGTAAAAAAGAGCACACATGAAGTGACACTGGTGGATCCATGTGTGGATTGTGAAGAGAACACACATGCAATGACACTGGTGGATCCATAGGTGGTATGTGAAAAGAACACACATTTCAATGACTCAGTTGTTGTTAGTAAAAAGAGCACACATGCAATGACACTGGTGGATCCATATGTGGTATCTGAAAAGAGCACGCATGCAATGACTCGGGTTGTTGTTAGTGAAAAGAACATACATGCAATGACACTGGTGGATCCATGTGTGGTCTATGAAGAGAACACACATTTCAATGACACTGGTGGATCCATATGTGGTATGTGAAAAGAACACACATGCATTGACACTGGTTGTTTTTACGAAAAAGAACACACATGCAATGACACTGGTGGATCCATAGGTGGTATGTGAAAAGGACACGCATTTCAATGACTCTGGTTGTTGTTACTAAAAAGAACACACATGCAATGACACTGGTGGATCCATATGTGGATTGTGAAAAGAGCAGGCATGCAATGCCACTCGTGGATCCATATTTGGTTTGTGGAAATAACACACATGCAATGACTCTTGTTGTTGTTAGTGAAAAGAACACAAAGCAATGACACTTGTGGATCCATGTGTGGTCTCTAAAGAGAACACGCATTTCAATGACACTGCTGGATCCATATGTGGTATGTGAAAAGAACACACATGCAATGACTCTGGTTGTTGTTACTAAAAAGAACACACATGCAATGACACTGGTGGGTCCATATGTGGTATGTGAGAAGAACACTCATTTCAATGACTCTGGTTGTTGTTACTAAAAAGTACACACATGCAATGACACTGGTGGATCCATATGTGGTATGTGAAAAGAACACACATTTCAATGACTCTGGTTGTTGTTAGTGAAAAGAACACACATGCAATGACACTGGTGGATCCATCTGTGGTCTCTGAAGAGAACACACGTTTCAATGACAATGGTGGATCCATATATGGTATGTGAAAAGAACACACATGCAATGACTCTGGTTGTTGTTAGTAAAAAGAACACACATGCAATGACACTGGTGGATCCATAGGTGGTATGTGAAAAGAACACACATTTCAATGACTCTGGTTGTTGTTGCTAAAAAGAACACACGTGCAATGAAAATGGTGGATCCATAGGTGGATTGTGAAAAGAGCACACATGCAATGCCACTGGTGGATCCATATTTGGTTTGTAGAAATAACACACATGCAATAACTCTGGTTGTTGTTAGTGAAAAGAACACACATGCAATGACATTAGTGGATCCATGTGTGGTCTCTGAAGAGAACACACGTTTCAATGACACTGGTGGATCCATATGTGGTATTTGAAAAGAACACACATGCAATGACTCTGGTTGTTGTTACTAAAAAGAACACACATGCAATGACACTGGTGGATCCATAGGTGGTATGTGAGAACAACGCACATTTCAATGACTCTGGTTGTTGTTACTAAAAAGAACACACATGCAATGACACTGGTGGATCCATAGGTGGATTGTGAAAAGAGCATGCAAGCAATGCCACTGGTGGATCCATGTTTGGATCCATAGGTGGTATGTGAGAACAACGCACATTTCAATGACTCTGGTTGTTGTTAGTGAAAAGAACACACATGCAATGACACTGGTGGATCCATGTGTGGTCTCTAAAGATAACACACATTTCAATGACACTGGTGGATCCATATGTGGTATGTGAAAAAAACACACATGCAATGACTCTAGTTGTTTTTACTAAAAAGAACACACATGCAATGACACTAGTGGATCCATAGGTGGTAGGTGAAAAGAACACACATTTCAATGACTCTGGTTGTTGTTACTAAATAGAACACACATGCAATGACACTGGTGGATCCATAGGTGGATTGTGAAAAGAGCACACATGCAATGACTCTGGTTGTTGTTAGTAAAAAGAACGCACATGCAATGACACAGGTGGTTCCATGTGTGGTCTCTTAAGAGAACACACATGCAATGACTCTGGTTGTTGTTAGTAAAAAGAGCACACATGCATTGAAACTGGTGGATCCATATGTGGTATGTGAAAACAACACACATGCAATGACACTGGTGGATCCATAGGTGGTATGTGAAAAGAACACACATTTCAATGACTCAGTTGTTGTTAGTAAAAAGAGCACACATGCAATGCCACTGGTGGATCTATATGTGGTATGTGGAAATAACACACATTCAATGACTCCGGTTGTTGTTAGTGAAAAGAACACACATGCAATGACACTGGTGGATACAAAGGTGGATTGTGAAAGAGCACATTTCAATGACTCGGTTGTTGTTAGTAAAAGAACACACATGCAATCAATCACCTTTGGTGGATCCATGTGTGGTCTCTGAAGAACACACATCCTATGAGTCTGGTTGTTTTTAGTTAAAATAACACTCTTTTCAATGACACTGGTGGATCCATATGTGGTATGTGAAAAGAACACACATGCATGACTATGGTTGTTGTTACTAAAAAGAACACACATGCAATGACACTGGTGGATCCATAGGTGGTATGTGAAAATAACACACATTTCAATAACTCTAGTTGTTGTTACTAAAAAGAACACACATGCAATGACACTGGTGGATCCATAGGTGGATTGTGAAAAGAGCACGCATGCAATGATACCTTTGGTGGATCCATATTTGGTATGAAATAAGACACATGCAATGACTCTGGTTGTTGTTAGTGAAAAGAACACACATGCAATGACAGTGGTGGATCCATGTGTGGTCTCTGAAGAGAACACACATTTCAATGACACTAGTGGATCCATATGTGGTATGTGAAAAGAACACACATGCAATGACTCCAGTTGTTTTTACTAAAATGAACACACATGCAATGACACTAGTGGATCCATAGGTGATATGTGAAAATAACACACATGCAATGACACTGGTAGATCCATGTGTGGTCTCTGAAGAGAACACACATTTCAATGACTCTGGTTGTTGTTACTAAAAAGAACACACATGCAATGACACTGGTGGATCCATATGTGGATTGTGAAAAGAGCACACATGCAATGACACTGGTGGATCCATATGTGGTATGTAAAAAGAACACACATGCAAAGACTCCAGTTGTTGTTAGTGAAAATAACACACATGCAATGACACTGGTGGATCCATGTGTGGTCTCTAAAAAGAACACACATTTCAATGACACTGGTGGATCCATATGTGGTATGTGAAAAGAACACACATTTCAATGACTCTGATTGTTTTTAGTAAAAAGAACACACATGCAAAGACACTGGTGGATCCATGTGTGGTCTCTGAAGTGAACACACATGCAATGACTCTGGTTGTTGTTCGTAAAAAGAGCACACATGCAATGACACTGGTGGATCCATGTGTGGTCTCTGAAGAGAACACACATGCAATGACTCTGGTTGTTGTTAGTAAAAAGAGCACACATGCAGTGACACTGTGGATCCATGTGTGTATTGTGAAGAGAACACACATGCAATGACACTGGTGGACCCATAGGTGGTATGTGATAAGAACACACATTTTAATGACTCAGTTGTTGTTAGTAAAAAGAGCACAGATGCAATGACACTGGTGGATCCATATGTGGTATGTGAAAATAGCACACATGCAATGACTCCGATTGTTGTTAGTGAAAAGAACATACATGCAATTGACACTGGTGGATCTATATGTGGTATGTGAAAAGAACACACATGCATTGACACTGGTTGTTTTCACTAAAAAGAACACACATGCAATGACACTGGTGGATCCATAGGTGGTATGTGAAACGAACACACATTTCAATGACTCTGGTTGTTGTTACTAAAAAGAACACACATGCAATGACACTGGTGGATCCATAGGTGGATTATGAAAAGAGCACGCGTGCAATGCCACTGGTGGATCCATATTTGGTTTAAGGAAATAACACACATGCAATGAATCTGGTTGTTGTTAGTGAAAAGAACACACATGCAATGACACTAGTGGATCCATGTGTGGTCTCTGAAGAGAACACACATTTCAATGACACTACTGGATCCATATGTGGTATGTGAAAAGAACACACATGCAATGACTCTGGTTGTTGTTACTAAAAAGAACACACATGTAATCACATTGGTGGATCCATATGTGGTATGTGAGAAGAACACACATTTCAATGACTCTGATGTTGTTACTAAAAAGAACACACATGCAATGACACTGGTGGATCCATAGGTGGATTGTGAAAAGAGCACACATGCAATGACACTGGTGGATCCATATGTGGTATGTGAAAAGAACACACATTTTAATGACTCTGGTTGTTGTTAGTGAAAAGAACACACATGCAATGACACTGGTGGATCCATGTGTGGTCTCTGAAGAGAACACACATTTCAATGACACTGGTGGATCCATATGTGGTATGTGAAAAGAACACACATGCATTGACACTGGTTGTTTTTACTAAAAACAACACACATGCAATGACACTGGTGGATACATAGGTGGTATGTGAAAAGAACACACATTTCAATGACTCTGGTTGTTGTTACTAAAAAGGACACACATGCAATGCCACTGGTGGATCCATAGGTGGATTGTGAAAAGAGCACGCATGCAATGCCACTAGTGGATCCATATTTGGTTTGTGGAAATAACACACATGCAGTGACTCTAGTTGTTGTTCGTGAAAAGAACACACATGCAATGATACTTGTGGATCCATGTGTGGTCTCTAAAGAGAACACACATTTCAATGACACTGCTGGATCCATATGTGGTATGTGAAAAGAACACACATGCAATGACTCTGGTTGTTACTAAAAAGAAGACACATGCAATGACACTGGTGGATCCATATGTGGTATGTGAGAAGAACACACATTTTAATGACTCTGGTTGTTGTTACTAAAAAGAACACACATGCAATGACACTGGTGGATCCATAGGTGGATTGTGAAAAGAGCACACATGCAATGACACTGGTGGATCCATCTGTGGTATGTGAAAAGAACACACATTTCAATGACTCTGGTTGTTGTTAGTAAAAAGAACACACATGCAATGACACTGGTGGATCCATGTGTGGTCTCTGAAGAGAACACACATTTCAATGACACTGGTGGATCCATATGTGGTATGTGAAAAGAACACACATGCAATGACTCTGGTTGTTGTTACTAAAAAGAACACACATGCAATGACACTGGTGGATACATAGGTGGTATGTGAAAAGAACACACATTTCAATGACTCTGGTTGTTGTTACTAAAAAGGACACACATGCAATGCCACTGGTGGATCCATAGGTGGATTGTGAAAAGAGCACGCATGCAATGCCACTAGTGGATCCATATTTGGTTTGTGGAAATAACACACATGCAGTGACTCTAGTTGTTGTTCGTGAAAAGAACACACATGCAATGATACTTGTGGATCCATGTGTGGTCTCTAAAGAGAACACACATGCAATGACACTGGTGGATCCATAGGTGGTATGTGAGAAGAACACACATTTCAATGACTCTGGTTGTTGTTACTAAAAAGAACACACATGCAATGACACTGGTTTATACATAGGTTGATTTTGAAAAGAGCACACATGCAATGACTCTGATGTTGTTACTAAAAAGAACACACATGCAATGACACTGGTGGATCCATAGGTGGATTGTGAAAAGAGCACACATGCAATGACACTGGTGGATCCATATGTGGTATGTGAAAAGAACACACATTTTAATGACTCTGGTTGTTGTTAGTGAAAAGAACACACATGCAATGACACTGGTGGATCCATGTGTGGTCTCTGAAGAGAACACACATTTCAATGACACTGGTGGATCCATATGTGGTATGTGAAAAGAACACACATGCATTGACACTGGTTGTTTTTACTAAAAAGAACACACATGCAATGACACTGGTGGATACATAGGTGGTATGTGAAAAGAACACACATTTCAATGACTCTGGTTGTTGTTACTAAAAAGGACACACATGCAATGCCACTGGTGGATCCATAGGTGGATTGTGAAAAGAGCACGCATGCAATGCCACTAGTGGATCCATATTTGGTTTGTGGAAATAACACACATGCAGTGACTCTAGTTGTTGTTCGTGAAAAGAACACACATGCAATGATACTTGTGGATCCATGTGTGGTCTCTAAAGAGAACACACATTTCAATGACACTGCTGGATCCATATGTGGTATGTGAAAAGAACACACATGCAATGACTCTGGTTGTTGTTACTAAAAAGAAGACACATGCAATGACACTGGTGGATCCATATGTGGTATGTGAGAAGAACACACATTTTAATGACTCTGGTTGTTGTTACTAAAAAGAACACACATGCAATGACACTGGTGGATCCATAGGTGGATTGTGAAAAGAGCACACATGCAATGACACTGGTGGATCCATCTGTGGTATGTGAAAAGAACACACATTTCAATGACTCTGGTTGTTGTTAGTGAAAAGAACACACATGCAATGACACTGGTGGATCCATGTGTGGTCTCTGTCAAGAACACACATTTCAATGAGACTGGTGGATCCATATGTGGTATGTGAAAAGAACACACATGCAATGACTCTGGTTGTTGTTACTAAAACGAACTCATAGGCAATGACACTGGTGGATCCATAGGTGGTATGTGAGAAGAACACACATTTCAATGACTCTAGTTGTTGTTACTAAAAAGAACACACATGCAATGACACTGGTGGATCCATTGGTGGATTGTGAAAAGAGCAGACATGCAATGACTCTGGTTGTTGTTAGTAAAAATAACACACATGCAATGAAACTGGTGGATCCATATGTGGTCTCTGAAGAGAACACACATGCAATAACTCTGGTTGTTGTTAGTAAAACGAGCACACATGCAATGACACTGGTGGATCCATGTGTGGATTGTGAAGAGAACACACATGAAATGACACTGGTGGATCCATAGGTGGTATGTGAAAAGAACACACATTTCAATGACTCAGTTGTTGTTAGTAAAAAGAACACACATGCAATGACACTGGTGGATCCAAAGGTGGATTGTGAAAAGAGCACACATTTCAATGATTCTGGTTGTTGTTAGTAAAAAGAACACACATGCAATCACACTGGTGGATCCATGTGTGGTCTCTGAGGAGAACACCCATGCAATGACTCTGGTTGTTGTTAGTAAAAAGAACATACATTTCAATGACACTTGTGGATCCATATGTGGTATGTGAAAAGAACACACATGCAATGACTCTGGTTGTTGTTACTAAAAAGAACACACATGCAATGACACTGGTGGATCCATAGGTGGTATGTGAAAAGAACACACATTTCAATGACTCTGGTTGTTGTTACTAAAAAGAACACACATGCAATGACACTAGTGGATCCATAGGTGGATTGTGAAAAGAGCACGCATGCAATGCCACTGGTGGATCCATATTTGGTCTGTGGAAATAACACACATGCAATGACTCTAGTTTGTGGAAGTAACACACATGCAATGATTCTGGTTGTTGTTAGTGAAAAGAACACACATGCAATGACACTGGTGGATCCCTGTGTGGTCTCTGAAGAGAACACACGTTTCAATGACACTGGTGGATCCATATGTGGTATGTGAAAAGAACACACATTTCAATGACTCAGTTGTTGTTAGTAAAAAGAACACACATGCAATGACACTGGCGGATCCATAGGTGGATTGTGAAAAGAGCACACATTTCAATGACTATGGTTGTTTTTAGTAAAAAGAACCCACATGCAAAGACACTGGTGGATCCATGTGTGGTCTCTAAAGAGAACACATATGCAATGACTCTGGTTGTTGTTAGTAAAAAGAGCACACATGCAATGACGCTGGTGGATCCATGTGTGGTCTCTAAAGAGAACACACATGCAATGACTCTGGTTGTTGTTAGTAAAAAGAGCACACATGCAATGAAACTGGTGGATCCATGTATGGATTGTGAAGAGAACACACATTTCAATGACATTGGTGGATCCATATGTGGTATGTGAGAAGAACAGTCATGAAATGACTCAAGTTGTTGTTAGTAAAAAGAACACACATGCAATGACATTGGTGGATCCATAGGTGGATTGTGAAAACAGCACACATGCAATGACACTTGTGGATCCATGTGTGGTCTCTAGAGAGAACACACATGCAATGACTCTTGTTGTTGTTAGTGATAAGAATACATACATACAATGACACTGGTGGATCCATGTGTGGTCTCTGAAGAGAACACACATTTCAATGACACTGGTGGATCCATATGTGGTATGTGAAAAGAACACACATTTCAATGACTCTGGTTGTTGTTAGTGAAAAGAACACACATTTCAATGACTCTGGTTGTTGTTAGTGAAAAGAACACACATTTCCATGACTCAGTTGTTGTTAGTAAAAAGAACACACATGCAATGACACTGGTGGATCCAAATGTGGATTGTGAAAAGAGCCCACATTTCAATGACTCTGGTTGTTGTTAGTAATAAGAACACACATGAAATTACACTGGTGGATCAATGTGTGGTATCTATAGAGAACACACATGCAATGAATCTGGTTGCTCTTAGTAAAAAGAGCACACATGTAGTGACACTGGTGGATCCATGTGTGGATTGTGAAGAGAACACACATGCAATGACACTAGTGGATCCATAGGTGGTATGTGAAAAGAACACACATTTCAATGACTCAGTTGTTGTTAGTAAAAATAGCACACATGCAATGGCACTGGTGGATCCATATGTGGTATGTGAAAAGAGCACACATGCAATGACTCCGGTTGTTGTTAGTGAAAAGAACATACATGCAATGACACTGGTGGATCCATGTGTGGTCTCTAAAGAGAACACACATTTCAATGACACTAGTGGATCCACATGTGGTATGTGAAAACAACACACATGCATTGACACTGGTTGTTTTTACTAAAAAGAACACACATGCAATGACACTGGTGGATCCATAGGTGGTATGTGAAAAGAACACACATTTCAATGACTCTGGTTGTTGTTACTAAAAAGAACACACGTGCAATGACACTGGTGGATTCATATGTGGATTGTGAAAAGAGCATGCATGCAATGCCACTGGTGGATCCATATTTGGTTTGTGGAAATAACACACATGCAATGACTCTGGTTGTTGTTAGTGAAAAGAACACACATGCAATGACACTTGTGGATACATGTGTGGTCTCTGAAGAGAACGCACATTTCAATGACACTGGTGGATCCATATGTGGTATGTGAAAAGAACACACATTTCAATGACTCTGGTTGTTGTTACTAAAAAGAACACACATGCAATGACACTGGTGGATCCAAAGGTGGATTATGAAAAGAGCACACATTTCAATGACTCTGGTTGTTCTTAGTAAAAAGAACACACATGCAATGACACTGGTGGATCCATGTGTGGTCTCTAAAGATAACACACATGCAATGACTCTGGCTGTTGTTAGTAAAAAGAGCACACATGCAGTGACACTGGTGGATCCATGTGTGGATTCTGAAGAGAACACACATGCAATGACACTGGTGGACCCATAGGTGGTATGTGAAAATAACACACATTTCAATGAGTCAGTTGTTGTTAGTAAAAAGAGCACAGATGCAATGACACTGGTGGACCCATATGTGGTATGTGAAAAGAGCACACGTGCAATGACTCCGATTGTTGTTACTGAAAAGAACATACATGCAATGACACTGGTGGATCCATGTGTGGTCTCTAAAGAGAACACACATTTCAATGACACTGGTGGATCCATATGTGGTATGTGAAAAGAACACACATGCATTGACACTGGTTGTTTTTACTAAAAAGAACACACATGCAATGACACTGGTGGATCCATAGGTGGTATGTGAAAAGAACAGACATTTCAATGACTCTGGTTGTTGTTACTAAAAAGAACACACATGCAATGACACTGGTGGATCCATAGGTGGATTGTGAAAAGAGCACCCGTGCAATGCCACTGGTGGATCCATATTTGGTTGGAGGAAATAACACACATGCAATGACTCTAGTTGTTGTTAGTGAAAAGAACACACATGCAATGACACTTGTGGATCCATGTGTGGTCTCTGAAGAGAACGACATTTCAATGACACTGGTGGATCCATATGTGGTATGTGAAAAGAACACACATTTCAATGACTCAGTTGTTGTTACTAAAAAGAACACACATGCAATGACACTGGTGGATCCAAAGGTGGATTGTGAAAAGAGCACACATTTCAATGACTCTGGTTGTTCTTAGTAAAAAGAACACACATGCAATGACACTAGTGGATCCATGTGTGGTCTCTAAAGAGAACACACATGCAATGACTCTGGTTGTTGTTAGTAAAAAGAGCACACATGCAGTGACACTTTGGTGGATCCATGTGTGGATTGTGAAGAGAACACACATGCAATGACACTGGTGGACCCATAGGTGGTATGTGAAAAGAACACACATTTCAATGACTCAGTTGTTGTTAGTAAAAAGAGCACAGATGCAATGACACTGTTGGAACAATATGTGGTATGTGAAAAGAGCACACATGCAATGACTCCGATTGTTGTTAGTGAAAAGATCATACATGCAATGACACTGGTGGATCCATGTGTGGTCTCTAAAGAGAACACACATTTCAATGACACTGGTGGATCCATATGTGGTATGTGAAAAGAACACACATGCATTGACACTGGTTGTTTCTACTAAAAAGAACACACATGCAATGACACTGGTGGATCCATAGGTGGTATGTGAAAAGAACAGACATTTCAATGACTCTGGTTGTTGTTACTAAAAAGAACACACATGCAATGACACTGGTGGATCCATAGGTGGATTGTGAAAAGAGCACCCATGCAATGCCACTGGTGGATCCATATTTGGTTTGAGGAAATAACACACATGCAATGACTCTAGTTGTTGTTAGTGAAAAGAACACACATGCAATGACACTAGTGGATCCATGTGTGGTCTCTGAAGAGAACACACATTTCAATGACACTACTGGATCCATATGTGGTATGTGAAAAGAACACACATGCAATGACTCTGGATGTTGTTACTAAAAAGAACACACATGCAATGACACTAGTGGATCCATATGTGGTATGTGAGAAGAACACACATTTCAATGACTGTGGTGTTGTTACTAAAAAGAACACACATGCAATGACACTGGTGGATCCATAGGTGGATTGTGAAAAGAGCACACATGCAATGACACTGGTGGATCCATATGTGGTATGTGAAAAGAACACACATTTTAATGACTCTGGTTGTTGTTAGTGAAAAGAACACACATGCAATGACACTGGTGGATCCATGTGTGGTCTCTGAAGAGAACACACATTTCAATGACACTGGTGGATCCATATGTGGTATGTGAAAAGAACACACATGCATTGACACTGGTTGTTTTTACTAAAAAGAACACACATGCAATGACACTGGTGGATACATAGGTGGTATGTGAAAAGAACACACATTTCAATGACTCTGGTTGTTGTTACTAAAAAGGACACACATGCAATGCCACTGGTGGATCCATAGGTGGATTGTGAAAAGAGCACGCATGCAATGCCACTAGTGGATCCATATTTGGTTTAAGGAAATAACACACATGCAATGAATCTGGTTGTTGTTAGTGAAAAGAACACACATGCAATGACACTAGTGGATCCATGTGTGGTCTCTGAAGAGAACACACATTTCAATGACACTACTGGATCCATATGTGGTATGTGAAAAGAACACACATGCAATGACTCTGGTTGTTGTTACTAAAAAGAACACACATGTAATCACATTGGTGGATCCATATGTGGTATGTGAGAAGAACACACATTTCAATGACTCTGATGTTGTTACTAAAAAGAACACACATGCAATGACACTGGTGGATCCATAGGTGGATTGTGAAAAGAGCACACATGCAATGACACTGGTGGATCCATATGTGGTATGTGAAAAGAACACACATTTTAATGACTCTGGTTGTTGTTAGTGAAAAGAACACACATGCAATGACCTTTGGTGGATCCATGTGTGGTCTCTGAAGAAGAACACACATTTCAATGACACTTTGGTGGATCCATATGTGGTATGTGAAAAGAACACACATGCATTGACACTGGTTGTTTTTACTAAAAACAACACACATGCAATGACACTGGTGGATACATAGGTGGTATGTGAAAAGAACACACATTTCAATGACTCTGGTTGTTGTTACTAAAAAGGACACACATGCAATGCCACTGGTGGATCCATAGGTGGATTGTGAAAAGAGCACGCATGCAATGCCACTAGTGGATCGAAATTAGGTTTGTGGAAATAACACATGCACGGTGACTCTAGTTGTTGTTCGTGAAAAGAACACACATGCAATGATACTTGTGGATCCATGTGTGGTCTCTAAAGAGAACACACATTTCAATGACACTGCTGGATCCATATGTGGTATGTGAAAAGAACACACATGCAATGACTCTGGTTGTTACTAAAAAGAAGACACATGCAAGTACACGGCTGGATCCATATGTGGTATGTGAGAAGAACACACATTTTAATGACTCTGGTTGTTGTTACTAAAAAGAACACACATGCAATGACACTGGTGGATCCATAGGTGGATTGTGAAAAGAGCACACATGCAATGACACTGGTGGATCCATCTGTGGTATGTGAAAAGAACACACATTTCAATGACTCTGGTTGTTGTTAGTGAAAAGAACACACATGCAATGACACTGGTGGATCCATGTGTGGTCTCTGAAGAGAACACACATTTCAATGACACTGGTGGATCCATATGTGGTATGTGAAAAGAACACACATGCAATGACTCTGGTTGTTGTTACTAAAAAGAACACACATGCAATGACACTGGTGGATCCATAGGTGGTATGTGAGAAGAACACACATTTCAATGACTCTGGTTGTTGTTACTAAAAAGAACACACATGCAATGACACTGGTGGATCCATAGGTGGATTTTGAAAAGAGCACACATGCAATGACTCTGATGTTGTTACTAAAAAGAACACACATGCAATGACACTGGTGGATCCATAGGTGGATTGTGAAAAGAGCACACATGCAATGACACTGGTGGATCCATATGTGGTATGTGAAAAGAACACACATTTTAATGACTCTGGTTGTTGTTAGTGAAAAGAACACACATGCAATGACACTGGTGGATCCATGTGTGGTCTCTGAAGAGAACACACATTTCAATGACACTGGTGGATCCATATGTGGTATGTGAAAAGAACACACATGCATTGACACTGGTTGTTTTTACTAAAAAGAACACACATGCAATGACACTGGTGGATACATAGGTGGTATGTGAAAAGAACACACATTTCAATGACTCTGGTTGTTGTTACTAAAAAGGACACACATGCAATGCCACTGGTGGATCCATAGGTGGATTGTGAAAAGAGCACGCATGCAATGCCACTAGTGGATCCATATTTGGTTTGTGGAAATAACACACATGCAGTGACTCTAGTTGTTGTTCGTGAAAAGAACACACATGCAATGATACTTGTGGATCCATGTGTGGTCTCTAAAGAGAACACACATTTCAATGACACTGCTGGATCCATATGTGGTATGTGAAAAGAACACACATGCAATGACTCTGGTTGTTGTTACTAAAAAGAAGACACATGCAATGACACTGGTGGATCCATATGTGGTATGTGAGAAGAACACACATTTTAATGACTCTGGTTGTTGTTACTAAAAAGAACACACATGCAATGACACTGGTGGATCCATAGGTGGATTGTGAAAAGAGCACACATGCAATGACACTGGTGGATCCATCTGTGGTATGTGAAAAGAACACACATTTCAATGACTCTGGTTGTTGTTAGTGAAAAGAACACACATGCAATGACACTGGTGGATCCATGTGTGGTCTCTGAAGAGAACACACATTTCAATGAGACTGGTGGATCCATATGTGGTATGTGAAAAGAACACACATGCAATGACTCTGGTTGTTGTTACTAAAACGAACTCATAGGCAATGACACTGGTGGATCCATAGGTGGTATGTGAGAAGAACACACATTTCAATGACTCTAGTTGTTGTTACTAAAAAGAACACACATGCAATGACACTGGTGGATCCATTGGTGGATTGTGAAAAGAGCAGACATGCAATGACTCTGGTTGTTGTTAGTAAAAATAACACACATGCAATGAAACTGGTGGATCCATATGTGGTCTCTGAAGAGAACACACATGCAATAACTCTGGTTGTTGTTAGTAAAACGAGCACACATGCAATGACACTGGTGGATCCATGTGTGGATTGTGAAGAGAACACACATGAAATGACACTGGTGGATCCATAGGTGGTATGTGAAAAGAACACACATTTCAATGACTCAGTTGTTATTAGTAAAAAGAACACACATGCAATGACACTGGTGGATCCAAAGGTGGATTGTGAAAAGAGCACACATTTCAATGATTCTGGTTGTTGTTAGTAAAAAGAACACACATGCAATCACCTTTGGTGGATCCATGTGTGGTCTCTGAGAGAACACCCATGCAATGACTCTGGTTGTTGTTAGTGAAAAGAACATACATTTCAATGACACTGGTGGATCCATATGTGGTATGTGAAAAGAACACACATGCAATGACTCTGGTTGTTGTTACTAAAAAGAACACACATGCAATGACACTGGTGGATCCATAGGTGGTATGTGAAAAGAACACACATTTCAATGACTCTGGTTGTTGTTACTAAAAAGAACACACATGCAATCACACTAGTGGATCCATAGGTGGATTGTGAAAAGAGCACGCATGCAATGCCACCTTTGGTGGATCCATATTTGGTGCGTGGAAATAACACATGCAATGACTCTAGTTTGTGGAAGTAACACACATGCAATGATTCTGGTTGTTGTTAGTGAAAAGAACACATGCAATGACCTTTGGTGGATCCCTGTGTGGTCTCTGAAGAGAACACACGTTTCAATGACACTGGTGGATCCGTATGTGGTATGTGAAAAGAACACACATTTCAATTACTCAGTTGTTGTTAGTAAAAAGAACACACATGCAATGACCTGGCGGATCCATAGGTGGATTGTGAAAAGAGCACACATTTCAATGACTATGGTTGTTTTAGTAAAAGAACCCACATGCAAAGACAACTGGTGGATCCATGTGTGGTCTCTAAAGAGAACACATATGCAATGACTACAGTTGTTGTTAGTAAAAAGAGCACACATGCAATGACGCTGGTGGATCCATGTGTGGTCTCTAAAGAGAACACACATGCAATGACTCTGGTTGTTGTTAGTAAAAAGAGCACACATGCAATGAAACTGGTGGATCCATGTATGGATTGTGAAGAGAACACACATTTCAATGACATTGGTGGATCCATATGTGGTATGTGAGAAGAACAGTCATGAAATGACTCAAGTTGTTGTTAGTAAAAAGAACACACATTCAATGACATTGGTGGATCCATAGGTGGATTGTGAAAACAGCACACATGCAATGACACTTGTGGATCCATGTGTGGTCTCTAGAGAGAACACACATGCAATGACTCTTGTTGTTGTTAGTGATAAGAATACATACATGCAATGACACTGGTGGAGCCATGTGTGGTCTCTGAAGAGAATACACATTTCAATGACACAGGTGGATCCATATGTGGTATGTGAAAAGAACAGACATTTCAATGACTGGTTGTTGTTAGTGAAAAGAACACACATTTCAATGACTCTGGTTGTTGTTAGTGAAAAGAACACACATTTCCATGACTCAGTTGTTGTTAGTAAAAAGAACACACATGCAATGACACTGGTGGATCCAAATGTGGATTGTGAAAAGAGCCCACATTTCAATGACTCTGGTTGTTGTTAGTAATAAGAACACACATGAAATTACACTGGTGGATCAATGTGTGGTCTCTATAGAGAACACACATGCAATGAATCTGGTTGCTCTTAGTAAAAGAGCACACATGTAGTGACCTTTGGTGGATCCAGGTGTGGATTGTGAAGAGAACACACATGCAATGACACTAGTGGATCCATAGGTGGTATGTGAAAAGAACACACATTTCAATGACTCAGTTGTTGTTAGTAAAAATAGCACACATGCAATGGCACTGGTGGATCCATATGTGGTATGTGAAAAGAGCACACATGCAATGACTCCGGTTGTTGTTAGTGAAAAGAACATACATGCAATGACACTGGTGGATCCATGTGTGGTCTCTAAAGAGAACACACATTTCAATGACACTAGTGGATCCACATGTGGTATGTGAAAACAACACACATGCATTGACACTGGTTGTTTTTACTAAAAAGAACACACATGCAATGACACTGGTGGATCCATAGGTGGTATGTGAAAAGAACACACATTTCAATGACTCTGGTTGTTGTTACTAAAAAGAACACACGTGCAATGACACTGGTGGATTCATATGTGGATTGTGAAAAGAGCATGCATGCAATGCCACTGGTGGATCCATATTTGGTTTGTGGAAATAACACACATGCAATGACTCTGGTTGTTGTTAGTGAAAAGAACACACATGCAATGACACTTGTGGATACATGTGTGGTCTCTGAAGAGAACGCACATTTCAATGACACTGGTGGATCCATATGTGGTATGTGAAAAGAACACACATTTCAATGACTCAGTTGTTGTTACTAAAAAGAACACACATGCAATGACACTGGTGGATCCAAAGGTGGATTATGAAAAGAGCACACATTTCAATGACTCTGGTTGTTCTTAGTAAAAAGAACACACATGCAATGACACTGGTGGATCCATGTGTGGTCTCTAAAGATAACACACATGCAATGACTCTGGCTGTTGTTAGTAAAAAGAGCACACATGCAGTGACACTGGTGGATCCATGTGTGGATTGTGAAGAGAACACACATGCAATGACACTGGTGGACCCATAGGTGGTATGTGAAAAGAACACACATTTCAATGACTCAGTTGTTGTTAGTAAAAAGAGCACAGATGCAATGACACTGGTGGACCCATATGTGGTATGTGAAAAGAGCACACGTGCAATGACTCCGATTGTTGTTACTGAAAAGAACATACATGCAATGACACTGGTGGATCCATGTGTGGTCTCTAAAGAGAACACACATTTCAATGACACTGGTGGATCCATATGTGGTATGTGAAAAGAACACACATGCATTGACACTGGTTGTTTTTACTAAAAAGAACACACATGCAATGACACTGGTGGATCCATAGGTGGTATGTGAAAAGAACAGACATTTCAATGACTCTGGTTGTTGTTACTAAAAAGAACACACATGCAATGACACTGGTGGATCCATAGGTGGATTGTGAAAAGAGCACCCGTGCAATGCCACTGGTGGATCCATATTTGGTTGGAGGAAATAACACACATGCAATGACTCTAGTTGTTGTTAGTGAAAAGAACACACATGCAATGACACTTGTGGATCCATGTGTGGTCTCTGAAGAGAACGACATTTCAATGACACTGGTGGATCCATATGTGGTATGTGAAAAGAACACACATTTCAATGACTCAGTTGTTGTTACTAAAAAGAACACACATGCAATGACACTGGTGGATCCAAAGGTGGATTGTGAAAAGAGCACACATTTCAATGACTCTGGTTGTTCTTAGTAAAAAGAACACACATGCAATTACACTAGTGGATCCATGTGTGGTCTCTAAAGATAACACACATGCAATGACTCCGGCTGTTGTTAGTAAAAAGAGCACACATGCAGTGACACTGGTGGATCCATGTGTGGATTGTGAAGAGAACACACATGCAATGACACTGGTGGACCCATAGGTGGTATGTGAAAAGAACACACATTTCAATGACTCAGTTGTTGTTAGTAAAAAGAGCACAGATGCAATGACACTGTTGGAACAATATGTGGTATGTGAAAAGAGCACACATGCAATGACTCCGATTGTTGTTAGTGAAAAGATCATACATGCAATGACACTGGTGGATCCATGTGTGGTCTCTAAAGAGAACACACATTTCAATGACACTGGTGGATCCATATGTGGTATGTGAAAAGAACACACATGCATTGACACTGGTTGTTTCTACTAAAAAGAACACACATGCAATGACACTGGTGGATCCATAGGTGGTATGTGAAAAGAACAGACATTTCAATGACTCTGGTTGTTGTTACTAAAAAGAACACACATGCAATGACACTGGTGGATCCATAGGTGGATTGTGAAAAGAGCACCCATGCAATGCCACTGGTGGATCCATATTTGGTTTGAGGAAATAACACACATGCAATGACTCTAGTTGTTGTTAGTGAAAAGAACACACATGCAATGACACTAGTGGATCCATGTGTGGTCTCTGAAGAGAACACACATTTCAATGACACTACTGGATCCATATGTGGTATGTGAAAAGAACACACATGCAATGACTCTGGATGTTGTTACTAAAAAGAACACACATGCAATGACACTAGTGGATCCATATGTGGTATGTGAGAAGAACACACATTTCAATGACTGTGGTGTTGTTACTAAAAAGAACACACATGCAATGACACTGGTGGATCCATAGGTGGATTGTGAAAAGAGCACACATGCAATGACACTGGTGGATCCATATGTGGTATGTGAAAAGAACAAACATTTCAATGACCCTGGTTGTTGTTAGTGAAAAGAACACACATGCAATGACACTTGTGGATCCATGTGTGGTCTTTGAAGAGAACACACATTTCAATGACACTGGTGGATCCATATGTGGTATGTGAAAAGAACACACATGCATTGACACTAGTTGTTTTTACTAAAAAGAACACACATGCAATGACACTGGTGGATCCATAGGTGGTATGTGAAAAGAACACACATTTCAATGACTCTGGTTGTTGTTACTAAAAAGGACACACATGCAATGACACTGGTGGATCCATAGGTGGATTGTGAAAAGAGCATGCACGCAATGCCACTAGTGGATGCATATTTGGTTTGTGGAAATAACACACATGCAGTGACTCTGGTTGTTGTTAGTGAAAAGAACACACATGCAATGATACTTGTGGATCCATGTGTGGTCTCTGAAGAGAACACACATTTCAATGACACTGCTGGATCCATATGTGGTATGTGAAAAGAACACACATGCAATGACTCTGGTTGTTGTTACTAAAAAGAACACACATGCAATGACACTGGTGGATCCATAGGTGGTATGTGAGAAGAACACACATTTCAATGACTCTGGTTGTTGTTACTAAAAAGAACACACATGCAATGACACTGGTGGATCCATAGGTGGATTGTGAAAAGAGCATGCATGCAATGCCACTGGTAGATCCATATTTGGTATGTGAAAATAACACACATGCAATGACTCTGGTTGTTGTTAGTGAAAAGAACACACATGCAATGAAACTGGTGGATCCATGTGTTGTCTCTGAAGAGAACACACATGCAATGACTCTGGTTGTTGTTAGTAAAAAGAGCACACATGCAGTGACACTGGTGGATCCATGTGTGGATTGTGAAGAGAACACACATGCAATGACACTAGTGGATCCATAGGTGGTATGTGAAAAGAACACACATTTCAATGACTCGGTTGTTGTTAGTAAAAAGAGCACACATGCAATGCCACTGGTGGATCCATATGTGGTCTGTGGAAATAACACACATGCAATGACTCCGGTTGTTGTTACTGAAAAGAACACACATGCAATGACACTGGTGGATCCCTGTATGGTCTCTGAAGAGAACACACGTTTCAATGACACTGGTGGATCCATATGTGGTATGTGAAAAGAACACACATTTCAATGAATCAGTTGTTGTTAGTAAAAAGAATACACATGCAATGACACTGGTGGATCCATAGGTGGATTGTGAAAAGAGCACACATTTCAATGACTCTGATTGTTTTAAGTAAAAATAACACACATGCAAAGACACTGGTGGATCCATGTGTGGTCTCTGATGAGAACACACATGCAATGACTCTGGTTGTTGTTAGTAAAAAGAGCACACATGCAATGACACTGGTGGATCCATGTATGGATTGTGAAGAGAACACACATTTCAATTACACTGGTGGATCCATATGTGGTATGTGAGAAGAACAGTAATGAAATGACTCAAGTTGTTGTTAGTAAAAAGAGCACACATGCAATGACACTGATGGATCCATATGTGGTATGTGAAAAGAGCACACATGCAATAACTCCGATTGTTGTTAGTGAAAAGAACATACATGCAATGACACTGGTGGATCCATGTGTGGTCTCTAAAGAGAACACACATTTCAATGACACTGGTGGATCCATATGTGGTATGTGAAAACAACACACATGCATTGACACTGGTTGTTTTTACTAAAAAGAACACACATGCAATGACACTGGTGGATCCATAGGTGGTTTGTGAAAAGAACACACATTTCCATGACTCTGGTTGTTGTTACTAAAAAGAACACACATGCAATGACACTGGTGGATTCATATGTGGATTGAGAAAAGAGCATGCATGCAATGCCACTGGTGGATCCATATTTGGTTTGTGGAAATAACACACATGCAATGACTCTGGTTGTTGTTAGTGAAAAGAAAACACATGCAATGACACTTGTGGATCCATGTGTGGTCTCTGAAGAGAACGCACATTTCAATGACACTGGTGGATCCATATGTGGTATGTGAAAAAACACACATTTCAATGACTCAGTTGTTGTTAGTAAAAAGAGCACACATGCAATTACACTGGTGGATCCATAGGTGGATTGTGAAAATAGCACATATTTCAATGACTCTGGTTGTTTTTAGTAAAAAGAACCCACATGCAAAGACACTGGTGGATCCATGTGTGGTCTCTAAAGAGAACACATATGCAATGACTCTGGTTGTTGTTAGTAAAAAGAGCACACATGCAATGACACTGGTGGATCCATGTGTGGTCTCTAAAGAGAACACACATGCAATGACTCTGGTTGTTGTTAGTAAAAAGAGCACACATGCAATGACACTGGTGGATCCATGTATGGATTGTGAAGAGAACACACATTTCAATGACATCGGTGGATCCATATGTGGTACGTGAGAAGAACAGTCATGAAATGACTCAAGTTGTTGTTAGTAAAAAAATAACACACATGCAATGACATTGGTGGATCCATAGGTGGATTGTGAAAACAGCACACATGCAATGACACTGGTGGATCCATGTGTGGTCTCTAGAGAGAACACACATGCAATGACTCTGGTTGTTGTTAGTGATAAGAACATACATACAATGACACTGGTGGATCCATGTGTGGTCTTTGAAGAGAACACACATTTCAATGACACTGGTGGATCCATATGTGGTATGTGAAAAGAACACACATTTCAATGAATCTGGTTGTTGTTAGTGAAAAGAACACACATTTCAATGACTTTGGTTGTTGTTAGTGAAAAGAACACACATTTCCATGACTCAGTTGTTGTTACTAAAAAGAACACACATGCAATGACACTTGTGGATCCAAATGTGGATTGTGAAAAGAGCACACATTTCAATGACTCTGGTTGTTGTTAGTAATAAGAACACATATGAAATGACACTGGTGGATCCATGTGTGGTCTCTGTAGAGAACACACATGCAATGACTCTGGTTGTTGTTAGTAAAAAGAGCACACATGTAGTTACACTGGTGTATCCATGTGTGGATTGTGAAGAGAACACACATGCAATGACACTGGTGGATCCATAGGTGGTATGTGAAAAGAACACACATTTCAATGACTCAGTTGTTGTTAGTAAAAAGATGTAACATCCCCTGCCTTTAATAAGGTAGGGTCCCCTGTGTTTACAATGCTAGTCCCTGGATCAATAGCTAGCATCCACAGTTTAGATGTAATATCAAGAAACAAAGGTCATAATAAACTTTATAACCAGGAATAAAATAATTTCATTACATCAATACATAGCTCATTAGGCTATTACATTACGTTGCAGCGGAATAACTATAGTCATGGGTCCTTCATCTTCAAAGTGCCACAGGCAGATGTTGGTAGTGGACTTTGTAATCCTAATCAATCAATCTTCACTAAAATCAAACAAACCTGCAACAATACAAGTTACAGCCACAAAGGGTCAATACATTTGAATTGTATTGGCAAGTGATACTTTGGTAGTATAGTGGAGTCTATCATCTATATGCATTTGGCTAAGTGGAGTTGAGGCTTGCATTGCTCAAAATAGATTTTTCCTATCATTTTGAAAATACTAAGTTTTTGTTTTGACAAAATCTTTCCCAAGGCATCTACCAATCAAAGACTGAAGATCCTTTCCAAGGCATCTACCAATCAAAAGGCGAAGTGCTTGGCAAAATCATTTTTCCTCAATCAAAGATTTCAAGATCCTTGTACCAAGCCATCTCTCCATCAATGATTGAAGAATTTCAAACAACCCTTGTTCACCCATAAGTTTTACTTAGAAATTGGAATGATGAGATTCTTGATTGCTTCCATGTCTTGATGCTCAAATTGTCCTTTTCCAGGGACATGGCTAAGTACTTAGATTTTACACTCTGCAGAGGTGGTGCACTTTCCCCACAAGACTTGGTTTCCCAAGACAAGATCTTTCAGAAGCTTTCCCTTAGACCATCATGGACGCGTTCCATCCTATCAAACACTACCACCAACTGTCCATATGGCTAAGTTCTTGCAACCTATATGATCATGGCAGAGCCCATATTGCCAAGTGGTTGCACTTGAAGCTTCTCAACATTTGACATCTCAAATCTCTTTGTTTCCTGGGTGACCATCTACAAGTGAGATACACTAAGGTAAACCATAAAAATGGGCCTTGTGAACCACTCAACCAAAAACCACCAAGCAAGTCCCATTCCACCCAGGAGATTCATTAACTTTGTTGTTTTATTAAACAAAACATAAGTCCTTAGACTTAGAATATTTTTCCATAGTGTGAATATATATTCCACCCATGTTTTCTATTAGCTAGGCTAAGCTTGATAGTAATAGGATTCTTAACTTAGGAAAATCCTACTAAGGATTCATCTACTAGGTTTTCCTATAGCAAGGTCTATCCTTAGCAAAATAAAAACCATGCAAGTTTTACTTAGCAAAAACACTAATGCATAGTGAAAATAATGGGATAGAAAGTATGAAGCATCACTTGCCTTTTTGGTAGAGGGTTTAGGTTCACTCCTTGTCCTTGCAACAATCACACTCTTCAAGTCACTACAATTCAATCAAGCAAGGCACAAACAAACTCAATCTACCAATCAAGCAAAACAACACACATAAAAGACAAAGTCAAAGTAATGCATGCAAGCATGCCAAGCTTTGATTTGTTTGAAAAAGTGGTTCCTAGTGGGTCATAGGTATTGGGATACACCTAATGGTCATTTTGTAAAGTGGCAAAGTCATTTGCAAAAGGTTTCACTTTAGAAACCATTTTCAAAACAAAGAATCATTTTATGTGGTGTAGAAATATTTTACTAAGGCATTAACCTATAGGGTTCACCAAATGAGTTGCTATTGCAAAACTTGGTGTTTGGGTCAGCAGGTTTGGTCCAAAACATTTTCCCAAAGTTTTCTTTACAAAAACATTTTCATAAACAAAACAATAGTTTTATTTAGTTAGAAATGGACTAAACTAATTAATCCATTCTAAACTTTCCAAATTCATTTTCCAAAACATGGGTTGGTTCCTAGGGTCAGTAAGGTCACAACAAACCATTTTGTAAAGGTTTTAACCTTAAAAACATTTCTAAACAATTTTTCTAATCTAAACAAGCACACAAAAGAATCTGCAAAAACAAGCAAGCTAACAGATACTATTTGCTAATCTAAGGGCATGGTTGGCTAGGGCTTGCTCTCCTGAATCCAACGACATAAAATTTGTAATTTTTGGACGTGTGGATCCAGAGTTATAGGGCTTTCAAAATGGCACTTAAATCTGTTTTCAAATTCTGTTTTAAAACAGACCTGGCTACGTGGCTTGCTCCTATTCGCCATGATGCAGTTCATGTGGATCGATCGCTGTGGGCGTTGGATCTAGTTTGATCGCCGCACAGCGCGTACCTCTTCGGGCTTAAGTGATCTATCCGATTCGTTCGATCCAGATCTAACTGCACTCACTGATCACAGATGATGGGCGGCCTGGCAGTGGTGGCGCGGTGGCTTGTCGGTCGGCACGGTGCCGTTACTCTGAGGGGAGGAGAAAGAGGAGTTTCTCACCGGGCTCAGGGGGTCACGGCGATGCTTGGGGAGGTGTTGGTCGGGCGAGGGGCGCTCGGGGTCAGGTGGAATCTCTCGCCGGAGTTGAGAGCGGCGACGGTTGGCTCATCCCAGTCGGAGGCAGTCTTGTGGTCCACGAGAAGACAAACGGAAGGCACTGTAAGACGCGCAAAGGTACAGCGGTGGTGCGAGCGTGAAGGAGGAGGAGAGGGGGGTCGGGTACTACCTGGGAACGTCGTCAGAGAAAGAGGCAGACGGCGGCGCTGTAGGTCGTCGTCGAGGACAGCGCTGGAGTTCACTCGGAGACAAACCAGATGCACTGTCAGATGCGCAAAGACACGGAGAATGGGGGAGTATGAACGAGAAGGCGTGGGGCGGTCTGGTTCACCTGGAAGACGTCGTCGGAGAAGAAGCGACGGCGGCGCTTGCTTTCGTCGTCGTTACGATGCTCGGCGCCCGGTGAGTTTGATGCTGGCGAGATGCGCCGGGAGAGGGGAAGCTGCTAGCGCTCGAGGAGGCTCGGGAACGCTGGTTAGGCAGAATCGCTCATGGTCGTCGAGCAGCAATCTGTAGAGAAATTGGGGCGGCCTGGAGGCAGAGGGGAGGCGGTGTCTGGGGGAAATGGAAGAGGGGATGCAGGCGAATAAGTATGCGTGAACGCAGGGTCGATTAACGGCATGGTTAACGCGAATTGATGCCGCGAAATCAAAGCCTGCAACGGCAGCGAGGAGAGGGCGTGGTCGTCGCGGGGGTTGAAGACGATGAGCTGGCTGCGTGGGGTCTACTGGAGGGAGAAAGAGAGGGAATGGGTCCACGTTTGTTTACGGTGAAAAGCGGTTAAACCCGTGAGAGAGAGAGAGGTGGGGTCGTCTCGTCAGCGAGTGAGTGATAGGGAGAAGAGGGGCCACCGGTCACTCTCTGTGCGGGTTAATTATTTGGTGTGAATCGTTTTTCTGAGGGAAAAGAGAGGTGGGCTGGTGTTGGGCTAGTTGGGCCAGGGGTGGGCTGCTCTATTTTTTTTTCTGTCTAAATCTTTTTCTATTTCTAAAGCTTTTTCTGTTTTGAAAATCCAACCAATCAAACAAGGTCCAAACTAATTCAAACAATTCAAACAATCACTCAACTTTGTACTTTGAATTTGGTTCTGTTTTTCAACATAATCCAAATCTCAAAATAATATAATATTTTTATTTATTTTAGGATCCATTCAATAATTAAATAAAAATGGATCTTTTATTTATTTAATAAAATAGGGTTTGATTTAATTAATAGAATTTCCCAATTCCTTTCCGTAGGTTTTTATTTGTTTAGTTGGTTCAAATAATTCATCTTGAATTATTTGGAAAGTATTCTAATATGATTTATTAATCATTTAAGATTGGGTATTTGTTTTAATTCCAATGGAATTTAATATAGTTTTAATTCCCAAATTTTTATTTGGAGGTTTTATTTTATTTAAGTTGATTAAACAACTTTTATTCCACTTGGGTGAATTCCAAATATCATTTTCTCATGTATTCTTATTTAGAGATTTGTCCTTATTAAGATAGGGATAGAATGGTTATTGCCATTTTATTTTATTTGGAATATTCTTTATCCTTTTATTTTATTTGGATTTGGGATTATAATCACTCCATTTACTTAATGGATTAGGCCAAGATTTGATTTGGTCTTTAAATATTCTTTATTTAATAATTTTATCTTTGTCTTATAAAATCCATATCTTTTTATTTATAGATCCAACTTGGTGATTCCAATTTGTGAAATCTTATTTTATATTTGTTTATCCTTTTAAATCCTTTTAGGATCCATTGTTCACCACTTGGTATGGATTTTAGATGAGGGCTTTAATGGCTTTGGAAATTAAATTCCTTTATTAAATCCATAAGATTTTTATTTATGGTTCCAAATTAAGTGAAACCAATTTCTATGGTCTTACATTATTTCTATTTGTCTTTCTTGATCATTTGTGAATGTTTGTTGATCAATTTTGGTATGGATCAAATCCATGGATTTGGAGATAACTTGGGAAATGATTTTCTTCCATTAGGGTTTAGGGTTTTGGATTTATTTTTCCAAGTGTTCAAATTTCCAGATACATTCATTGAGGAATGCATTTCTCTTGATTGGGATTTGTTGAATTCAAACTTTAACCAAAGTTTGTTCAAGATGGGATTTTAAGTTTCCTTTTAGAAACAAAAGTTTCTTTTCACTCTGATTTTCAACAAAAAAAAATATTTTGTTTATTTTATTTTTCACATTACAAGATTTGGAAAATCTTGGGATGTGACAGGCTACCACCCTTAAAATAAATCTCGTCCCGAGATTTGAGGAGGCTAGGTTTACAAGCAGGTTCAAAGCAACTAGGGTACTACCACCCTTAAAAATTTTCCAACTAAACTAGATGTTGGCCTTCTTGGGGTCATGGGGAAACTTCTCTGGGCAAACATTTGCATTGAGTCCTTTGTTTCCACACTCGAGACATGTGACAAAGCTGAGATCCTTCATAGGCTTGTTTATCTTGTTCTTCATCTTTTCTGGACAGTTGCTTGCATAGTGTCCTGGGTTCTTGCAATTGAAACAGTGGATATCTTGGAGTTCTTTACGTTGCTCTTGTGGACAAATTGCTACATAGTGGCCTGGCTCTTTGCAGTTGTTGCACACTACTTGGCCGATCTCCTTATTCTTCGGGTTCTCTGGGCATCCACTGGGGTAGTGTCCCATTTCCTTACATTTACGACATTGCACAAGGCTCATGTCCTGTCTTGGTTTCTTGGGTTTCTTTGATCCTTTGAATTGGGTTGTCTTGTTTGGAGGTATAAGTGGTCCTTTTACTTTGCCATCAACATTCTTGGCATACTTGGATCCTTCTTGTTTCCTTTGTTCAACAATGGCATAGATGGGGCATTGGATAGGGACATGATTATTTCCTTCACATAGGAAACAGGTAACTTGAGATGTGGGGCATTGATTTGTTGGATGTTTCTCTTCACAGTTAGGGCATTGATCTTCATGCTCCTTGGAAGTATGATCCTTGTCTCCACAAATAATGCAAGCTGGGGCTCCATCTAGAATAACATTCTTGTCATCCTTGTTGTCATACACTCCTTTTGGATAGTTTTCTTCCATGCTGATCATTTGATTAGCCACCTTAAGCATCAGTTGGGATTGTTCTTCCAAAAACTTTTGCAAGGTAGGGTCTTTATCACTATCGTTGGCTATGAACTGAGCTGTCAGTTGGTTCAACTGGTGTTGGGTTGCTATGAGTTCTCTCATGTTGTCCTCTTGGTTGTTGTTGTTGTCACCATCCTTGATGTTGGAGTTTCTTGGAGAGGTCATCTGTTTGGGTTGGGTAGGGATTAGAATAAGCAAGATATTTCTAAGGAATCAATTCTAATCACACACACATCACAATTCACACAAGCAATGTGCAAGCAATCACAAACAAACACTCCACTCAAACAACAAGTTTCAAGAATATATTTAGTCAAACAAAAATTATTTTTGTTACACCACATAAGTTGGTAGGTTTGACTTAAACTAAATATGGTGGTCCATCTACATGGTTCACTTGGAATCTTTCCATTCTTCTTGATTGATTCTTCTTGAATGAGATCTTTGTATCCTTGGAGAATTCTTGTGTCTTGGTCACAAATCTTCAAAGGTGATGATGGCTTCTTCTAAGTTGTGTTTCCTTAATCTTCAAATCTTGAGCAACATTTCTTGTATCACTTGTCCTTAGTGATATCCAAGTTGGAAGTCCTTAGTGAATATGCTGAAGATGTTGAAGTCATTGGAGTTGAAGAAGTTGAATTCATTAGAGTTGATGAAGTCCTTTGCACATGGTGTAGTCTTTGGCCATGGGGTAGGCTTTTCCATCAAGTTTGAAATAGAAGAGATGTAGAGTTGAAACCAAAATGGTTGAGGAAAGAGTTTACAAGATTGTTTTTTTTTGTAAATAGTTTTTGGAACAAAATGCAACTCCTATTTTTCTAAGGGGTTTTTGTCCAATCCTAGGGTTACAAATCCTACAGGCAACACAATGCTCTGATACCATCTGTAACATCCCCTGCCTTTAATAAGGTAGGGTCCCCTGTGTTTACAATGCTAGTCCCTGGATCAATAGCTAGCATCCACAGTTTAGATGTAATATCAAGAAACAAAGGTCATAATACAACTTTATAACCAGGAATAAAATAATTTCATTACATCAATACATAGCTCATTAGGCTATTACATTACATTGCAGCGGAATAACTATAGTCATGGGTCCTTCATCTTCAAAGTGCCACAGGCAGATGTTGGTTGTAGACTTTGTAATCCTAATCAATCAATCTTCACTAAAATCAAACAAACCTGCAACAATACAAGTTACAGCCACAAAGGGTCAATACATTTGAATTATATTGGCAAGTGATACTTTGGTAGTATAGTGGAGTCTATCATCTATATGCATTTGGCTAAGTGGAGTTGAGGCTTGCATTGCTCAAAATAGATTTTTCCTATCATTTTGAAAATACTAAGTTTTTGTTTTGACAAAATCTTTCCCAAGGCATCTACCAATCAAAGACTGAAGATCCTTTCCAAGGCATCTACCAATCAAAGACTGAAGTGCTTGGCAAAATCATTTTTCCTCAATCAAAGATTTCAAGATCCTTGTACCAAGCCATCTCTCCATCAATGATTGAAGAATTTCAAACAACCCTTGTTCACCCACAAGTTTTACTTAGAAATTGGAATGATGAGATTCTTGATTGCTTCCATGTCTTGATGCTCAAATTGTCCTTTTCCAGGGACATGGCTAAGTACTTAGATTTTACACTCTGCAGAGGTGGTGCACTTTCCCCACAAGACTTGGTTTCCCAAGACAAGATCTTTTAGAAGCTTTCCCTTAGACCATCATGGACGTGTTCCATCCTATCAAACACTACCACCAACTGTCCATATGGCTAAGTTCTTGCAACCTATATGATCATGGCAGAGCCCATATTGCCAAGTGGTTGCACTTGAAGCTTCTCAACATTTGACATCTCAAATCTCTTTGTTTCCTGGGTGGCCATCCACAAGTTAGATACACTAAGGTAAACCATAAAAATGGGCCTTGTGAACCACTCAACCAAAAACCACCAAGCAAGTCCCATTCCACCCAGGAGATTCATTAACTTTGTTGTTTTATTAAACAAAACATAAGTCCTTAGACTTAGAATATTTTTCCATAGTGTGAATATATATTCCACCCATGTTTTCTATTAGCTAGGCTAAGCTTGATAGTAATAGGATTCTTAACTTAGGAAAATCCTACTAAGGATTCATCTACTAGGTTTTCCTATAGCAAGGTCTATCCTTAGCAAAATAAAAACCATGCAAGTTTTACTTAGCAAAAACACTAATGCATAGTGAAAATAATGGGATAGAAAGTATGAAGCATCACTTGCCTTTTTGGTAGAGGGTTTAGGTTCACTCCTTGTCCTTGCAACAATCACACTCTTCAAGTCACTACAATTCAATCAAGCAAGGCACAAACAAACTCAATCTACCAATCAAGCAAAACAACACACATAAAAGACAAAGTCAAAGTAATGCATGCAAGCATGCCAAGCTTTGATTTGTTTGAAAAAGTGGTTCCTAGTGGGTCATAGGTATTGGGATACACCTAATGGTCATTTTGTAAAGTGGCAAAGTCATTTGCAAAAGGTTTCACTTTAGAAACCATTTTCAAAACAAAGAATCATTTTATGTGGTGTAGAAATATTTTACTAAGGCATTAACCTATAGGGTTCACCAAATGAGTTGCTATTGCAAAACTCGGTGTTTGGGTCAGCAGGTTTGGTCCAAAACATTTTCCCAAAGTTTTCTTTACAAAAACATTTTCATAAACAAAACAATAGTTTTATTTAGTTAGAAATGGACTAAACTAATTAATCCATTCTAAACTTTCCAAATTCATTTTCCAAAACATGGGTTGGTTCCTAGGGTCAGTAAGGTCACAACAAACCATTTTGTAAAGGTTTTAACGTTAAAAACATTTCTAAACAATTTTTCTAATCTAAACAAGCACACAAAAGAATCTGCAAAAACAAGCAAGCTAACAGATACTATTTGCTAATCTAAGGGCATGGTTGGCTAGGGCTTGCTCTCCTGAATCCAACGACATAAAATTTGTAATTTTTGGACGTGTGGATCCAGAGTTATAGGGCTTTCAAAATGGCACTTAAATCTGTTTTCAAATTCTGTTTTAAAACAGACCTGGCTACGTGGCTTGCTCCTATTCGCCAGTACCGGTTCATGTGGATCAGTCGCTGTGGAGCGTTGGATCTAGTTTGATCGCACGGCACAGGGCGCGTACCTCTTCGGGGCTTAAGTGATCTATGATCTGCTCGATCGATCCAGGCTAGCTACTCTGCCTGGGTCACAGATGGGGCCGCTATGGTGGTGGGCGGCGAGCTTGTCCGACGACGAAGTTGCTACAGGAGGGGAGGGAGAAAGAGGAGTTGCTCACTGGGCTCAGGGGGTCACGGCGATGCTTGGGGAGGTGTTGGTCGGGCGAGGGGCGCTCGGGGTCAGGTGGAATCTCTCGCCGGAGTTGAGAGCGGCGACGGTTGGCTCTGTCCACGGTCGGAGACGGTGTTGTGGTCCACGAGAAGACAAACGGAAGGCACTGTAAGACGCGCAAAGGTACAGCGGTGGTGCGAGCGTGAAGGAGGAGGAGAGGGGGGTCGGGTACTACCTGGGAACGTCGTCGGAGAAAAAGGCAGACGGCGGCGCTGCAGGTCGTCGTCGAGGACAGCGCTGGAGTTCACTCGGAGACAAACCAGATGCACTGTCAGATGCGCAAAGACACGGAGAATGGGGGAGTATGAACGAGAAGGCGTGGGGCGGTCTGGTTCACCTGGAAGACGTCGTCGGAGAAGAAGCAGACGGCGGCGCTTGCTCGGTGTCGTCGTTGCCGATGCTCAGGGGCGCCCGCGGGTGAGTTTGATGCACTGGCAGATGCGCCCGGGAGAGGGGAAGCTGCTAGCGCGCTCAGGGAGGCTCGGGGTAACGTTGGCTGGCCAGAATCGCTCGCGGAGGGTCGTCGGAGCAGCAGCGGTACAGAGAGAAATTGGGGCGGCCTGGAGGCAGAGGGGAGGCGGTGTCTGGGGGAAATGGAAGAGGGGATGCAGGCGAATAAGTATGCGTGAACGCAGGGTCGATTAACGGCGTGGTTAACGCGAATTGATGCCGCGAAATCAAAGCCTGCAACGGCAGCGAGGAGAGGGCGTGGTCGTCGCGGGGGTTGAAGACGATGAGCTGGCTGCGTGGGGTCTACCTGGCAGTGAGGGAGAAAGAGAGGGGAATGGGTCCACCAGTCATACTCTGCGCGGGTTTGTTTTGCGGTGAAGAAAAACGGTTCGCTTCGTGAGAGAGAGAGGTGGGGTCGTCTCGTCAGCGAGTGAGTGATAGGGAGAAGAGGGGCCACCGGTCACTCTCTGTGCGGGTTAATTATTTGGTGTGAATCGTTTTTCTGAGGGAAAAGAGAGGTGGGCTGGTGTTGGGCTAGTTGGGCCAGGGGTGGGCTGCTCTATTTTTTTTTCTGTCTAAATCTTTTTCTATTTCTAAATCTTTTTCTGTTTTGAAAATCCAACCAATCAAACAAGGTCCAAACTAATTCAAACAATCACTCAACTTTGTACTTTGAATTTGGTTCTGTTTTTCAACATAATCCAAATCTCAAAATAATATAATATTTTTATTTATTTTAGGATCCATTCAATAATTAAATAAAAATGGATCTTTTAGTTATTTAATAAAATAGGGTTTGATTTAATTAATAGAATTTCCCAATTCCTTTCCGTAGGTTTTTATTTGTTTAGTTGGTTCAAATAATTCATCTTGAATTATTTGGAAAGTATTCTAATATGATTTATTAATCATTTAAGATTGGGTATTTGTTTTAATTCCAATGGAATTTAATATAGTTTTAATTCCCAAATTTTTATTTGGAGGTTTTATTTTATTTAAGTTGATTAAACAACTTTTATTCCACTTGGGTGAATTCCAAATATCATTTTCTCATGTATTCTTATTTAGAGATTTGTCCTTATTAAGATAGGGATAGAATGGTTATTGCCATTTTATTTTATTTGGAATATTCTTTATCCTTTTATTTTATTTGGATTTGGGATTATAATCACTCCATTTACTTAATGGATTAGGCCAAGATTTGATTTGGTCTTTAAATATTCTTTATTTAATAATTTTATCTTTGTCTTATAAAATCCATATCTTTTTATTTATAGATCCAACTTGGTGATTCCAATTTGTGAAATCTTATTTTATATTTGTTTATCCTTTTAAATCCTTTTAGGATCTATTGTTCACCACTTGGTATGGATTTTAGATGAGGGCTTTAATGGCTTTGGAAATTAAATTCCTTTATTAAATCCATAAGATTTTTATTTATGGTTCCAAATTAAGTGAAACCAATTTCTATGGTCTTACATTATTTCTATTTGTCTTTCTTGATCATTTGTGAATGTTTGTTGATCAATTTTGGTATGGATCAAATCCATGGATTTGGAGATAACTTGGGAAATGATTTTCTTCCATTAGGGTTTAGGGTTTTGGATTTATTTTTCCAAGTGTTCAAATTTCCAGATACATTCATTGAGGAATGCATTTCTCTTGATTGGGATTTGTTGAATTCAAACTTTAACAAAAGTTTGTTCAAGATGGGATTTTAAGTTTCCTTTTAGAAACAAAAGTTTCTTTTCACTCTGATTTTCAACAAAAAAATTTATTTTGTTTATTTTATTTTTCACATTACAAGATTTGGAAAATCTTGGGATGTGACAAAAGAGCACACATGCAATGACACTGGTGGATCCATATCTGGTATGTGAAAAGAGCACACATGCAATGACTCCGGTTGTTGTTAGTGAAAAGAACATACATGCAATGACACTGGTGGACCCATGTGTGGTCTCTAAAGAGAACACACATTTCAATGACATTGGTGGATCCATATGTGGTATGTGAAAAGAACACACATGCATTGACACTGGTTGTTTTTACTAAAAAGAACACACATGCAATGACACTGGTGGATCCATAGGTGGTATGTGAAAAGAACACACATTTCAATGACTAGTTGTTGTTACTAAAAAGAACACACATGCAATGACACTGGTGGATTCATATGTGGATTGTGAAAAGAGCATGCATGCAATGCCACTGGTGGATCCATATTTGGTTTGTGGAAATAACACACATGCAATGACTCTGGTTGTTGTTAGTGAAAAGAACACACATGCAATGACACTTGTGGATCCATGTGTGGTCTCTGAAGAGAACGCACATGTCAATGACACTGGTGGATCCATATGTGGTATGTGAAAAGAACACACATTTCAATGACTCAGTTGTTGTTACTAAAAAGAACACACATGCAATGACACTGGTGGATCCAAAGGTGGATTGTGAAAAGAGCACACATTTCAATGACTCTGGTTGTTGTTAGTAAAAAGAACACACATGCAATGACACTAGTGGATCCATGTGTGGTCTCTAAAGAGAACACACATGCAATGACTCTGGTTGTTGTTAGTAAAAAGAGCACACATGCAGTGACACTGGTGGATCCATGTGTGGATTGCGAAGAGAACACACATGCAATGACACTGGTGGACCCATTGGTGGTATGTGAAAAGAACACACATTTCAATGACTCAGTTGTTGTTAGTAAAAAGAGCACACATGCAATGACACTGGTGGATTCATATGTGGTATGTGAAAAGAGCACACATGCAATGACTCCGATTGTTGTTAGTGAAAAGAACCTACATGCAATGACACTGGTGGATCCATGTGTGGTCTCTAAAGAGAACACACATTTCAATGACACTGGTGGATCCATATGTGGTATGTGAAAACAACACACATGCATTGACACTGGTTGTTTTTACTAAAAAGAACACACATGCAATGACACTGGTGGATCCATAGGTGGTATGTGAAAAGAACACACATTTCAATGACTCTGGTTGTTGTTACTAAAAAGAACACACATGCAATGACACTGGTGGATCCAAAGGTGGATTGTGAAAAGAGCATGCATGCAATGCCACCAGTGGATCCATATTTGTTTTGTGGAAATAACACACATGCAATGACTCTGTTTGTTGTTAGTGAAAAGAAGACACATGCAATGACACTTGTGGATCCATGTGTGGTCTTTGAAGAGAATGCACATTTCAATGACACTGGTGGATCCATATGTGGTATGTCAAAAGAACACACATTTCAATGACTCAGTTGTTGTTACTAAAAAGAACACACATGCAATGACACTGGTGGATCCAAAGGTGGATTGTGAAAAGAGAACACATTTCAATGACTCTGGTTGTTGTTAGTAAAAAGAACACACATGCAATTACACTAGTGGATCCATATGTGGTCTCTAAGGAGAACACACATGCAATGACTCTGGTTGTTGTTAGTAAAAAGAGCACACATGCAGTGACACTGGTGGATCCATGTGTGGATTGTGAAGAGAACACACATGCAATGACACTGGTGGACCCATAGGTGGTATGTGAAAAGAACACACATTTCAATGACTCAGTTGTTGTTAGCAAAAAGAGCACAGATGCAATGACACTGGTGGACCCATATGTGGTATGTGAAAAGAGCACACATGCAATGACTCCGATTGTTGTTAGTGAAAAGAACATACATGCAATGACACTAGTGGATCCATGTGTGGTCTCTAAAGAGAACACACATTTCAATGACACTGGTGGATCCATATGTGGTATGTGAAAAGAACACACATGCATTGACACTGGTTGTTTTTACTAAAAAGAACACACATGCAATGACACTGGTGGATCCATAGGTGGTATGTGAAAAGAACAGACATTTCAATGACTCTGGTTGTTGTTACTAAAAAGAACACACATGCAATGACACTGGTGGATCCATAGGTGGATTGTGAAAAGAGCACCCATGCAATGCCACTGGTGGATCCAAAGGTGGATTGTGAAAAGAGCACACATTTCAATGACTCTGGTTGTTGTTAGTAAAAAGAACACACATGAAATGACACTGGTGGATCCATGTGTGGTCTCTGAAGAGAACACACATTTCAATGACACTAGTGGATCCATATGTGGTATGTGAAAATAACACACATGCAATGGCTCGGGTTGTTGTTAGTAAAAAGAACACACATTCAATGACACTGGTGGATCCATATGTGGTATGTGAGAAGAACACACATTTCGATGACTGTGGTGTTGTTACTACAAAGAACACACATGCAATGAAACTGGTGGATCCATAGGTGGATTGTGAAAAGAGCACACATGCAATGACACTCGTGGATCCATATGTGGTATGTGAAAACAACACACATGCAATGACACTGGTGGATCCATAGGTGGTATGTGAAAAGAACACACATTTCAATGACTCTGGTTGTTGTTACTAAAAAGAACACACATGCAATGACACTGGTGGATTCATATGTGGATTGTGAAAAGAGCATGCATGCAATTCCACTGGTGGATCCATATTTGTTTTGTGGAAATAACACACATGCAATGACTCTGGTTGTTGTTAGTGAAAAGAAGACACATGCAATGACACTTGTGGATCCATGTGTGGTCTTTGAAGAGAATGCACATTTCAATGACACTGGTGGATCCATATGTGGTATGTGAAAAGAACACACATTTCAATGACTCAGTTGTTGTTACTAAAAAGAACACACATGCAATGACACTGGTGGATCCAAAGGTGGATTGTGAAAACAGAACACATTTCAATGACTCGAGTTGTTGTTAGTAAAAAGAACACACATGCAATTACACTAGTGGATCCATATGTGGTCTCTAAGGAGAACACACATGCAATGACTCTGGTTGTTGTTAGTAAAAAGAGCACACATGCAGTGACACTGGTGGATCCATGTGTGGATTGTGAAGAGAACACACATGCAATGACACTGGTGGACCCATAGGTGGTATGTGAAAAGAACACACATTTCAATGACTCAGTTGTTGTTAGCAAAAAGAGCACAGATGCAATGACACTGGTGGACCCATATGTGGTATGTGAAAAGAGCACACATGCAATGACTCTGATTGTTGTTAGTGAAAAGAACATACATGCAATGACACTAGTGGATCCATGTGTGGTCTCTAAAGAGAACACACATTTCAATGACACTGGTGGATCCATATGTGGTATGTGAAAAGAACACACATGCATTGACACTGGTTGTTTTTACTAAAAAGAACACACATGCAATGACACTGGTGGATCCATAGGTGGTATGTGAAAAGAACAGACATTTCAATGACTCTGGTTGTTGTTACTAAAAAGAACACACATGCAATGACACTGGTGGATCCATAGGTGGATTGTGAAAAGAGCACCCATGCAATGCCACTGGTGGATCCAAAGGTGGATTGTGAAAAGAGCACACATTTCAATGACTCTGGTTGTTGTTAGTAAAAAGAACACACATGAAATGACACTGGTGGATCCATGTGTGGTCTCTAAAGAGAACACACATTTCAATGACACTAGTGGATCCATATGCGGTATGTGAAAATAACACACATGCAATGGCTCTGGTTGTTGTTAGTAAAAAGAACACACATTCAATGACACTGGTGGATCCATATGTGGTATGTGAGAAGAACACACATTTCAATGACTATGGTGTTGTTACTAAAAAGAACACACATGCAATGACACTGGTGGATCCATAGGTGGATTGTGAAAAGAGCACACATACAATGACACTCGTGGATCCATATGTGGTATGTGAAAAGAATACACATTTCAATGACTCTGGTTGTTGTTAGTGAAAAGAACACACATGCAATGACACTTGTGGATCCATGTGTGGTCTCTGAAGAGAACACACATTTCAATGACACTGGTGGATCCATATGGGGTATGTGAAAAGAACACACATTTCAATGACTCTGGTTGTTGTTACTAAGAAGGACACACATGCAATGACACTGGTGGATCCATAGGTGGATTGTGAAAAGAGCATGCATGCAATGCCACTAGTGGATCCATATTTGGTTTGTGGAAATAACACACATGCAGTGACTCTGGTTGTTGTTAGTGAAAAGAACACACATGCAATGATACTTGTGGATCTATGTGTGGTCTCTGAAGAGAACACACATTTCAATGACACTGCTGGATCCATATGTGGTATGTGAAAAGAACACACTTGCAATGACTCTGGTTGTTGTTACTAAAAAGAACACACATGCAATGACACTGGTGGATCCATAGGTGGTATGTGAGAAGAACACACATTTCAATGACTCTGGTTGTTGTTACTAAAAGGAACACACATGCAATGACACTGGTGGATCCATACGTGGATTGTGAAAAGAGCACGCATGCAATGCCACTGGTAGATCCATATTTGGTATGTGAAAAGAACACACATGCAATGAAACTGGTGGATCCATGTGTTGTCTCTGAAGAGAACACACATGCAATGACTCTGGTTGTTGTTAGTAAAAAGAGCACACATGCAGTGACACTGGTGGATCCATGTGTGGATTGTGAAGAGAACACACATGCAATGACACTAGTGGATCCATAGGTGGTATGTGAAAAGAACACACGTTTCAATGACTCGGTTGTTGTTAGTAAAAAGAGCACACATGCAATGCCACTGGTGGATCCATATGTGGTCTGTGGAAATAACACACATGCAATGACTCCGGTTGTTGTTACTGAAAAGAACACACATGCAATGACACTGGTGGATCCCTGTGTGGTCTCTGAAGAGAACACACGTTTCAATGACACTGGTGGATCCATATGTGGTATGTGAAAATAACACACATTTCAATGAATCAGTTGTTGTTAGTAAAAAGAATACACATGCAATGACACTGGTGGATCCATAGGTGGATTGTGAAAAGAGCACACATTTCAATGACTCTAATTGTTTTTAGTAAAAAGAACACACATGCAAAGACATGGTGGATCCATGTGTGGTCTCAAGAGAACACACATGCAATGACTCGTTGTTGTTAGTAAAAAGAGCACACATGCAATGACATCAGTGGATCCATGTGTGGTCTCAAGAGAACACACATGCAATGACTCTGGTTGTTGTTAGTAAAAGAGCACACATGCAATGACACTGTGGATCCATGTGGATTATGAAGAGAACACATTTCAATTACACTAGTGGATCCATATGTGGTATGTGAGAAAAGAACACACATGAAATGACTCAAGTTGTTGTTAGTAAAAAGAATACACATGCAATGACACTGGTGGATCCATAGGTGGATTGTGAAAAGAGGACACATTTGAATGACTGATTGTTTTTAGTAAAAAGGACACACATGCAAAGACACTGGTGGATCAATGTGTGGTCTCTGAAGAGAACACACATGCAATGACTCTGGTTGTTGTTAGTAAAAAGAGCACACATGCAATGACACTGGTGGATCCATGTGTGGTCTCTGAAGAGAACACACATGCAATGACTCTGGTTGTTGTTAGTAAAAAGAGCACACATGCAATGACACTGGTGGATCCATGTATGGATTTTGAAGAGAACACACATTTCAATTACACTGGTGGATCCATATGTGGTATGTGAGAAGAACAGTCATGAAATGACTCAAGTTGTTTTTAGTAAAAAGAACACACATGCAATGACACTGGTGGATCCATAGGTGGATTGTGAAAAGAGCACACATGCAATGACACTGGTTGCTATTAGTGACAAGAACATACATACAATGACACTGGTGGATCCATGTGTGGTCTCTAAATAGAACACACATTTCAATGACACTGGTGGATCCATATGTGGTATGTGAAAAGAACACACATTTCAATGACTCTGGTAGTGGTTAGTGAAAAGAACACACATTTCAATGACTCTGGTTGTTGTTAGTGAAAAGAACACACATTTCAATGACTCAGTTGTTGTTTGTAAAAAGAACACACATGCAATGACACTGGTGGATCCAAAGGTGGATTGTGAAAAGAGCACACATTTCAATGACTCTGGTTGTTGTTAGAAAAAAGAACACACATGAAATGACACTGGTGATCCATGTGTGGTCTCTGAAGAGAACACACATTTCAATGACACTAGTGGATCCATATGTGGTATGTGAAAATAACACACATGCAATGGCTCTGGTTGTTGTTAGTAAAAAGAACACACATGCAATGACACTGGTGGATCCATATGTGGTATGTGAGAAGAACACACATTTCAATGACTGTGGTGTTGTTACTAAAACGAACACACATACAATGACACTGGTGGATCCATAGGTGGATTGTGAAAAGAGCACACATGCAATGACACTGGTGGATCCATATGTGGTATGTGAAAAGAATACACATTTCAATGACTCTGGTTATTGTTACTAAAAAGAACACACATGCAATGACACTGGTGGATCCATGTGTGGTCTCTGAAGAGAACACACATTTCAATGACACTGGTGGATCCATATGTGGTATGTGAAAAGAACACACATGCATTGACACTAGTTGTTTTTACTAAAAAGAACACACATGCAATGACACTGGTGGATCCATAGGTGGTATGTGAAAAGAACACACATTTCAATGACTCTGGTTGTTGTTACTAAAAAGGACACACATGCAATGACACTGGTGGATCCATAGGTGGATTGTGAAAAGAGCACGCATGCAATGCCACTAGTGGATCCATATTTGGTTTGTGGAAATAACACACATGCAGTGACTCTGGTTGTTGTTAGTGAAAAGAACACACATGCAATGATACTTGTGGATCCATGTGTGGTCTCTGAAGAGAACACACATTTCAATGACACTGCTGGATCCATATGTGGTATGTGAAAAGAACACACTTGCAATGACTCTGGTTGTTGTTACTAAAAAGAACACACATGCAATGACACTGGTGGATCCATAGGTGGTATGTGAGAAGAACACACATTTCAATGACTCTAGTTGTTGTTACTAAAAGGAACACACATGCAATGACACTGGTGGATCCATACGTGGATTGTGAAAAGAGCATGCATGCAATGCCACTGGTAGATCCATATTTGGTATGTGAAAAGAACACACATGCAATGAAACTGGTGGATCCATGTGTTGTCTCTGAAGAGAACACACATGCAACGACTCTGGTTGTTGTTAGTAAAAAGAGCACACATGCAGTTACACTGGTGGATCCATGTGTGGATTGTGAAGAGAACACACATGCAATGACACTAGTGGATCCATAGGTGGTATGTGAAAAGAACACACGTTTAAATGACTCGGTTGTTGTTAGTAAAAAGAGCACACATGCAATGCCACTGGTGGATCCATATGTGGTCTGTGGAAATAACACACATGCAATGACTCCGGTTGTTGTTACTGAAAAGAACACACATGCAATGACACTGGTGGATCCCTGTGTGGTCTCTGAAGAGAACACACGTTTCAATGACACTGGTGGATCCATATGTGGTATGTGAAAAGAACACACATTTCAATGAATCAGTTGTTGTTAGTAAAAAGAATACACATGCAATGACACTGGTGGATCCATAGGTGGATTGTGAAAAGAGCACACATTTCAATGACTCTAATTGTTTTTAGTAAAAAGAACACACATGCAAAGACACTGGTGGATCCATGTGTGGTCTCTGAAGAGAACACACATGCAATGACTCTGGTTGTTGTTCGTAAAAAGAGCACACATGCAATGACACTGGTGGATCCATGTGTGGTCTCTGAAGAGAACACACATGCAATGACTCTGGTTGTTGTTAGTAAAAAGAGCACACATGCAATGACACTGGTGGATCCATGTATGGATTGTGAAGCGAACACACATTTCAATTACACTAGTGGATCCATATGTGGTATGTGAGAAGAACAGTCATGAAATGACTCAAGTTGTTGTTAGTAAAAAGAATACACATGCAATGACACTGGTGGATCCATAGGTGGATTGTGAAAAGAGGACACATTTGAATGACTGATTGTTTTTAGTAAAAAGGACACACATGCAAAGACACTGGTGGATCAATGTGTGGATTGTGAAAAGAGCACACATGCAATGCCACTAGTGGATCCATGTTTGGTTTGTGAAATAACACACATGCAATGACTCGGTTGTTGTTAGTGAAAAGAACACATGCAATGACACTGGTGGATCCATGTGGATTTTGAAGAACACACATTTCAATGACACTGGATCCATATGTGGTATGTGAAAAGAACACACATGAATGACTCAAGTTGTTTTAAAAAAGAACACACATGCAATGACACTGGTGGATCCATAGGTGGTATGTGAAAAGAGCACACATGCAATGACACTGGTTGTTGTTACTAAAAAAGAACACACATACAATGACACCGTGGATCCATGTGTGGATTGTGAAAAGAACACACATGCAATGACACGGGTAGTTCCATTTTTGGTATGTGAAAAGAACACACATGCAATGAAACTGGTGGATCCATGTGGATTGTGAAAGAACACACATTTCAATGACTCTGGTTGTTGTTAGTAAAAAGAACACACATGAAATGACATGGTGGATCCATGTGTGGATTGTGAAAGAACACACATTTAAATGACACTAGTGGATCCATATGTGGTATGTGAAAAGAACACACATGCAATGGCTCTGGTTGTTGTTAGTAAAAAGAACACACATGCAATGACACTGGTGGATCCATATGTGTGATGTGGAAAGAACACATTTCAATGACTGTTGTTGTTATTGAAAAGAACACACATACAATGACACTGGTGGATCCATAGGTGGATTGTGAAGAAGAGCACACATGCAATGACACTGGTGGATCCATATGTGGTATGTGAAATGAACACACATTTCAATGACTCAGTTATTGTTACTAAAAGAACACACATGCAATGACACTGGTGGATCCATAGGTGGTCTCTGAAAGAACACACATTTCAATGACACTTTGGTGGATCCATATGTGGTATGTGAAAGAACACACATGCAATGACACTAGTTGTTGTTACTAAAAGAACACACATGCAATGACACTGGTGGATCCATGTGTGGTATGTGAGTAGAACACACATTTCAATCACTCGGTTGTTGTTACTAAAAGAGCACACATGCAATGACACTGTGGATCCATAGGTGGATTGTGAAAAGAACACACATGCAATTACATTAGTGGATCCATATTTGGTATGTGAAATAACACACATGAAATGACTCCAGTTGTTGTTAGTGAAAAAGAACACACATGCAATGACACCAGTGGATCCATATGTGGTATGTGAAAAGAACACACATGCAATGACTCTGGTTGTTGTTACTAAAAAGAACACACATGCAATGACACTGGTGGATCCATAGGTGGTATGTGAGAAGAACACACATTTCAATGACTCTAGTTGTTACTAAAAGAACACACATGCAATGACACTGTGGATCCATATGTGGATTGTGAAAAGCATGCATGCAATGCCACCGGTAGATCCATATTTGGTATGTGAAAAGAACACACATGCAATGACTCTGGTTGTTGTTAGTAAAAAGAACACATGCAATTACACTGGTGGATCCATGTGTGGTCTGTGAAGAACACACATGCAATGACACTAGTGGATCCATAGGTGGTATGTGAAAAGAACACACTTTTAAATGACTCGGTTGTTGTTAGTAAAAGAGCACACATGCAATGCCACCGGTGGATCCATATGTGGATTGTGAAAATAGCACACATGCAATGACTCGGTTGTTGTTAGTAAAAGAACACACATGCAATGACACTGGTGGATCCATGTGGTATGTGAAAAGAACACACATTTCAATGAATGTTGTTGTTAGTAAAAGAGCACACATGCAATGACACTGGTGGATCCATGTGTGGATTGTGAAAAGAGCACACATTTCAATGACTCTAATTGTTTTTAGTAAAAAGAACACACATGCAAAGACACTGGTGGATCCATGTGTGGTCTCTGAAGAGAACACACATGCAAATACTCAAGTTGTTGTTAGTAAAAAGAGCACACATGCAATGACACTGGTGGATCCATGTGTGGTCTCTAAAGAGAACACACATGCAATGACTCGTTGTTGTTAGTAAAAGAGCACACATGCAATGACACTGTGGATCCATGTATGGATTCTAAAGAACACACATTTCAATTACACTAGTGGATCCATATGTGGTATGTGAGAAGAACAGTCATGAAATGACTCAAGTTGTTGTTAGTAAAAAGAATACACATGCAATGACACTGGTGGATCCATAGGTGGTATGTGAAAAGAACACACATTTCAATGACTCTGGTTGTTGTTACTAAAAAGGACACACATGAAATGACACTGGTGGATCCATAGGTGGATTGTGAAAAGAGCACGCATGCAATGCCACTAGTGGATCCATATTTGGTTTGTGGAAATAACACACATGCAGTGACTCTGGTTGTTGTTAGTGAAAAGAACACACATGCAATGATACTTGTGGATCCATGTGTGGTCTCTGAAGAGAACACACATTTCAATGACACTGCTGGATCCATATGTGGTATGTGAAAAGAACACACATGCAATGACTCTGGTTGTTGTTACTAAAAAGAACACACATGCAATGACACTGGTGGATCCATAGGTGGTATGTGAGAAGAACACACATTTCAATGACTCTGGTTGTTGTTACTAAAAAGAACACACATGCAATGACACTGGTGGATCCATAGGTGGATTGTGAAAAGAGCACGCATGCAATGCCACTGGTAGATCCATATTTGGTATATGAAAAGAACACACATGCAATGAAACTGGTGGATCCATGTGTTGTCTCTGAAGAGAACACACATGCAATGACTCTGGTTGTTGTTAGTAAAAAGAGCACACATGCTGTGACACTGGTGGATCCATGTGTGGATTGTGAAGAGAACACACATGCAATGACACTAGTGGATCCATAGGTGGTATGTGAAAAGAACACACGTTTCAATGACTCGGTTGTTGTTAGTAAAAAGAGCACACATGCAATGCCACTGGTGGATCCATATGTGGTCTGTGGAAATAACACACATGCAATGACTCCGGTTGTTGTTATTGAAAAGAACACACATGCAATGACACTGGTGGATCCCTGTGTGGTCTCTGAAGAGAACACACGTTTCAATGACACTGGTGGATCCATATGTGGTATGTGAAAAGAACACACATTTCAATGAATCAGTTGTTGTTAGTAAAAACAATACACATGCAATGACACTGGTGGATCCATAGGTGGATTGTGAAAAGAGCACACATTTCAATGACTCTGATTGTTTTTAGTAAAAAGAACACACATGCAAAGACACTGGTGGATCCATGTGTGGTCTCTGAAGGGAACACACATGTAATGACTCTGGTTGTTGTTAGTAAAAAGAGCACACATGCAATGACACTGGTGGATCCATGTGTGGTCTCTGAAGAGAACACACATGCAATGACTCTGGTTGTTGTTAGTAAAAAGAGCACACATGCAATGACACTGGTGGATCCATGTATGGATTGTGAAGAGAACACACATTTCAATTACATTGGTGGATCCATATGTGGTATGTGAGAAGAACAGTCATGAAATGCCTCAAGTTGTTGTTAGTGAAAATAACATACATGCAATGACACTGGTGGATCCATTTGTGGTCTCTAAAGAGAACACACATTTCAATGACACTGGTGGATCCATATGTGGTATGTGAAAACAACACACATGCATTGACACTGGTTGTTTTTACTAAAAAGAACACACATGCAATGACACTGGTGGATCCATAGGTGGTATGTGAAAAGAACACACATTTCAATGACTCTGGTTGTTACTAAAAAGAACACACATGCAATGACACTCGTGGATTCATATGTGGATTGTGAAAAGAGCATGCATGCAATGCCACTGGTGGATCCATATTTGGTTTGTGGAAATAACACACATGCAATGACTCTGGTTGTTGTTAGTGAAAAGAACACACATGCAATGACACTTGTGGATCCATGTGTGGTCTCTGAAGAGAACGCACATTTCAATGACACTGGTGGATCCATATGTGGTATGTGAAAAGAACACACTTTTCAATGACTCAGTTGTTGTTACTAAAAAGAACACACATGCAATGACACTGGTGGATCCAAAGGTGGATTGTGAAAAGAGCACACATTTCAATGACTCTGGTTATTGTTAGTAAAAAGAACACACATGCAATTACACTAGTGGATCCATGTGTGGTCTCTAAAGAGAACACACATGCAATGACTCTGGTTGTTGTTAGTAAAAAGAGCACACATGCAGTGACACTGGTGGATCCATGTGTGGATTCTGAAGAGAACACACATGCAATGACACTGGTGGACCCATATGTGGTATGTGAAAAGAACAGTCATGAAATGCCTCAAGTTGTTGTTAGTAAAAAGAGCACAGATGCAATGACACTGGTGGACCCATATATGGTATGTGAAAAGAGCACACATGCAATGACTCCGATTGTTGTTAGTGAAAAGAACATACATGCAATGACACTGGTGGATCCATGTGTGGTCTCTAAAGAAAACACACATTTCAATGACACTGGTGGATCCATATGTGGTATGTGAAAAGAACACACATGCATTGACACTAGTTGTTTTTACTAAAAAGAACACACATGCAATGACACTGGTGGATCCATAGGTGGTATGTGAAAAGAACACACATTTCAATGACTCTGGTTGTTGTTACTAAAAAGGACACACATGCAATGACACTGGTGGATCCATAGGTGGATTGTGAAAAGAGCACGCATGCAATGCCACTAGTGGATCCATATTTGGTTTGTGGAAATAACACACATGCAGTGACTCTGGTTGTTGTTAGTGAAAAGAACACACATGCCATGATACTTGTGGATCCATGTGTGGTCTCTGAAGAGAACACACATTTCAAAGACACTGCTGGATCCATATGTGGTGTGTGAAAAGAACACACATGCAATGACTCTGGTTGTTGTTACTAAAAAGAAAACACATGCAATGACACTGGTGGATCCATAGGTGGTATGTGAGAAGAACACACATTTCAATGACGCTGGTTGTTGTTACTAAAAAGAACACACATGCAATGACACTGGTGGATCCATAGGTGGATTGTGAAAAGAGCACGCATGCAATGCCACTTGTAGATCCATATTTGGTATGTGGAAATAACACACATGCAATGACTCTGGTTGTTGTTAGTGAAAAGAACACACATGCAATGAAACTGGTGGATCCATGTGTTGTCTCTAAAGAGAACACACATGCAATGACTCTGGTTGTTGTTAGTAAAAAGAGCACACATGCAGTGACACTGGTGGATCCATGTGTGGATTGTGAAGAGAACACACATGCAATGACACTAGTGGATCCATAGGTGGTATGTGAAAAGAACACATGTTTCAATGACTCGATTATTGTTAGTAAAAAGAGCACACATGCAATGCCACTGGTGGATCCATATGTGGTCTGTGGAAATAACATACATGCAATGACTCCGGTTGTTGTTAGTGAAAAGAACACACATGAAATGACACTGGTGGATCCCTGTGTGGTCTCTGAAGAGAACACACGTTTCAATGACACTGGTGGATCCATATGTGGTATGTGAAAAGAACACACATTTCAATGAATCAGTTGTTGTTAGTAAAAAGAATACACATGCAAAGACACTGGTGGATCCATAGGTGGATTGTGAAAAGAGCACACATTTCAATGACTAATTGTTTTTAGTAAAAAGAACACACATGGAAAGACACTGGTGGATCCTTGTGTGGTCTCTGAAGAGAACACACATGCAATGACTCTGGTTGTTGTTAGTAAAAAGTGCACACATGCAATGACACTGGTGGATCCATGTGTGGTCTCTGAAGAGAACACACATGCAATGACTCTGGTTGTTGTTAGTGAAAAGAACAGACATGCAATGACACTAGTGGATCCATGTGTGGTCTGTAAAGAGAACACACATTTCAATAACACTGGTGGATCCATATGTGGTATGTGAAAACAACACACATGCATTGACACCGGTTGGTTTTACTAAAAAGAACACACAAGCAATGACACTGGTGGATCCATAGGTGGTATGTGAAAAGAACACACATTTCAATGACTCTGGTTGTTGTTACTAAAAAGAACACACATTCAATGACACTCGTGGATTCATATGTGGATTGTGAAAAGAGCATGCATGCAATGCCACTGGTGGATCCATATTTGGTTTGTGGAAATAACACACATGCAATGACTCTGGTTGTTGTTAGTGAAAAGAACACACATGCAATGACACTTGTGGATCCATGTGTGGTCTCTGAAGAGAACGCACATTTCAATGACACTGGTGGATCCATATGTGGTATGTGAAAAGAACACACATTTCAATGACTCAGTTGTTGTTACTAAAAAGAACACACATGCAATGACACTGGTGGATCCAAAGGTGGATTGTAAAAAGAGCACACATTTCAATGACTCTGGTTGTTGTTAGTAAAAAGAACACACATGCAATTACACTAGTGGATCCATGTGTGGTCTCTAAAGAGAACACACATGCAATGACTCTGGTTGTTGTTAGTAAAAAGAGCACACATGAAGTGACACTGGTGGATCCATGTGTGGATTCTGAAGAGAACACACATGCAATGACACTGGTGGACCCATAGGTGGTATGTGAAAAGAACACACATTTCAATGACTCAGTTGTTGTTAGTAAAAAGAGCACAGATGCAATGACACTGGTGGACCCATATGTGGTATGTGAAAAGAGCACACATGCAATGACTCCGATTGTTGTTAGTGAAAAGAACATACATGCAATGACACTGGTGGATCCATGTGTGGTCTCTAAAGAAAACACACATTTCAATGACACTGGTGGATCCATATGTGGTATGTGAAAAGAACACACATGCATTGACACTGGTTGTTTTTACTAAAAAGAACACACATGCAATGACACTGGTGGATCCATAGGTGGTATGTGAAAAGAACAGACATTTCAATGACTCTGGTTGTTGTTACTAAAAAGAACACACATGCAATGACACTGGTGGATCCATAGGTGGATTGTGAAAAGAGCACGCATGCAATGCCACTGGTGGATCCATATTTGGTTTGACGAAATAACACACATGCAATGACTCTGGTTGTTGTTAGTGAAAAGAACACACATGCAATGACACTAGTGGATCAATGTCTGGTCTCTGAAGAGAACACACATTTCAATGACACTACTGGCTCAATATGTGGTATGTGAAAAGAACACCCATGCAATGACTCTGGTTGTTGTTACTAAAAAGAACACACATGCAATGACACTGGTGGATCCATATGTAGATTGTGAAAAGAGCATGCATGCAATGCCACTAGTGGATCCATATTTGGTTTGTGGAAATAACACACATGCAATGACTCTGGTTGTTGTTAGTGAAAATAACACACATGCAATGACACTTGTGGATCCATGTGTGGTCTCTGAAGAGAACGCACATTTCAATGAAACTGGTGGATCCATATGTGGTATGTGAAAAGAACACACATTTCAATGACTCAGTTGTTGTTAGTAAAAAGAACACACATGCAATGACACTGGTGAATCCAAAGGTGGATTGTGAAAAGAGCACACATTTCAATGACTCTGGTTGTTGTTAGTCAAAAGAACACACATGCAATGACACTAGTGGATCCATGTGTGGTCTCTAAAGAGAACACACATACAATGATTCTAGTTGTTGTTAGTAAAAAGATCACACATGCAGTGACACTAGTGGATCCATGTGTGGATTGTGAAGAGAACACACATGCAATGACACTGGTGGATCCATAGGTGGTATGTGAAAAGAACACACATTTCAATGACTCAGTTGTTGTTACTAAAAAGAGCACACATGCAATGACACCAGTGGATCCATATGTGGTATGTGAAAAGAGCACACATGCAATGACTCCGGTTGTTGTTAGTGAAAAGAACATACATGCAATTACACTGGTGGATCCATGTGTGGTCTCTAAAGAGAACACACATTTCAATGACACTAGTGGATCCATATGTGGTATGTGAAAAAAAACACATGCATTGACACTGGTTGATTCTACTAAAAAGAAAACATGCATGCAATGACACTGGTGGATCCATATGTGGTATGTGAAAAGAACACACATTTCAATGACTCTGGTTGTTGTTACTAAAAAGAACACACATGCAATGACACTGGTGGATTCATATGTGGATTGTGAAAAGAGCATGCATGCAATGCCACTGGTGGATCCATATTTGGTTTGTGGAAATAACACACATGCAATGACTTTGGTTGTTGTTAGTGAAAAGAACACACTTGCAATGACACTTGTGGATCCATGTGTGGTCTTTGAAGAGAGCGCACATTTCAATGACAACTACTTTGGATCCATATGTGGTATGTGAAAAGAACACACATGCAATGACTATGGTTGTTGTTACTAAAAAGAACACACATGCAATGACACTGGTGGATCCATATGTGGTATGTGAGAAGAATACACATTTCAATGACTCTGGTTGTTGTTACTAAAAAGAACACACATGCAATGACACTGGTGGATCCAAAGGTGCATTGTGAAAAGAGCACACATTTCAATGACTCTGTTTGTTGTTAGTAAAAAGAACACACATGCAATGACACTAGTGGATCCATGTGTGGTCTCTAAAGAGAACACACATGCAATGACTCTAGTTGTTGTTAGTAAAAAGATCACACATGCAGTGACACTAGTGGATCCATGTGTGGATTGTGAAGAGAACACACATACAATGAAACTGGTGGATCCATAGGTGGTATGTGAAAAGAACACACATTTCAATGACTCAGTTGTTGTTAGTAAAAAGAGCACACATGCAATGACACTAGTGGATCCATATGTGGTATGTGAAAAGAGCACACATGCAATGAATCCGATTGTTGTTAGTGAAAAGAACATACATGCAATGACACTGGTGGATCCATGTGTGGTCTCTGAAGAGAACACACATTTCAATGACACTGGTGGATCCATATGTGGTATGTGAAAAGAACACACATGCATTGACACTGGTTGTTTCTACTAAAAAGAACACACATGCAATGACACTGGTGGATCCATAGGTCGTATGTGAAAAGAACACACATTTCAATGCCGCTGGTTGTTGTTACTAAAAGAACACATTCAATGACACTGGTGGATTCATATTTAGATTGTGAAAAGAGCATGCATGCAATGCCACTGGTGGATCCATATTTGGTTTGTGGAAATAACACACATGCAATGACTCTGGTTGTTGTTAGTGAAAAGAACACACATGCAATAACTTGTGGATCCATGTGTGGTCTCCAAGAGAACGCACATTTCAATGAAACTGGTGGATCCATATGTGGTATGTGAAAAGAACACACATTTCAATGACTCAGTTGTTGTTAGTAAAAAGAACACACATGCAATGACACTGGTGGATCCAAAGGTGGATTGTGAAAAGAGCACACATTTCAATGACTCTGGTTGTTGTTAGTAAAAAGAACACACATGCAATGACACTAGTGGATCCATGTGTGGTCTCTAAAGAGAACACACATGCAATGACTCTAGTTGTTGTTAGTAAAAAGATCACACATGCAGTGACACTAGTGGATTCATGTGTGGATTGTGAAGAGAACACACATGCAATGACACTGGTGGATCCATAGGTGGTATGTGAAAATAACACACATTTCAATGACTTAGTTGTTGTTACTAAAAAGAGCACACATGCAATGACACTAGTGGATCCATATGTGGTATGTGAAAAGAGCACACATGCAATGACTCCGGTTTTTGTTAGTGAAAAGAACATACATGCAATGACACTGGTGGATCCATGTGTGTTCTCTAAAGAGAACACACATTTCAATGACACTGGTGGATCCATATGTGGTATGTGAAAAAAAACACATGCAATGACACTGGTTGATTCTACTAAAAAGAACATGCATGCAATGACACTGGTGGATCCATAGGTGGTATGTGAAAACAACACACATTTCAATGACTCTGGTTGTTGTTACTAAAAATAACACACATGCAATGACACCGTGGATTCATATGTGGATTGTGAAAAGAGCATGCATGCAATGCCACTGGTGGATCCATATTTGGTTTGTGGAAATAACACACATGCAATGACTTTGGTTGTTGTTAGTGAAAAGAACACACTTGCAATGACACTTGTGGATCCATGTGTGGTCTTTGAAGAGAGCGCACATTTCAATGACACTGCTGGATCCATATGTGGTATGTGAAAAGAACACACATGCAATGACTATGGTTGTTGTTACTAAAAAGAACACACATGCAATGACACTGGTGGATCCATAGGTGGTATGTGAAAATAACACACATTTCAATAACTCTAGTTGTTGTAACTAAAAAGAACACACATGCAATGACACTGGTGGATCCAAAGGTGGATTGTGAAAAGAGCACACATTTCAATGACTCTGGTTGTTGTTAGTAAAAAGAACACACATGCAATTACACTAGTGGATCCATGTGTGGTCTCTAAAGAGAACACACATGCAATGACTCTGGTTGTTGTTAGTAAAAAGAGCACACATGCCGTGACACTGGTGGATCCATGTGTGGATTCTGAAGAGAACACACATGCAATGACACTGGTGGACCCATAGGTGGTATGTGAAAAGAACACACATTTCAATGACTCAGTTGTTGTTAGTAAAAAGAGCACAGATGCAATGACACTGGTGGACCCATATGTGGTATGTGAAAAGAGCACACATGCAATGACTCCGATTGTTGTTAGTGAAAAGAACATACATGCAATGACACTGGTGGATCCATGTGTGGTCTCTAAAGAGAACACACATTTCAATGACACTGGTGGATCCATATGCGGTATGTGAAAAGAACACACATGCATTGACACTAGTTGTTTTTACTAAAAAGAACACACATGCAATGACACTGGTGGATCCATAGGTGGTATGTGAAAAGAACACACATTTCAATGACTCTGGTTGTTGTTACTAAAAAGGACACACATGCAATGACACTGGTGGATCCATAGGTGGATTGTGAAAAGAGCACGCATGCAATGCCACTCGTGGATCCATATTTGGTCTGCGGAAATAACACAAATGCAGTGACTCTGGTTGTTGTTAGTGAAAATAACACACATGCCATGATACTTGTGGATCCATGTGTGGTCTCTGAAGAGAACACACATTTCAAAGACACTGCTGGATCCATATGTGGTATGTGAAAAGAACACACATGCAATGACTCTGGTTGTTGTTACTAAAAAGAAAACACATGCAATGACACTGGTGGATCCATAGGTGGTATGTGAGAAGAACACACATTTCAATGACGCTGGTTGTTGTTACTAAAAAGAACACACATGCAATGACACTGGTGGATCCATAGGTGGATTGTGAAAAGAGCACGCATGCAATGCCACTGGTAGATCCATATTTGGTATGTGGAAATAACACACATGCAATGACTCTGGTTGTTGTTAGTGAAAAGAACACACATGCAATGAAACTGGTGGATCCATGTGTTGTCTCTAAAGAGAACACACATGCAATGACTCTGGTTGTTGTTAGTAAAAAGAGCACACATGCAGTGACACTGGTGGATCCATGTGTGGATTGTGAAGAGAACACACATGCAATGACACTAGTGGATCCATAGGTGGTATGTGAAAAGAACACATGTTTCAATGACTCGGTTGTTGTTAGTAAAAAGAGCACACATGGAATGCCACTGGTGGATCCATATGTGGTCTGTGGAAATAACACACATGCAATGACTCCGGTTGTTGTTACTGAAAAGAACACACATGCAATGACACTAGTGGATCCCTGTGTGGTCTCTGAAGAGAACACACGTTTCAATGACACTGGTGGATCCATATGTGGTATGTGAAAATAACACACATTTCAATGACTCAGTTGTTGTTAGTAAAAAGAACACACATGCAATGACACTGGTGGATCCATAGGTGGATTGTGAAAAGAGCACACATTTCAATGACTTTGGTTGTTTTTAGTAAAAAGAACACACATGCAAAGACACTGGTGGATCCATGTGTGGTCTCTGAAGAGAACACACATGCAATGACTCTGGATCTTGTTAGTAAAAAGAGCACACATGCAATGACACTGGTGGATCCATGTGTGGTCTCTGAAGAGAACACACATGCAATGACTCTGGTTGTTGTTAGTAAAAAGAGCACACATGCAATGACACTGGTGGATCCATGTATGGATTGTGAAGAGAACACACATTTCAATGACACTGGTGGATCCATATGTGGTATGTGAGAAGAATAGTCATAAAATGACTCAAGTTGTTGTTAGTAAAAAGAACACACATGCAATGACACTGGTGGATCCATAGGTGGATTGTGAAAAGAGCACGCATGCAATGACACTTGTGGATCCATGTGTGGTCTCTAGAGAGAACACACATGCAATGACTCTGGTTGTTGTTAGTGACAAGAACATACATACAATGATACTGGTGGATCCATGTGTGGTCTCTGAAGAGAACACACATTTCAATGACATTGGTGGATCCATATGTGGTATCTGAAAAGAACACACATTTCAATGACTCTGGTTGTTGTTAGTGAAAAGAACACACATTTCAATGACTCTGGTTGTTGTTAGTGAAAAGGACACACATTTCAATGACTCAGTTGTTGTTAGTAAAAAGAACACACATGCAATGACACTGGTGGATCCAAAGGTGGATTGTGAAAAGAGCACACATTTCAATGACTCTGGTTGTTGTTAGTAAAAAGAACACACATGAAATGACACTGGTGGATCCATGTGTGGTCTCTGAAGAGAACACACATGGAATGACTCTGGTTGTTGTTAGTAAAAATAGCACACATGCAGTGACACTGGTGGATCCATGTGTGGATTGTGAAGAGAACACACATGCAATGAAACTGGTGGATCCATAGGTGGTATTTGAAAAGAACACACATTTCAATGACTCAGTTGTTGTTAGTAAAAAGAGCACACATGCAATGACACTGGTGGATCCATATGTGGTATGTGAAAAGAGCACACATGCAATGACTCCGATTGTTGTTTGTGAAAAGAACATACATGCAATGACACTGGTGGATCCATGTGTGGTCTCTAAAGAGAACACACATTTCAATGACACTGGTGGATCCATATGTGGTATGTGAAAAGAACACACATGCATTGACACTGGTTGTTTCTACTAAAAAGAACGCACATGCAATGACAGTGGTGGATCCATAGGTGGTATGTGAAAAGAACACACATTTCAATGACTCTGGTTGTTGTTACTAAAAAGAACACACATGCAATGACACTGGTGGATCCATAGGTGGATTGTGAAAAGAGCACGCATGCAATGCCACTGGTGGATCTATATTTGGTTTGAGGAAATAACACAGATGCAATTACTCTGGTTGTTGTTAGTGAAAAGAACACACATGCAATGACACTAGTGGATCAATGTCTGGTCTCTGAAGAGAACACACATTTCAATGACACTACTGGCTCAATATGTGGTATGTGAAAAGAACACCCATGCAATGACTCTGGTTGTTGTTACTAAAAAGAACACACATGCAATGACACTGGTGGATTCATATGTAGATTGTGAAAAGAGCATGCATGCAATGCCACTAGTGGATCCATATTTGGTTTGTGGAAATAACACACATGCAATGACTCTGGTTGTTGTTAGTGAAAAGAACACACATGCAATGACACTTGTGGATCCATGTGTGGTCTCTGAAGAGAACGCACATTTCAATGAAACTGGTGGATCCATATGTGGTATGTGAAAAGAACACACATTTCAATGACTCAGTTGTTGTTAGTAAAAAGAACACACATGCAATGACACTGGTGGATCCAAAGGTGGATTGTGAAAAGAGCACACATTTCAATGACTCTGGTTGTTGTTAGTAAAAAGAACACACATGCAATGACACTAGTGGATCCATGTGTGGTCTCTAAAGAGAACACACATACAATGACTCTAGTTGTTGTTAGTAAAAAGATCACACATGCAGTGACACTAGTGGATCCATGTGTGGATTGTGAAGAGAACACACATGCAATGACACTGGTGGATCCATAGGTGGTATGTGAAAAGAACACACATTTCAATGACTCAGTTGTTGTTACTAAAAAGAGCACACATGCAATGACACTGGTGGATCCATATGTGGTATGTGAAAAGAGCACACATGCAATGACTCCGGTTGTTGTTAGTGAAAAGAACATACATGCAATTACACTGGTGGATCCATGTGTGGTCTCTAAAGAGAACACACATTTCAATGACACTAGTGGATCCATATGTGGTATGTGAAAAAAAACACATGCATTGACACTGGTTGATTCTACTAAAAAGAACATGCATGCAATGACACTGGTGGATCCATAGGTGGATTGTGAAAAGAGGACATATTTGAATGACTGATTGTTTTTAGTAAAAAGAACACACATGCAAAGACACTGGTGGATCCATGTGTGGTCTCTGAAGAGAACACACATGCAATGACTCTGGTTGTTGTTAGTAAAAAGAGCACACATGCAATGACACTGGTGGATCCATGTGTGGATTGTTAAGAGAACACACATGTAATGACACTGGTGGATCCATAGGTGGTATGTGAAAAGAACACACATTTCAATGACTCAGTTGTTGTTAGTAAAAAGAACACACATGCAATGACACTGGTGGATCCAAAGGTGCATTGTGAATAGAGCACACATTTCAATGACTCTGGTTGTTGTTAGTAAAAAGAACACACATGCAATGACACTAGTGGATCCATGTGTGGTCTCTAAAGAGAACACACATGCAATGACTCTAGTTGTTGTTAGTAAAAAGATCACACATGCAGTGACACTAGTGGATTCATGTGTGGATTGTGAAGAGAACACACATGCAATGACACTGGTGGATCCATAGGTGGTATGTGAAAATAACACACATTTCAATGACTTAGTTGTTGTTACTAAAAAGAGCACACATGCAATGACACTAGTGGATCCATATGTGGTATGTGAAAAGAGCACACATGCAATGACTCCGATTGTTGTTAGTGAAAAGAACATACATGCAATGACACTGGTGGATCCATGTGTGGTCTCTGAAGAGAACACACATTTCAATGACACTGGTGGATCCATATGTCGTATGTGAAAAGAACACACATGCATTGACACTGGTTGTTTCTACTAAAAAGAACACACATGCAATGACACTGGTGGATCCATAGGTGGTATGTGAAAAGAACACACATTTCAATGACTCTGGTTGTTGTTACTAAAAAGAACACACATGCAATGACACTGGTGGATTCATATGTAGATTGTGAAAAGAGCATGGATGCAATGCCACTGGTGGATCCATATTTGGTTTGTGAAAAGAACACACATGCATTGACACTGGTTGTTTCTACTAAAAAGAACACACATGCAATGACACTGGTGGATCCATAGGTGGTATGTGAAAAGAACACACATTTCAATGACTCTGGTTGTTGTTACTAAAAAGAACACACATGCAATGACACTGGTGGATTCATATGTAGATTGTGAAAAGAGCATGCATGCAATGCCACTGGTGGATCCATATTTGGTTTGTGGAAATAACACACATGCAATGACTCTGGTTGTTGTTAGTGAAAAGAACACACATGCAATGACACTTGTGGATCCATGTGTGGTCTCTGAAGAGAACGCACATTTCAATGAAACTGGTGGATCCATATGTGGTATGTGAAAAGAACACACATTTCAATGACTCAGTTGTTGTTAGTAAAAAGAACACACATGCAATGACACTGGTGGATCCAAAGGTGGATTGTGAAAAGAGCACACATTTCAATGACTCTGGTTGTTGTTAGTAAAAAGAACACACATGCAATGACACTAGTGGATCCATGTGTGGTCTCTAAAGAGAACACACATGCAATGACTCTAGTTGTTGTTAGTAAAAAGATCACACATGCAGTGACACTAGTGGATTCATGTGTGGATTGTGAAGAGAACACACATGCAATGACACTGGTGGATCCATAGGTGGTATGTGAAAATAACACACATTTCAATGACTTAGTTGTTGTTACTAAAAAGAGCACACATGCAATGACACTAGTGGATCCATATGTGGTATGTGAAAAGAGCACACATGCAATGACTCCGGTTGTTGTTAGTGAAAAGAACATACATGCAATGACACTGGTGGATCCATGTGTGTTCTCTAAAGAGAACACACATTTCAATGACACTGGTGGATCCATATGTGGTATGTGAAAAAAACACATGCAATGACACTGGTTGATTCTACTAAAAAGAACATGCATGCAATGACACTGGTGGATCCATAGGTGGTATGTGAAAACAACACACATTTCAATGACTCTGGTTGTTGTTACTAAAAATAACACACATGCAATGACACTGGTGGATTCATATGTGGATTGTGAAAAGAGCATGCATGCAATGCCACTGGTGGATCCATATTTGGTTTGTGGAAATAACACACATGCAATGACTTTGGTTGTTGTTAGTGAAAAGAACACACTTGCAATGACACTTGTGGATCCCTGTGTGGTCTTTGAAGAGAGCGCACATTTCAATGACACTGCTGGATCCATATGTGGTATGTGAAAAGAACACACATGCAATGACTATGGTTGTTGTTACTAAAAAGAACACACATGCAATGACACTGGTGGATCCATAGGTGGTATGTGAAAATAACACACATTTCAATAACTCTAGTTGTTGTCACTAAAAAGAACACACATGCAATGACACTGGTGGATCCAAAGGTGGATTGTGAAAAGAGCACACATTTCAACGACTCTGGTTGTTGTTAGTAAAAAGAACACACATGCAATTACACTAGTGGATCCATGTGTGGTCTCTAAAGAGAACACACATGCAATGACTCTGGTTGTTGTTAGTAAAAAGAGCACACATGCAGTGACACTGGTGGATCCATGTGTGGATTCTGAAGAGAAAACACATGCAATGACACTGGTGGACCCATAGGTGGTATGTGAAAAGAACACACATTTCAATGACTCAGTTGTTGTTAGTAAAAAGAGCACAGATGCAATGACACTGGTGGACCCATATGTGGTATGTGAAAAGAGCACACATGCAATGGCTCCGATTGTTGTTAGTGAAAAGAACATACATGCAATGACACTGGTGGATCCATGTGTGGTCTCTAAAGAAAACACACATTTCAATGACACTGGTGGATCCATATGTGGTATGTGAAAAGAACACACATGCATTGACACTGGTTGTTTCTACTAAAAAGAACACACATGCAATGACACTGGTGGATCCATAGGTGGTATGTGAAAAGAACACACATTTCAATGACTCTGGTTGTTGTTACTAAAAAGAACACACATGCAATGACACTGGTGGATTCATATGTAGATTGTGAAAAGAGCATGCATGCAATGCCACTGGTGGATCCATATTTGGTTTGTGAAAAGAACACACATGCATTGACACTGGTTGTTTCTACTAAAAAGAACACACATGCAATGACACTGGTGGATCCATAGGTGGTATGTGAAAAGAACACACATTTCAATGACTCTGGTTGTTGTTACTAAAAAGAACACACATGCAATGACACTGGTGGATTCATATGTAGATTGTGAAAAGAGCATGCATGCAATGCCACTGGTGGATCCATATTTGGTTTGTGGAAATAACACACATGCAATGACTCGGTTGTTAGTGAAAAGAACACACATGCAATGACACTTGTGGATCCATGTGTGGTCTCTGAAGAGAACGCACATTTCAATGAAACTGGTGGATCCATATGTGGTATGTGAAAAGAACACACATTTCAATGACTCAGTTGTTGTTAGTAAAAAGAACACACATGCAATGACACTGGTGGATCCAAAGGTGGATTGTGAAAAGAGCACACATTTCAATGACTCTGGTTGTTGTTAGTAAAAAGAACACACATGCAATGACACTAGTGGATCCATGTGTGGTCTCTAAAGAGAACACACATGCAATGACTCTAGTTGTTGTTAGTAAAAAGATCACACATGCAGTGACACTAGTGGATTCATGTGTGGATTGTGAAGAGAACACATGCAATGACACTTTGGTGGATCCATAGGTGGTATGTGAAAATAACACACATTTCAATGACTTAGTTGTTGTTACTAAACAGAGCACACATTCAATGACACTAGTGGATCCATATGTGGTATGTGAAAAGAGCACACATGCAATGACTCCGGTTGTTGTTAGTGAAAAGAACATACATGCAATGACACTGGTGGATCCATGTGTGTTCTCTAAAGAGAACACACATTTCAATGACACTGGTGGATCCATATGTGGTATGTGAAAAAAACACATGCAATGACACTGGTTGATTCTACTAAAAAGAACATGCATGCAATGACACTGGTGGATCCATAGGTGGTATGTGAAAACAACACACATTTCAATGACTCTGGTTGTTGTTACTAAAAATAACACACATGCAATGACACTGGTGGATTCATATGTGGATTGTGAAAAGAGCATGCATGCAATGCCACTGGTGGATCCATATTTGGTTTGTGGAAATAACACACATGCAATGACTTTGGTTGTTGTTAGTGAAAAGAACACACTTGCAATGACACTTGTGGATCCATGTGTGGTCTTTGAAGAGCGCACATTTCAATGACATTGGATCCATTTGTTGTTTGTTAAAAGAACACACATGCAATGACTCTGGTTGTTGTTACTAAAAAGAACACACATGCAATGACACTGGTGGATCCATAGGTGGTATGTGAAAATAACACAGATTTCAATAACTCTAGTTGTTGTCACTAAAAACAACACACATGAAATGACACTGGTGGATCAAAAGGTGGATTGTGAAAAGAGCAAACATTTCAACGACTCTGGTTGTTGTTAGTAAAAAGAACACACATGCAATTACACTAGTGGATCCATGTGTGGTCTCTAAATAGAACACACATTCAATGACTCTGGTTGTTGTTAGTAAAAGAGCACACATGCATTGACACTGTGGATCCATGTGTGGATTCTTAAGAGAACACACATGCAATGACACTGGTGGACCCATAGGTGGTATGTGAAAAGAACACACATTTCAATGACTCAGTTGTTGTTAGTAAAAAGAGCACAGATGCAATGACACTGGTGGACCCATATGTGGTATGTGAAAAGAGCACACATGCAATGACTCCGATTGTTGTTAGTGAAAAGAACATACATGCAATGACACTGGTGGATCCATGTGTGGTCTCTAAAGAAAACACACATTTCAATGACACTGGTGGATCCATATGTGGTATGTGAAAAGAACACACATGCATTGACACTGGTTGTTTTTACTAAAAAGAACACACATGCAATGACACTGGTGGATCCATAGGTGGTATGTGAAAAGAACAGACATTTCAATGACTCTGGTTGTTGTTACTAAAAAGAACACACATGCAATGACACTGGTGGATCCATAGGTGGATTGTGAAAAGAGCACGCATGCAATGCCACTGGTGGATCCATATTTGGTTTGACGAAATAACACACATGCAATGACTCTGGTTATTGTTAGTGAAAAGAACACACATGCAATGACACTAGTGGATCCATGTGTGCTCTCTGAAGAGAACACACATTTCAATGACACTACTGGATCCATATGTGGTATGTGAAAAGAACACACATGCAATGACTCTGGATGTTGTTACTAAAAAGAACACACATGCAATGACACTGGTGGATTCATATGTGGATTGTGAAAAGAGCATGCATGCAATGCCACTGGTGGATCCATATTTGGTTTGTGGAAATAACACACATGCAATGACTTTGGTTGTTGTTAGTGAAAAGAACACACTTGCAATGACACTTGTGGATCCATGTGTGGTCTTTGAAGAGAGCGCACATTTCAATGACCTTCTTTGGATCCATATGTGGTATGTGAAAAGAACACACATGCAATGACTATGGTTGTTGTTACTAAAAAGAACACACATGCAATGACACTGGTGGATCCATATGTGGTATGTGAGAAGAATACACATTTCAATGACTCTGGTTGTTGTTACTAAAAAGAACACACATGCAATGACACTGGTGGATCCAAAGGTGCATTGTGAAAAGAGCACACATTTCAATGACTCTGGTTGTTGTTAGTAAAAAGAACACACATGAAATGACACTGGTGGATCCATGTGTGGTCTCTGAAGAGAACACACATGAAATGACTCTGGTTGTTGTTAGTAAAAGCACATGCAAGTGACCGTGGTGATCCATGTGTGGATTGTGAAGAGAACACACATACAATGAAACTGGTGGATCCATAGGTGGTATTTGAAAAGAACACACATTTCAATGACTCAGTTGTTGTTAGTAAAAAGAGCACACATGCAATGACACTAGTGGATCCATATGTGGTATGTGAAAAGAGCACACATGCAATGACTCCGATTGTTGTTAGTGAAAAGAACATACATGCAATGACACTGGTGGATCCATGTGTGGTCTCTGAAGAGAACACACATTTCAATGACACTGGTGGATCCATATGTGGTATGTGAAAAGAACACACATGCATTGACACTGGTTGTTTCTACTAAAAAGAACACACATGCAATGACACTGGTGGATCCATAGGTGGTATGTGAAAAGAACACACATTTCAATGACTCTGGTTGTTGTTACTAAAAAGAACACACATGCAATGACACTGGTGGATTCATATGTAGATTGTGAAAAGAGCATGCATGCAATGCCACTGGTGGATCCATATTTGGTTTGTGGAAATAACACACATGCAATGACTCTGGTTGTTGTTAGTGAAAAGAACACACATGCAATGACACTTGTGGATCCATGTGTGGTCTCTGAAGAGAACGCACATTTCAATGAAACTGGTGGATCCATATGTGGTATGTGAAAAGAACACACATTTCAATGACTCAGTTGTTGTTAGTAAAAAGAACACACATGCAATGACACTGGTGGATCCAAAGGTGGATTGTGAAAAGAGCACACATTTCAATGACTCTGGTTGTTGTTAGTAAAAAGAACACACATGCAATGACACTAGTGGATCCATGTGTGGTCTCTAAAGAGAACACACATGCAATGACTCTAGTTGTTGTTAGTAAAAAGATCACACATGCAGTGACACTAGTGGATTCATGTGTGGATTGTGAAGAGAACACACATGCAATGACACTGGTGGATCCATAGGTGGTATGTGAAAATAACACACATTTCAATGACTTAGTTGTTGTTACTAAAAAGAGCACACATGCAATGACACTAGTGGATCCATATGTGGTATGTGAAAAGAGCACACATGCAATGACTCCGGTTGTTGTTAGTGAAAAGAACATACATGCAATGACACTGGTGGATCCATGTGCGTTCTCTAAAGAGAACACACATTTCAATGACACTGGTGGATCCATATGTGGTATGTGAAAAAAACACATGCAATGACACTGGTTGATTCTACTAAAAAGAACATGCATGCAATGACACTGGTGGATCCATAGGTGGTATGTGAAAACAACACACATTTCAATGACTCTGGTTGTTGTTACTAAAAATAACACACATGCAATGACACTGGTGGATTCATATGTGGATTGTGAAAAGAGCATGCATGCAATGCCACTGGTGGATCCATATTTGGTTTGTGGAAATAACACACATGCAATGACTTTGGTTGTTGTTAGTGAAAAGAACACACTTGCAATGACACTTGTGGATCCATGTGTGGTCTTTGAAGAGAGCGCACATTTCAATGACACTGCTGGATCCATATGTGGTATGTGAAAAGAACACACATGCAATGACTTAAAGAACACACATGCAATGACACTGGTGGATCCATAGGTGGTATGTGAAAATAACACACATTTCAATAACTCTAGTTGTTGTCACTAAAAAGAACACACATGCAATGACACTGGTGGATCCAAAGGTGGATTGTGAAAAGAGCACACATTTCAATGACTCTGGTTGTTGTTAGTAAAAAGAACACACATGCAATTACACTAGTGGATCCATGTGTGGTCTCTAAAGAGAACACACATGCAATGACTCTGGTTGTTGTTAGTAAAAAGAGCACACATGCCGTGACACTGGTGGATCCATGTGTGGATTCTGAAGAGAACACACATGCAATGACACTGGTGGACCCATAGGTGGTATGTGAAAAGAACACACATTTCAATGACACAGTTGTTGTTAGTAAAAAGAGCACAGATGCAATGACACTGGTGGACCCATATGTGGTATGTGAAAAGAGCACACATGCAATGACTCCGATTGTTGTTAGTGAAAAGAACATACATGCAATGACACTGGTGGATCCATGTGTGGTCTCTAAAGAAAACACACATTTCAATGACACTGGTGGATCCATATGTGGTATGTGAAAAGAACACACATGCATTGACACTGGTTGTTTTTACTAAAAAGAACACACATGCAATGACACTGGTGGATCCATAGGTGGTATGTGAAAAGAACAGACATTTCAATGACTCTGGTTGTTGTTACTAAAAAGAACACACATGCAATGACACTGGTGGATCCATAGCTGGATTGTGAAAAGAGCACGCATGCAATGCCACTGGTGGATCCATATTTGGTTTGACGAAATAACACACATGCAATGACTCTGGTTATTGTTAGTGAAAAGAACACACATGCAATGACACTAGTGGATCCATGTGTGCTCTCTGAAGAGAACACACATTTCAATGACACTACTGGATCCATATGTGGTATGTGAAAAGAACATACATGCAATGACTCTGGATGTTGTTACTAAAAAGAACACACATGCAATGACACTAGTGGATCCATATGTGGTATGTGAAAAGAGCACACATTTCAATGACTCTGGTTGTTGTTAGTAAAAAGAACACACATGAAATGACACTGGTGGATCCATGTGTGGTCTCTGAAGAGAACACACATGAAATGACTCTGGTTGTTGTTAGTAAAAAGAGCACACATGCAGTGACACTGGTGGATCCATGTGTGGATTGTGAAGAGAACACACATACAATGAAACTGGTGGATCCATAGGTGGTATGTGAAAATAACACACATTTCAATGACTTAGTTGTTGTTACTAAAAAGAGCACACATGCAATGACACTAGTGGATCCATATGTGGTATGTGAAAAGAGCACACATGCAATGACTCCGATTGTTGTTAGTGAAAAGAACATACATGCAATTACACTGGTGGATCCATGTGTGGTCTCTGAAGAGAACACACATTTCAATGACACTGGTGGATCCATATGTGGTATGTGAAAAGAACACACATGCATTGACACTGGTTGTTTCTACTAAAAAGAACACACATGCAATGACACTGGTGGATCCATAGGTGGTATGTGAAAAGAACAAACATTTCAATGACTCTGGTTGTTGTTACTAAAAATAACACACATGCAATGACACTGGTGGATTCATATGTAGATTGTGAAAAGAGCATGCATGCAATGCCACTGGTGGATCCATATTTGGTTTGTGGAAATAACACACATGCAATGACTCTGGTTGTTGTTAGTGAAAAGAACACACATGCAATGACACTTGTGGATCCATGTGTGGTCTCTGAAGAGAACGCACATTTCAATGAAACTGGTGGATCCATATGTGGTATGTGAAAAGAACACACATTTCAATGACTCAGTTGTTGTTAGTAAAAAGAACACACATGCAATGACACTGGTGGATCCAAAGGTGGATTGTGAAAAGAGCACACATTTCAATGACTCTGGTTGTTGTTAGTAAAAAGAACACACATGCAATGACACTAGTGGATCCATGTGTGGTCTCTAAAGAGAACACACATGCAATGACTCTAGTTGTTGTTAGTAAAAAGATCACACATGCAGTGACACTAGTGGATTCATGTGTGGATTGTGAAGAGAACACACATGCAATGACACTGGTGGATCCATAGGTGGTATGTGAAAAGAACACACATTTCAATGACTCAGTTGTTGTTACTAAAAAGAGCACACATGCAATGACACTAGTGGATCCATATGTGGTATGTGAAAAGAGCACACATGCAATGACTCCGGTTGTTGTTAGTGAAAAGAACATACATGCAATAACACTGGTGGATCCATGTGTGGTCTCTAAAGAGAACACACATTTCAATGACACTGGTGGATCCATATGTGGTATGTGAAAAAAAACACATGCAATGACACTGGTTGATTCTACTAAAAAGAACATGCATGCAATGACACTGGTGGATCCATAGGTGGTATGTGAAAACAACACACATTTCAATGACTCTGGTTGTTGTTACTAAAAATAACACACATGCAATGACACTCGTGGATTCATATGTGGATTGTGAAAAGAGCATGCATGCAATGCCACTGGTGGATCCATATTTGGTTTGTGGAAATAACACACATGCAATGACTTTGGTTGTTGTTAGTGAAAAGAACACACTTGCAATGACACTTGTGGATCCATGTGTGGTCTTTGAAGAGAGCGCACATTTCAATGACACTGCTGGATCCATATGTGGTATGTGAAAAGAACACACATGCAATGACTATGGTTGTTGTTACTAAAAAGAACACACATGCAATGACACTGGTGGATCCATATGTGGTATGTGAGAAGAATACACATTTCAATGACTCTGGTTGTTGTTACTAAAAAGAACACACATGCAATGACACTGGTGGATCCATAGGTGGATTGTGAACAGAGCACACATGCAATGACACTGGTGGATCCATATGTGGTATGTGAAAAGAACACACATTTCAATGACTCTGGTTGTTGTTAGTGAAAAGAACACACATGCAATGACACTGGTGGATCCAAGTGTGGTCTCTGAAGAGAACACACATTTCAATGACACTGGTGGATCCATATGTGGTATGTGAAAAGAACACACATACAATGACTCTGGTTGTTGTTAGTAAAAAGAACACACATGTAATGACACTGGTGGATCCATAGGTGGTATGTGAAAAGAACATACATTTCAATGACTCTGGTTGTTGTTACTAAAAAGAACACACATGCAATGACACTGGTGGATCCATAGGTGGATTGTGAAAAGAGCACACATGCAATGCCACTGGTGGATCCATATTTGGTTTGTGGAAATAATAGACATGCAATGACTCTGGTTGTTGTTAGTGAAAAGAACACACATGCAATGACACTGGTGGATCCATGTGTGGTCTCTGAAGAGAACACACGTTTCAATGACATTGGTGGATTCATATGTGGTATTTGAAAAGAACACACATGCAATGACTCTAGTTGTTGTTACTAAAAAGAAAACACATGCAATGACACTGGTGGATCCATAGGTGGTATGTGAGAAGAACACACATTTCAATGACTCTGGTTGTTGTTACTAAAAAGAACACACATGCAATGACACTGGTGGATTCATATGTAGATTGTGAAAAGAGCATGCATGCAATGCCACTGGTGGATCCATATTTGGTTTGTGGAAATAACACACATGCAATGACTCTGGTTGTTGTTAGTGAAAAGAACACACATGCAATGACACTTGTGGATCCATGTGTGGTCTCTGAAGAGAACGCACATTTCAATGAAACTGGTGGATCCATATGTGGTATGTGAAAAGAACACACATTTCAATGACTCAGTTGTTGTTAGTAAAAAGAACACACATGCAATGACACTGGTGGATCCAAAGGTGGATTGTGAAAAGAGCACACATTTCAATGACTCTGGTTGTTGTTAGTAAAAAGAACACACATGCAATGACACTAGTGGATCCATGTGTGGTCTCTAAAGAGAACACACATGCAATGACTCTAGTTGTTGTTAGTAAAAAGATCACACATGCAGTGACACTAGTGGATTCATGTGTGGATTGTGAAGAGAACACACATGCAATGACACTGGTGGATCCATAGGTGGTATGTGAAAAGAACACACATTTCAATGACTCGGTTGTTGTTACTAAAAAGAGCACACATGCAAAGACACTAGTGGATCCATATGTGGTATGTGAAAAGAGCACACATGCAATGACTCCGGTTGTTGTTAGTGAAAAGAACGTACATGCAATGACACTGGTGGATCCATGTGTGGTCTCTAAAGAGAACACACATTTCAATGACACTGGTGGATCCATATGTGGTATGTGAAAAAAAACACATGCAATGACACTGGTTGATTCTACTAAAAAGAACATGCATGCAATGACACTGGTGGATCCATAGGTGGTATGTGAAAACAACACACATTTCAATGACTCTGGTTGTTGTTACTAAAAATAACACACATGCAATGACACTGGTGGATTCATATGTGGATTGTGAAAAGAGCATGCATGCAATGCCACTGGTGGATCCATATTTGGTTTGTGGAAATAACACACATGCAATGACTTTGGTTGTTGTTAGTGAAAAGAACACACTTGCAATGACACTTGTGGATCCATGTGTGGTCTTTGAAGAGAGCGCACATTTCAATGACACTGCTGGATCCATATGTGGTATGTGAAAAGAACACACATGCAATGACTATGGTTGTTGTTACTAAAAAGAACACACATGCAATGACACTGGTGGATCCATATGCGGTATGTGAGAAGAATACACATTTCAATGACTCTGGTTGTTGTTACTAAAAAGAACACACATGCAATGACACTGGTGGATCCATAGGTGGATTGTGAAAAGAGCACACATGCAATGACACTGGTGGATCCATATGTGGTATGTGAAAAGAACACACATTTCAATGACTCTGGTTGTTATTAGTGAAAAGAACACACATGCAATGACACTGGTGGATCCATGTGTGGTCTCTGAAGAGAACACACATTTCAATGACACTGGTGGATCCATATGTGGTATGTGAAAAGAACACACATGCAATGACTCTGGTTGTTGTTAGTAAAAAGAACACACATGCAATGACACTGGTGGATCCATAGGTGGCATGTGAAAAGAACACACATTTCAATGACTCTGGTTGTTGTTACTAAAAAGAACACACATGCAATGACACTGGTGGATCCATCGGTGGATTGTGAAAAGAGCACACATGCAATGCCACTAGTGGATCCATATTTGGTTTGTGGAAATAACACACATGCAATGACTCTGGTTGTTGTTAGTGAAAAGAACACACATGCAATGACACTGGTGGATCCATGGGTGGTCTCTAAAGAGAACACACATTTCAATGACACTGGTGGACCCATATGTGGTATGTGAAAAGAACACACATGCAATGACTCTGGTTGTTGTTACTAAAAAGAACACACATGCAATGACACTGGTGGATCCATAGGTGGTATGTGAGAAGAACACACATTTCAATGACTCTGGTTGTTGTTACTAAAAAGAACACACATGCAATGACACTGGTGGATTCATATGTAGATTGTGAAAAGAGCATGCATGCAATGCCACTGGTGGATCCATATTTGGTTTGTGGAAATAACACACATGCAATGACTCTGGTTGTTGTTAGTGAAAAAAAAACACATGCAATGACACTTGTGGATCCATGTGTGGTCTCTGAAGAGAACGCACATTTCAATGAAACTGGTGGATCCATATGTGGTATGTGAAAAGAACACACATTTCAATGACTCAGTTGTTGTTAGTAAAAAGAACACACATGCAATGACACTGGTGGATCCAAAGGTGGATTGTGAAAAGAGCACACATTTCAATGACTCTGGTTGTTGTTAGTAAAAGAACACACATGCAATGACACTTGTGGATCCATGTGTGGTCTAAAGAGAACACATGCAATGACTCTAGTTGTTGTTAGTAAAAAGATCACACATGCAGTGACACTAGTGGATTCATGTGTGGATTGTGAAGAGAACACACATGCAATGACACTGGTGGATCCATAGGTGGTATGTGAAAAGAACACACATTTCAATGACTCGGTTGTTGTTACTAAAAAGAGCACACATGCAAAGACACTAGTGGATCCATATGTGGTATGTGAAAAGAGCACACATGCAATGACTCCTGGTGTTGTTAGTGAAAAGAACGGACATGCAATGACATCAGTGGATCCATGTGTGGTCTCTAAAGAGAACACATTTCAATGACACTGGTGGATCCATATGTGGTATGTGAAAAAAAACACATGCAATGACACTGGTTGATTCTACTAAAAAGAACATGCATGCAATGACACTGGTGGATCCATAGGTGGTATGTGAAAACAACACACATTTCAATGACTCTGGTTGTTGTTACTAAAAATAACACACATGCAATGACACTGGTGGATTCATATGTGGATTGTGAAAAGAGCATGCATGCAATGCCACTGGTGGATCCATATTTGGTTTGTGGAAATAACACACATGCAATGACTTTGGTTGTTGTTAGTGAAAAGAACACACTTGCAATGACACTTGTGGATCCATGTGTGGTCTTTGAAGAGAGCGCACATTTCAATGACACTGCTGGATCCATATGTGGTATGTGAAAAGAACACACATGCAATGACTATGGTTGTTGTTACTAAAAAGAACACACATGCAATGACACTGGTGGATCCATATGTGGTATGTGAGAAGAATACACATTTCAATGACTCTGGTTGTTGTTACTAAAAAGAACACACATGCAATGACACTGGTGGATCCATAGGTGGATTGTGAAAAGAGCACACATGCAATGACACTGGTGGATCCATATGTGGTATGTGAAAAGAACACACATTTCAATGACTCTGGTTGTTGTTAGTGAAAAGAACACACATGCAATGACACTGGTGGATCCAAGTGTGGTCTCTGAAGAGAACACACATTTCAATGACACTGGTGGATCCATATGTGGTATGTGAAAAGAACACACATACAATGACTCTGGTTGTTGTTAGTAAAAAGAACACACATGTAATGACACTGGTGGATCCATAGGTGGTATGTGAAAAGAACATACATTTCAATGACTCTGGTTGTTGTTACTAAAAAGAACACACATGCAATGACACTGGTGGATCCATAGGTGGATTGTGAAAAGAGCACACATGCAATGCCACTGGTGGATCCATATTTGGTTTGTGGAAATAATAGACATGCAATGACTCTGGTTGTTGTTAGTGAAAAGAACACACATGCAATGACACTGGTGGATCCATGTGTGGTCTCTGAAGAGAACACACGTTTCAATGACATTGGTGGATTCATATGTGGTATTTGAAAAGAACACACATGCAATGACTCTGGTGGATCCATGTGTGGTCTCTGAAGAGAACACACATTTCAATGACACTGGTGGATCCATATGTGGTATGTGAAAAGAACACACATGCAATGACTCTGGTTGTTGTTAGTAAAAAGAACACACATGCAATGACACTGGTGGATCCATAGGTGGCATGTGAAAAGAACACACATTTCAATGACTCTGGTTGTTGTTACTAAAAAGAACACACATGCAATGACACTGGTGGATCCATCGGTGGATTGTGAAAAGAGCACACATGCAATGCCACTAGTGGATCCATATTTGGTTTGTGGAAATAACACACATGCAATGACTCTGGTTGTTGTTAGTGAAAAGAACACACATGCAATGACACTGGTGGATCCATGGGTGGTCTCTAAAGAGAACACACATTTCAATGACACTGGTGGACCCATATGTGGTATGTGAAAAGAACACACATGCAATGACTCTGGTTGTTGTTACTAAAAAGAACACACATGCAATGACACTGGTGGATCCATAGGTGGTATGTGAGAAGAACACACATTTCAATGACTCTGGTTGTTGTTACTAAAAAGAACACACATGCAATGACACTGGTGGATTCATATGTAGATTGTGAAAAGAGCATGCATGCAATGCCACTGGTGGATCCATATTTGGTTTGTGGAAATAACACACATGCAATGACTCTGGTTGTTGTTAGTGAAAAAAAAACACATGCAATGACACTTGTGGATCCATGTGTGGTCTCTGAAGAGTACTCACATTTCAATGAAACTGTGGATCCATATGTGGTATGTGAAAAGAACACACATTTCAATGACTCAGTTGTTGTTAGTAAAAAGAACACACATGCAATGACACTGGTGGATCCAAAGGTGGATTGTGAAAAGAGCACACATTTCAATGACTCTGGTTGTTGTTAGTAAAAAGAACACACATGCAATGACACTAGTGGATCCATGTGTGGTCTCTAAAGAGAACACACATGCAATGACTCTAGTTGTTGTTAGTAAAAAGATCACACATGCAGTGACACTAGTGGATTCATGTGTGGATTGTGAAGAGAACACACATGCAATGACACTGGTGGATCCATAGGTGGTATGTGAAAAGAACACACATTTCAATGACTCGGTTGTTGTTACTAAAAAGAGCACACATGCAAAGACACTAGTGGATCCATATGTGGTATGTGAAAAGAGCACACATGCAATGACTCCGGTTGTTGTTAGTGAAAAGAACGTACATGCAATGACACTGGTGGATCCATGTGTGGTCTCTAAAGAGAACACACATTTCAATGACACTGGTGGATCCATATGTGGTATGTGAAAAAAAACACATGCAATGACACTGGTTGATTCTACTAAAAAGAACATGCATGCAATGACACTGGTGGATCCATAGGTGGTATGTGAAAACAACACACATTTCAATGACTCGTTGTTGTTAGTAAAAAGAACACACATGCAATGACACTGGTGGATTCATATGTGGATTGTGAAAAGAGCATGCATGCAATGCCACTGGTGGATCCATATTTGGTTTGTGGAAATAACACACATGCAATGACTTTGGTTGTTGTTAGTGAAAAGAACACACTTGCAATGACACTTGTGGATCCATGTGTGGTCTTTGAAGAGAGCGCACATTTCAATGACACTGCTGGATCCATATGTGGTATGTGAAAAGAACACACATGCAATGACTATGGTTGTTGTTACTAAAAAGAACACACATGCAATGACACTGGTGGATCCATATGTGGTATGTGAGAAGAATACACATTTCAATGACTCTGGTTGTTGTTACTAAAAAGAACACACATGCAATGACACTGGTGGATCCATAGGTGGATTGTGAAAAGAGCACACATGCAATGACACTGGTGGATCCATATGTGGTATGTGAAAAGAACACACATTTCAATGACTCTGGTTGTTGTTAGTGAAAAGAACACACATGCAATGACACTGGTGGATCCAAGTGTGGTCTCTGAAGAGAACACACATTTCAATGACACTGGTGGATCCATATGTGGTATGTGAAAAGAACACACATACAATGACTCTGGTTGTTGTTAGTAAAAAGAACACACATGTAATGACACTGGTGGATCCATAGGTGGTATGTGAAAAGAACATACATTTCAATGACTCTGGTTGTTGTTACTAAAAAGAACACACATGCAATGACACTGGTGGATCCATAGGTGGATTGTGAAAAGAGCACACATGCAATGCCACTGGTGGATCCATATTTGGTTTGTGGAAATAATAGACATGCAATGACTCTGGTTGTTGTTAGTGAAAAGAACACACATGCAATGACACTGGTGGATCCATGTGTGGTCTCTGAAGAGAACACACGTTTCAATGACATTGGTGGATTCATATGTGGTATTTGAAAAGAACACACATGCAATGACTCTAGTTGTTGTTACTAAAAAGAACACACATGCAATGACACTGGTGGATCCATAGGTGGTATGTGAGAAGAACACACATTTCAATGACTCTGGTTGTTGCTACTAAAAAGAACACACATGCAATGACACTGGTGGATCCATAGGTGGATTGTGAAGAGAACACACATGCAATGACACTAGTGGATCCATAGGTGGTATGTGAAAAGAACACACATTTCATTGACTCAGTTGTTGTTAGTAAATAGAGCACACATGCAATGCGACTTGTGGATCCATAGGTGGTCGGTGGAAATAACACACATGCAATGGCTCCGGTTGTTGTTAGTGAAAAGAACATACAAGCAATGACACTGGTGGATCCATGTGTGGTCTCTGAAGAGAACACACATTTCAATGACACTGCTGGATTCATATGTGGTATGTGAAAAGAACACACATGCAATGACTCTGGTTGTTTTTACTAAAAAGAACAGACATGCAATGACACTGGTGGATCCATAGGTGGTATGTGAAAAGAACAAACATTTCAATGACTCTGGTTGTTGTTACGAAAAAGAACACACATGCAATGACACTTGTGGATCCATAGGTGGATTGTGAAAAGAGCACACATGCAATGACTCTGGTTGTTGTTAGTAAAAAGAACACACATGCAATGACACTGGTGGATCCATGTGTGGTCTCTAAAGAGAACACACATGCAATGACTCTGGTTGTTGTTAGTAAAAAGAGCACACTTGCAATGACACTGGTGGATCCATATGTGGCATGTGAAAAGAACACACATGCAATGACACAGGTGGATCCATATGTGGTATGCGAAAAGAACACACATGCAATGACTCTGGTTCTTGTTAGTGAAAAGAACACACATGCAATGACACTGGTGGATCCATATGTGGTCTCTAAAGAGAACACACATGCAATGAGTCTGGTTGTTGTTAGTGAAAATAGCACACATGCAATGACACTGGTGGATCCATAGGTGGTATGTGAAAAGAACACACATTTTAATGACTCAGTTGTTGTTACTAAAAAGAACACACATGCAATGACACTCGTGGATCCATGCGTGGTCTCTAAAGAGAAGACACATGTAATGACTCTGGTTGTTGTTAGTAAAAAGAGCACACATGCAATGACACTGGTGGATCCATGTGTGGATTGTGAAGAGAACACACATGCAATAACACTGGTGGATCCATAGGTGGTATGTGAAAAGAACACACATTTCAATGACTCAGTTGTTGTTAGTAAAAAGAGCACACATGCAATGCCACTGGTGGATCCATATGTGGTCTGTGGAAATAACACACATGCAATGACTCCGGTTGTTGTTAGTGAAAAGAACACACATGCAATGACACTGGTGGATCCATGTGTGGTCTCTGAAGAGAACACACATTTCAATGACACTGGTGGATCTATATGTGGTATGTGAAAAGAACACACATGCATTGACACTGGTTGTTTTTACTAAAAAGAACACACATGCAATGACACTGGTGGATCCATAGGTGGTATGTGAAAAGAACACACATTTCAATGACTCTGGTTGTTGTTACTAAAAAGAACACACATGCAATGACACTGGTGGATCCATAGGTGGATTGTGAAAAGAGCACGCATGCAATGCCACTGGTGGATCCATATTTGGTTTGAGGAAATAACACAAATGCAATGACTCTGGTTGTTGTTAGTGAAAAGAACACACATGCAATGACACTAGTGGATCAATGTGTGGTCTCGGAAGAGAACACACATTTCAATGACACTACTGGATCCATATGTGGTATGTGAAAAGAACACACATGCAATGACTCTGGTTGTTGTTACTAAAAAGAACACACATGCAATGACACTTGTGGATCCATATGTGGTATGTGAGAAGAACACACATTTCAATGACTCTGGTTGTTACTAAAAAGAACACACATGAAATGACACTAGTGGATCCATAGGTGGATTGTGAAAAGAGCACACATGCAATGACACTGGTGGATCCATATTTGGTATGTGAAAAGAACACACATTTCAATGACTCTGGTTGTTGTTAGTGAAAAGAACACACATGCAATGACACTAGTGGATCCATGTGTGTTCTGTAAAGAGAACACACATTTCAATGACACTGGTGGATCCATATGTGGTATGTGAAAAGAACACACATGCATTGACACTGGTTATTTTTACTAAAAAGAACACACATGCAATGACACTGGTGGATCCATAGGTGGTATGTGAAAAGAACACACATTTCAATGACTCTGGTTGTTGTTACTAAAAAGGACACACATGCAATGACACTGGTGGATCCATGGGTGGATTGTGAAAAGAGCACGCATGCAATGCCACTAGTGGATCCATATTTGGTTTGTGGAAATAACACACAATGAATGACTCTAGTTGTTGTTAGTGAAAAGAACGCACATGGAATGATACTTGTGGATCCATGTGTGGTCTCTGAAGAGAACACACATTTCAATGACACTACTGGATCCATATGTGGTATGCGAAAAGAACACACATGCAATGACTCTGGTTGTTGTTACTAAAAAAGAACACACATGCAATGACACTAGTGGATCCATAGGTGTTATGTGAGAAGAACACACATTTCAATGACTCTGGTTGTTGTTACTAAAAAGAACACACATGAAATGACACTGGTGGATCCATAGGTGGATTGTGAAAAGAGCACACATGCAATGACACTGGTGGATCCATATGTGGTATGTGAAAAGAACACACATTTCAATGACTATGGCTGTTATTAGTGAAAAGAACACACATGCAATGACACTGGTGGATCCATGTGTGGTCTCTGAAGAGAACACACATTTCAATGACACTGGTGGATCTATATGTGGTATGTGAAAAGAACACACATGCAATGACTCTGGTTGTTGTTACTAAAAAGAACACACATGCAATGACACTTGTGGATCCATAGGTGGATTGTGAAAAGAGCACACATGCAATGACTCTGGTTGTTGTTAGTAAAAAGAACACACATGCAATGACACTGGTGGATCCATGTGTGGTCTCTAAAGAGAACACACATGCAATGACTCTGGTTGTTGTTAGTAAAAAGAGCACACTTGCAATGACACTGGTGGATCCATATGTGGCATGTGAAAAGAACACACATGCAATGACACAGGTGGATCCATATGTGGTATGCGAAAAGAACACACATGCAATGACTCTGGTTCTTGTTAGTGAAAAGAACACACATGCAATGACACTGGTGGATCCATATGTGGTCTCTAAAGAGAACACACATGCAATGAGTCTGGTTGTTGTTAGTGAAAATAGCACACATGCAATGACACTGGTGGATCCATAGGTGGTATGTGAAAAGAACACACATTTTAATGACTCAGTTGTTGTTACTAAAAAGAACACACATGCAATGACACTCGTGGATCCATGCGTGGTCTCTAAAGAGAAGACACATGTAATGACTCTGGTTGTTGTTAGTAAAAAGAGCACACATGCAATGACACTGGTGGATCCATGTGTGGATTGTGAAGAGAACACACATGCAATAACACTGGTGGATCCATAGGTGGTATGTGAAAAGAACACACATTTCAATGACTCAGTTGTTGTTAGTAAAAAGAGCACACATGCAATGCCACTGGTGGATCCATATGTGGTCTGTGGAAATAACACACATGCAATGACTCCGGTTGTTGTTAGTGAAAAGAACACACATGCAATGACACTGGTGGATCCATGTGTGGTCTCTGAAGAGAACACACATTTCAATGACACTGGTGGATCTATATGTGGTATGTGAAAAGAACACACATGCATTGACACTGGTTGTTTTTACTAAAAAGAACACACATGCAATGACGCTGGTGGATCCATAGGTGGTATGTGAAAAGAACACACATTTCAATGACTCTGGTTGTTGTTACTAAAAAGAACACACATGCAATGACACTGGTGGATCCATAGGTGGATTGTGAAAAGAGCACGCATGCAATGCCACTGGTGGATCCATATTTGGTTTGAGGAAATAACACAAATGCAATGACTCTGGTTGTTGTTAGTGAAAAGAACACACATGCAATGACACTAGTGGATCAATGTGTGGTCTCGGAAGAGAACACACATTTCAATGACACTACTGGATCCATATGTGGTATGTGAAAAGAACACACATGCAATGACTCTGGTTGTTGTTACTAAAAAGAACACACATGCAATGACACTTGTGGATCCATATGTGGTATGTGAGAAGAACACACATTTCAATGACTCTGGTGTTGTTACTAAAAAGAACACACATGAAATGACACTAGTGGATCCATAGGTGGATTGTGAAAAGAGCACACATGCAATGACACTGGTGGATCCATATTTGGTATGTGAAAAGAACACACATTTCAATGACTCTGGTTGTTGTTAGTGAAAAGAACACACATGCAATGACACTAGTGGATCCATGTGTGTTCTGTAAAGAGAACACACATTTCAATGACACTGGTGGATCCATATGTGGTATGTGAAAAGAACACACATGCATTGACACTGGTTATTTTTACTAAAAAGAACACACATGCAATGACACTGGTGGATCCATAGGTGGTATGTGAAAAGAACACACATTTCAATGACTCTGGTTGTTGTTACTAAAAAGGACACACATGCAATGACACTGGTGGATCCATGGGTGGATTGTGAAAAGAGCACGCATGCAATGCCACTAGTGGATCCATATTTGGTTTGTGGAAATAACACACAATGAATGACTCTAGTTGTTGTTAGTGAAAAGAACGCACATGGAATGATACTTGTGGATCCATGTGTGGTCTCTGAAGAGAACACACATTTCAATGACACTACTGGATCCATATGTGGTATGCGAAAAGAACACACATGCAATGACTCTGGTTGTTGTTACTAAAAAAGAACACACATGCAATGACACTAGTGGATCCATAGGTGTTATGTGAGAAGAACACACATTTCAATGACTCTGGTTGTTGTTACTAAAAAGAACACACATGAAATGACACTGGTGGATCCATAGGTGGATTGTGAAAAGAGCACACATGCAATGACACTGGTGGATCCATATGTGGTATGTGAAAAGAACACACATTTCAATGACTATGGCTGTTATTAGTGAAAAGAACACACATGCAATGACACTGGTGGATCCATGTGTGGTCTCTGAAGAGAACACACATTTCAATGACACTGGTGGATCCATATGTGGTATGTGAAAAGAACACCCATGCAATGGCTCTGGTTGTTGTTAGTAAAAAGAACACACATGCAATGACACTGGTGGATCCATAGGTGGTATGTGAAAAGAACACACATTTCAATGACTCTGGTTGTTGTTACTAAAAAGAACACACATGCAATTACACTGGTGGATCCATCGGTGAATTCTGAAAAGAGCACACATGTAATGCCACTAGTGGATCCATATTTGGTTTGTGGAAATAACACACATGCAATGACTCTGGTTGTTGTTAGTGAAAAGAACACACATGCAATGACACTGGTGGATCCATGGGTGGTCTCTGAAGAGAACACACATTTCAATGACACTGGTGGACCCATATGTGGTATGTGAAAAGAACACACATGCAATGACTCTGGTTGTTGTTACTAAAAAGAACACACACGCAATGACACTGGTGGATCCATAGGTGGTATGTGAGAAGAATTTCAATGACTCTGGTGTTGTTACTAAAAAGAACACACATGCAATGACACTGGTGGATCCATAGGTGGTATGTGAAAAGAACACACATTTCAATGACTCTGGTTGTTGTTACTAAAAAGAACACACATGCAATGACACTGGTGGATCCATAGGTGGATTGTGAAAAGAGCACGCATGCAATGCCACTGGTGGATCCATATTTGGTTTGAGGAAATAACACAAATGCAATGACTCTGGTTGTTGTTAGTGAAAAGAACACACATGCAATGACACTAGTGGATCAATGTCTGGTCTCTGAAGAGAACACACATTTCAATGACACTACTGGATCAATATGTGGTATGTGAAAATAACACACATGCAATGACTCTGGTTGTTGTTACTAAAAAGAACACACATGCAATGACACTGGTGGATCCATATGTGGTATGTGAGAAGAACACACATTTCAATGACTCTGGTGTTGTTACTAAAAAGAACACACATGCAATGACACTGGTGGATCCATAGGTGGATTGTGAAAAGAGCAAACATGCAATGACACTGGTGGATCCATATTTGGTATGTGAAAAGAACACACATTTCAATGACTCTGGTTGTTGTTAGTGAAAAGAACACACATGCAATGACACTGGTGGATCCATGTGTGGTCTGTAAAGAGAACACACATTTCAATGACACTGGTGGATCCATATGTGGTATGTGAAAAGAACACACATGCATTGACACTGGTTTTTTTACTCAAAAGAACACACATGCAATGACACTGGTGGATCCATAGGTGGTATGTGAAAATAACACACATTTCAATGACTCTGGTTGTTGTTACTAAAAAGGACACACATGCAATGACTTTGGTGGATCCATGGGTGGATTGTGAAAAGAGCACGCATGCAATGCCACTAGTGGATCCATATTTGGTTTGCGGAAATAACACACAATGAATGACTCTGGTTGTTGTTAGTGAAAAGAACGCACATGCAATGATACTTGTGGATCCATGTGTGGTCTCTGAAGAGAACACACATTTCAATAACACTACTGGATCCATATGTGGTATGTGAAAAGAACACACGTGCAATGACTCTGGTTGTTGTTACTAAAAAAGAACACACATGCAATGACACTGGTGGATCCATAGGTGCTATGTGAGAAGAACACACATTTCAATGACTCTGGTTGTTGTTACTAAAAAGAACACACATGCAATGACACTGCTGGATCCATAGGTGGATTGTGAAAAGAGCACACATGCAATGACACTGGTGGATCCATATGTGGTATGTGAAAAGAACACACATTTCAATGACTCTGGTTGTTATTAGTGAAAAGAACACACATGCAATGACATCAGGATCCATGTGTGGTCTCTGAAGAGAACACACATTTCAATGACACTGGTGGATCCATATGTGGTATGTGAAAAGAACACACATGCAATGACTCTGGTTGTTGTTAGTAAAAAGAACACACATGCAATGACACTGGTGGATCCATAGGTGGCATGTGAAAAGAACACACATTTCAATGACTCTGGTTGTTGTTACTAAAAAGAACACACATGCAATGACACTGGTGGATCCATCGGTGGATTGTGAAAAGAGCACACATGCAATGCCACTAGTGGATCCATATTTGGTTTGTGGAAATAACACACATGCAATGACTCTGGTTGTTGTTAGTGAAAAGAACACACATGCAATGACACTGGTGGATCCATGGGTGGTCTCTAAAGAGAACACACATTTCAATGACACTGGTGGACCCATATGTGGTATGTGAAAAGAACACACATGCAATGACTCTGGTTGTTGTTACTAAAAAGAACACACATGCAATGACACTGGTGGATCCATAGGTGGTATGTGAGAAGAACACACATTTCAATGACTCTGGTTGTTGTTACTAAAAAGAACACACATGCAATGACACTGGTGGATCCATAGGTGGATTTTGAAAAGAGCACACATGCAATGACTCTGTTGTTGTTAGTAAAAAGAACACACATGCAATGACACTGATGGATCCATGTGTGGTCTCTGAAGAGAACACACATGCAATGACTCTGGTTGTTGTTAGTAAAAAGAGCACACATGCAATGACACTGGTGGATCCATGTGTGGATTGTTAAGAGAACACACATGTAATGACACTGGTGGATCCATAGGTGGTATGTGAAAAGAACACACATTTCAATGACTCAGTTGTTGTTAGTAAAAAGAACACACATGCAATGACACTGGTGGATCCAAAGGTGGATTGTGAAAAGAGCACACATTTCAATGACTCTGGTAGTTGTTAGTAAAAAGAACACACATGCAATCACACTTGTGGATCCATGTGTGGTCTCTGAGGAGAACACCCATGCAATGACTCTGGTTGTTGTTAGTAAAAAGAACACACATTTCAATGACACTGGTGGATCCATATGTGGTATGTGAAAACAACACACATGCAATGACTCTGGTTGTTGTTACTAATAAGAACACACATGCAATGACATTGGTGGATCCATAGGTGGTATGTGAAAAGAAAACACATTTCAATGAATCTGGTTGTTGTTACTAAAAAGAACACACATGCAATGACACTGGTGGATCCATAGACGGATTGTGAAAAGAGCATGCATGCAATGCCACTGGTGGATCCATATTTGGTCCGTGGAAATAACATACATGCAATGACTCTGGTTGTTATTAGTGAAAAGAACACACATGCAATGACGCTGGTGGATCCCTGTGTGGTCTCTGAAGAGAACACACTTTTCAATGACACTGGTGGATCCATATGTGGTATGTGAAAAGAACAAACATTTCAATGACTCAGTTGTTGTTAGTAAAAAGAACACACATGCAATGACACTGGTGGATCCGTAGGTGGATTGTGAAAAGAGCACACATTTCAATGACTCTGGTTGCTTTAGTAAAAAGAGCACACATGCAAAGCCACTGGTGGATCCATGTGTGGTCTCTGAAGAGAACACACATGCAATGACTCTGGTTGTTGTTAGTAAAAAGAGCACACATGCAATGACACTGGTGGATCCATGTGTGGTCTCTGAAGAGAACACACATGCAATGACTCTGGTGGATCCATGTATGGATTGTGAAGAGAACACACATTTCAATGACACTGGTGGATCCATATGTGGTATGTGAGAAGAACAATCATGAAATGACTCAAGTTGTTGTTAGTAAAAAGAACACACATGCAATGACACTGGTGGATCCATAGGTGGATTGTGAAAAGAGCACACATGCAATGACACTGGTGGATCCATGTGTGGTGTCTAGAGAGAACACACATGCAATGATTCTGGTTGTTGTTAGTGAAAATAACATACATACAATGACACTGGTGGATCCATGTGTGGTCTCTAAAGAGAACACACATTTCAATGACACTGGTGGATCCATATGTGGTATGTGAAAAGAACACATGCAATGACTCTGGTTGTTTTTACTAAAAATAACACACATGCAATGACACTGGTGGATCCATAGGTGGTATGTGAGAAGAACACACATTTCAATGACTCTGGTTGTTGTTTCTAAAAAGAACACACATGCAATGACACTAGTGGATCCATAGGTGGATTGTGAAAAGAGCACACATGCAATGACTCTGGTTGTTGTTAGTAAAAAGAGCACACATGCAATGACACTAGTGGATCCATATGTGGTATGTGAAAAGAACACACATGCAATGACTCTGGTTGTTGTTAGTGAAAAGAACACACATGCAATGACACTGGTGGATCCATGTGTGGTCTCTGAAGAGAACACACATTTCAATGACAATGGTGGATCAATGTGTTGTCTGTGAAGAGAACACACATACAATGACTCTGGTTGTTGTTAGTAAAAAGAGAACGCATGCAATGCCACTGGTGGATCCATGTGTGGATTGTGAAGAGAACACACATTTCAATGACTCTGGTGGATCTATATGTGAAAAGCACACATGTTTGTGGAAATAACACACATGTAATGACTCTGGTTGTTGTTAGTGAAAAGAACACACATGCAATGACACTGGTGGATCCATATTTGATTTTCCCTCTCTCTCGGTCACAAATCTCACAAAAGCCCAAACATGTGGAGATCCCAAACATGTGCTCACTCGGGGTGCTATGCCCTGATTGGCTGACACAGATGTCACGCGGATCGTCTCCACCAACCGTTGATCCCATGTGATCCAACGGGCTGGATAACCCTTCCCTTATCCACTTTTTTTATGCATGGTCAATCCGTGCCACCTCTCTATCCGTGCCACCGATACTTTACCTCCATAAACAAGTGAAAATCCATCTATCTAACTAAAATAAATGATCATATTTCGAAGAAGCCATCGTCTTCGTCTTCCGGTTCGTCCTCGTCTTCGTCAACGCCATGGTCCCTGCCATCACCGCCGTCGGTGTCCTCCTCTGACGACTCGACACCGCCCCCTTCCTCGAATAAGCACGCTATCTCCTCGTCTGAGTCCTCCTCCTCCTCTTCGTAGTCCCACGGGTCCACGTCACTCTCCTCCGCTTCTGCCTCCAATTGATCGATGAACGCCTCCTCATTGGCCGAGTCGGACTCGTCCAAATAGCTATCTCCTCTCTTCTTCCTGGTCTTCTTCCCGTTCCTCTTCTTGTCCGTACTCGCCGGTGCAACACGCGTTCCCGTCCTGGCTGTTGCTTTGCGCTCGTCCGACGCTGCAGGTACCCCACGCTCCTCCTGCATGGCCGGTACGAGCTTCAACGTCGCGGTGTCCTCGAGTGCCGATGTCGATGGATCCTAGCGCGGTCGGACACGACGTGCTGCCTCAGCAGGCGACTCGCGAGCGTGGACGATGCAGCGAAGAGCCGGGGACGCAGGACGGTCAGTGGACGGCTTGGACCTGCCATTGCCACGTCGAGGGGGCATCATGCTCGAGGTAGTTGCTCCGAATGGTCGATGGCGGGTACACAGAGTGGGGTGCCGATATGATCAAGGATGAGCAGCGGTTTCGTGCGTCGTGTCCACGCATGCATTTGTCGATTATCAAAAAAAAAAAAAAAGAAGTAATATCTCGCGTACTGAACATAATTTGATCACAACAAAAGTGGCACAGCGAATTCTAGACTCGTAAATATCCCGTGCGTGCCTGTCACGTGGAGTTCGACGGAGTTCGACGTGCCGACGTGATCGTGCAGCAGTTGCGCGCGTCATTGCCCCATCAACACGTGACGCACGCACGCGGGATGTGCGCGCCGATTCCCGTGATGACCACCCGGCTCGCACTCCCCTTATTATATACTGGATTTTGGGCAGCGTCGAAGACCATTGAAGTGTCCATCGCAATAAAGACAAGTCCCATCGATTCCCTACCCCTGCCTCCCTAGCTTCTTTGAGAAGGTAGACCGTACACGGTGGTCTTGTATAATAGTACTAGTACTACTGGACCACGGCCTGTACTCTTTGACTCTTCTCCCACACTAATCACTATCTCCTTCCTCATGCCGCCGCCACACTCACCCTGCAAGCCATGGCTCCACTGAGGAGGGGGAGAGGCCGGTCGACAATCCTCACGGAGAAAAGGGAGAGAAATCCCCACGAGGCACTTCTTGCTTTACCAGCTGCTCAAGCCCACCCTCTCATTGAGGCCCAATCTCCCCCGACAATGGCGCCAAATGTTCTAGCAGGTGAGGGCTCCTCCCGATACGGTCTTCTTGTTCTACTTCTTCTTCATCTCCCTCTCCATCATGATCTTAATTAGCTTCTGCTTGTTTTTCTTCTTCTTCTGGCTCTTCCTCTTCTACGTATTACAGGCCAGCCGTGGAGCCCGAATCCACCATGATGGAGGCATTGCAGGACCCGTTCAGCCCCGTTCCATGTCTCAGCGAGGTAGCAAATCTCCACGCTGTTATTTCTCCGAGTTATGATGTGGATTTCTTAGATGATGTCCGCCCCGCATCGGTTTTTCTTCTTCTTTTGCGAGTTGTATTAGTTTTCATGAATATGACTAGATCTCTTGGTCTTTCCTTAATACCGTTGTTCATAGATTCACTATGGATTTTTTGTGATTAGGATTAGTTTATCGTGGTCATGAATAGATCTCTAGGGCCATTTTTTAACACTACGGCCAATAGATTCAACGGGGATTTTTTTTGATCTGTATTAGTATTCACTTGGGACCTGGAGTGTAATTGTAGAATTCCTATTTCAATTAACATGAACGATGCAGCGATCGAAGGCCGAGTACCGTGACAAGGTGCCGTGATCAGTTCCAAGATTGCCAACCAACATGATCTTGCATGCTCCCTCACCCAAGCTAATGAGAGCCTACGCAAGCAATTATCTGTCCAGAAGGAGATCTCGCTAGATTTTGCACGTGACGTCAGGCTGCGTAAAGTGCTCGTGCAGAACTTGAATGAACAGGCCATCAAGATAATCAACGAGCTCATGGAGGAGAAGAAGAATCTCGTGGAAAGGTGCATTCTCCTGCAGGACGAAGTCAGCGAGGCACTCAGAGGACGCTTCGAGGAAACCAAGGCTACCATCCGAGCCTACCATGATGAACCGTTGCTGGATGCGCCAAGGAGATGAAGGCGGACATGAGCGAGGGATCACCGTACTCGAGGGTGTTCGGAAAGAGAACGAGGAGCTAAGGGCATGTCCGAGGCGACGGAGCAATGCCCAAGTCTAATTCCCGTTAGCGGGGACACGAATATCAGTTCGTCCTCCTCTCCTTTTGTAATGTTTAGGGTTCAGGGAGCAATGCCCATGTATGCTTCCCATTATAGGGTGCAATAAGAATCCTATGGCAACTCCTTATCTATCTGGACATGTGTTGGTGTTCATGTTCATGAATGGACACCATGTTCTCTTTCCATTATGTATCTGGTCATGGGTTTCTGCATTATGAGTTTGCCACTCTCCCACTACTATTTGGTGATATTGGGAAAAACCCACAGCACACTAAACTGCTGATAAATCTTATTTGTCTTTGAAATTGAAATTATGACAGTGCCACTAGTCGATTCATAAAATGTTGATTAGTCCTAGATTGCTTCTTCCTTAAAATTATGACAGTGCCACTAGTCGGTTCAGTTAATTATGGAAACTAACCAGCTTGTCCTGGTGAACTGAAAAAACCATACTATGTATTTTTGTTGCAGGGAAAGAGGCGAAAGATCGACCAGGACCTGGAGACCTGGCTAAATGACAAGATAGCAATCCAAAGGGAGAAGCAGAATTCCTAGAAACTGGCCTTTGACCAATTGCGCGCTAAAGTCGCGGTCCTTTCTGACAAGTGCCAGAAACTGAAGGAGTTAAACGCCGACTGGGCAAAGCTACACAGTGAAGGTCGCGCCTCGGCTAGGAAGCAGACGGAGATCATGAAAGGGATCTTGAAGGAAAATCGTATGGCTATGGACAAAATTCTCCAATCCGTTACGGAGCGCTAGAACCTACAGCTGAAGCACGGCATAGTACTGAAGGAGCTGGCCAATCTTAGGGAGGAAAACAGGCAGCTCCGGGCCAGGCTCGCTTGAACACAACATATGTCTATTTAGTACTGAACTGCCTGGTTTATCCTCTATAGTGGTGATTTTGTAAGCGTGAACTTAACTCTATGCACGATATGTGTGTTCGTCTGAAATTAGTTTGCTCGAGGGTTGAGTTTGGCTTAGTTTGGAAAGCGCAACTGCAAGTCTTACAATTAACTAGTTTCAGGCATTGGTACAACATAAATTATTCATCTCGAATTTCCTTTATCCTCTATAGTCTGTCCTTGTTCACCCTCGCGCGCCTTCTTCAGTTCCTTCAACAAATCCGCAATGCAGTACTCTGGCTTCTTCTTGTCTTCCCTGAGCTGATCCCTCTCATTTTCTGCATTATGAATCAGCAACATGTGACTATCCTGAAGCTTCTTTGCAGTTCCACAACCAAGCTCCCATCGATTCCGTCAGTTAGCTCTGACTGCAAATTCTCGATTTCTTGTTCCAGCTCCTTATTTCGTACCGATAGCTTGTAATTTTTTTCAGCTGCATCACTTACATTAGTAAATCTCCTCGACCTTTCCAACTCATACATCTCCCATAATTGTGCCAAACATTTCTTAAGTGCATCTGGCCACTCAAGATCCACCCACTCTACTGCTTTACACACCGGGCCAACCTAAAAACACACACACTATAGTGTTATGAACATGCACGATACATTTTACTTCATGTCACAGTTGCACATAATGTAAACAAACCTGATTTGTACAGCCCAAAAACCTTCTCCCAGTGTTACTACCTTCGAATGCAACATATCTCCTCAGTTTTAGCCCATGGTCACATGGCACTTCTCCATCGAGATCTAGGCCCTCCCATTCGGAGTCATAGATCATCCTTGGTACCTATAGGTAAACGCAAAGCTGAAATCGAACACGATTGCATGCACATATGGAGCTCAGATCGAGAGATTTACCATTGCCTAACCCTAGCCCGAGAAAACAGAGGAACTCCCATCATGGAAGGAATACTCGATGTCAGAGAGAAGGCTATCGCTGCTCGACTGGTCGTCCTCACCATTCAAGGATAGCATGGCGAATCGCCATCGCAGCATAAGATTTGCCAGCGTAGAGAGAGAGAGAGAGAGAGAGAGAGAGAGAGAGAGCAGCCCTTCTACCGCTGCAACAATGACTAAATTGGCATGTTACAATAGTTTAATGGATACCATGCCCTTTCCATGGATTACTGTCTCCTGCCTGATATGGATTCTCTTCACACATTCTCATTTCAAATATTAAACCTGCACTCCCTCCATCCCAATTTCATTGCCTAACGAAAACATACCAGTATATTACATCATCCAAAGAAACAAAATCATGTCAACTACAAGGTACTTATGCATCACTTCTTCCGTCATGGTTTCATAAAACATTACATTATAATCTCTCAACAAACATAACCACAACATGGTTTCACAAAACATCACATTACAATCTCTCAACAAACGTAATCATAGAAACAAGTATATTACATCAACTCAAGAAACAAAATCATGTTGACTACAAGGTACTTACACATCACTTGTCCTGTCATGGTTTCGCAAAACATTACATTACAATCTCTCAACGAACAAAATAACAGAAACAAGTACAATACATCATCTCAAGAAACATAATCATGTCAACTACAATGTATTTATGCATCACTAGTCCAGTCATGGTTTCACAAAACATTACATTACAATGTCCCAACAAACATAATAACAGAAACAAGTACGGTACGTCATCTTAAGAAACATAATCATGTCAACTACAATGTACTTATGTCTTATTACAACAACAATGGTTTCAGTGAGTGACATGTCCGAAAATCTCAACAGCTCGCACAACATTATATCGCAATCTCTCAACAAACATAATCACGTATACGCCTAAATGCAACAGCAGTAATATTACAAATACAAAGGGGGAACCCCATGTCCATATGACAAGCCCAAAGTTAGCAGCTCTCATCGATCTCATCAACGCCGACCACCTCATTCTGCTCACCACCACAGAGGCATCTACATCCACTATAACCTGTTCAACAACATCGAAATGGTACCAAGGAAGAACACCTTCCTAATTCGCTTCTTTTCGCCAAGATAATCTGCATAAGATCTTCAGTATCCAAAACATCTATGAATTGCTGCTTCTTATGATGCCACCACCGGATTTTTGCCATCTGCTTAGGGCCAATACTGATTTCCTTACCGATCATCTCTCTCATTTAATCAACAGTTATGTTTTTGGAATCGATAGTGATCTCCACAGTACATGACGAAACTGGCTTATTAACTCCCTCATCAAGTTTTGCCATGTATGAATCCACCTCTATGCGTATACTGAACTTATCTAGATCAACATCTATTGGTCCGTATTCTCTAGGAGCAGAAGCTCTGGCAGCAAGATCTCTAGCATCTGCATACATATCATCAATCATAGCTTAAACTTTCACCTTACGATCAGCTGCACAACACTCCTAAACCATCTGAAGCTCATGGGAGTGCTCAATTTGCTGATAGGTATCATTCATGTTGCGCCACACCAATTTTGTCCTCTGTCTAGAACCCCAGGGAATTCTAGCGGCAAGCATATCTACCAGCTGCGAAACAGACACAACCTATTTGCAATTCACAAGCAGATGCACATCTTGCCCGAACACAACCCTCTCGCAACCAAAATAAAGCTTTGCAGTGTACTGCCGAACATGAACTGTGAACTCATATAGGTCCCGTGTATCAAAGTTGTGCCTAATTTGATTAAAAAGGAGGACATTTTAGTTCATTCGATTCTATTATGCCGTAACTAATCTACTTGCAAGATAAGGCACAGATAAGAAAAATTCACCTCTCGCTCTTCTCCCGGGTTTTTTTCTTCGAGATCTGAGTGCTGCATCTACCCACCGGAGCCGAACAATTCGTCGTCGGCCTTGCTTTTCTCTTCAACCCGCTGCTCGTAGGTACCTTGGGAGCAGAATCCTTGCTGGCCTCCTCGCTAACCGAGGTTGAAGACCTCGCCGCTGCTACGCGTTTAGCCCTAGACTTGGGCCCCGACGGACCCTTTTCAGTCGGCGACGTAGCTACAACCTTTGCCTTGCAAGACATGGTGGGCCGCCGCTGCTGGATTCAGTGTCAGGGGAGGGAGAAAAAAGGTCCTCCGCCGCCGACAGATTTAGGGTCGGGGAAGGGAAGAAAAGGGACCACCGCCGCCACCGCAGCAAGATTTAGTGTCGAGAGTTAGGAAAGTACAGTAATGGATTTGCCCCTACGACACGTGTAGGGTGGCTAAGAAGAGTGACCGGCGAAGGAGGGGCACAACAGGAACTAGTGTAACGGAATATCCTGACTTAATGGGCGCGATTTGAAAATATTGGTTTTGTCCATCATTCACTCGAAAGACCCCTCTCAGCAATTGGCGCCCCAACTTTTCGAATCGCGGTGATAAAAATCAACTTGGGTATCGCGTTGCCTGACCACCCCAACTTTCGGGCCACAAAATGATATTCTCCTTCATGATGCTACAAGCAATGGAAACCACAGTAATGGATTCTTACACAGAATTTACAGCAGAAGACATGCCTATTATTCGCAACCTGTGGTTCTATAGAATGTTCAATGAAATGGAAAACACCTATGTACTGTTGAGTGGGTTAACTACAAATACCGAAGGTATGTTGCGTTATAATGTAACAATAATATAATAACAATTAGAAGTTTAATTTATACAATTAGAATAATGATGTATGCAGACTAACAACATGCTTTTGATTTTGTTTTGTAGGAATTCCTGAACTTGATTTGAGTACAGATGCAAAACAAAACCCTATCATGCAGTCTCTTGAGTCGGCGGCTAAAGAAACAAAGAGATTGCTGATTGACGAAAGGAGTCCAGCTCAACTCCATTTCACAAACATGGAAGTACTCAGATTGGCTAAGGACATTGAAAATGAATCTAGTTAGGACCATGGGAAAAAAATCAAGAAGAGCAGAAATCCAAAAACCTTGGCTATGATATCAACAATGTCTCTAGAAAAGGCTGGAACATCCGGAAGAGTAACCAGAAACAAAAAACCAGGGATGAAATACATGTGGTGAAAATGTCACAATCTGAATCTATTACAGCACTACCAGAAACATCGAGGATGCCATCAAGGCAGGCTCGGAAAGGTCAAAATACCTTTCCAGTTTTCAAGCATGTGCCTTTTAAATACAAGAAGCACGCAGCCGCTGCTCGAAAGGCTATCTTGGATGAAAGTTTTCAAGATAAATATGCTGAGTAAGACATAATATAGAGTTGTGTTTACATACTAATGTTGTTCTAAAAAAATACATATTTCAGATGTTTCATTTAAAACACTCCCGTGAAGGCGTCCTTTTTCTAGAGTTTTAGTTTAAAACATGCACATATAAAAGTAATAGATAGTATGCTAACTTTTCAATGTTCCAAGGATAAAAGCTTAAATGCATGAAGATTTGTTAAATTTTATAATAAAAGGTTAAAAACAAATTACAATTTTGGAAAATAAGTATCAGTACTTGCTTTACCATAATAATTTGGAGTAATGACAACAAACTTCTCTGATCTGTTACAGCAAAATCATTATTCAGATTCGAAGAATACAATCTGGAATAATGATAGAAACACAATGGATAGGCCGAGATGTGAAAAACAATCTTAAACAAGGAGGGATGGCTGACAATCAATTGGTTCAGCATTATATAGACATATTTATGATAAGCAATTCCTGCAAAGGCTTTGTGGACAGAGGAAAAAGATTCATATGCTACCATTCAGTCTCTACGATGACAGAATTCGAGAAGGAAAATTAGATCTGCACAGAACAACGTGTGAAGCAATTCAAATCATTGATGGAAAATTTTAAACCAGGCATGGCAAAAGTGGTAAGTTTCTCTAAATTTTCAAAACATCTATTTCGAAGAGGATTATACAATAAATTTCGAGAGCTTACTATTAATGAAATAAACTTTTCTGTTAATGGACTTACTATTATGTATTCATTGCAGATTGAAATGCCTGTTATCTACAGCTCTCACTTTACAGTTTACTCCCTCAACATGTATATCACTGGAGTTCGCCTTGACATAATTGACTCAAGGAAATACACCAAGGATTACTTGTTTAAAACAAGAGAAGAATATCATAGCAACATTGGACCAATCATGGTTAGAACATTACCTTCATATTAATCTTCCAACTGCACTATTTAGAATATTGATCAATAAATGTTGCATTTCATGAAAACAGCTTAAAAGAATAGATGAACTTCTTAAAGTGGCATATCCTAGTCACAATTTTCCAAAATTCGCAGAGAAGTTCAACGAAGCAAAGTTCCCTAGGTGTCCAAAGCAAACAGAGAATGAGTGTGCTTACTCGATCCTAAGAAGTATACAGTGTTATAGTGGAGATACGATAAAATGCAACCAAGAAGAGGTAAGTCGCGTTGTTTATGTTACAATATAATCTGTTTCGTATTTTTTCTATTGGCAACATACGTTCAAAACATACCGATTTCCTGATTGTTGAACAGTTCTCCCCTTCCGTAATGAGAGAAGAATTTAACTACAAGATAATATACGGGATAGAAAACGATCTACTTGATGAACTTACTGAAGTATTGAGAGCATTCAGACCTACTGTCAATGAGAAGGACATCCCCGACTGAAGATGGTCATTAGATTGATACTTGTAATAATATTAATACACTAGGTTGTTCAGTAAATCTATGTAAATAAAATGTTTCTTATATTTAATATGTTTGTATGTATCAATATGCTAATAATACAGGCAACTAATATATGCACTTTGAATGTACATGGACAGGCTCTGCGTGTGTATGGCGTATGCACTACTATTCTATTTTCATAAAATACATGTGCGCACGGTGCAATGTAAGGTGCCACGACACTGCACTGAACATGCATTACACTGCACCTACAATACAAACAGAAACGAACTGCTTGTGAAGGAGGTATGCACTGCCTTACTATGGTCCGTAAAATTACTGTGCATACGGTGCCAGTTAACGTGCCGAGTTAGTACACTGACCGTGCAATGCATTGCTCACCCAATGCACATTGAATTGAAACTGCATGTGCAATACGTATGCACTGCGTTATTATGGTCCCCGACTGAAGTTGTTGTGAGAAACGTTCAGCATAAGGTGCCACGGCAATGCATTGATCATGCAGTGCACACCAACTACAATGCGCAGTGATACGTACAGCCTGTGAAGCCGATAGTACACTGCGATCCTAATATGCAAAATAAGGTGTCACGGCAGAGCAATAACCGTGTAATGCACTGCACCTGTAATAAATAGTGATACGCACTGCCTCCAACATAAATATGCACTGAGGTCCTATGCTTCTTAAAGCGGCTTTGCGAACGGAAAAACATAAGGTGCTACGGCAGTGCAGTGACCGTGCAATACACTTCACCTTCAGCGCACTACACATGTACCTACAATACACTGCACATAATAAATAAGTATGCACTGCGTTCCTATGGTTTATAAAGGTACCATGCGTATGGTTCAAAATAAGGTGCCAAGGCAGAACAATAACCCTGCAATGTGCACTGCACCTAAAATTTAAAGTACCACGCACTGCACCTGTAACAAATACTGACACCCACTGCCTCCGAAATAACTATGCACTGTGGTGCTATGCTTTTTAAAGCAGCTTTGCGATCAGTGTAAGATAAGGACCCACGGCAGTACACTGACCGTGCAATACACTGCACCTGCAGCGCACTACACTTGTAACTGCAATACATTGCACCTGACAAATAAGTATGCACTGCGTTCTTATGCTTAGTTAAATTACCGTGAGTATGGAGCAAAATAAGGGGCCAAGGCAGAGAAATAACCGTGTATTGAACTGCAACTAAAATTTACAGTACCACACACTTCTTGTTAATCACGTACGCACTACATTGACGTCATCGATGAAACTGCTGCGCAAACGGTTCAAAATATTGAAACTGTTGTGCACCAGGCGCACTACATTCCGTCTTTCTGCACTGCCTATCCTATCTACCGATAACTGCATAAAATAGAAGTAAACAAAGGGTTTTGTTGAAATAATTAGCATTATAGTATATTTCTATAAAATGAAGCAACGCAACCTATCTATTCAAGTACTCCTTTTCCAAATTCCTCTAAAGCTTGTTCCCGTTTATGCCGCTGCCAAGAAACCAACTTCTAGCCGAACTTCTGCCGCCGCCTTCAACGAAAGATCATTGATTCACCACTCCCGCGTCTTCGGTAAGCAACCAACATCGTTTAATTTTTTAGCAAATCGTTTACATTGTACAAACATTAGCAAAAATGTTTGCGTGCTTATATTCCTCCAGATCTATATCAATGTACTGAGATTTATACTGTCCAGATTTTCACAAATATGAGTCCATTAGTATGAGTTAAAGATAGAACACGATATATCTATATGATGTTGAACTAACACTAAAGTTCTTATACTTTTTTTAATGGTATGATGAGAATGTTCATTTGTTTAATTTGACAAACATCAATAGTAGTTAATTACTAGATTAACCCTACTTATTAGTTTCAGTCTAAACGAACCATATCTACAGAATCAGATTATTAGAAGCAACATAATTACAAAATATAAGAAAAATTCCACGCACAAATTATAAATTATTTTATATATGTATAGAGATTTAATAACACACAACTATTTTTATTGCAGAAGAAATGGCGCCATGTCAAGTTTGTTTCAGTCACTATGGTAAAAATTTAGGACATTTAGACTCGGAATTCATTGTTCGTCTCGTAGAAGGTCGATTCGAGCATTCACTGGTATGTATACACTACGTTTCAATATATATAAATCCATTTCTTAATATTTGTTAACATAATAGTCCTCTCCTTCACTAAATCATTACACAGACTATACCATGCAATCTAAGGTTGCAATTTAATGACATAACTGAAATTGGAGTGGAATTCCAAGCTCTTGGGAAAACATATTATGTTGAAGTTCATAAAGAACGCACAATTACTCGCATTACCGGTCCAGGTTGGACAAGGTTTGTCACAGAGAACAGGATCGGCATAGGAGCACACCTATTCTTTTCATTGGGAGCTCTAGGTCCAAAGATCACTGTGATATATTTTGATTCTGAAGAAGATAACAGCAGCAGTGATGATGAAAACAACAATGTCCAAGTGCTTAATTCTAAAAAAAATTCCAAGACATGTACCCTTACAAATTCTGAGGAAAATTACTTATTCGATATCTTCCCCTCGGTCAATTCATTTGTAGGGTTGCCATTTGTGACTCGTTTGACAAAAGCAAACATTAAACAACACAATATGGTATGTTTCTAAATTTAACTTTATTTATTTGTTTATTGATTTCACATTGGTTTAATACATTCATAATGTTATTCCTAAAAAATGTCTTCCTTCTATTGCAACTCAGAAACTACCATTGAAGTTCATTTCTACACTTGAAATTGCTAAAGAAGGTCTTGTTGGAGTACGCTTAGGAGCAAGTGGTAATGTCAACACCATGGCGTACAAAACAACAAAAGATGGCCGCTTCTCATTCAACAAAGACGCATGGAAGAAATTCGTTGAAACTACAAATCTCAGTGTTGGACAAGCAATACTGATTACAGCGAAAAAAATATTCACAGCTTAACCCTGAAATTATGTTTGTCATGAACATCATTATTCATAGTAGCCAGTCATTAGCAGAGTCGTCGAAATCAAACTCTGATTGATAATTTGCTTATTTCTTATGTCTGTTAAGAATATGTACTTGTTTATCTCTTATGTCTATTTAGAATTTGCAATGTACTGAAACGAAATGTTTGTGTCCTGTTGTTATCTCGTAATACTATTATCGGTACTTTAACTACGCACTGACTATGTGGAATCAAATTACCAGAATATAAACAATAGACATTGTGCTCCTAGAGATTTGATTAGTGCATAATATACATATTTAACATGAACATATTGTAATTACAATGGAAAAATAATATTATATTAAATAATGATTATCTGCTATAAGTGTATAGCCATACAATGGAAAAATATATAACTCAAGCGGTACATGTACAAACCAAGTTTTCAAAGAACTGCAACATCTACACTGATAGTTTAGCCCAACAAGGCCCACCAGACAGAAACCCTAGAACAACCAACGAATTATATATAAAGGCATACAACGACCACACCTAGTCTCACACAGCTCAGAAGCCGCCACCTTCCATTTTACAGCATGCTAACTGGGTCGATGAAAAATTACATGCTTGTAGATGGAATCATAGGTCCAAGAAATATTAGATACAAATCAAATTGTTTAGCTACAGGTGAAGCCAACCAGAGAATTACATATAGGAAGGGATCTACCAATTCTGAGCAAATCAATATCGTCAAGTGCATCTGCCATGGCCAAGTCGTTTTACACACCCAAGGTACTACTTTATGTATAAGTTTACTATACAATAGCGATATACAGAAGTTAATATGCTATAGATTTATACTAATCTTGGTGTATGAGACAAACACCTAACGCTGCTACAAAATCTAAAAATAGGTATATTATTTCGGTCACACTATATAAGAAATCCTTTGTACGAGAGGGATATCAGCATGCTTGCAATCCTAGATCTTGAATACCGAGGTGAGAGTTTTACCTGGTAAGAACAAATGACTGAACACTCAAAAAATATAACTCATATGCTTAAACTAATATATTTGTTTTCTACCTTTGTCTCTACAGGGTGCAGCATATTGCAGCATGTCACAATTTATTCTGCAGTCCGTTGCTGCTGTGATGTTTTGGTGCACTTCATAAGATACATTTTAAATTAAGAGTGTGTTATACAGTGTGACCGAAATATCACATAAAGGTGACGACGATTGGACTATATTATGTACAAATCAAATTTATTAGTCTGTAATACATCGACCGCAATAGAAACAGCGAACTAATGTGCTACGACTGTGTATTATAACTGCACTACCATTATATTCATATATGCCATGCTCTCTGTAATGCTACGCGCAACCTAGTTTAATTTTGAAACACTGTAACTACACTTGTTAGCCCGCGTGCACTACCTTATAAATAAATTACTTGTAGTTATATAGAAAACTGCTTTCGCTTATTCTGCAGGAACACATCTTTCCTTTCGAAGAACTACCTTATTTATCCTGAGTGCACTGGATTACCTAAAAGTTACAGTGCACTACAAGTGTACACTGGTTTAGATAAGAACCACTGCGCTTCTACACTAAATACACTGCCTGTGAAACCAATTAACCGTGGTGTTCTACCAACACAAACAAATATGCAACGACCGTGTACTCTTCCCGCACTGCCATTATTTAAATATATGCACTGCTCTACGAGTTGATCCAGCCAAATTAGTTTACTATGAGGCACTGCCATATTTATCCTCGCAATCGCCTGCATCGCTCGGAGACTACTTGCACTGCCTTTAATTTGACAATTGCACTGGTCTATGTAATGATGCAGGTACACTGGGTTATTTCGAAGCACTGCGCTTCCTCAGCCACGTGCACTACCTAATCTAGAAACTATACTAGCCCCTAACGAATGCGGGACGATCCTGCACTCTAAGTGCACTGCCCGTATAATCATATAGAAAACTGCTTTCTACACAGATACACACCTAACTGTCCTATTTATCCTGCGTGCACTGCCCTTATTTCGAGAATTGCACTGCTCTATGTAATGCTGCAGGTACACTGGTTTTACAACAAGCATCAAGGCCTCGTACCACGTGCACTACCTAACCTAGAAATTATACTAGCCCCTAACGAATGCGGGACGACCCTGTACTCTAAGTGCACTGCCCGTATAGTCATATAGAAAACTGCTTTCTACACGGATACAAACCTATGTACTTTCGAAGAACTGCCCTATTTATCCTGTATGCACTGCCCTTATTTCGACAATTGCACTGCTCTATGTAATGCTGCAGGTACACTGGTTTCTGTTCGAAGCACTGCGCTTCCTCAGCCACATGCATTGCCTAACCTAGAAAGTATACTAGCCCCTAACGAATGCGGGACGATCCTGCACTCTAAGTGCACTGCCCGTATAATCATATAGAAACTGATTTCTACACGGATATACACCTATTTACTTTTGAAGAACTACCATATTTATCCTGCGTGCACTACCCTTATTTCGAGAATTGCATTGCTCTATGTTATGCTATAGGTACACTGGTTTCTGTTCGAAGCACTGCGTTTCCTCAGCCACGTGCACTTCCTAATCTAGAAACTATACTAGCCTCTAACGAATGCGGGACGACCCTGCACTCTAAGTGTACTGCCCGTATAGTCATATAGAAAACTGCTTTCTATACGGATACAAACCTATGTAATTTCGAAGAACTTCCCTATTTATCCTGTGTGTACTGCCCTTATTTCGACAATTACACTACTCTATGTAATGCTGTAGGTACACTGGTTTCTGTTGGAAGCACTACGCTTCCTCAGCCATGTACACTGCCTAACCTAGAAACTATACTATCCCCCTAACGAATGCGGGACGACCCTGCACTCTAAGTGCACTGCCCGTATAGTTATATAGAAAACTGCTTTTTACACGGATACACACCTATGTACTTTCGAAGAACTGCCCTATTTATCCTGCGTGCACTGCCCTTATTTCGATAATTGCACTGCTCTATGTAATGCTATAGGTACACGGGTTTCTGTTTGAAGCACTACGCTTCCTCAGCCACGTGCACTGCCTAACCTAGAAACTATACTAGACCCTAACGAATGCGGGACGACCCTGCACTCTAAGTGCACTGCCCGTATAGTCATATAGAAAACTGCTTTCTACACGGATACACCTATGTACTTTCGAAGAACTGCCCTATTTATCCTGCGTGCACTGCCCTTATTACGACAATTGCACTGCTCTATGTAATGTTGTACGTACACTGGTTTCTATTCGAAGCACTGCGCTTCCTCAGCCACGTGCACTGCCTAACCTAGAAACTATACTAGCCCCTAACGAATGCGGGACGACCCTGCACTCTAAGTGCACTGCTCGTATAGTCATATAGAAAACAGCTTTCTACATGGATACACACCTATGTACTTTCGAAAAACTGCCTTATGTACTCTAAGTGCACTGCGCGTATAGTCATATATAAAACTGATTTCTACACGAATACACACCTATATACTTTCGAAGAACTTCCCTATTTATCCTGCGTGCACTGCCCTTATTTCGACAATTGCACTACTCTATGTAATGCTGTAGGTACACTGGTTTCTGTTCGAAGCACTGAGCTTCCTTAGCCATGTGCACTGTCTAAAGTAGAAACTATACTAGCCCCTAACGAATGCGGGACGACCCTGCACTCTAAGTGTACTGTCCGTATAGTCATATAGAAAACTGATTTCTACATAGATACAAACCTATGTAATTTTGAAGAACTACCCTATTTATCCTGCGTGCACTTTCCTTATTTTGACAATTACACTGCTCTATGTAATGCTGCAGGTACACTGGTTTCTGTTCGAAGCACTGCGCTTCCTCAGCCACATGCACTGCCTTACCTAGAAACTATACTAGCCCCTAACGAATGCAGGACGACCCTGCACTCTAAGTGCACTACACGTATAGTCATATAGAAACTGCTTTCTACACGGATACACACCTATTTACTTTCGAAGAACTGCCCTATGTACTCTAAGTGCACTACCCGTATAGTTATATATAAAACTACTTTCTACACGGATACACACCTATGTACTTTCGAAGAACTGCCCTATTTATCCTGTGTGCACTGTCCTTATTTCGACAATTGCACTGCTCTATGTAATGTTGCAGCTACACTGGTTTCTATTCAAAGCACTGCGCTTCCTCAGCAACATGCACTACCTAACCTAGAAACTATACTAGTCCCTAACGAATGCGGGACGACCCTGCACTCTAAGTGCACTGACCGTATAGTCATATAGAAAACTGCTTTCTATACGGATACAAACCTATGTACTTTCGAAGAACTGCCCTATTTTATCCTGCGTGCACTGTCCTTATTTTGACAATTGCACTGCTCTATGTAATGTGTAGGTACACTGGTTTCTGTTCGAAGCACTGCGCTTCCTCAGCCACTTGCACTGCCTAACCTAGAAACTATACTAGCCCCTAAAGAATGCGAGACGGCCCTGCAGTCTAAGTGCGTTGCCCCTATAGTTATATAGAAACTGCTTTCTACACGGATACATACCTATGTACTTTCGAAGAACTGTCCTATGTACTCGAAGTGCATTGCCCGTATGGTCATATATAAAATTGTTTTCTACCCGGATACACACCTATGTACTTTCGAAGAACTGTCCTAATTATCCTGCGTGCACTGTCCTTATTTCGATAATTGCACTGCTCTATGTAATGTTGCAGGTACACTGGTTTCTGTTCGAAACACTGCGCTTTCTCAGCCACGTGCACTGCCTAACCTAGAAACTATACTAGCCCCTAACGAATGCGGGACGACCCTGCACTCTAAGTGCACTGCCCGTATAGTCATATAGAAAACTGCTTTCTACACGGATACACACCTATGTACTTTCGAAGAACTGCCCTATTTATCCTGCGTGCACTGCTCTTATTTCGACAACTGCTCTATGTAATGCTGCAGGTACACTGGTTTATGTTCGAAGCACTGCGCTTCCTCAGCCACATGCACTGCCTTACCTAGAAACTATACTAGCCCCTAACGAATGCGGGACGACCCTGCACTCTAAGTGCACTGCCCGTATAGTCATATGGAAACTACTTTCTATACGGATACACACCTATGTACTTTCGAAGAACTGCCCTATTTATCCTGCGTGCACTGTCGTTATTTTGAGAATTGCACTACTCTATGTAATGTTGCAGGTACACTGGTTTCTGTTGGAAGCACTGCGCTTCCTTAGCCAGGTACACTGCCTAATCTAGAAACTATACTAGCCCCTAACGAATGCGGGATGACACTACACTCTAAGTGCACTAACCGTATAGTCATATAGAAAACTGCTTTCTACACGGATACAAACCTATATACTTTCCAAGAACTGCCATATTTATCTTGCGTGCACTGCCCTTATTTCGACAATTACACTGCTCTATATAATGCTGCAGGTACACTGGTTTCTGTTCGAAGCACTGCGCTTCCTCAGCCATGTGCACTGCCTAATCTAGAAACTATACTAGCCCCTAACGAATGCGGGACGACCCTGCATTCTAAGTGTACTGCCCGTATAGTCATATAGAAAACTGCTTTCTACACGGATACAAACCTATGTACTTTTGAAGAACTGCCCTATTTATCCTGCGTGCACTGCCCTATTTTGACAATTGCACTGCTTTATGTAATGCTGCAGGTACACTGGTTTCTGTTCGAAGCAATGCGCTTCCTCAGCCACATGCACTGCCGAACCTAGAAACTATACTAGCCCCCAACAAATGCGGGACGACCCTGCACTCTAAGTGCACTGCCCGTATAGTCATATAGAAAACCGCTTTCTACACGGATACACACCTATATACTTTGGAAGAACTGCCATATTTATCCTGCGTGCACTGCCCTTATTTCGAGAATTGCACTTCTCTATGTAATGCTGCAGGTACACTGGTTTCTGTTCGAAGCACTGCGCTTCCTCAGCCACGTGCACTACCTAATCTAAAAACTATACTAGCCCCTAACGAATGCGGGACGACCCTGCACTCTAAGTGCACTGCCCGTATAGTTATATAGAAAACTGCTTTCTACACGGATACAAACCTATGTACTTTCGAAGAACTGCCATATTTATCCTGCGTGCACTGCTCTTATTTCGACAATTGCACTGCTCTATGTAATGTTGTAGGTACACGTTTTCGTTGAAATCGCTTCCTCGACACGTGCATCGCCTAACCTAGAAACTATACTAGCCCCTAACGAATACGGGACGACCCTGCACTCTAAGTGCACTGTCCGTATAGTCATATAGAAAACTGCTTTCTACACAGATACACACATATGTATTTTCGAAAAACTGCCCTATGTACTCTAAGTGCACTGCTCGTATAGTCATATATAAAACTGCTTTCTACAAGGATACACACCTATGTACTTTCGAAGAACTGCCCTATTTATCCTGCGTGCACTGCCCTTATTTCGACAATTGCACTGCTCTATGTAATGATGCAGGTACACTGGTTTCTGTTCGAAGCACTGAGCTTCCTTAGCCACGTGCACTGTCTAACCTAGAAACTATAGTAGCCTCTAACGAATGCGGGACGACCCTGCACTCTAAGTGCACTGCCCGTATAGTCATATACAAAACTGATTTCTACACAGATACAAACCTATGTAATTTCGAAGAACTGCCCTATTTATCCTGCGTGCACTGCCCTTATTTCGACAATTGCACTGCTCTATGTAATGTTGCAGGTACACTGGTTTCTATTCGAAGCACTGCACTTCCTCAGTCATGTGCACTGCCTAACCTAGAAACTATACTAGCCACTAAAAAATGCGGGATGACCCTGCACTCTAAGTGCACTACCCATATAGTCATATAGAAACTGCTTCTACACGGATATACACCTATGTACTTTCAAAGAACTGCCCTATTTAGCCTGCGTGCACTATTTATCCTGCATGCACTACCCTTAGTTCGACAATTGCACTAGTCTATGTAATGCTGCAGGTATACTGGTTTTTTTCGAAGCCAGGACTAGGACGCCAAATTTAGCATACTGCTCTATGTAATGCTGCAGGTACACTGATAATATGAAATTGCATTGCATCAATTAACAATTACAATATAAGTACTAGGACGCCAAATTTAGCATATAGTGCAAGAAGATTACAAAAAAGCAACATAGTACATAATTGGAGTCAGAATAAAGTGCTAGAAGATCAAAAGAAGCAACAAAAGGCTTACTATACTCACATTACAAAGAGATATTTAATTTTTATTGCATTTTGGTCAATCACTATAGAGCAGGTGGCCAGGCTTCAGACATTGCAAAAGCACTATGGACAACCAATGGTGTAGATAACTTGGATAAAACTGATACAGTCTTCTTGAAGTATACGCACGTAGAACAAGCCTACATCAAAATCAACTGTCATCAGAACATAGCGACCATCAGCTGACATTATTATAACATGCAACACACCACAAACTGGGAGATTGCAATTCTCACAGATACTACCAAGTCTTTCCTTCCAGTAATCTTCAATATCCCAGCCAAAAGCAGTTCTGCATGCAACAGGCAGATCTAACATTGTCTGGATGATCCACTTATTTTGACCATTATTGTAGTCAAGGAGCCAAGTTGTCAGTATACCATCACTAGAAAAGGCAGCTAGTAAAATGTTTCCTGATCTATCCTCTGAAATAAAATAATTCCTTTGATCCTTTGTTGTCAGCCTGACTGATTCAGGGAATTGTATCACAGAAGTTAAATATGTGGATATGTTGTAACACAGAAGAAGGCCTACTACATACGGCATAAACAGGTCTTTGCCTATCAGGATTCCTTCAGGTTGACTAAGGTAAGTGGTTGGTGTTGGCACAGGAATTGGGTCAGAAATATGCATCTCCCATTGACCATTTTGCTGAATACAGACATGCAAAAATATTCCAGATGTTGCATTAGCAGTAACACCATGATATGAAACCTTGCAAGCATTGAATATATTTCTACAAAAGAATGTCATTCCTGATCTAGCAACACTTGGAATCAAATAGAATTGCCCATATGAATGATCTGTATCACTCTTCGACATTGATGGCATTCGTGTAACAGGTGAGGCAAGGAAAGTGAACAAATCTGGAGACCTGGAAGGATACTTAACATAGTACCCAGGATCTCTAGAACCATGTGGACAGACCTCAATGAGGACTGCTCTGTTTCGACAGCAGACAACCAATTCCCTTAGAAGATATGTTGAATCTAAGTTCGAACAAATAGCTAGAGATATTTCATCTTTAGATGAATATTCAAGCTCCTGTAGCCTATTACCAACCCCGGGCATCCAATGATAATCAACAAGAAATCCTAGGCATGATGGCGAATTTTTCTTCATATAACGCGAAAGAAATCCAGGCTCTTTGAGTGCAGTATACCAAGCTTTGTTGTGGATACTGCAACGGATCAAAGATTTCATATACGCTAACCTTAAAACAATCTTCTGCACTAAATCTAGGTCCTCACCCACGTGACTGATCGAGGAACCAGATCTAGTAAAATCCATCGCTATTCAATAGATTGTTTTCTTTTGCTCCAAACAGAAGAAGAAGGGTTTGTTTCTTTTCGTGGAAGAATGAGGCCGTAACGGCTAGCCGTATCCATCGGTTAACATCTAAGCTAAAATATATTGAATGAGAAACTGCTTTGTAGGAATGTGCGTATTGCTCTATAATTGTATATGTGGTAGCCAGTAAACTGCTCTGTTAACCTACGTGCACTGCCACGGGCGGAGCTCGCAACACACACTCCGAAATACAAGGCGCTCCGAAATACAAGGCGCTCTAAAATACACGGTGTTTCAAGATGTATATGAATGCTTGATGCACCGAAGGCGCCGTGCCTACGGGTGGAGCCGCCAACACACGCTCCGAAATACAAGGCGTTCCGAAACACAAGGCACTCAGAAATACACGGCGCTTCAAGATCTATATGAATGCTTGATTCGCCGAAGGCGCCGTGCCTACGGGTGGAGCCGCCAACACACGCTCTGAAATACAAGGCGCTCCGAAATACACGGCGCTTCAAGATCTATATGAATTCTTGATGCGCCGAAGGCGCCGTGCCACGGGCGGAGCCCGCAACACACACTCCTAAATACAAGACGCTCCAAAATACAGGGCGCACCGAAATACAAGGCGCTCCGAAATACATCTGTGTACTGCTCTTAATATAAAACGCACTGCTTTACTGTAATCCGTTCAAAGTCAATATATTCCGCTGTGCTGAATCATGTTTGTACTGCTCTTAATATATAAATGCACTACGTTACTGTAATCCGTTTAAATTCAATATATTCCGCTGTGTTGAATCATCTGTGTACTGCTCTTAATATACAAATGCACTGTGTTACTTTAATCCGTTTAAAGTCAATATATTCCGCTACGCTGAATCATCTGTGTACTGCTCTTAATATACTAATACACTGCGTTACTGTAATCCGTTCAAAGTCAATATATTCCGCTGCGCTGAATCATCTGTGAACTGCTCTTAATATACAAATGCACTGCGTTACTGTAATCCGTTCAAAGGCAGTTCATTGTGTTGTACAAACCAGACCCCTCCCATTACACCCCATAAAATCTCCATTGCCCGTAAAGAGAAAAAAATGATAATAAAAATAAACAAAAATGGAAAAGAGAAGAATGAAAATAAATAATAATGAAAAAGAAAACAAACTAAAAACAGAAGTGATAGAAAGTGTATACTTAACATGCGGAGCGGAGAACGGTGTACAAAGAGAAAAAACCGGAAAGAGAAAAAACCGACAACATCTGCGCGACCAGTTTTCCAGGATGATTCCGCGACGACACGTGTCAGATACCCACGGCAGGTTACTCGCGCGTTCTCGCGGCGCAGCGCGGGCTAGTCGCTCTCGTTGGAGCCTTACGCTTTCGAGTAAGGATCTCTGGCAACGGAACCAATTCTCCATCATCCTGAGAAATCTCATGAGGATATCCCTCGAGAGAAGCAAGCTCCAACTCGGGGAGGTCAGCAAGCTGAAAATAAGAAATATCTCAGTATTGCAAAAAGAAACAATAATTTATATATGAACACATAATTCGATTTATTGCTGGAAACTTACTAGTACCACAGAATCATCAGTCGTATGCATGTCCAAGGATAGGTCCAGGATTTTCCTCTCGATCCGCTCCCTTATCAACCATCTGATTTGGGACTCATAGTCCTTTTCCGAGTAAGGACGGGGGAAATCCGAAGAGTCCTTCTTCTTCGTCATGATGGAGTGCATGAGCCGGTCACCGTGGTGTTGGAGAGGTTAGATCCGGCGTGCCAGCCAGCAGTGAATCAAGTCGGACCCTTTAAGGCCATTGTGCTTCATCAGATATTCGATCCGCCTCTTAGAAAGAAGCAGATCATTAGTGAGAGTCGGCGCATCTGCGTCCCAAGACTCTTGGAGCGTGGCGGCACTATCAACAAAAGTCAGCAAAGTAGTTGCTTTGCCGGGAGCTAGTTTGTCCTTATGATAGAAAAAAGTGGATGGCCATTGTTTCACCGACTCACTAGCCTTAATCTTAGGATAGACACGTTCTCTCCTAACAGAAAATCTAAGAGTCCCGATAATGTATGGATTACCGGCGGTGATAGAGTTTCTCTGGGTGTGAAAGTAATACCGGAAGAGAATGAGACTCGGCCTAATGCCGAGATACCCCTCGCACAAAGAAGCATAAGCACTCATCTCTAAGAGAGAGTTCGGGGGAGATGGTGGAGTTGAACTCCACAATAATCTATAACCTCAGAGAAGAAATCTGAGGGTGGAAAGATCAAACCTCTGTCGAGGTGGGTGCCGAAATGCACCCGCTCGTCGGTGTTGGGGGTGGGGACGGTTTGTCCATAGCCGCTCCGCCAGTTGCCGGCACGGAGGAGACCTTCATTCTCGATGACGTGAGGCTTGGCGTCATCAACAATGTAGGGGATCCAGACTCCACGGAAGCTCTCCTTCTCTCCTGCCGACGTTGTCGCTGCTATCACCACCATGGCGGAAGATGAGGCTCTATCCATCTTCTGGGAACCGGTGACCTAGGATGGGCGGTGCTGGGGGATTTTTGGGAAGGCGGAGGAGCTCTGTTCATTGGAAGCGTCGAGAGGAAGGAAGAGGCACTGGTGTTTGTGGAGAGGAAAGGGAGAAATCTCAACCCCTTATATCCTTCATCTACGCCAAGATTCGTACAAAGTGAATAGTAGCCGTGCCACGTGTCGTGGAAGGAGCTGGGTAACCCCCACGCGATGATTACGCCGCCTCAATCTCCCCGTACGCATTAAAACAACGCCTCGGTTCCGCAAAAGGTGGACCCACCAACGTTCGTGCTGACGGAAATGTCTGTCAGTGACGTGACTTGATTGGTGTCAGGTTACGTCAGAGGCCAAGTTCCGGCTTAGTTTGAATTTCAAGCTGGAAACCCGAATAACGTATTCATAGGTCCGACTCGTTTTGAGACCCGGATCCTATCCTTTCTTTTGAAGTTTTAGGAACCCTTCAAGATTCTACAAATCGAAGGTCAAGCTAGAAGATGATGAAATCCGACTCTGGATCCTGGAGTCTTCCGGGGGCTGCTGTTGGGGATATACTTTTTGGGTATCCTCATTGTGCCTCACTGACCAGGGTGGCCCACTTCGGGTTAGAGCTTTGCTTCACGGGCGACCCAGTCAGGGAGAAGAGACGGAGTCCAGTCCGGCTACGGGAAGGCCCAGAAGACTTACCGACATAGGCATGTTATGTTACTTGTAGTTCAAGTTGTACTTTGTGTCATAGCTGGATAGGTTTCTCCTATAAACCATAGGCCGGATATCTATATAAGCCATCCTAAGATACGCCTTTAGGGCACACCACAATAGTCTACAATCTCAACTTGCACAGGCGAAACCCTTTTAACCCATATTCCGGCTCTGCCGTATTACTGGATTGCTAGTAGGAGTAGGATCCGTCCAAAGCCGGCGGATTCGAAACTTGATAAACTTGTGTGCTCACCGTGTCGGAATACCGTACGGTTCATACCCCTCTCTTCCACACGCCTCGAGGACCCCCTCATGGCGTACTTGTCATTAATCCGACGACACTCTTGCCTCAATCCAAGGACTTTTCAGGTACCCAAGACCCTGAGGGTTGAGCCAGATATAGGGAGTATGAGTGATGACTGATCTGCAGGTTGGGAACCCCAGTGATAGAAGGGGTAGTACGGCTGTATGTGAGGTATTTGCTTGGGATTAACGGTGACATCACTATGCATATCATTAGTTCTCTTTCTTCTATGGATGAGACTAGTAGGTTATTGCTATAAGCGGTTGCGAAGGCAATAGCAATTATGGATGCACTGCCCACATATAATTTATCTTGCTCTAACAAGTACACGCATACTTTATTTCTATCTTTTATTTCCATCAGATGTTTTTGCACAACTATAGGTGAAACCGAATGCCCTAGGCCCTCTCTCTCCATCATCGACAACAACAAAAAGACGCAAGCTACTAGTCCAGTAAAAATACAAAAGGAATTCTAAAACTCCCGAAGGTCCGTTAAAGTAACTTAACTACGCATTTTCTTCCCATGGATTCGATAACCTAGGTCTACTAGGGAAAAAGAGCTATACTACATCCATAATCCGGATCGAAGGTATCAACCATGTTTCTGGCGCCGTTGCCGGGGAAGCAATAGCTACCCTGGTGAGGTTATTAGGAACCTTGCTAGTTTTAATTCTTGTTTTTAATTTTGTTAGTTTACTTTCAGTATTTATTTGATAAACCAAAAAAAATAGTTAGTCTTTAAATTCTTGTTTTTACTGTTATAATTTTTAATCTATGAAAACCCAAAAACATAGGAAGTATGGCTGAAAAGAAGCTTGGGAAGTTTGCTACTCCCAATAATGATTATTTGCGTACTCCTATTACTCAGCCAGCAATCACTGCTGATGACTATGAAATTAAGCCCCATTACTTAAGTTTGGTTCAACAGAATCAATTTGGAGGCTCTGTTGTTGAAGACACGGGTATGCACTTAAATAATTTCACTCAAATATGTGTGATGATACGTAAAAAAGCCGTTGACCCTAATGCAGTCAAATTACGTCTATTTCCTTTCTCTCTAAGAGGAAGAGCTAAAGAATTGTTGCTATCTTTGCCTAAAAATACTATTACATCATGGATGGGATGTACTTCTTTATTTATGACTAAATTTTTCCCACCTGCAAAGACTATGCAACTCCGATCTAATATTACTAGTTTTAGACAGGAAGAGCATGAGCCACTAGCGCTTGCATGGGAGAGGATGAAAGAATGCCTAAGAAACTGTCCTAGTCATGGGATGGAAGATTGGTTAATCCTCCATTAATTTTATAGTGCTCTTAATCCTGTGTCTAAGTCTATGCTTGATACTGCAGCTAGAGGAACATTTATGGGTAAACATATTACCGAAGCAAAGCAGCTACTAGACAACCATGCCCAATGGCATGTGGAAAGATCAAATACGAAGAAAGTGAACTCTATCTCACCACAAGAGAACGAAGATCTCAATGCTAAGTTGGATAAGCTCATACTAGTCGTAAAAGGTAAGGAAACTCTGGTAAGAGCCACCCCTGAAACAAATATAGAAGAAATAGACTTCGTAGCTCGTAATGATTACAATCCTGCTTGGAAGAAGAGTTATAATCCTAACTTTTCGAAACATTATGCTAGTCCTACAAATAACTCTAATAATAATATGGGAACTAGTAATGGTAGTCTCCAAAAAACGCTTAAGTCTTTTATAGACTCACAGAATGAACAAAATAATATTCTAGTCAAAATTACGGAGAACCATGATGCTATGCTTGGTAATTATCTAACCAAGTTGTTAGTCTGAGAAATGATTTGCAGGCCCTTCAAGAAAGAACAAGGATCGTTGAGGCACAGCTAGGTAAGATAACCGAGAGTCAAACTCTTATTTTAGCTAAATTTGCAGGTAAAGCTGAGCCCAATCCTATTGAAGAACTCAAAATGATGAGGATCCAAAGGGACGAGCCTAAAGAACTTGATTATAGTAATGCTCCTTCACCAAGCTACACTATCGAAGATCTCGTAAAGAGGATCAACGCCAAAATTCCGGTAAGTGAAGGTAATGATGAAGCCATGTATCAACACTTCGTTGATCAAGTAGCAATTAAGGTACGCGAGCTTAAAGAGGAATACAAGAAAATCGCTGAAAACTTACCTATTAAACTAGATGACATATTTGAGCCTACTATTAAGATAAAGATTGGAACCAATGAGATAGCTGCACTTTGTGATCAAGGTGCAAGCGTCTCAATAATTCCAAAGAGTCTTTTTAACAAGTTAAATCTTGGCTCCTTTGAAATTACTGAATTAAATTTGCATCTAGCAGATTATACCTACAAACAAGCTGTAGGGATTAAGGAGAACACTTTAGTTTATATCAAAGGTTGTCCTGCTCTCATTGATTTTGTTATTGTTGACATGCCTGAAGATAATGTTGCTCCTATAATACTAGGTCATCCTTTCTTGAGAACTATAAAGGCTTTAATTAACCTTCATGAAGGAAATGTGAAGTTGCAATTGCCTTCACGGGATCCTTTTGTTATTCATTTCCCCAGAAAGAAGAGAGCCAAACATGACGAGAATGAGGCCATCACTTTGAAGGCCAATTACTTTGGAGTGGGTGTTCCACTCATCTGGCCCAAGTGAGTATCATCAAGGTCAAGATATTGACCATAAAAGAGCGCTACATGGGAGGCAACCCATGTTAAATTGAGGTTTGAGTTAAGTTTTTAGTTTTAGTTTAAGTTCTTATTTAATAAAGAGTGCTAAAAAACTCCATTTGAGGAGAAGAAATTTGGTAGTACTTGAAATTCTGCATTATTCATGCTATTGTTGATCGACAATATTTACTGTCAATTTTTTATCAAAAACAAGGTATATCGCTAAGTTTCATGAAAAGAAATAGTTTACGAAGAAACAGAAATTTTTTGATGCACATAGACAGTTTAACGACAAACTATATGGCGAAAATAAAAATTCCGGCTGTATAGTTCCGGTCGTATAGTTATCTTTGCCATCAAAAAAATTTCTTCAATATGTACTGAGAGTTTAACAACCAACTATACGACGGGAATAAAATTCTAGTCGTATAGTACCGGTCGTATAGATATCAATGCCTCCGTACAATTTCTTTTTATATGTACTAAGAGTTTAACGACCAACTATATGGCGGGAGTAAAACTTCCGGCCGTATAGTTCTGGTCGTATAGATATCAATGCCTCCGTACAATTTATTTTCATATATACTGGGAGTTTAACGACCAACTATACAACGGGAATAAAAAATTTGGTCGTATAGTTCCGGTCGTATAGATATCTATGCCTTTGCAAATTTTCTTTCGCAGGGACAGACAGTTTAACGACCAACTATACGGCCGGAATATTTTGCTCTGCCCGTATAGTTGCGTCCGTATAGCTACGCCGCCAGGAGGAAGACCTAATATTTTGACAAAACACCAACTATACAGCTGGAACACATGTTCCGCCCGTATAGTTGCGTCCGTATAGTTGCGTTCGACCATAAAATCGCACGGGAAGGTACTCCCAACTCCAAAACTTCAATCCTTTTTCTTTCTTCTACCTCCAAACTCTCTCAAAACCCCAAGGGATCTTCATCTCTACTCAATTTCGTTCGATTTCCTCGCACACAAGTGATCTACGGTATGTTTCTCCTCCGATCCTCCAATTACTTTTTGTAAATTCATCTTCGATCTATTGTCACTATCAATCTAGGGTGAGACCTACTATGAACCAATTGCCATGATTTTATTGCCTATATTATCTTGAGGAGATTCTTTAGTGTGCTTAGATGAGGAACATATTATAGTTACTGTTGTTGGATCAAAAAGTTTTATTTTTTCCTTTCTTCAATGTTTTAGAAGATGAACACAAGGAGCCAAACTCGTGCTCGTGCCACCGCTAGCGCTTCTCGGGCAATCACCCAGGAACACATGGGGACATAGTTCAGGGATGAGGCCCATCGTGAATGCTTCAACAAGATCAAGAACCGCGAAGTGAAGACCACCAAGTGGGCTTGCCCCATTATATTGAACCAGCTCGGTATTTCTGATGACTTTAATTTACTTTGCAATAGAGATGGCCTGCAAAACTTTGTGTATAATGATGTACCTACTTATCGCCGCTTAACCATTGAATTTCTAATTTCGTTGCAAAGCACCATTAAACTGTGGCAAGGAGAGGATACTATTTCTTTCCGCCTGATGAACAACAACTACACTTTAACATTAGATGAATGGTGCACATGCTTTAATTTGCCAAACAATGATGTTCATGCTTTATGCGCAGCCTTTACTGGCTTAATTCCTTCCCCCGATCAATATTATAATGGAATGAGTTTCACTAGTAGAGTGAACAAGGGAAAGAATATTCAACATCCTGCAATTCGCTATTTGTTCTATGTTATTGCTAACACCTTGCAGGCATGTAATGAGTTCATGATACTCAACGAGGAGGACATCCTAGTCCTTGCAAAGGCTGCTTACATCAACTGCAACCTGTCACTCAACTTGGGCGCCATCCTCGTGCGCTACCTGGAGAACCAAGCCTCCCAAAGCCAAGGGCCAATCATAGGAGGAGGCATCATCACTGTGCTTGCCACTGCCCTAGACATCGATCTAGGTGAGTTGTAACCCGTACTAGGTGAGACACGTGTTGGTTTCTCCACCTTGAGGGCATGTGGGATGCTCACTAGGAGAGCTGGTGTTTATTACCTGCATATTGCTGGAGCTAGGTGTATCTACCCCGCTCCTTTGCCTCATGGTCTTTTCTCTATCAAGGAAGGATGTTTGCTATATGATGTGCAGGTTGAGCAGCACCAACCCGAGGAGGAAATTCCTGAAGAGGATGAGGACCAAGAGGAGGAGCAAGAAGTTCCTCACCAAGAGGAGCAGCCACAAACCCGGTTCGCCACATACCAAGATTTCCAAGGACTTGGAGGGACTGTGGAGAGGATGCACAACCTCTCTTTGAACCTCCGAGAATCAACAAGTAACCTCTCTACTCAATTTGTGAACTAGAGTAACGACTTTTTCCCGCCACCACAATGATTTGAAGGGCTTGGAAAAGCCTAAGCTTGGGGAAGTTTCCTCATGTATCTTTACTTAGCGTTTATTTGCTTTTATTTATTTCGAGGTTATGTTTTTATTTGAGTTTATAATCACTCGTGTTGGTTTCCCCAGCACTTTATCTTTAGTTTTTTCTATTTGCTTTCGAAATTTTCTAGCCGAGCTTTGCCGCCAATTTTCTATTCTTTAAATTCCCTCTCTTAAAAAATCACAAAAAGATTTCTCCATTTTTCCTTATTTTCCCTCTTTCTTTTCTTTCCTCCTCGAGGTCTTCATATATTTGCAGGAGAGTGATCGAATTCGAGTTTCCAAGAAACAAATAAAAAACAAGAGAGAAGTGGAACCAAACATGAGAGGTATGCCTTATGACTCCCCACTTTTGAAGTTTGAGAAACCCATGCTAGTTAGTAGTAAATATTGATATATTATATTGGTGGAGTGAGTCTTTGTATCATAGTAAGATTGTCGTTTGCATGGGTATTTAATTGGGCTCATTTTGTTCCAGCTCTCATAGTTTTAACCAAGTCTTGCCTAAAACTTTCTAAACAATTGTAATAAGAAAAAGTCTCACAATTGAAGGCTTGGGTATTGTAGTGCTTAGTCTTGAAGGTTTATTTCTAGAGACACTCGACACCACTAAAAATGTTGATTGACTTGATAGTTCTCTTTGAAAGGATTTGTTCGATTGAATTAATGTTTAGCGGTTTTTGTGAGCATGCCAAAGTTTGACTTGTTAATCATAAGAATGATATAGCTTCATGTGTGTCAAACTTCATGGGATGCCAACAACTCCGCTATCCTACGAACGATCTTCATGGAGGAAACTCCTAGATTTCGGCTATGAGTTGATTAAACACTTGTAGCAGCAATGCTATAGTGGGTAAGATTCTTGGCACTCCCGGGTAGCTGTAATCATGATGGAATCACTCCTCTGGCTATTATGAGTAATCATTATGCAAAAGGAACAAAAACCTTAGTGATGCCACGAGTGTCCATCATAGCCTGATAAACTAATAAAAATCTTTGGCATTCTCTCAATTACTTAAAAACTAAAAATTCTTGAAGGACAATGAATAGAAAAGTAGTGCTTGCAAAGTCTTGATTCATTGATGTGGGAGAATTGAGATACTCTAGTATATATGCTTTTCATGACAACTCTCACACTCTTAATTTACATGATTATACTTTACTGTTCAAAGACAAGCCTATGAGTTGATTACTTGATATGGAATAAAGTTTACTCGTTTGAATCATCCATGTTTACAATAATTTTGCTGCGCTATAAGGATGCATGAAACCCGTATGATATGCCTACCATTACTCTATCTGTGCTGAAGTTTTTCATATTTATGAAGTGGAGGAAACATGAGACTATTAATCATGAGTAAGATCACCATCTCATTATTTTAGTTTAAATGCTGAGTTCCTTTTTGATTTTGATTTTTTTGCTCGGGACGATCAAGTTTAAGCTTGGGGAGGTTGATGGCTCTGAAATATAGCAATCTGCGTCCATATTTAAACTAGATATTAATCATATTTTTGATAAAATATCTCTCTAAACCCTGCAACTAATGCTAATATTCAGAGGGGTATGCAATCATTTGTTCTTGTATTTTTCCTGTGCAGATAATATCGTTTAAAGGAGGGAATCACTACATTAAAGTCAAAAATACGATATTTCCTTCAACCATAAGAAACCAGGAGCCGTCCAACGAAGGCAGACACCGTAACGACCAACTATACAGCCGGAGCAAAAATTCCAACCGTATAGCTCCGATCGTATAGTTGGCACCGCCACCGTTAGGTCAAACAGAACAACTTTCATGAAGGGGTTCCTATATAAAGAAGCCTCATGCGACGGGAAAAGAAGGCTCACCTTGCCCCGAAGAAGCCAGACTCCGCTAAAAAGACGCCTCAGATCTCCAAACCCTTCTCCATCTCCATAGCCATCTTCCACCACTTGTAATAGTAGATCTCTTCGCTGATTGGTGACACTATAAGACTATTGCTATCAATCTTATGATTTTCATTACAATGTTTATGATTGTTGATCTCATCTCTATGTGTGACTAATTTTCCTTGGGCTAAGGGCTTCGGCCTAGCCATGTAGCAATTGTGCATGTGATTTATCATAGATGGGATCGTGTATTAGTTTGTATGACATGATGATTATTGTATCCTTTTTTGCCTCAATCCAAGGACTTGTCAGGTACCCAATACCCCCGATGGTTGAGCCAGGTATAGGGAGTATGAGTGATGACTGATCTGCAGGTTGGGAACCCCAGTGATAGAAGGGGTAGTACGGCTGTATGTGAGGGATTTTCTTGGGATTCATAGTGACATCACTATACATATCATTAGTTCTCTTTCTTCTATGGATGAGACTAGTAGGTTATTACTATAAGCGGTTGCGGAGGCAATAGCAATTATGGATGCATTGCCCACATATAATTTATCTTGCTCTAACAAGTACACACATACTTTATTTCTATCTTTTATTTCCATCAGATGTGTTTGCACAGCTACATGTGAAACTGAACGCCCTAGGTCCTCTCTCTCCATCATCGACAACAACGAAAAGACGCAAGCTACTGGTCCGGTAAAAACACAAAAGGAATTCTAAAACTCCCGAAGGTCCGTTAAAGTAACTTCACTACGCATTCGCTTCCCGTGGATTCAATAACCTAGGTCTACTAGGGAAAAAGAGCTATACTACATTCGTAATACGGATCGAAGGTATCAGAGGGGTGGGCGGTACTAACACCACCACGCCACAATAGGCCTCACCCTGTTCTCCGATGGATCTCGCCACCAAAAGCCTGATCCATCTTCCACTATTTGGCACCCTTCTAGGCGGGAACCAATGCCTTTCCAACTGTAACGGGGCACGCATCCACAACTTAATTGGAGGCTCCCGTGATGAGAACAAGCTGCCAAAAGAACGAGTTAATCAATAACCAAAATTGAGATCTAGAGATTTGCAAGAAACACTAGATCAAGAATCCTCCAAGTGAATGGAGGGGAAGTGAAGATCTTAATGGTTGTCAATGTAGATCAAAGTGTCCTCCTTCGATTCCCCAAAGCCCGGAGATGTTGAGTGCTTGAAGATGGAGATTGCTCTTGAATCAATATGAACTAGGCAGAGCTTTTTCGCAAGATCCAAGAGATCTGAAATGGGGATCTGAGGGGCTATTTATAGCCCCACTCGAAAAGCTGCCGTTGGATGATTTGGGGGGCCGGATTATCCGTCCGGGGTAAACATCCGGCCCTAGAACGGACATTCTGGACTAAAAGTACGGCCCGACACAGCGTGACACGCCTTGGTTGCATTTGCCAAAAATCCTGGAGGGGCGGAATATCCGACCCCCTGGAGGGGCGGATTATCCGGCCTGGGCGAATACTCTGGCCCTGGCCGGTTAATCCGGGGAGAAACTCCACCCCCCATACAGCGTGACGTGCCTTGGTGGTGTTGGCAAACTCCTGGGGCGGATTATCCCTCTCTAATAGCCGACAGTTGTATCGAGTCTCAAGGGGGACTAAAGGACTTCCTCGTTTGGTCTCAAGGGGGAAATACTAGGATGGATATATTTGGTGTTAGTATCAGGTTGGTTCCGAATACGTATTTCTTATCCCTCTCTGATAGCCTACAGTTGTATTGAGTCTCTATAGGTTGTGTAGTGCATGCTTCGCTGCCGCTTGAGTCCATTATACCTATGTAGGCGAGAGCCGCTAAATTCTAGACTCGCCGTGTACTAGTCACAGTACTGATCGCTCACTTTTTCCTTTGCCCTTTGTCGGCACCACTTTTTTAACAGGTATATGTTCGACGACGTTAGCAAGGTTACCCTTCCGGCTTGGCCTGAGCAGAGTTATGGACACCATTGGTTATTCTTCAGGGCTTTTAGCCCAATTTTCTTCTTATCCATACTAGGATGTTGTATCGTTTTCAAGGTGATTTGGATCTTTATACTGTACTAGCAAAAGTGCCTGTGCGTTGCTTCGGGGCTGGCATGTACACCCCCACCCGTTTTGCTAGGCTCCAATGGATGAGTTGGCCAACGAGGTAATCACCGTTGACCATCTCAATTGTTGGTGACATGCATAGGAGGCCGGTGAATTTATATTCTTCTACCTGTGGCAAATAAAATAAAGATAGCATTTACAATTAATAAACCGATATCTATGTTCTCTTGTAGGTCTCATAAAATAAGCAGAACCATCAAACTAACAACTACTACCTTCGTTCCATAATATAATATAAAATGTTTACATTATGAATCAAATTAAATACTAAACAACATAAATGTCAGAACTAACCTGACCAGAAGCAACCTATTTACATGCAGTACTTTACATTCACAAAATCCTAAACTAAAAGGAAGCTCTAATAAGACTAATAGAGAGGAGAATATAAGTCCGAGTAGAAGTAACCACCACTTACCTAGTGGTTTTGAATTCTACGTGAGTATGTTTGTTGTGGTCCATTGTGAACTTCAAAACTACCTGCAGAGTATAAAGTATACCGAGGACATGAAAGGTTGACTCAATAGAATTGTACATATATTAACCAAGATGAGAAGACATAACTGACTGGTACCGGTACATAGGTCCTACCGCCATTTGAGGATCTTTATCCAAATAAAAATTGAAAGTGTAAGCAAAAAAGTAAGAAAATAGCAGGCATGAACTGAAAACATTACATAGAGTGGCTTCATGCAACAAATAACTCACTGTCTCTTTATTTTATTTTTCGAGAATCACCGTTTCCGTAGGAGACACGAGGAGCCGCAGCAAGTACCCCTTCTTCTGCGCTGTGCTCTCGCCTCACATCCAATTCTCTATCTCATTATATGGAGACTGCTTTCTCATTCATGAGACCCCAACACGGTCATGTTTAATTCTTTGCCCGACACACAGTCCAGATTTCATACGTGGAGGCTCCTTTCATCCATGCAGTCCCAACACGGTCATGTCTAATTCTTTTCCCTTATACGTGCAGACTCCTTTCATTCATGTAGCCCCAACACGATCATGTTTAATCAATCCGTACCGATCAACCTTATTGTTGCTTGCTGATACTTTAGGGAGATTATAGACGTATATAAATTGATGATAATCTATGTAAGAAAACGAGGTAGGACTATTAAACCCAATATATCCGTTATCTGTTTTTTTACTTCTATAAACAAAAATATCCTTTGGACGCAGCCCAGCTACACCGCGGCGCAAGAGGCCCAGCCGAAGCAACACTATTGCCTTATCCTATCGAGAGGCAATCCAAGAGACCACGCCATGAGCTTCTTTCGTCCCTCGTCTCTCTCGTCTGTCCCCTATCACGCCGTGGAAACCTGCTACCCTGCACGCAGTGCCCAGCCTCTCCTCTCGATCCTCTCTCCCCGTGTGTCGCTCTCACCCAGCACCAATCAAGCAGCCCGAACTCTCCCAGCAGCCAGCATCCCCTTACGCGATCACGGCTCCATGCACAGCTTCGGCCCCCAGCTAATGCCATCATCATGGTCCGGCAGCTGCCGCTCGCCTCGTCGGTGGCATGCTCAGTCCCTCGTTTCAGAGCTCTCCCAGCAGCCCGCCCCCACCCTCACGCCCAGCTTAGGCCAATGGCTAGTGCCATCGTCCTCCACCAGAATAGCCCTCCTCTTGGCTCTGCTCTACATGGCGCCATTCTGGCGTGGGCTTCAAAGGCGGACGTCACCCTGCGCTTTATAAGGCGTCGTCGGACTGCGGTATTGAGGAGGGTGGGGCAGCGCGCTGTAGGACAGAAGGAGAGCTGGGCGTCGCGGCACATGGGAGCAGGGCCTCACGTAGGGGGTCGCTACTTACGGGGTGAAATACAGGTCTAAAAACAAAACATACTTTTACTTCGGTGGTGCCACCACCATGCTGTAAATTACTATAAGAGGAGGGGCAAGTCGTCATCACATGCATGCACGATGCGCACATTAATCTCGCCGAATAGATAAGCCGCTCACATGCTTACCCAGCTCAATCGATCGAGAGTCCAGCTGCACCGGCGCGACGGAAAAAACGAATCGCCTTTTACTTATCGGTGGCACGAGGGGTAATACGTGGTTTTGTGGAAGAGTAAATCAGTCCAAAAAAATGTTGGACCGGAAGAAACAATCTGTCCTTTATTATTACTAGCACACATGCCTGTGCGTTGCAACGGAAGAAAAAATTATTTCATAGCACGAGCACCTTGTATGGTTACTGGACGGGTGCATTAGACCCACACACTCGGCTGATCCCACGTTGCTCGGGAGCAAAGAAAATCTTTATCTATGAGAACAACTATCATAACATTGGCAATCAGGCAAACAACGAATTTCAAAGACGCATCAATTTCAGAAAACCTTTGCTTCATTGTATTCGTCTTTATACAACGCACTATTGAGAACTGAATTTTATTAAACTCACAATTTGACTTTATGTCTTTTCAAGGATCAGATTAGATATTTTTCTAGCCACATTTTTCCATTGACACTATCATTTTTCAACCTTTGTACCCAAATCTTCTAGCTAATATTTTCCAAAGAATTACTCTCTCCTTTCAGAAATAACTTGCTTAGGTTTGTCTAGATTCGAATATATCTTTACACTAAAATACGTCTAGATTAAACTAAGTCAGTTATTTCTGGATCGAGGGAGTACTTATTTTAGCTAACCAAATTGATCTTCACTTTATTAGTTCTGTAGAATACTGCAGTAGCCAAAAACACAGATCGTATACAGCGCGGCGTGCAGTACTTAGCACAGGCACAGAAGCAGAAACACGTGCGGCGCCCCTCCAAATGTCGCACCCCTGTATAGTATCGGCGACTATGTTCTTATCCTTCACTATTTGCTTCATGTGGTGCCGCTCACCGGAGCAACTTCGACCTTGCCGCTGCAGCGCTGCTCTTGGTGCATGCCATCTATGGACCTAGCTATTCCCGTGCTGGTTCATCCCAAGCTGGGTGTTGGACGATTGAAAAAGCAGAGGACGTAAAAGCCATGTGAGCAACGGAAGGCATCACCATGCATGGCGCTAGTCGGGTGACCTGTCCCTGTTGATATCTGACGGCGGGAGTAGGGCGGCGTGACCGGGCCACCAGGATCAATCTTAGACGACGGGAGTAGGGCGGCGTGACCGGGCCACCAGGATCAATCTCAGACAACGGGAATTGGGCAGCAGGGTCAATTTTGCCGGCCGGAGATGGCAAGATCGATGCGCTGGCGGGAGGAACTTGGTTTTTTTTTTCTGTTTGACTTACCGGTGGCATTGGTGGGCAATTTGATGTCTGATGGAAGAATAGAAGGGTCTAAAAAAGTGTTGGACCGGAAGAAACAATCCGTCCTTTATTATTATTAGGTATAGATTAGGTATCGGTGGCACGAGAGGTAATACGTGGTTTTGTGGGAGGGTAAATCAGTCTAAAAAAATGTTGGACCGGAAGAAACAACCCGTCCTTTATTATTATTAGGTATAGGTATTAGGTATTAGGTATATGTATTAGGTATTAGGTATAGGTATTAGGTATAGGTATAGATATCTGTATTCTTGACTCAGTGAATCGTTGTTGTATATATATGTTCTTGTGGGTTTCATCGTGAAATATTGTGTATATTGTGTAATGATATTACTTCGTTTTCCACCGCACGCAAGTGCCTAGTAGGCATCATCGAATCGTTTCTATACGGATTTAGCGGAAATCGCTAAAATATACATAGGGTCGATTCGAGAGTGTTACAAACTTGTCGATTTTACATGTTCATGAAATACTACCATCAATGAAACTGACATCAAGATGAGTTAAGGCCGGCATATAGTAGATGCCTCGGTGTCATCTTAATCGTACAAGAAAAAGAAACTTTCTGCAAAAAAAAGAAGCGAAATATTAATTTAGAGGATGAAAACATAATATAAATGCAGTACCGGATCAATGATAATGGCAGACCAATGATTCTAGTCGGCAGCAGCGGAATCGGTAGATTGAAATAAATACACTATATATTCACGCTCGGTCTTGTTTGTATCCTCCTAGTGGGTTCTAGTGCCAAAATGTCAGCAATACAAAATGAGAATGCAGTAATTAGAAAATAATATGCATGTACTATGTAGCAGAAGTTCCTAAACTAAAACACAGAGAGTACAGTTGCTCCTGAAGGATACTTGTCAATATTTGATTGTCATGAAGATAATTCTATGCATAAGCCTACAAAATATGTTAAGTGGGAAAACAGGGAAATGTCACCAAGCAAACACACATACATGTTTTGGAATGCCAAAAATAGATTGCACGCCACTTGTCCTAACAGTTCTCCAGAAGAGCATGAATTTTGAAAGATAAAGATAACATTGACAACTATTTGCATGTTCTACAGTTCTTAGTGGCTGAAAACAGAACACAAATAGATGCATTAAATGGTCTCCTTCCCCATCGCGAGCTGTCGGAACTTGGGGACAATCTTCTCCCGTGCCCCTCTCTTCTCCTGTGAGTTTTGAGAGTCAGTCGTCGAGCGTCGACCCGATCCCGAGCCCTCTCCGGCGGCCACGACAGCCGGAGAGGGTGGAGGAGAGGGGCCAGAGTAGATCTTAGGTGTAGCGTTAGGTCTTTGGGCCCTGTGCCTGTAGTATGGAGTAGGGTGTTAGATCTCTCTGGCCAGATCTGGTACATCCGGTTGCGGTGGTGTCTGCTGCTTCTCCGGTGGTCGGAGTCGGCGACAGCTTGCCTGAGGCCGGGGATCTCCGCTAATAAGGTCAGTTTCATGGCTCTCTTCCTTCTTGGTGCTCTGCTCGTTTTCCCCCTTTCCTTGGTCGGCCGTGGTGGCGAGGAAGGAAGGGGGAATTCCTGGCAGTCCAACGACTTGGGGAGGCTGATGATCCACAAGTATAGGGGGTGTATCGCAGTATTTTCGAGGCAAGTGAAACCCAATTTATTGATTCGACACAAGGGGAGCCAAAGAATATTTATAAACCTTAACAACTGAGTTGTCAATTCAGCTGCACCTGGAAACAATCTTGCTCACAGCAGTTTATCAGTAGCAACAGTTTTGTAGTAGGAATAGCAAAGTAACAGCAGTAGTAAAGCAAAGACAGTAGTAACAAAAGCAGTAAACAGTGGGATTCGAGTGCGGTAGGCATAGGGATGGATGGACGGGTGTTGCATGGACAAGACAATTCAAATAGCAATTAGAACATAGGGCAATTGCAGATAAATAAGATAAAGCATCCAAGTACTAGACAATCCTAGGCATGTGTTCCATATATAGTCATACGTGCTCGTAATAAGAACTTGCACAACATCTTTCGTCCTGCTAGCCCGTTTGCAGCGGGGCCTCTAGGGAACTACTGGAAATTAAGGTGCTCGTTTTAATAGAGCACCGGAGCAAAGCATTAACACTCCGTGAACACATGTGATCCTCACATCAAAGCCTTTCCCTTCCGGTTATCCCGATTTCGCCATAGGTTCCGAACAACAACGTGTGTATACAACTTGCAGATAATACCAAGAACAATACTATCATAATGAATCAATAACATGTTCAGATCTGAAATCATGGCACTTGGGCCCTAGTGACAAGCATTAAGCACAACAAGTCGCAACAAAGTCATAAAGCACTAATAAAAGATACTAGGCACCATGCCCTAACAATCTGATGCCATTACATGAACGATCTCATCCAATCCCTACCATCCCCATAGCCTACAGCGGGGGATTACTCACTCATAGATGGGGAAACATGGATGGTCGATGGAGAAGCGATGGTGATGATGATGGCGATGATCTCCTCCAATTCCCCGTCCTGGCAGGGTGCCAGAACGGAGTTTCTGGTGCTGTTTTGTGGAATCTGATGGTGGCGGCGGAGCGGAACTCCTTCTTGAAAAACGTCGAACCCCCCAGAGTTTTTAGGTCAGAAGGCTTCTTATAGGCGAAGAGGGAGACCGAGGGGGTGCCTGGGGCCACCACACCATGCCCAGCCCGCGCCTGGGGGGTGGCCAACCCCTGGCCCTCCTCCGTCTCGTATTCTGGCTCCTGGAGTCTTCTGGAAAAATAGGCACTTTGGCTTTTGTCCCGTCCAATTCTGAGAATATTCATTTTCTGACTTTCCTGGAACCAAAAACAGCAGAAAACAGGCAGCTGGCATTGTGGCTCTTGTTAATAGGTTAGTCTAAGAAATCATATGAAAAGTACTCCAAAGTGTGGACAAAACACAAGAAAGTGGATAAAACCAAGCATGGAGCATCAAAAATTATAGATACATTTGCAATGTATCAACATCCCCAAGCTTAACTCCTGCTCGTCCTCGAGTAGGTAAGTGATAAAAAGAAAGAATAATTTTTGAGGTGACATGCACCATCAAATACTTGACCAAAGTACTTGTAAAACATTCAAAGCTGGGATCATAGTACTTCAATCATAATCATGAAAGACAAAGTTCTAACAATAGGACAAAGAAATTATGATGCAACATGAAAAGGCACAAACAAAAGGTTCATAAATAACAATGCTTTGCAAGACGTTTGTTTGTTTCACATAAAGAAAACATAGCATAATGGCATTCAGCTTGTCCCTCATAGAGTAGCAAACATAAATGCATAGGACACCTTCAAAGTTTACAAGAGTGACTAGATACAAATAGTTTAAAACAAGCAATATCAAGGTATGCATCAATCAACAAGTCTTGGGACAATGCACATAGAACTAAGAATGGCCACTATGCTCTCAAGAAAGTGCTCATAGAATGTGTGGAGACTCAACAAGGAAAAGAAAAGGTTTTGAATAGTTTGAAAGGCTTCCAAATGCTGAAAGTATGGTACTCATTAGCTTTGAGATCTCATTGCCCCTATCATAAGCATCTTTAAGTGGTTAAGGTTAAAGTGACATAACTGAGAGGATATGCTTGAGAAGTTATAAATCGAAGTCTCATGCCCCTTACTTACGAAGACCGATCCTCATGCTACTCAACTTCAGTCACAAGTAAGCTCTTGTCATTGTAAGTATATACGCATCATAGAGAACCGCCAATTGTAGGGGTTCGTAGCATGGAAAACAAAATTTTCTATCGCATACAAACAAACAAGCCAAGATCTATCTACTAGATTGTAGCAACGAGTCGATAGGGGAACTCACCCTCGAAGATTCCAAAGCGGTTAACGAGAGCAGATTCTCGTGGGTGATGTAGTCGTACTCTTTCCGATCTCAAGATCGCGTAGACGATCCTTCCAGCGCCACGTTCCGGCAGCGCTCATGATCGGTCACACGTTCGTTTTCGAAAGACCTTCCTCTCCTTGTTCCAGCAGGCGGAGGTTGTAGCACTCTCCTCGCGATTCAACCTGGCGTGGTACCAGAAGTAGAGGTGAAATCCCGCAGGGCTTCGCCTTAAGCCGGTGCGAGTATGGTGGAGCTTATGAGAGAGGCTATTAGTGGTATAGTAATTAGACACACCAATTAGAAGGCTCTAAACCAATTAGAAGGCTCTAAACCGCTGGCTAAAGCAATTAGAAGCTCTAAACCAAAACGGCTCTAAACCGGAGATTAGAGGTAGGAACTTGTGTGTGCTAGGAGGGAGCCCTGCCCCTCCTTATATAGGTGGGAGGGCTGGCCGGCCAAGGGGAGGAGAGTCCCTCCCCAACTCGGCCTTGAGTGGGCGCCGGCTTGGGAGGAGGAATCCCTCCCCAACTCGGTTTCCACTTCTCCTCCTCTTTCCACTTTCCAAAACTTGCCGTTTGACTTTCAAAACTAGCCGTTTGACTTTTCAATTTAGGATTTAAATAAACCCTTTATTTTGGACAGCAAGAACACCTAGTACATGATGCAATCATTCCAATATGTAATGACACATTCATCTACCATACCCCCTCCGGAGTCTGGGACATTCCGGGACCTTCTAGAAAGTTCCGATGAAAACACGGAACCATTCCCCAACTCCGAAACGGGACTTTCCTTATATGAATCTTATTCTCTGGACCATTCCGGATCTCCTCGTGATATCCCGGATCCCATCCGAGACTCCGAACAACATTCGGTCTCTTTCTCATAATACCATAACTACTCAAACAACGTCGAATCCTTAAGTGTGTCTCCCTACGGTTCGTGAATTATGCGGACATGATCGAGACACTTCTCCGATCAATAACCAATAGAGGAATCTGGAAATTCATATGGCTCCCACATATTTCTACGATTACTTTGCGATCGAATGAACCACTTACATACGATACCAATTTCCCTTTGTCTCACGATAGTTTACTTATCCGAGGTTATGATCATGGTATCTCGCATACCTAGTTCAACCTCACATCGATAAGTACTCTTTTCTCGTTCCGTGATATGTGATCCCTTGTGACCCGGTCACATGCTTGCAAGCTAATTGGATGACATTTCACCGAGAGGGCCAGTATATCTATCCGTCATGTGGATGGACAAATCCCACTCTTGATCCATGTGTCTCAACCAATACTTTCCAAACACTCAATGCCACTTTTATAGCCACCCTGTTACGGTGTGGTGTTTGATGACATCAAAGCATCCATCCGGTAAAGGTGATATGCATGATCTCATGGTCGAAGGAATTAGGTTACTATGTATCAGAAAGCATATAGCAATTGAACTATTGAAATGACTTGATCTTTATGCTACGCTTATCTATAGGAGTATGTCCATCACATCATTCTCCTAACGATATGATCTTGTTGTTGATAACATCTCAATGTTCATGATATGGAAACCACAATCATCAATCAACCAACAAGCTAGTGAAGTATAGAGGCTATACTAGGGACTTCAAAATAAGTTTACAAATCACACAAGTATTAATGGTTTCCTTGTTAATACTATTATAGCATGAATGTAAACATTTATCATAAGTGTGAAGATATGATAATAACCATTTTATTATTGCCTCTTTGGGCATATCTCCAACAGTCTCCCACTTGCACTAGAGTCAATAATCTAGTTTCAAACCTTTGTGTATTCAACACCTATGGCTTTCCGGTGTTGTATGTACACGATTGCTAGTGGTCAATCGATCTCGGATCGACACTTCGTGTCCGTGTGTAATTGCATATCTTTGCGTCTCTACGCATCACTCATTCTCTAATGAGATGGCTTTGTATAATTTGGTCTTTTGGTGTGACCTTTAGTTCTTTGGGGTTAAAACATGTTGATAATATTGTCGCACAATATATCTTCATAGTATTATCCCGCTGTGAACTACACCTAGTTTGATAACAAACTACTTGACACAAATGCCCTCTTTTGCTGCTATAATAGCAGTCATATACTTAGCCTTTTGTTGAAGTATCTGTCACAATGTCTTAACTTTGGAACTCATCCAAATCCATTATGGAACTCACTTTCCATCATATTGTGCCACCCTTAATTTAGATTGAGATAAACTTAATTTGTACTTTGTGACAAAACTAGTATCAATGTAGTACTTTTACAATGAACTAACCATCTATTTGTCACTTCTACAAATAATATACTCTTAGTTCTTCCAAAAGATCATAAGAATATCCTTACTATCGTCCAATGATCATCTTATGAATCATTCTGGTATATGCTCATAATATTTATAGCATAGGACATATCTGGATTTGTACATATCACAGTATGATTGATATAAATACTCTTTGTGATTTCATACATCAAGTATCAATCTATACTTGAATCTTTGTTTCACTTACCAAGTGCCAATACACTTGAATATATCATCAACATTGAACTCTTTCAATCCTTTCTGTGCAACAAGAACCTTTCTTGTAGTTTCTATATTGAATTCATTCAATATCTCGTCTATGTACTTCTGGCACAACCATATTAGCGTCTATTGATGCCAAATATTTGGGTTTTGCCTAAGTCTTTCATCGGGATGAAATTCTTAATATGTGTTAATAAAAGATACATTATTTCCAATCAACAATATGTCTTCCACATAATGTATCAGAAACATGTCTTAGCGCTCCCACTTAATTTCTTGCAAATGCAAGCATCTTCATTGTCTTCGATGAAATTAAACTCTTTTAACAGTTTCATCATAGTGAAGATTCCAACTCCGCTATGCTTACTTCAACCATTGAAGTTTGCATATGCTTTTAGCATCCTTTGAATTAACAAAACCCTTTGGACCGTGTCATGCACACGTCCTAGGTAACCATTCTATTAGAAGAATTTGTTTTTGTTTATTCTACTACCACATAACAAATTATATGTAGTGGTTGCTACATTAATCCGTCTAGACTAAAAATCGCTTATGAAAGATCAAATCTTGTCATATACAACCTTTGAACATTGTTGTGAACTCTTTCCCAACATGTCGACTATTTAATAGATGTGAAACATCCATGTCTACTTCTTTATAGATCCAAACACAACTGCAAGGTCTTACACCTTTTCCGAGGGTCCTTCAAGTTCAAAACTTGATTTCTCGTGTATGGAACTATCACGGATTATATGGCTTCAAGCCATTTGACGGAGTCAGGGCCCATCATTGCTTCTTTGCATGTAGTAGGTTCATTATTCTCAAATAATGATTCAACCCTCAAATCTTGGTATTTGATTGTTCATCCGACCTACTTGTTTCAATAGAAACTTAGACCTCCGTGACCACAACCTTTGAGGCACGTGAGCCATGAGCATTGTTGCCTCCGGAACACTTTTTCGGTGCGTAACTTTGCACATATAGCTAAGGTTCTTTTAACCTTATCAAAGTTCTATTGTCCTCCCACTTAACTTTTCACGAAAAATTCCTTCTCAAAGAAACTTGACGTTCTAAGCGACAAACACTTTTGTCTCCGGTGTTTATGGAGGAATACTTAACAGTAATACAAAGACAGGTTTATCCGACTTTGGTTGCAAACATCTTTCTCATGCATAGCATACCAATGTTTAAGAAAGGACTACTTGGGTTTTATCCCAAACCATAACTTTATATGGTGTCATTTCAACGGATTATGATGGAGCTCTTTTTAGTGGAAAAGCGGTAGTCTCTAAAGCTTTTAATCTTTAAAATATAATAGCAGTTTTATGAATTATACCTTTGATCTTACCATGTCAAACAAGGTTTAATTACATATCTCGAATGCTCCATACTCTTATGGTGTTTCGTTAAATTCAAATCGACTGAACTATTCCATAAATCTTAGGTATTATGCTAAACTTGTAACTTAAATATCTTCCTTTATGATCTTATCATAAACTATTCATATTCTTGTTACAATGATTTTGCACTTCATCTTGAAAGTCTTTGAACTTTTCAAGTGTTTCATACTTTATCCTTATTAAGTAAATATTCATATATTCACTCAAATTTTCGGAGAAAGCATATGAAGTTGAAATTCATCGCTCTTGACTACACATAATGGAGTTCGTACAACAATATGCACAAGTTCCAATAAGCTAGTCTTTCGTTCCCTTTTGGCCTATGAACGAAGTTTCAATTATCTCTAAGAAAGTTTCACAAACGTCATTTGATCAAAATCAAAAGACTCCAAAATTCCATCCACATGGAGTTTCTTCATGTTTTATTTCCAATATAATTTAAACGGCGATGTCACTTCCTAAGTGATCTTTCAATCAATTTGTCTTTCGACAATTTTAGCACTAGTTTTATGGATGTGATTTCTCCAACGAGATTTGTGAATCATCCATCTTTTATGGATTACGGCAATTATTTGAACAACCCTTTTGTTCTCATAATACCCGATAAACAAATCTTGAAGGCAAGCTTTGATGTTTTAACGAGCAACACAATAACCCTTTATTTGTTCTCGATGAACATCATCACATATTCTTTTGCCAGTTACTTAGGCCATTGTAGTTCATGAATTGTGTTGTTTCGTATGACGATTCACACCAACAAATTCAGTATCAAATACTTAAGAACCACATTGTTTTAATAAGCAAAGAATATAGCCATAACACATATATCATCTATATACTTAAACTGAACAATTCTAGTCTTTTTCTTTTCTGCCATATACTTATGAGATTCTCTTTCAGTATTTCCTTTTCTGTTTGAAAGAATCTATCAACATCAATAGTGGAGTCATACTTATGACACATAGTCCAAAGCGTGTATAGTTAAATACCAATGTCTTTGGACTTGCACTTTGAAGTAGATCACCATCATCAAATGTTTGGTGTTCTTTCAAATTCCTTTCTTTAGTAATCTCTTGGCGTAGTAAACATTTTACCTACATCAAATATTCACCTTCATCATGGAATCGTCCATGACCAAGCTACTTTTAGCTTATAACGGTGAATCACGAGTATAATGTTGCTCTCCAAAACCTTTTGGAAGATTAGGACAACTAGTGTCTCCAACCTTTTGCAAATTCTCATCAAATATGAGAACATGACTTTTGCCATATTATACTCTATCATGTTGTAACCAAAACTTCATTTCAGATATCACAATATCTTCCACACATCATGGTTTCTGAAACAACTCTTTCAGATCCTAGATAACCTTGATATTAAGATAATCTTTTAAATATCAAGAATCATGGAGACAAACATGATACTCATATACTAACATTGGAATTGTTACTCTTGATTTTAATACCAACTATTAAACTTCATGGAGTAATCAAAACTTACTGAAAGTTTGCAATAGGACTTTTAAACTTTAGATTAACACTTCAAAACAATACGATACCAGTTCGTAAAGTAACTAACCAGAATTCTATAGTTCTATCATCTCAATTATAACTAAGCGCAAGGTGGTAAACTGATGCCAATGACTACAACAACTATGCAAATTCACTTTGATTTAGTTTATGATAAATTGAGTTCTAATTAATAATTAAATTAATCTAGGTGAACTCCCACTCAAAACAATATCCCTCACATTGTTTTAGTGATCACACGAACCAAATCCACCACATCAAAACCGATCATCACGAGAGTTGATATAGCTTCAATGGCGAACAATCAACATGTTCATCGTATCTACTATATGACTCATGCTCTACCTTTCGGTAATCCGTGTTCCTGAGGCCATGTCTGTACATGCTAGGCTCGTCAAGATCAAACCTTAGCTACCGCATAAGCAAATCTGGCTTGCTTACGTTGTATTCACCCGCGGAATCAAAGACACCCGATCATCACGTGGTGCTTGAAGCGACAAGCTTTGGCAACGGTGCATACTAAGGGTGAACACTTTAGAACTTGAAATTTATGTGCATGAGGGATCATCTTATAATGCTACCGTCGTCTACTAAGCAATACAAGATGCATAAAGGATTAACATCACATGCAATTCATAATATGTGATATGATATGGACTTTCTTCTTTGTGCTTCCGATCTCCATCTTCAAGCACCTAACATGATCTCCATCATCACCGCATAGCATCAAGGTCAATGATGCTTCTTCATGGTTGTCGCCCACCAGCTTCAACTATTACAACTATTTTGAATAGACACGCAGGTCTTAATGTAAATTAAAGACAACCATATGGCTCCGGGCGGTTGCCAACTTACAATAAGGAACATTGCATACATCAAATATAATCACAATCATGGCCATATCACATCACTGCACACCCCTGCAAAACAAAGTTAGACGCCTCTACTTTCTTTGCATATTTTACGTGGTTTGGGGATTTCAATAAGTGTCGTTCTAACTTACGAACAAGAACCACAACATTGATACTAGCATTGTTGATTACCCGTTGTAAATTGGATCTTAACTATGCTAGGAGAAACAGCACCAGAGCCACTTATGCAATACGAGTTGCATGTCAAGCGTGGAGCAAGTCTCATGAACGATGTCATGTAAGGTTAGCCCGGGCCGCTTCATCCCAACATACCGCAAGATGCAAAGTACACAAAAAGCAATCTACAATAAAAGCATCAACGCCCACAATGACCATTGTGTTCTACTCGTGCAACAGATCTACATATAGACACGGCTCGATACCATCAGAGGGGTTCGTAGCATGGAAAACAAAATTTTCTATCGCATACAAACAAACAAGCCAAGATCTATCTACTAGATTGTAGCAACGAGTCGATAGGGGAACTCACCCTCGAAGATTCCAAAGCGGTTAACGAGAGCAGATTCTCGTGGGTGATGTAGTCGTACTCTTTCCGATCTCAAGATCGCGTAGACGATCCTTCCATGCCCGTTAAAAGGCGCTCCGCAATGGTCACACGTTCGATTTCGACGAAGACCTTCCTCTCCCTTGTTCCAGCAGGCAGCGGAGGTTGTAGCACTCTCCTCGCGATTCCGGCAGCACAACGGCGTGGTACCGGAAGTAGAGGGGAGATCCCGCAGGGCTTCGCCTTAAGCCGGTGCGAGTATGGTGGAGCTTATGAGAGAGGCTATTAGTGGTATAGTAATTAGACACACCAATTAGAAGGCTCTAAACCAATTAGAAGGCTCTAAACCGCTGGCTAAAGCAATTAGAAGCTCTAAACCAAAACGGCTCTAAACCGGAGATTAGAGGTAGGAACTTGTGTGTGCTAGGAGGGAGCCCTGCCCCTCCTTATATAGGTGGGGCTGGCCGGCCAAGGGAGGAGGAGTCCCTCCCCAACTCGGCCTTGGAGTGGGGCGCCGGCTTGGGGAGGAGGAATCCCTCCCCAACTCGGTTTCCACTTCTCCTCCTCTTTCCACTTTCCAAAACTTGCCGTTTGACTTTCAAAACTAGCCGTTTGACTTTTCAATTTAGGATTTAAATAAACCCTTTATTTTGGACAGCAAGAACACCTAGTACATGATGCAATCATTCCAATATGTAATGACACATTCATGTACCCTTCCCCCTCCGGAGTGCCGGACATTCCGGGACCTTCTAGAAAGTTCCCGATGAAAACACCGGAACCATTCCCCAACTCCGAAATGGGACTTTCCTTATATGAATCTTATTCTCCGGACCATTCCGGATCTCCTCGTGATATCCCGGATCCCATCCGAGACTCCGAACAACATTCGGTCTCTTTCTCATAATACCATAACTACTCAAACAACGTCGAATCCTTAAGTGTGTCTCCCTACGGTTCGTGAATTATGCGGACATGATCGAGACACTTCTCCGATCAATAACCAATAGAGGAATCTGGAAATTCATATGGCTCCCACATATTTCTACGATTACTTTGCGATCGAATGAACCACTTACATACGATACCAATTTCCCTTTGTCTCACGATAGTTTACTTATCCGAGGTTATGATCATCGGTATCTCTGCATACCTAGTTCAACCTCGTTACTGATAAGTACTCTTTTCTCGTTCCCGTGATATGTGATCCCTTGTGACCCAGTCACATGCTTGCAAGCTAATTGGATGACATTTCACCGAGAGGGCCCAGAGTATATCTATCCGTCATGTGGATGGACAAATCCCACTCTTGATCCATGTGTCTCAACCAATACTTTCCAAACACTCAATGCCACTTTTATAGCCACCCTGTTACGGTGTGGTGTTTGATGACATCAAAGCATCCATCCGGTAAAGGTGATATGCATGATCTCATGGTCGAAGGAATTAGGTTACTATGTATCAGAAAGCATATAGCAATTGAACTATTGAAATGACTTGATCTTTATGCTACGCTTATCTATAGGAGTATGTCCATCACATCATTCTCCTAACGATATGATCTTGTTGTTGATAACATCTCAATGTTCATGATATGGAAACCACAATCATCAATCAACCAACAAGCTAGTGAAGTATAGAGGCTATACTAGGGACTTCAAAATAAGTTTACAAATCACACAAGTATTAATGGTTTCCTTGTTAATACTATTATAGCATGAATGTAAACATTTATCATAAGTGTGAAGATATGATAATAACCATTTTATTATTGCCTCTTTGGGCATATCTCCAACAGTCTCCCACTTGCACTAGAGTCAATAATCTAGTTTCAAACCTTTGTGTATTCAACACCTATGGCTTTCCGGTGTTGTATGTACACGATTGCTAGTGGTCAACTGATCTCCGGATCTGACACTTCCAGGTCCGTGTGTAATTGCATATCTTTGCGTCTCTACGCATCACTCATTCTCTAATGAGATGGCTTTGTATAATTTGGTCTTTTGGTGTGACCTTTAGTTCTTTGGGGTTAAAACATGTTGATAAAAATCTCAATTCCCCAAAAGAACTCAAAAAGGAACCAACAAGAAGCAAATGCAGAAAATGGCAGAAATCTGTCAAAACAGACCAGTAGGTAAAGACGAATTTTTTCGAAGACCTTATGTTGCTCAAATAAAAAAGTGTTGAACTAACAAAAGTTAGATAACAACCTGGGGCAGAAGCACAAAAAATTATGCCTCAAAAATACGTTCAGAGATTTTACACGAATTTTTACTGTGAAGCACAAAAATCTGTTTCGGGATATTAACTTTCCCAATCATTACTTCTCTCTCATTAGAGGTTATTCTTGGCACAAAAAGCAAATAAAAAGGATAAGGAGCGGTTATTACCGAGTAATAACCTCCAAGACTCATCTAAAACTTTTGGGTTATCTCCCAATAATTACTTTTCTTTAACGCCTTTAAGTTAGGCATAAGCAAAAACAAAAATGGATAGAATAGAAGTAAGCGGAGATAATCATGGTGAAAACATTGTTTTGTTCAATGAAATCCTTTTATTAACAAGGTTAATCAGGTCTTGCTACCAAAACAATTCCATATGAGACAAAACTTTGTATTCCACTAATGATTATGTTACCTCAACCTTGATAGCAATGGTCCTAATCATAATAGTTTCAAATTTTTCTCTTGGTATGGGACAATATATTTCTCCAACTTGAATGCCTTCAACATGTTCAATTGAATTCAAATCATAAGTCCTTTCAATCTTCTTGGGGAAATAGACAGTATGTTCCTTGTCATTAACATTGAAGGTCACCTTTCCTTGATTACAATTAATAACAGCTCATGCAGTATTAAGAAAAGGTCTCCCAAGAATAATAGACATATTATCGTCTTCAGGCATTTCAAGCACAACAACATCAGTCAATATCAAGCAATTGTGAGCCACCTGAACAGGTACATCCTCACATATACCCATAGGAATAGTGGTAGATTTATCATCCATTTGCAAAGATATATCAGTTGGTATCAATTTTTCAAGCTGAAGCCTCTTATAGAGAGAGAAAGGCATAACACTAACTCCAGCTCCCAGATCACACAAAGCAGTTCTAACATAACTGTTCTTAATAGAGAAAGGGGTAGTTGGAATCCCTGGGTCTCCAAGTTTCTTAGAAACCTTACCATTGAAGGAATAATTAGCAAGCAAAGTAGAAATTTCTTCATTAGGGATCTTCCTTTTATTCGAGACAATATCCTTCATATACTTTGAGTAAGGAGGCAATTTAATAGCATCAGTCAAAGGAATTTGCAAGAATATAGGCTTCATCCACTCACAAAACTTATTATAGTGTTCATCTTCCTTTGACTTGTGTTTCTTATCAGGGAATGGCATAGGTTTTTGGACCCAAGGCTCTCTTTAACTACCATGTTTCTTAGCAATAAAATCTTCTTTGGTGTATTTAGTATTCTTAGTGTGGTTTTCAGGTTCTTCTTCAACTTTTTCTTCATTAGGAACAACATTTTCTTTATTACCACTTTTAGTTTCAGCATCAGAGATAGATATACTATTAGGATCAATAGCAGGTTCAGATGGTTCTACAAAAGTTTTATGTTTCTTTTTCCTTTTCTTACGAGTAGAACCACCATTTTCAGCTTGTTGAGAATCCTGCTCAATTCTTTTGGGATGCCCCTAAGGATATAGAGGATCCTGGATATCAGCTCCACTTCTAGTTCTAATTTCATAAGCATGTTTTTCTTTAGCAGCATTAACTAGCAAGTCGTTTTGCACTTTAACGAGTTGATCTATTTGAGTTTAAACCATTTGAAAAAATTTAACAATCATTTTAACATCATTAGAGGTTCTTTCTACAATATCTTTCAACTCAACAATAGCTCTAGTGTTTTCCATTAGATGATTTTGCACCCTTTTATTAAAGTTATCTTGCTTAACAATAAAGATATCAAATTCTTCTAAGCATTGATCAGGAGGTTTCGAGTAAGGGATATCACCTTCATCAAAGTGTTGTAGAGAGTGTACCTCAATAGTGGATGAATAGGGAATAGGCTTACATAATTCTTCTATAGGAGGTAAATTCTTAAGATCTGCAGCTTTAATTCCCTTCTCCTTAAGACATTTCTTAGCTTCCTTCATCACTTCATCATTTAATTCAATAACTCACCTCTTCTTTGATGTTAGAATAGGCACAGGAATAGATGGTTCAGGTATAATTACTTCAGGTATAGCTTGTTTAGGAGGAGTCCAATCTTCATAATTCTTGCTTATTTTAGCCATTAATTCCTCAGCTTCCTTAGGAGTCCTATTCCTGAAAACACAATCAGCACAACTATCTAGGTATGTCCTAGATTCTTGATTAGCCATTATAAAATATATCAAGAAGCTCATTCTTAGGTAATGGACTTCCACTGCATGAATCAAAGCACAAAACCTTGCCCAAGATTGGAAATACCTCTTTTTCTCCTGTTTAAAATCAAAAGTTCTGTAAAATAGCATGTCTAATCGGGGAAATATTTCTGCAGGAAAGTACTAATCAAGCACTCAGGGCTATCAATAGATCCAGGAGGTAAATTACTAAACCAAGTTTTAGCTTCTCCTTTCAGTGAAAAGGGAAAAATCTTAGCAACAAAGTAAGTACGCATCTTAATATCATCAGAAAACAAGCCACTCATGGTAGAAAGTTCATTCGTATGTGCTACAGCACTTTCATTCTTAGTCCCACAAAAAGGTTCTTTCTCGACAATAGCTATGTAAGATAGATCGAGAGAGAAATCGTAATCTTCATCTATAATGTTTATGGGAGAAGCAGCAAACTTAGCAGCAGGATATAATTTCGGTCTAATAGTACGCCTCTCAAGGAGACTCTTAGCAGCGCTCCTATCATGGGTGTTCTTACATTCTTTAATAAACTCATCGGTCATCTCAACATAACCATCTTCAATATCATAACTCTCACTAGACTCAGGTGAGCTAACAGATGTGGTAGTGTCTTCATTAGGAGTTTCGGTATTTCCAGCTATAGTTATAGCAATCGTAGCATCTAGGAAAGGACCTAATGAACCACTCTTATCGAGCACAGTAGAAGCAGCATCATAAGCATTAGAAGTTTCAGATTCAGCAGTAGTAGCAGTGTGTGTAGCATGTGTATGTGGTGGTGTAAGGAACTTACTCAAAACAGACGGTGAATCAAGAGCAGCAGAGGTGTTCAGAACCGTACCTCTTCTTGTAGTGGATGGTAAAATAGGAACCTTGCCATCACGAGACTTACCCATGATGGATGGATAGCAGCAAACAATAGAGAATCCAAGTGAACTTGATAAATAAACCTATGCTCGACAGCGGCGCCAGAAAATAGTCTTGATGACCCACAAGTATAGGGGTGTATCGCAGTATTTTCGAGGGAAGTGAAACCCAATTTATTGATTCGACACAAGGGGAGACAAAGAATATTTATAAGCATTAACAACTGAGTTGTCAATTCAGCTGCACCTGGAAACAATCTTGCTCACAGCAGTTTATCAGTAGCAACAGTTTTGTAGTGGGAATAGCAAAGTAACAGCGGTAGTAAAGCAAAGACAATAGTAACAAAAGCAGTAAACAATGGGATTCGAGTGCGGTAGGCATAGGGATGGATGGACGGGCGTTGCATGGACAAGACAATTCAAATAGCAATCAGAACATAGGGCAACTGCAGATAAATAAGATAAAGCATCCAAGTACTAGACAATCCTAGGCATGTGTTCTATATATAGTCATACGTGCTCGCAATGAGAACTTGCACAACATCTTTTGTCACCTTGACCCGTTGCGGCGGGGCCTCTAGGGAACTCTGGCAATTAAGGTGCTCCTTTAAATAGAGCACCGAGCAAAGCATTAACACTCCATGAACACATGTGATCCTCAATCAAAGCCTTTTCCTTAGGTTATCCGATTTACATCGCCCGGGGCCATAGGTTCCGGACAACAACATGTGTATACAACTTGCAGATAAGACCAAGAACAATACTATCATAATGAATCAATAACATGTTTAGATCTGAAATCATGGCACTCGGGCCCTAGTGACAAGCATTAAGCACAACAAGTCGCAACAAAGTCATAAAGCACTAATAAAATATACTAGGCACCATGCCCTAACAATCTGATGCCATTACATGAACGATCTCATCCAATGCCTACCATCCCCATAGCCTACAGTGGGGGATTACTCACTCATAGATGGGGGAAACATGGATGGTCGATGGAGAAGCGATGGTGATGATGATGACGATGATCTCCTCCAATTCCTCGTCCTGACAGGGTGCCAGAACGGAGTTTCTGGTGCTGTTTTGTGGAATCTGGTGGTGGCGGCAGAGCGGAACTCCTTCTTGAAAAACGTCGAACCCCCCGGAGTTTTTAGGTCAGAAGGCTTCTTATAGGCGAAGAGGGAGACCGAGGGGGTGCCTGGGGCCACCACACCATGCCCTGGTGCGGCCAGCCTAGCACTTTGGGAGGGTGTGGCCACCCTCCCTCCTCTCTCGTATACAGCTCTGAGTCTTCTGGAAAAATAGGCATTTTGGCTTTTGTCTCGTCCAATTCCAAGAATATTCATTTTCTGACTTTCCTGGAACCAAAAACAGCAGAAAATAGGCAGTTGGCACTGTCGCTCTTGTTAATAGGTTAGTTCAAGAAATCATATGAAAAGTACTCTAAAGTGTGGACAAAACACAAGAAAGTGGATAAAACCAAGCATGGAGCATCAAAAATTATAGATACATTTGCAATGTATCAGAGGCCTCCGGATGGATTAACCTGCTGGTGCATCGGCGCTGCACCGCATGGCTGCCGACGCGGTTTCTCTGCCCTGCTTCTCTGGTGGAAGGAGGCAAGATCCTGGGAGGCGCATCCCGTCAATAAGCGCCTGGCTGGCGCCTGCCGAGACTGGCGATGGGGCTGTACTCCAAAACTTTCTTCGGCCGGCCGAGGTGGCGAGGGGAGAAAGTGCGGAGGACAGCTCTTCTCGGCCTCGTCTGGGTGGTGCGACCACCTTCTGTTGCTGCGACAACGATCTCATCACGTGGTGGGCATGTCTGCCTCCGCGTTCTTCGGCCGAAACGGTGGCCCTATGAGACGCCAATATGGCGCTCTGCTCAACCTCCAACATGGAGGCCTCTTGTGGTGCTTCAGGCTGGAGCTCCCCCCTTCTCGCCGCCAAGTGATTCATTCCTGGCGGAGTCAAGGTGGCCGGCATCGGAAGCCCTTCTTCGGTGGAGATGTACAAGGACTTGATTGCTTTTTCAGATTTTTCCCAAGGTCGTTTGTCCATTTGTTCAGGGTTCTTTATGTAATTATACCCACTGCTTTAATGGTATGACCGCAGCTCGGGGTCTTTCCAGACCCCTTCCTTGTTCAAAAAAAAATATATGCATTAACTTCTTGCCAAGCTTAGCACAATAGAACACTGAAATACTCGAATGTCGCTTATCCGACATGCCTTGTGGCTCAATCAGAAATAAAATTTGGGAAACTTGAGCACATAATGCCTGTCTTGGAGAAACTCTATAAATTTCACCAAGTTAAAGATGGCATTTGTATGAAGCAAACCGTACATACTTACCTCATTTTTCGTAGAAACTCCACACCTGTTTCAGTAAAGCTAAGCATGACGTTTCTGTGGAGCCAACCTAATAAATTCCTTTATCCCTGCCTGCTTCTTCCACAAACATCAATCGTGCCCGTCATGAGCCTGACATGCCTTTTTGTGTTACTTTAGTAGATTTTACTCTGCTTATCATGTAATTTAATTCTATTTAATTTTGATGTATTTTGTAATTTAAATGAAGTTAATTGTTTAAAATAGAATTCTGTAAAATGAAAAAAGGAGTGTCAATGTCCCATTATCAAGGACCTAGTTACCAGGGTGTCAATACACAACATTGTTTTGGATCATGTTTCTTTGCCAGCATGTGAAACAAGGTTGCTTCATCTTCCACATGGACTAAAGGTGACAACAACTCCAGAAGCATGTGACATGGAATAGTTTCCATTTTTTTTTGAGAAACACAGTACAACCGTAGACGCTCACAACATGTACATGCATGCACCCCTATAAACGCACACACGTACACTCTACCCCTATGAGCACCTCCGAGAGACTGAGCTGGTGGAGCGGATCTTGAGATTGATAAAGTCACCATGGATGCCTCGCTGTCGACGGGAACGTCGCCTCCCACTGAAAGAATATTCCGCCTTTTATGCAACACACAGTGTCAAACCTGGGGTTTGAACTCTGGTAGGCTGGGGGTACAACCACCCTCCTAGCCACCCAACCACAAGTTGGTTTGCAAATAGTTCCCATATTCTGTCATGTTCATTGGCCCAGTAGCTAGACATGAGATTTCTCGGTCCTCAAGGTAAGCGATGGTTCCAGCACCGAAGGAGCCAGGGAGAGTAGATCGCGGTGGCGGCTGGGGTCGGCGCTAGTTCTTCGGCTGCGTGCGGAGGCCGGGGCGGCGCCCCTGTTTGTGTGGCGACGGTGGCTGCCCCCAGACGTGAGATCCAATCGTGGAGATCGGCTGCTTGCGGCGGCTGGGCCGATGCCCGGATCTTGTTGCGGTGGCGGCTTTCCCATCGGGTTTCGGCAGAAGGTGTGGCGGCTGTGGTCGTAGGTCTAGGCTTCCGCCTAAATCTGCCATCTGTGCGGTCTTTTGGTTGCCTGAAGGTGCGTGGGGAGGCGGCACGATGCTTCTTGCTCGGGCCGACAGACCGGCGGGGGCACGTGGTTATTGCAGGCTTGTCTCCTCTTCCGCCAGAGGGGGCAGGCGGTGGACGGTGGCGTGGGGGCCTGTTGCTCTGTCCAATAATGGCGGGCGGTCCTAGGGTTTCTTCAGCGTGAAGACAAAGATCTGCTTATTGCTTGCTCTTATTGATCTAGCCTGGAAAGGCGGGTTCCGGAAGGCTCCGCCGGCGAACTTCCATGGGCGCATTATGCCTGGAGATTGCTGGATCGGAAGGTATTCGGTCGTGCGTACCCATATTTTTCTGGCCGTTTGGTTTCAGCGGGAGCATTGCGAAGCTCCGCTGTTTGTTACCATCATGTTTCATGTCTTCAACGATCCATGGTGAACTCATATGCGGAGAATGTCAGAAAAGCAGGAACATGAGGGCAGCAATGATGATTTGAGTCTTAAGGCGACGAGGAACTGTCTGCGTGATCTATTACTCGCGGCAATGATTGTTTGTGGGGGCGACAACACAGGAGGAGTTCCCAGTCTTATCTTGCAGGGTGAAAATCCAAAGTCTGACCTTAATTGGTTGTGCATGGCAATGACCTTGTTGAAGACATTGTTTTACGAGCAAAGACTTTCTCTAGGGTAAAAACCTATGATCTTTGATCGGGCAACGATTGTGCTTGTGCACTGTTTCTTTCTTGAAGGCGTTGCTATTGGAGTGGTTGGACTACTGGTTGTTCTGGTGGTGTTAATGTCGTTGCTTTGAGGAATAGTTCTCTGTAGCGGCACTTTTTATATATATATTTTTTTATTTTTCCAGGTTGTGTGCATCCATGAGGCCGCTAGGACATGCGTTGTTGCAGAGGCTAGGTGTAATTGGTATCTCCGCGATATTAATATATACTCTTCTCCAACAAAAAAAAAGACAGAAGTACTCACTCCGTTCAGAAATATAAGACATTTTAGCTTTGTAAAATGAACGTATCTAGACGCTTTTAGTGTATACATTCACTCCGAATCTCTATGAACCTATACATTAAAAGACGTCTATTCACAACTAAAATAACTTATATTTCTGAACGGACGGAGTTAGGAACAAATTACTTTTGAAACAACACGCGGTAAGTTGTACAAATGCCACCAGTGAACCACACAAATGACCACTACATCTAGCACTAGTGTAAGCGCATTTTCACACGCAAGAGTTTACAGTACTCCGTAACTAGATTCCTGCTACTTGCTACAGTTGTTCAGAACTTCAGATCAGATGGGGGTCAAAATTCTATACATGCAAAGATATTAATCCTATCATTTGTGTAGTCAGCAAGCACGCCACAGGATTTTATTCCTGCGGTGTCACGTCACAATCATCGTATGGGCTATGGAAGAAGTGCCAAAAGGTGGTATTTTAAAGACAAAAAAAATGAGAAGGTTCAGGGTCTAGCGATTGTCATAGAGTTGGCAAAAGTAGAAGAAATGTCTAAAGCTAAAAGAAAGAAAGAGGACGCACCCCGGTTGATCATTCTGGTATTTTCCGACAGCACATGGCATATCACATCGACCACCAATATTCTGTTCCTGTTTTGTCAATTGCTTGAGAGAGACAAACCACCTACCTGGCCGCTTGACTACAGGGCCCAGAGCCTCAGATCTCTCTCATCCTCGAGTTAATGTGAACCGATTAAATCTTTTACGGTTCTGGGTCATGTTCAGTCGATAGTTTTTTTTTCTTTTTTTTTGAGAAACATGTTCAGTCGATAGTTGGTGCCATCGTTGGGCCAGCAAGGTCCAAGTCCAACCAGCGCGCCTTCTGGTCACCTCCAAGATTACTTTGATTAAGACCCGATACGCTATTACGGAGTACTTCGGTGCACATACTTTGCAACTAAAAAACCTTGGTATTTGCAAAAATAAAATAGTACTAAAAGGGACCGTACAAGGTGAACACTGACAGGTACCAAAATGCTAAGCACAGTTAATTGTTCTCCAGAAACCAACAAAGGGGAAAGAAGGGAAGATTATGTCATACAAGAGAATGCTTTCTGATTAATGATACAAAAAACGACTAGCTAACCTACCGATGATTCATATGCATACATTGTACATTAGCTATCTTTACAATGTTGAGCTGCAGTTGGTGTATGATTTTAATAAGCGGGCTCCAGTTCATCAAATGAAATCCATGGAGTCGGTTATGGACTGACCACTCAGCAACTGGCCACCGTTCGATGGGCTCTGGTGATGGTTTGGATGGTGACCCTGAGTCTGGTGCCCACCTAAGTAAGCCATATGCTGTTGTTGCTGTTGCTGCTGCTGCCGTTGTTGTTGTTGAGAGAAATAGGATGGTATCTGCTGGAGTCCGCCATTGAAGGGATTCCCGTTCATGTTTGGAGCTTGCCCTGCGGCTATCTTAAGTCGCTGGACTTCTTCTCGCAGGGCGTCGTTCAGAGCTGCATTTGGTAGGGAATGAAACATTTTAGTATGTTGAGACAGGAACCAGAAAAACACAAAAATTCATTTTGGCTTTACTGACTGGACAGCCACTTCATCAATACATCTGGAGACCTTGTATCAGGCAACATTAGCCGTTCAGACTTCAGAGCATTCAAACAATGGCTCCCAGAAGAACTGTAGAAGTTCCAAAGGAATATCAGAACATACCATCTCGTAGTTTAGCTTGCTCTTCCATGGACTGCAACCGAAGTCTGAGCTCTCTATTCTCAGTAGTTAAGCCAGAAGTATCCCTCTGTGTTTCAAGAAAATAGCAATAACTTAGACATGCCTATATAGACATACGATGAACAAAAGGAAAAAAAGGTTAAATAACCATATATTGAAGAGCATATCCACAAAATAAAACAATAGGGCTTACAGACTCTACTAGCAATTACCCATCAAATATTCTCAGGGCATACAGAAATGGGTAATATACTAGCACTATGGTATATGTTTATGCAAAGCCCAAAAAGCACGTGCATAGTATGTATGCAACCAGCAAGAGTTAATGAAACCAAACAAACACAACCAATTGTTTGGTAATGCTCAAGAGTTTGGCCCTGTTGGATGGTTGCCAAATAATGGCATGCCGCCCATGGCCCTCAGGCCAATTCCTATATATTCTCTCTTACCAATCAATGTCCAACACTTGGGCAACCAAACCCTGGCCAAAATGGTACAGTTAGTCTGCACACAAACTGAACACACCCTAACTCTGGACAGCTCAGCTTCGTGTCTTGAGCAATATATAGTACAGCTTGCAATGTATACATCTGTCTAACTAAGGGAAGAGTATTAGCCAAATTTTCCTGAGCTATATCATATATTTTAGCTTACAATGTATACTATGTTTGGCCTTATACTATCCATGAATCCATCTGGTCCATCAACTTTAAACAGTAATCTGAAAAGGCACATCGCTACACCGGTTTGTGGTAAGTGATCTATCAAGATGCGGACATCTGCCTAACTTCAACCTACTAGGTGCCGTGATTCCTACTCTAATTACCATGCAAGCTACAAGATGAGAGGTGAAGGCAAGGCACTAAATAAAGAACAAATGCTTGTCCATTTCATCAATAATTTTTCTTTCCATTCTTTGTTTAAATGTAAAATATATATAAATATTGTGTACTGATACGAAGGCAAGTCCAGTTCATCTCATCCCCTGGTGCCCACCTACCCTGATATATTGCCCACCCTAACACATGAAATTTCCATGAAACTTCCAGAACAAACTTGAAATGCTGAGACAAATTCAGTTTACAACACATTTCCGGAATATACATGTTTCCAATGTACTCTAGTAGAAATATTAATAATAAAGCTAGTTCACGTGATACATAAATTCTTCAAATGTTTATGCAATTCAAAAGCTGAACAGTAATATGTGTGTTGTTTCCACAAAAAGACAACAATAAGGATCAACTCCCACACAGTAAACACATCGGGAAAAAAACAGCTCCCAAATCGCCTAACTAAGGATCTTAAACTTCAATGGAAAGGATTAAATGCACAACATACTGTACAGACAACAAACGTATAAGCAGCTATTGCACTTCATAGAATATGACAACCTATGAGTGAAACAGTTGGTTTTCGTATCAGTTACTCTATTATGGTCATACTACATGTCAAACATCACAATTGACCAATGAACATATCGGATTACATAAACAAAAGTTTATCTCACATCCCTGAATAAAATAATCCCATACCTGGAGAAGCGTAAACTGCGCTGAAAGCGTAGTGGCCTCGGTCTGGAGTGTCTGGACCTTCCTCTCCAGCTCACCAGTATACTTGATCTTCCTCTCCTTGGACCTCGCCGCCGACTGCCGGTTCGCCAAAATCCTACACGCAGCACCCCCACAAACATGACCCAAATTAGTAGCAACCCAAATATACCTAGAACCAATCAGGGCAAACCCTAAGAACTGCAATTATTCTATCATCATTAAGACAAGGCAGAATAGCAGATTCTCAAAACTGATACTAGTAAAACAGTAGTAGCAGAATTTCCTACAGACATTAGCATGCATGCTTCACAATTCAGATTAAAGCAACAGATGAGAGATGACACCTCCTTCCGGATCTAGAAAGCACTAAAAACAGCTGAAGGATCTCCCACCTCTTTGCGCGCTTGGGGTCGAGGAGCGCAAGCTCGGCGATCCTCTCAGCCGGCATGGCCTTCTTGGCGTAGTCCGGCAGCCCGCCCGAGAGCGCGGACTCGCCTTCGAACGGCGAGTTCACCCCATCCATCGAACCGCTCCTCTTATGCCCACAGGCACCCCCGGCTCCTCCCCCCAAGGCGAGGCCCTCAAAGAAGGCGGCGTCAAGGGAGAGGCTCCTGTTGTGGGTCCCTCCGGGAGGCCGAGGTGCCGGCGCTGGGGACGCGCTGGACGCCATCGGCGGCGGCGGAGGCGGGGTTGGGTCGGAAGCCGCCGGAGAATCGTCGGAGAGGGAGGGAAAATCTAGGTCGGAGAAGGAGAAGTCTCCGTCGGGGTCGAGAAGGAGGTCGGCGTCGGGGAAACGCAGGAACGTCTCCGAGTGGGCGCGCCGGTGATGCCCTCTCGCGACACCGCCGGAAGACGGCGCCGGCGTCGGCAGCTGGAAGCGCTGGTCCATGGCGGCCAACGGGAGGTCTACGACGGCGGCAGATAGTCAGCTAGGTAGCCCGCGGCGACGGCGGTGGCGCGTGGAGTCGAGCTGGGGGCGCTGCGCTGTGCGTGTGTCTGAGCTCGGGGGATCGAGTTGGTGGGATACGTGTGAGGAGAAGGGAGGAGGCCGCGTGGGTGGTGTCGCGCGCCCTCGCGTGGTCCTGGTTCACGCATTTGTGCAGACTAGAACGAATGTCGAGGCGAGATGGACGGTCCCTGTAGTACGTAATTGGTGGAGTGGGTGCAGGGAGCGGCCGAGAATCTTCGCTGGTAGCACAGCTGCACAGGTGTGGACGCGAGGTGGAAGAGGGTGTCCGGATGGACTGGGTCTACGGCGCGGCCGGCGAGAGGTACAAATCACGAGGTGCATCGGACGACGCTCTTACGGCACGCTCAGTGGACTCGGTGTAGGCAGAATCGAGTAGCGAAGGGCACAGATGTAATTTCGAACAGGTGGAAGGAATGCCGCGTTGTTCCTATTCCTATCAGCGAACGGATGCTGCGGCCGGTGCGGGCCTGGCTTTACGGTCTGCCGGTGGACTTTCACTCTCTGGATGGCGTGTGGGCCAGTCTATTTCGTGGGTCCGCGTACCAGTGAGCGCCCTGGCCTTTGCGAGCCCCGATGGTTCGTGTCCTGTGACCTGTCACACAATGGCTGTTGCACTTGCACCAAGCAGTTGGACAACCCTGGAATCAACCAACCGCCGGGTAGAATTTTTTTTACTTTCAAGTTAGCAAACGATTAATTCACATCAATTTACCAATGTTAGTGTGATTCCCCTCCCTCCCTCTCGCATCGCCCCCTCCTAGCAACCGAGGGGGCCAAACCCTAGTCCCTCCTGTCCCCTCCCTCCTCATTGTCCCGGAGGGCCGCCGGCCTAGGAGCGCGGCGCCGGTGATGGGGGTGGCAGGGATCTGGCCTCCCGGCCCTAGTGCGGTGGAAGGGAGGAGATCCCTGGCATTGGAAGGGGCCCGCTCGTCGTCGACGTCTTCGCGGCTCCGGCCGTTAGTGGCCTTGTGGGGACTCGGATCTTGAGGTGGCGGCCTCAATCGGAGAGGGAGGCATCGACCCGGGGGGACGTGCGTCGGTGATGCTGGCCTTCCTCCTCGATCGTAGGGGCCGCAAGGGGGCGGTGGTCTGGGGTCACGACGCGGGGGCTCCATCGACCTCCTCTATCGAAGCCGATTTTGTTGTTGCCTTGCTGCTCGTATCCTGCTAGCCGTGGGCACCGACCTCGCCGGATCTGGTGCCTGCTAGGAGGATGGGGTGTGGGGATCTGGCCTAGTGAACTTTTGACCGACGACAATGGTCATCGCATCGACGATGCTCCGGCGTCTTTGCCCTTCTTGGCGGCGATGTTGAGGTCCATCCTCACCCCTCCCCTCCCCTAAGCTCCTAGGTGAAAACCCTAAATCCCTCGAATTGGGTGACGACAGCGTTTTGGCGTTGTTCCCTCCATGGATGTAACACCCTCGAATCGGCCCTATGCAAATTTTAGCGATTGTCGCCAAACCTGCATAGAAACGATTCGATGATGCCCACCAGGCACTTGTGTGCGGGTAGAAAACGAAGTAATACCATTACACAATAATTACGATAGAACCCATAGAACATATATATACATCAACGACTCAATGAGTCTAGAATACAAATATATAGTACAAAGATCCAAATCACCTTAAAACGATACAACATCCGAGTACGGATAAGAAGCAAATTGGACTAAGAGCCCTAAAGAATAACCAATGGCGGCCATAACGCTGACCAGGCCAAGCCGGAAGGGTAACCCTACTAACAACATCGAACTTATACATGTTAAACAAAAGGGGTGTCGACAAAAGGCAAAGGAAAAGGGGAGAGATCAGTATTGAGGCCAGTACACGGCGAGTCTAGAATTCGGCAGCTCTCACCTACATAGGTATGGTGGACTGAAGCGGCAACGAAGCATGTACTAAACAACCTATAGAGACTCGATACAACTGTCGGCTATCATAGAGGGATAATAAATACCTACTCGGAACCAACCTGATACTAACACCAAAAATACCCATCCTAGTATTTCCCCCTTGAGACCAAACGAGGAAGTCCTTCCGAGGAAACCCACACAGTTGGCAGTTTTATTCATTCATTCCATGGTGGTTGTCCAACTTGGTAGTCATGTCATATCCAAGTCAAATTATAACAGTACTTATTTAGTGTAAGTTGTCTATGATCGAGAAACTATGCTCCAAGTCGTCTATAACCGTGAACACGGCTTTTCGAAAAGATTTAACCCTGCAGAGGTGTACCAAAGTATCCACACACACTTCCACCCTGTTTGCCAGATCAATTAACATACACCCATCGGTATGTCGGCGGGGTTTCAGACACGACGTGTTCCCAGACCCAAAGCAAGTACATGGGGGCCACCCCACTAAGTTACCGTAATGAAATCGGGCGGCTCCGAAGACGGACCTAGAGGTTGCGAGCGGCCGAGAGATCAGAGGCCATAGGTATAATCCTCAACATAACGACCCACATCCTAAATAGTACAATAGTAAACGCTCATCGAGCAACAGATAATAAACATGGCATAACATGGCATTAAAACCTCAAACTAGTTTGTGGCCCCCAGTACAGTACTTTGAAATCAGGTAATAAGTCGATAGGGGTGCCCATACACCCCACATGTGGTTAGCGAGCTTGGTCTCGGAACAGGTGTCAAAAACTCGGGGTCCTAGGTGGACACAAGTGGGTGGGTAAGAACCAAATAGCATCTACTACCCATCGGTGCCTCTACATTATATCTATTTCCAGCATTTTAATTAACAAGTTGTAATGAAGCCATGATCATCTCCACCATTAATCATGTGCCAACCCCAACAACGGTGGAACATCGATGACACGAAGCAACACCCGAGCAAGCAACTACGACTCGCGAGGCCGGTTGTCTATCAAAAAATAGGTAATAGGAGGTTTCCAGGGAAATATAGAGGCCACGAGGAATATAAATGGTGCGGAAACTAAAGCATCGCAACACTGGTAGCAATAGATCAACAGGAGGAAGTAAAGACTATAAATAAAAAAATAGGTAGAAAAGGGGGAGAATGCTCGCCTAAAAAACATAGCCGAAGATACACTAGTGAATGGGTCGAAGCTCGCGTCAACTCAACGGCCTAATTCATGAAGAAGCAAAGCGCTAAAAGAAACACCAGATGTCCTATTTAAGACTACAGCAGAAGACCGGGTATGATGTATGTATGATGCATGACATGGAAAAGATGCGATGCAACTAGGCAATATTAAGCGGAATCGGGGTCCTGACATTAATTTAGAAGGTTCATGTTGTTTAGGTACCGCACCATTCAAATGTTGGCTTAACAAGGCAAAACATGGCATCGATTCACGACACAACATTAAATGGAGCCAATATAAGACTAGAATAGCCCGCATATAGCCTCCATATTTAATTATTAGGTGAATCGACATCATGCTCCCAAATGACAAAGTATGTATATAGATGGCAATTTATAAAAATAGGGGTCTCGGATAGCGGTCACACGTTGGTGTTCGAAATTGGGGGTCTCAGGGTTCGACGGGATCGGGTTCGGTCTTCGTGTTGGAAATATGCCCTAGAGACAAATAATAATAAGGATTATTATCATATTTCATAAAGTTTATGATTAAGTTTTATATCATGCTATAACTATATTGAAAGGAAAGTCAATACATGTGTGATATATAAACAACTAGGGGTTCCCGGTGAAACTCTAGTCACTAGTTCATTGGTCAACAGATAATCAAGGTTTCCTGATCATGTGGCATTTATGCCAGTTGGAAATGGAGTCAACTCATTCTGAGAATGAGATGATGAACCAATACCCAACCTAAACATCGTAACCCGATCATGTCACGAAGTTCAAGTTACGATGATTAGAATAGACCCTCGTAGACTATTCCTTAGACCGTGAGGCTATATCAATCACTATCTCCCAAGAGTGCTTAGATAGCATCAAACGTCACTTGGTAATGCAGTGACTATAAAGGTGTGTTCAGGTATTCGGAGGAACCGTAGAGGCAATATATGTCAAGAGAGGGATTTGTCCATCCGCGTGACGGAAAGATACTCGAGGGCCCACTCGGAGAAGTTATATCCAATAGTTGTGCAACATGGATCACAGGGATATCACTTGTCAGAACGAGTCAAGTAGCATTGTTCGGTAACTAGATTGAACATGACATGGTGATGTCATTGATCAGATCTCGGGCAATGCAAGTATCGAGAGACAAAAGGAATAAGACATGAAAGTCCCAGTTCAAACAATGAAAGATCTTCGTGGAATGCATAGGGGTCACATGGCCATCTAGGTCCCTCTGCCGATCATTGGTCCGACGGTGACATAGGTACGATTACTCGGATGCTTATGATTCGCTACCCTGTATTGGGTAAAAGGCCTACGGCCCATGAAGATTCTAGATAGCGGCCCAAGGAAGCAACCGACAAAGGCTCTGATTGTATTAGGAAAGAGACTATAAACCGACATTGTGTTGGTGTTGTAATCACGCGTGTATGAAACCTATCCGCATACAGCTTTGAGACCCGACCTATTATATATAGGACAGGAGAAGCCCAAGCGAGGGTACAGAGAAATCTAGAGGACAACTTGTAATAGCGTGTTCACTCGATATTCAGGCGACTTTGTCTTCATTGTTTCCCTGACATCCGACGAAATCCCTCGCGTTCTCTTTTCCACAAAACCCCAAGTCCATCATCATGGGCATTTCCGAGGTTACTGATACATTGCAAATGTATCTATAACTTTTGATGTTCCATGCTTGGTTTTATCTACTTTCTTATGTTTTGTCCACACTTTGGAGTACTTTTCATATGATTTCTTGGACTAACCTATTAACAAGATGCCACAGTGTCAGTTGCCTGTTTTCTGCTGTTTTTGGTTCAAGGAAAGTCAGAAAATGAATATTCTCAGAATTGGACGAGACAAAAGCCAAAGTTCCTATTTTACCGGAAGATTCACGGAGCTAGAAGGAGACACGAAGGGGGGGCCATAGGGTGGCCACACCACCCCTCGGCGTGGGCCAGCCCAGGGCGCGCCAGGGCATGGTGTGGGCCCCTGGCTGACCATCGACCTTGCCCCCTTCGCCTATATATTCCTCCCAATGCAAAAACCCTAGGTGGTCAATCAGAAATCCATGAAAAGTTCCGTAGCGCCGCCACCATCGAAGGGGAGATTCGGGGGATAGAAAGTCTCTGTTCCGGCACCCTGCCGGGACGGGGAAGTGCCCCCGGAGCAATCTCCATCGATCTCCACCACCATCTCCATCACCATTGCTGATTCCCATGATGAGGAGGGAGTAGTTCTCTCTCGAGGCTAAGGGTTCTACCGGTAGCTATGTGTTCATCTCTCTCTCTATGCATGATCTTATTGAGATCATGAGTTTGTAATCTATAGATCTACCTTGCTACTCAAGTGCTTTAATATATCTTTGCTCTCCCCATGTGTGTGAAAGTGACAGCGTGCACACCATGGTGGCAATTAGGCTAGAGATTACAATTACTTGTTATGAGTTATATTTGGAGTTGGATGTCTTTATGAAATTGTGGTGTTTGTTGGAACCATCTAGTGCTCAAGGTGATAGTGTGGGGTTATCTAGATGGGAAAGGCTTACTTTGAGGTGTGCTGTTATAGCCCTACCATGGATTAGAGTGTCCAACCGGAGAGTAGTTCAGCGTAGTATCATAAAGAAGAATATATTTATATGAGAGTGTTCACTAGTGAAAGTATGATCCCTAGTCCTTGTTTCTAAGCATTGAAACACCATTTGCAATTAGATCTGTTACATGTTTGCTTGCTTCCTTCTTTATTTCAGTTTGCCTTTAGTCTTTTCCCGCGTCAACCACACGCAAACAAGCTATTTTATGGCACCATTACCACTTATAATTATCCATACCACTTGTATTTTACTATCTCTTCGCCGAACTAGTGCACCTATACACCTGACAAGTGTACTGGGTGTGTTGGGGACACAAGAGACTTCCTGTATCTTGATTGCAGGGCTGCTGGAGAGGGGATACCTTTGACCACTTCCTCCCCGAGTTCGATAAACCTTGGGTGATCCACTTAAGGGAAAACTTGCTGCTGTTCTACAAACCTCTGCACTTGGAGGCCCAACAACTGTCTACAAGAATAGAAGTGCGTAGACATCAGTTACCCCACGTCAATTGGAGTTGTCTGTGGAAAACCTGTACGCTGGAAACACAGATTCAACAGAACACTCTCCACAAAGCATCAATTCAACGAAAGCAGATCCACGCCCACCCACCCCTGTATTGGTACCCGCCGATTTTAACGGCGGATCCAATCTAATCATCGGAAGCCTCCACTTCCAAGCAGACAACCTGCAAGAATCACACCCTTCGGCCCCGATCGCATCAGAAGTATCAGCATCTCCCGTCGAATCCTCCACGGACATCGACACAGATCAAAGTAGGCGAAGAAGGTCACCATCCAATCCCACCACATGAAGCAAACCCGACAAACTCAGAACCCGAAGAAAGCAGTGAAAACATCGACTTCGAAGAAAGGATGGCGAAGATCTATCCAGAACTACGATCTCGGAGTACTACCAGCACATCCGCAGAAGCAAAAGATGACGCCATTATCTCACGCATAACACGCCACCAATTGTACATGATCAACGGAGATACCTCAACACCACGCGATGAAAACGGTAATCCTATCCTCAACCCCGATGATATTTTATAAGATAACCATGCAGGAAACCACGACAATGAAGGAGAACACAAAAACGGAGGAGGAAGAGCAGATAATCGCATAGTCCAAGGAGGAGGTGGAGAACCTCACACAGGAGAGAGACAAGGACTTCGGCTACCAGCATCGCATGGCAAAAAGCAAGGGAGGCAATTTCGGGAGCGGTCCCGATGATAGCGGGTGCTTCACGTGAGGATCTACTAGCATACCAATATCTACTCCACCACAAGAAGAGAGACCTGCTTCGGATGCAAAGGCAACTTGATGAAAGAAATAGGTTAGCCGACGAATCCAGCTTACGACGGGCACAATTAAGCTCTACTCGAGGATCAATGAGTGTAACAGGAGTAGTACCACCAAGAAGGTCAACATCTCGACTACAGAACATCCCTGAAGCAGAAAGAAGTGGGATCATTCGAGATCTCAACTTATCATTCATGTCAATTGATCAAGCAGGAAACATCAAGGCAAAAATAGCTCAGGCAGCCATTGTGGCTGTGAAAACATATCTGATCACCACCCAACCCGCACCCGACGATCCGTGTGCGGCCCTTCACCGCTCCGCCCTGATGAACCTCGGCATGGTAGGAGCCTCTCTCGCGGAAGCAGAACGAGGAATCACACGTTAACCCGAAAGATCTCCACACCGTCACAACAGCCCTCGGCAAGTAGGACACACCCGACGATCTTGTTCACCACACCAGGCGCATCTCGTAGGATCCGAGCCACGAAGCAATACAAGGAACGACAACACCCAACAAAGGGGCAGCAAATCTAGAGATGAAAGCTGCAGCCAACGATATCATGATGGATACGATGAAGACGACAACGAGCTATGCGGGGCCAACTGTTTCATGCAGAGGATTCGTAAGGCCTTAGTACCCAAGGACTTCAAACTTCCACACGACCGCCACAAATACGACGGACTCCAAGAACCCGAGGCTTGGTTAGCAGACTATTTGGCCACTGTCAAATTATAGGGCGGCTCCACAACTACCGCAATGCAAAGCCTACAACTACATCTCACCGGCGCCGCAAGATCGTGGCTCAGGTAGTTACCCGAAGATTCCATTGGTGGCTGGATCGACTTGGAAGACAAGTTCATCCGGCCCTTCCAATCCATGTTTAAGCGACTAGCATCCTTGGAGCAGCTACGAGTGTGCAAAAAAAATTTAGGGAGTCCATAAGAGCATTCATCCAACGATGGAATATCATTAAAAACTTAGTTGAGTCCATATCTGAAGAAAGGGCCATCGACGCCTTCAACAATGGCCTCCGTCGCCGAGAATTCATAGAAGAACTGGGACGGGTCAAACCCAAAACAATTTCTCAGCTAATGGAAATAGCAAATCGCTGGGTTGATGGGGAGGATACGCTGCATAATAAATGTGCGCGATCACCCGAAGAAGACAGGGATAAGCGTGGCAATGATAGAAGAAGAAGGAATAACGATGGAAACATGGGACCAAGTTATGTCGCAGCAGGTTTTTCGAGAGAAGGTAACAACAGAAGCAACGACCACAACAACGAATACCGCTAGTACAGGGATGACGTCGAAGGCAGCCAGTCCGCGCAACGGTGATGACCCACAAGTATAGGGGGTATATCGCAGTATTTTCGATAAGTAAGAGAGTCGAACCCAACGAGGAGCAGAAGGTGTTGGCTAGTGGTATGGATCAGGAATTCTCTACAAATACTTAGCAAACAATTTTTTTGGGTTTTTTGATAAAGCAAGTAAATAAAGTACGAGTAAATAAAAGACAGTAGGAATAAATGCAGCAAGTGGCCCAATCCTTTATTCAGCAAAGGACAAGCCGGTTGTATTACTTAAGATGACCAAACGTTCTCGAGGACACATGGGAAGACTGTCAAGTGCTTTCGCTTCATATAGTTGATTAATCTTCTTTAGCTTGCTAAGTGTTGTGTGGGTGAACCTGTGCTAATGTACCAACCTTCCTAGGACTAATACATACTTGTGATTATACCCCTTGCAAACATCTGTAAGTACAAGAAAGTAATTAAGGTAGAAACCTAACCATAGCTTTAAACTCTAAGACCCTTACGTCCCTTGTGCAATGGTTTCCTAATGGGGGTTCAGGTTTCTATCACTCCGGCAACCCCTACGATTAGTAGACAAATACACAATGCATTCCCCTAGGCCCATATAGGTGAAGTGTCATGTAGTCGACGTTCACATGACACCACTAGAAGAAGTACACCACAACTTAAATATCAAACTATTGAATCTTTCTCAACACAACTCCACTACTAACAACATGACTTCTCCCATGTCCTCAAGAACAAAACGAACTACTCACAAGACATCATATGGATCATGATCAGAGATGGAATAATGATGTATAACAATCTGAACATAAACAATAATTCAACGGTTCACTCAATAGCATCAACTACAAAGAGTAATCAACACTGGGAAAGTTTCCCCTAAGAACTATGCAAGATTCAACCCAATTGTTACAGCAATATGGAGATGGTGATGAGGGTGATGATGGTGGTGGTGATGATGATGATGATAATCCTGATGAAGTCCAGCTTGATGGTGGTGTTGATGGCGACGATCTCCCCTCTCTGGGAAGGAATTCCCCTGGCAGAACTGTTTGCCGGAGAGATCTTTCTCTCTCGGTGTTTTCCGCCCCGCAGAGGCGGTGGAATCTTTATGTGGTTGCTCCCCAAGTCTTAGGGTTTCGGGAGGAATATATACGCCAGAGGGGAGAGCCAGAGGTGGGCCAGGGCGGCCACACCACCTGGTGGTGCGGCCTAGGGTGGCCCGCACTAGGGGGTGGTGTGGGTCCCCTGTGGCCCATCTCCACTCCTCCTTCTGGCTTCCTTCGTCTTCTAGAAAAATAGGATTTTCCGTATATTTTCCCAGATTTTCCGATCTTCGCGAATTTTGCCTCCAAACATCACCTTTTCCATTAGAATCCTGACTGCAGCGGTCCATGCTCCAAAAGTCATCAACCATGCAAAAACAGATGAAATAACATAAGTATCATCTCTTAATATGAAATATATCAATGAATAACAGTGAATTATGACATAGAATAGTGATGCAAAATGGACGTATCAACTCCTCCCAAGATTAGACTTCGCTTGTCCCCAAGCGAAACTGAGGTCAATAAACATGACCTCAGGTTTATGGAGTGAAGAGTCAATAAAAGAATACGGACAAGAAGCATCACATTCATCAATACATAGATCATAGTAGAAGACAACTCACTATTATATAACTTACTTGCAATAAGCAAAGGAAACACAATAAAGATACATAAAGTAAATCATAATTGGTAATGGCAAACTTAGCTCTTGGTCGAAGAATAGTTGATAATTTGCTGGAGTTCACAAATAACTGGTTTTCAATGATAGCCTTCAAAGTAGTAATCACCAAGATAAGAGCAATGTGCAAAACAAGGAACATAAGAAACATGATTATCATATGAATGAATGAAACACAACAACTCAAAATACTTGCTGAGATAGAAGGGAATAGGTTTACTGACTCAACTACAAAGTAAAAGAAGGGCCCTTCACAGAGGGAAGCAGGGATTTCAAGTTTCAAAAAGAGCTCCCAAAAATTATGATACTTATTAGCTTTCAGCTCTCATTGCCCTTATCATAGGCATCTTTAGGTGATTAAGGTTAAAGTGACACAACTAAGAGGATATGCTTGACAAGTTATAAGTTGAAATCTCATGCCCCTCACTTATGAGTACAGAACCTAATGCTACTCAACTTCAGTCACAAGTAAGCTCTTGTCATTGTAAATACATGTGTATCATTGAGAACCGCCAACGGGGTACCCCTTGCACATGACACAGGAGCTATCCCATAATCAAAATGACAAGGCAAGCAGACAATGAGCATCCCAGCGGTCTTTTTATTTGCTATTTGCATAGGTTTTTATTGGGGATGCTTCATAGAATGCTCACTATAGTTATGCTGCAAGTTTCCACCATGATTAGGCATGGCTTAGGCTAGCGGCCCAGGCGTTTCTCTAACACACATATGAACTCCATGATCTTACAAGTTCCCCTTTTATTTCACACCGCTGGGATCCATAGGCAAAAGAATCATGATATCAACTAGGTACAAAGTACCATGGCAGTGTTGAAAGCGTTCCCCATGATGCATGGTTCTGCTAACTTCAACTCATAAAGCGCAAGCATATACGCAATAAAGAAGGACCCAATGGTTCAAGTTTATTAAGTACAAGAAAGTAAAGTGTGCCATCAAGTTCGTGAGAGCTTTAATCACTAATTTTCACATAACAAGTTTAACTTGGAAGGTAGATAAAAACAAGAATTTACTTGGAATAGCAATAATGCTAATAGGTAGGTATGGTGGACACAAATGGCATGGGTTTGGTTTAAAGGAGGTGGATGCACGAGAAGAATTCCCTCTCGGTACAGGTTTTTGGCTAGCAAGGCTGGGTAGCAAGTATAAGAGTTGAAGGAAACAAACAAACAAACATACAAATGATAAAGACAAACATGCAATCTTCCTTGGAAGCACAAAAGATCTTAACTAGAGAATACTAAACTTATGAGCAAATCAAGAAAGAAAGATGATGAAATTATTTTTCTTTAGAGTACTTTTATCTTTTCATTCAACTCTCAAAAATAGTGTTGCTACTGACCGAGCCAGGTTTGCCAAAACCAACTAAATTAACTCAATGATCCCAAAGTGATACCAATACTAACAACAAGTTCAATCATATAACCACGAATTGAAAACTAATATAAGCTATGCAAAAGATTAAATGATAGAACTTCTCATTAATATTCCATAACGGCAACTCATACCAAGGGATACATATCTAACGAGAGAGGGGACACTTCCATAATGCAAACCATCCTACATGATAACTTCTCTATTCATGATATGACTCTACTAAAAAGGTAAAAAGATAGAAGATAGTGATGTGATATCGTGGCACTCCCCCATGCTTGGAACAAACCAAGGGGTTGCCAAACCTGATGACGAATTACTCCTTCGGTGGTGGTGGTAATATTTTCTTAGTTGACGCGAGGAAATCTTCCAGCATCTTGCGAAGCCTATTATTCTCCCATTGAAGCATGTCCACCTTCCTCCTCAAGTCTCGGTACTTATCGCGGAACTCCTTAGTGACTCGTAGGGCTTCCGTTGATGCAGGCAGGTGACTAAAGGTACCAGCCCCTGCTTGGGGTCTTGGAGATCTTCCTCCATAGTCTCCTTTCCCTTATCCTTGGCGGACACCATTGTGCTTCTAAGCTTCAAAGATAGTTCCTGGTAGAAACAGATCGAAACAAAACCACGACGAAAACACGATATACGAACCTCGGGGGATCCGGGGGATTATATATTACGAAGTTTCATAACAAAAGGAAGGTACTAGGAGAAAACGGGTCGGAGACGGAGTCCGGAGTGGCCACACCACCTGGTGGCGTGCCTAGGGATGGGCCCGCGCCACGGGGTGGTGTGAGCCACCCTGGCTCCGTTTCCGTTCCTCTTTCGCTTCGTAGCTTTCCTTATTGACTAAAAACTGCAAAAATATAGTTGGATAGTATTTTCGTGGAACTTTTCTTACCAGAACTGTTACCTATTCAAAAACGGAGTCTGTAGGTCTCTGAATTTGGTCCTTGATAAATTTTTCCGGAGTTATAACTTGAAAAACATCAATATCTTCATCTTCATACACTTATTACTTGAGTCATAAAACCTTTCACTTCCTTATTACACCATTATCTCCTCTACCTGGAAATTTCTTTCACACAAAACTTCACACAGTTCTCATTAGCAACATTAGTATAAGTGAAGTGATAAAACCTTTTGAGTTCAACTTCAACTGAAAACCATCAAAACATAATCTACTGTAGCAACTCCTTCTGAAAACCCGAAAAGAATTCAAAAAGGAAATCGAATAAAGAAGCAAATGCAAGAGTGGCAAAATCTGTCAAAACAGACTAGCAGGTAAAGATCAATTTTTTAGAAAATCTTCTGTTGCTCAAATCAAAAAGTACAAAACTAAAAAAAGTTAAATAACAACCTGGGGCAAAAGAACAAAAAATTATAGCTCAATCCGACATGCAGAGATCTCTCACGAATTTTTACGGCGAAGCACAAAAATCTGTTTTGGGACAGCAACTTCCCCAAATCTTACTTCTCTCTCATTAGAGGTTGATCTTGACACAAAAACCAAACAAAAGGATAAGGAGAGGTTATTACCGAGGTAATAACTTCCAAGACTCAAATAAACAAAAACAAACTAAAAGTAAAAATAAACTGGGTTGTCTCCCAAAAAGCTCTCTCTTTATAGCCATTAAGATGAGCATGATAATTTTGAAGATGCTCACATAGGAATATGAATTGAGGTGGAAGAGAGCATTAAGAAGCAAAAATACGCACATTTAAGTCTAACCCACTTCCTATGCAAGGGAATTTTGTAAACAAACAAGTTGTTGAATCCAGAGGCTACTATCATAGGAAGGCAAAACAAGTGCAACATAAAAACTTTCAGCATAAAATGAGGAAACTTGATATTATTGAGATACATAAGAACACTTTTCCCTCTCTCATAGTAACTTTCAGTATCATGCATAAACTTAACAATATAACTATCACAAGGACCATCGCAACAATGATCACTTATTCTAACAGAAAACACAGGAATACTAACTCTCATAACACTACTTTGTGAGACAGTATTAGAGGTGTCCTTACAAAGGATAGTGTGTTCCTCTTCTACATATTTAGTAACAAAGTCTTTCACATTTGCTATTATAGGTTCATCAACCATTTGTTTATCAGGTTCAATAGCTTTTCTTATACTTTCATTAACCATACTAGCTATCATAGAATGTTGCTTTATCTTAACTGGGAAAGGCATTTTCTCAATGTAAGGTTCAGGTAAAACATGACTAGCAGTATAAACTTCAGTATTTCTTGCAGGAACACTCTTAGCAACATCTTTATAAGGTTCATGATACTTATTCCACTTCTTTTTAGGCACTTCAATATAGGAGGCAAAAGCCCTAAAATAAGAAGCAATAGCTTGAGAGTCTAGACCATAAGCATTTTTAATATTTTGAAAGTCATCAGTTCCCATAAAAGATTCAATGCATTCATAATCATAATTTATACCTGACTTTCTACCTTTGTCATTCTCCCATGCTTCAGCATTGTCTTGAATACGGTCTAGAAGATCCCATTTAGCTTCTTCTTCCATGCGAGTGAATGATCCAGCACAAGAAGCATCCAATAAATCCTTATCATGTAGAGGGAGCCTTGCATAAAAGTTATTGATAATAATATTGTTGGGGAGCTCATGAATGGGACATTTGAGCATTAGTAACTTCAATCTCCCCCAAGCTTGAGCTGTACTCTCTCCATCAAGGGGCCAAAAGTTATATATTTGATTCCGATCTTTATGAATCTCACTAGGAGGATAAAACTTTGAATAAAAGAGAGGTACTATTTCCTCCCATTCAAGAGCTTGACAATTCTTCCGTGGCTTATACCATTCCTCAGCTCTTCCTTTTAGTGATAATGAGAATAACTTCTTCTTAACTTGATCTGTAGTAATACCTGCACACTTGAACAACCCGCATAATTCGTGTATAAAGAGCAAATGATCACCGGGATGGACACTTCCATCCCCAACATAGTAGTTGTCCATAGCACGATCAATAATTCTTGTAGGTATTTTAAAAGCATCATTCTCAGCAGGTGGTGGTTCATCTACTACCTTAGCAGTGGTAGTAGCATTACCAAATAAGAAACTCAGCGAATTATCCATAACGAAAATAAAGCAACTAACAGAAGTAAACAATACTCATAGTAGAAGTTTTCTTTACCAGTTCCACTCTCCAATAGCGCTTCACTCCCCGACAACGGCGCCGGAAAATAGTCTTGATGACCCACAAGTATAGGGGGTGTATCGCAGTATTTTCGATAAGTAAGAGTGTCGAACCCAATGAGGAGCAGAAGGTGCTGGCTAGTGGTATGGATCAGGAATTCTCTGCAAATACTTAGCAAACAGATTTTTAGGGGTTTTTGATAAAGCAAGTAAATAAAGTACGAGTAAATAAAAAGTGAGGAATAAATGCAAGTGGCCCAATCCTTTATTCAGCAAAGGACAAGCCGGTTGTATTACTTAAGATGACCAAACGTTCTCGAGGACACATGAGAAGACTGTCAAGTGCTTTCGCTTCATATAGTTGATTAATCTTCTTTAGCTTGCTAAGTGTTGTGTGGGTGAACCTGTGCTAATGTACCGACCTTCCTAGGACTAATACATACTTGTGATTATACCCCTTGCAAACATCCGTAAGTACAAGAAAGTAATTAAGGTAGAAACCTAACCACAACTTTAAACTCTAAGACCCTTATGTCCCTTATGCAATGGTTTCCTAATGGGGGTTCAGGTTTCTGTCACTCCGGCAACCCCTACGATTAGTAGCCAAATACACAATGCATTCCCCTACTAACAACATGACTTCTCCCATGTCCTCAAGAACAAAACGAACTACTCACAAGACATCATATGGATCATGATCAGAGATGGAATAATGATGTATAACAATCTGAACATAAACAATATTTCAACGGTTCACTCAATAGCATCAACTACAAAGAGTAATCAACACTGGGAAAGTTTCCCCTAAGAACTATGCAAGATTCAACCCAATTGTTACCGCAATATGGAGATGCTGATGTGGGTGTTGATGGTGATGATGGTGGTGATGATGATCCCAATGAATTCCAGCTTGATGGTGGTGTTGATGGCGATGATCTCCCCTCTCCGGGAAGGAATTCCCTCGGCAGAAATCTGTCTGCCGGAGAGATCTTTCTCTCTCGGTGTTTTCCGCCCCGCAGAGGCGGCGGAATCTTTCTGTGGTCGCTCCCCGAGTCTTAGGGTTTCGGGAGGAATATATACGCCAGAGGGGAGAGCTAGAGGTGGGCTAGGGCGGCCACACCACCTGGTGGCGCGGCCTAGGGTGGCCCGCGCCAGGGGGTGGTGTGGGCCCCCTGTGGCCCATCTCCACTCCTCCTTCTGGCTTCCTTCGTCTTCTGGAAAAATAGGATTTTTCGTATATTTTCCCGGATTTTCTAATCTTCGCGAATTTTGCCTCCAAACAACACCTTTTCCATCAGAATCCTGACTGCAGAGGTCCATGCTCCAAAAGTCATTAACCATGCAAAAACAGATGAAATAACATAAGTATCATCTCTTAATATGAAATATATCAATGAATAACAGTGAATTATGACATAGAATAGTGATGCAAAATGGACGTATCAAATGGTACCAGCCAAGAGCACGAGACCCACCCATGTCCGCAATGCAAATGTTGGAAGGACCCTGTAATATGCATTTTTACGTCGACTCAGCAGACAGGCGACAATCCAACCATCTTATGAAAGACTGCCGAATGTTCCTGAAGATGCAGGAGCTATGTAATGCAAAGGCAACCGAAGCGGCAAATTGAGGATACGCATCCACGCCTGGTATACTAGCCATCGGTGCACCACCACCACCACCAACGACACCACCACTAAACAACAATGATCAAAGCAACGAGTACCCCAGGTCAAAATGGGCAATGTCCATGCTTCAGAAGGGATGCCCATCCAACAGAATTCAGAAGCTCGTCATAAGGCAAATCAATATGGCGGAAACAGCAACATCAACCACACCCGAATATCTCCATTGGTCAGAGCAGGAAATCACATTCAGCAGAGCCGATAACCCACTTCGGGTCCCACGGCCGGGCCACTCAGCTTTGATAGTCGAAGCACAAATCGGCGGGTTTGATATGAGCAAGGTCTTCATGGATGTAGGAAGTAGCATAAATCTGATCTACGTAAAAACACTGAGAACAATAGGCTACCCCTGGATAATCTCGCGCCAACAGAAACATCTTTCCACGGAATAGTACCAGGTAAAGCCGAAATTCCTTTAGGAAAAGTATTTCTTGATGTTGTTTTTGGTTCCAAGATAAATTTCAGGCGAGAAAAACTCGAATTCGAAGTCATGGATTGGCCATCACAATATCATGCAATCCTGGGACGACCAACCTTTGCACGGTTTATGGCAGTGTCGCATTATGCATACTTAGTGATGAAAATGCCAGCACCAAAGGGAATTATCACGGTACAAGGAAGCTTCACACGTGTCGACAGCTGTGATCGGGAGTTCAACAAAATTTCTGAATCTTTCAGGATGGCAACAGAGTTTGAACAACTCAGAACTTCAACAGACGCACAACCTCTGGAAGTAACACGTGTCAATCCCGATCAGGCTTTTGACACGGCAAAAGATACAAAAGAAGTACAGATCCACCCTGCCGACCTAACGAAAACAACATTCGTGGCTTCTAACCTTGATCCCGCATAGGAAAGCACGCTCATCAAGTTCCTCCGTGAGCACTGGGAAATTTTTGCATGGCTACCTTCTGACATGCCGGGAATCCCTAGGGAACTCGCTGAGCACGCGTTAAATTTAGACCCAAAGGCGAAGCCGGTAAAATAGCCGCTTCGATGCTTCGTAGAGCCAACGCGCAAGGCCATTGGAAAAGATCTCCATCGCCTAACAGATGCCAATTTTATCAAAGAACTAACAAAATCAGAGTGGCTAGCAAACCCAGTATGTGTTCCAAAGAAAAACACTATAGAACTTCGGATGTACATCGACTTTACTACATTGAACAAGCATTGCCCAAAAGATCACTTCACATTGCCGCGAATCGACCAAATAATCGATCCAACTGCGGGATGTGAATGTCTTTCTCTCTTGGACGCTTACTCAGGATACCACCAGATTAGGATGAAGGAAGAAGATCAGGAGAAAACGGCGTTTATTACGCCCTATGGTGTATTCTGCTACACAACAATACCTTTTGGCCTCAAGAACACCGGGGCAACATATCAACGGATGATGCAAAAATGTTTGGGCAACTAAATAGGCACAAATGTGTAAGTGTATATCGATGGCGTCATAGTCACAATAGGTCAAGGATCTGCGCTGATCAAGGACCTCGAAGAAACATTCAAAAATCTTGACAAGTTTAGCATCAAATTGAACCCGAAGAAATGTTCCTTTGGAGTCCCGGCAGGGCAACTCCTCGGATATTTGGTATCAGCAAGGGGAATCGAGGCTAATCCTGAAAAAATACAAGCAATCCTCACAATGAAGAAGCCAACAAATCTGCGTGGCATACAACAACTGGCAGGGTGAGTAGTGGCACTTAGTCGTTTTATTGCAAGGTTAGGAGAAAAAGCATTACCATTCTACACCCTCATGAGGAAATCAGAAAATTTTGAGTGGACGAAAGAAGCTCAGCGCGCCTTTGAAAATCTTAAATGAACACTTTCGACATCCCCTGTCGTCGTGTCGCCAAAAGTGAAAGAACCTTTACTCCTTTATATTGCTGCCACACATCAGGTGGTCAGGACGGTCCTGGTCGTAGAGCGACCCGAAGAAGGGAAGACCCACGGTGTGCAGAGGCCAGTTTACTTCCTGAGCGAGGTTCTATCGCCATCCAAACAAAGGTACCCACACTACCAGAAACTAACATACGGGGTATTTATGACAGCACGAAAACTACGCCACTATTTTTCGGAGCACCCAATCATAGTGGTCAACGAAGCGCCTTTGTCAAGCATCCTCAACAATCCGGAAGCAAATGGACGTGTTTCTCTATAGGGCATCGAATTATCCCCTCAGGATATCACATATGAGAAGCGCAAAGCAATTAAGTCACAAGTTCTACCGGATTTTATCACAGAGTGGACGGATTTGCAATGTGCGGGTCCACCAGACCTTTCTAGTGCCTAGACAATGTACTTTGATGGATCAAAAAGAACGAAGGGAGCAGGAGCATGAGTCGTACTAATATCACCTCAAGGTGACAAAATGCGCTATATACTTCGGATGAGCTTTGCAAATGCATCTAATAACGAAGCGGAATACGAGGCCCTGTTGCATGGCATGCGAATGGCCAAAGCTTGCGGTGCAACTCGCCTCAAAATCTTCGGAGATTCCAATCTTGTGGCACAACAGACAATGAACAAGTGCGATGCTGTCAGCGAAAATATGATTGCTTATCGCGACCTATATAGCATTGTGGAGGCTCAATTTGATGGGTGTGAAGTATCACACATAGGAAGAGAAAGCAATGAGGAAGCCGACAATCTAGCAAACATCGGATCATTGTGCTTACCAATACCACCCGGAGTTTTTTGGGAGGAGATAATGGAGTGATCGATCAAAGCGAAAAGAGTCTCTCAGGTTGTAGCACCAAAAACATGGAAAAAGAAACATCCGCAAAAAGAGTCGGGGGCTCCTTCAGAAACCAAGAACATAGAAGAAGTCATCGAAGAAGAAGAACAAGAAATTGAAGAGGTCATGCTAATTGAGCCCACCTGGATGCAGCCGTATATAGCATATATGACTAAAGGAGAGATACCAGAAGATGTGATAGAAGCCCGGTGAATCACCCGACGATCGAAGGCCTTCAGGATCATTAAAGGAGAACTATACAAAAGAAGTATTTCGGGTGTGTTGCAACATTGCGTAACACCCGAAGAAGGAAAATTATACTGAAAGATATACATGAATGAGTTTGTGGTCACCATGCTAGTAGACGAGCAATTGCTGCAAAAGCATTCAGGGCAGGATTTTATTGGCTAACTGCAGTTCAAGATGCAAAAGACATTGTCTAAACATGTGAGGCATTCGCAACAAAGCCTGGAGCACCTGCCGCTGAGTTGAATCCCATACCCTTGGCTTGGCCTTTCGCTCAGTGGGGACTCGATATGGTGGGAAAACTTTACAAATCATCGCCAAGAGGACACGTCTTTCTGCTAGTAGCAGTCGACAAATTTACTAAATGGATTGAAGCAATGCCTGTTACCACCCAAGATGGAACTTTGGCTGTGGATTTTATTAAATCTGTAGTATTTCGGTTTAGCGTACCGAACAACATCATCACGGATAATGGGACGAACTTCACTTCCAATGAGTTCAAGGAGTACTGCCAGGAGATGGGCATAAAAATAAGCTACACTTCGCTAACTCACTGATGCACTCGATGATCAACGTAGAGCTCGTTGGGAACCCCAAGAGGAAGGTATGATGAGTACAACAGAAAGTTTTCCCTCAGTTATGAAACCAAGGTTTAATCGAACCAGTAGGAGCAAGGAAACACCCCAAAGGTGTTACTAGCTGAGCTTTGGCAGGGCACACTACCGGTGCTAGTAGCAACGTGGAGACCTGCACAACACAACCACAGAACTTTGTCCCCAACTTGCGATGAGGTTGTCAATCTCACCGTGTTTTGCGGAAAACAAAGGATTAAACGTATCGAATGGAAAGAAGTAGAAGTTTGCAGAAAGTAAACACAAAGCAGAAATAGTGTAGATTGTATGTAAAAGACAAGGACCGGGATCCATAGTTCACTAGAGGTGGCTCTCCTTAGATAGATAACATGCTGGGTGAACAAATTACAGCGGGGCAATTGACAAACACCGAGAAAGAAATACATGCATATACTAATCATCTTGACTCCTTTGAGACTTGATTGGGCAATACAACATAATACATAGACCGCCATCCAACTGCATCTATGACTAATAATCCACCTTCAGGTTATCATCGAACCCCTCCAAGATTAAGTTGCAAGCAACAGATTATTGCTTACTGAACTGCGTAAGGTAAACAATATAATTGTTCTATGAACAAAGGATCGTTGTTTTCTCCTAGTATCAACAACATATCTAGTACCTTAGAGATTTCACTTCCCGGATTACCAGAGGCATGAACCCACTATCGAGCATAAATACTAACTCTTGGAGTTGCTAGCATCTACTTGGCCAAGATAGCTACTAACAACGGAAAGCATGCAAGATCTCAAATAACAAAGACATGATAGAATCAATAATCAATCTGAAATAGCATCTCAATATCCATCGGATCCCCGCAAACACAACATGTATGGATTACAAATAGATGATCTTGATCATGAACGGAGCTCACAAGATCTAAACATGAAAGCACAAAGGATGAGAAACCAGCCATCTAGCTACTACATGGATCCGTAGTCCAAGGATGAACTACTCACGCATCACACCGGAGGCTTGCATGGTGATGAAGAAGGCCTCCAGGGTGAATTCCCCTCTCCGGCAGGGTGCCGGGAAGAGCTTCAGATCCCTCCCGATCTAGGGATGGAGATGACAGTAGTTATAGACTCTTTCGTGTATTTTGATTGGGTACCTACGGTTTTGGCCCGAGGGCAACTTATAGGCGGAAGGAGAGGCCGAGGGGGTCGGCCAGACCACCTCTGGCCAAGCTGGCTGGCCTGGCCGTGTGGCCAGGTGGTGTGGCCGGCCCCTGGCCCCTCTCCGTCTCGTATTCTGGCACTTGATCCCTTCCAAAAAAATAGGCACTTTGGCTTTTGTCCTGTCCAATTCCGAGAATAATCATTTTCTGACTTTCCTAGAACCAAAAACAGCAGAAAACAGGCAGCTGGCACTGTGGCTCTTGTTAATAGGTTAGTCTAAGAAATCATATGAAAAGTACTCCAAAGTTGGAACAAAACACAAGAAAGTGGATAAAACCAAGCATGGAACATCAAAAATTATAGATACATTTGCAATGTATCAACATCCCCAAGCTTAACTCCTGCTCGTCCTCGAGTAGGTAAGTGACAAAAAGAAATAATTTTTGAGGTGACATGCACCATCAAAGACTTGATCAAAGTATTTGCAAAACATTCAAAGCTGGGATCAAAGTACTTCAATCATAACATGAAAGACAAAGTTCTAGCAATAAGCAAAGAAACTAAGATGCAACATGAAAAGGCACAAACAAAAGATTCATGAATAACAATGCTTTGCAAGACGTTTGTTTGTTTCACATAAAGAAAACATAGCATAACAGTATTCAGCTTGTCCCTCAATAGAGTAGCAAATATAAATGCATAGGACACCTTCAAAGTTCATAAGAGTGACTAGATACAATAGTTTAAAACAAGCAATAACAAGTTATGCATCAATCAACTAGTCTTGGGACAATGCACATAGAACTAAGAATGGACACTATGCTCTCAAAGTAGTGCATAAAGATAGAAGGTGGAGACTCAATATAATGGTGGAAGAAAGGCCTTTTGTAAAAGTAAGTAGGGATTCAAGTCTCATAAAGAGATTCCAAAAATTATGGTACTTATAGCTTTTAGCTCTCATTGCCCCTATCATAAGCATATTGAAGGTGATTAAGGTTAAAGTGACACAACTAAGAGGATATGCTTGACAAGTTATAAACCGAAATCTCATGCCCCTTACTTACGAAGACCGATCCTCATGCTACTCAACTTCAGTCACGAGTAAGCTCTTGTCATTGTAAGTATATGTGTATCATTAAGAACCGCCAATGGGGTACCCCTTGCACATGATACGGGAACTTTCCCATAATCAAAATGACAAGGCAAGCAGACAATGAGCATCTCAGCGATCTTTTTATTTGCTATTTGCATAGGTTTTTATTGAGGATGCTTCATAGAGTGCTAATTATGGTGATGCTGCAAGTTTCCACCATTATTAGGCATGGCTTAGGCTAGCGGCCCAGGCGTTTCTCTAACACACATACAAACTCCATGATCTTACAAGTTCCACTTTTATTGCACACCGCCGGGATCCGTAAGCAAAAGAACATAATATCAATGGGGTACAAAGTACAAGTGCAATGTTGAAAGCGTTCCCCATGAAAGATGGTTCTGCTAACTTCAACTTATAAAGCTTAAGCATATACGCAACAAAGAAGAACCCAATGGTTCAAGTTTATTAGAGGCAATAAAGTAAAGTGTGCCATCAAGTTCGTGAGAGCTTTAATCACTAGTTTTCTCATAACAAGTTTAATTTGGAAGGTAAACAAAAGCATGAATATACTTGGAATAGCATAAGATAGTAGGAAGGTATGGTGGACTCTTTGGAATAACTTGGTTTAGGGAGTTGGATGCATGAGTGGAACTCATACTTTGTTGTGGAGGCTAGCAAAAGACTGGGAGCGACAAACTAAGAGAGCAATAATGGCCATAATCATGCAGAGCGACAAAACATCATTGATCAAAGCATAAAGTGATACTACAAGTTGAAAACTAAAGGATCATAAAGGCTATGGTGACTTGTGAAAGTCATAACATGGTGTAAGCATGCGCCAAGTCAACCCAAATAAAGCATCAAAGGAGAATACCACTATACTATGCTTTAATATGCTGAAACAACGCATGATTCATCCAAGGCACATTAAGCAATCTCAATTGTTTATAACAAGTCATGCTACAGCAAAGAATACTAAGCATAAAGCCAAAACAATATCAAGCATGGCATGACAAAGCATAGCCACAGTCAAAAACGAGCTCTTTTTACCACATAAGCATGAACTTTCCTACTCTTTTCCAAACCAAACCAAACTATTTGCAAACCAATGTATGAAAGAGGGGGTCCAACCAACTTATTCATAAAACTAAGCAAACCAAGCAAACTAAAAACCAAAACGAAAAAGAAAAGAAAGACGCTCCAAGAAAAGCACAATTGTGCATGAAACAATAAAAATGAAGCGAAACCTGGAATTTTTATTGATGAAGAAGGGGATGCCTTGGGCATCCCCAAGCTTTGACGCTTGCACTTCTTGGATATTTCTTGGGGTGACACGCGTGCCATCCCCAAGCTTGAGCTTTCGTCCATCCTTCATCTCATTACTCATTTCTTCCATACACCTGAAAATTTTCCTTCATACAAAACTTCACACAATCTCATTAGCAACATTAGTGCACTTAAGATAAATAAGTCTCAAGGTTCAGTTCTAACACCAAATAAACTTCCATTAGAACACTAGCTACTGTAGCACTTCCTTCAAAAAGCTCAATTCTCCAAAGGAACTCAAGAAGGAACTAACAAGAAGCAAATGCAGAAAATGGCAGAAATCTGTCAAAACAGACCAGCAGGTAAAGAATTTTTTTTTCTAAGACCTTCTGTTGCTCAAATCAAAAAGTGTTGAACTAATGAAAGTTAGATAACAACCGGGGGAAGAATCACAAAAAATTACAGCTCAATCTGACGTACAGAACTCTCTCAGGAATTTTTACGGTGAAGCACAGAAATCTGTTTCGAGACAGCAACTTTCCCAATCATTACTTCACTCTCAATAGAGGTTACTCTTGGCACAAAAAGCAAATAAAAAGGATAAGGAGTGATTATTACAGAGGTAATAACTTCCAAGACTCATATAAAACTCTTGGGTTATCTCCCAACAAGTACTTTTTTTAACGCCTTTAAGTTAGGCATAAGAAGCAAAGAAAGAATCAAGTGTTCTCAAATGAAGAAGCATTAAGACCAAATTTTGTTTTCATAGGAGAAGTAAAAGAAATCTTTTCTCTCTTTTTAGGGAAGTGTTCTATACCTTTCTTGAGTGGGAGTTGATATTTAATGGTGCCTTCTTTCATATCAATGATGGCACCAACAGTTCTAAGAAAAGGTCTTCCCAAAGTAATAGGACAAGAAGCATTGTATCCAACATCCAAAACATAGAAATCAATGGGGACATAGGAATCATTAACCATAATAAGAACATCATTAAGGCTCCCCATGAGTTTCTTTTTAGCATTATCATCAAGTGGGACATTCAAATAGCAATCTTCAAGAGGAGGCAAATCAAGCATATCATAAATCCTTCTAGGCATAATAGAAACACTACTATCAAGATCACACAAAGCTTTGAAATCAAAGTCATTCACTTTCATATTAATGATGGGTTCCCAACCATCCTCTTGTTTTATAGGAATAGAAGCTTTGTGTTTCATCTTTTCTTCCTTAATCTTTATGAGAGCATCGGTAATGTGTTTTGTAAAGGCCATGTTCATAGCACTAGCATTAGGACTTTTAGCAAGCTTTTGTAGGAACTTAATAACTTCAGAGATATTGCAACCATCAAGATCAAAATCAACTTTATCATCTAAAGTAGTAGAACTATTACTAGCCTCAACACTAGTGGTGGTGATAGTAGAAACACTAATGTTTCTAGCAATTTCATCTTCTCTTTCCCACTTAGCATGTATTTCAGCTAGTAGTCTAACATTTTCATCAATTCTTACTTGTATGGCATTAGTAGCTGCAAAGGGATTCTCATTAGTTTCAGGTTTAGCAGCCATTTTATTCAAAGAAGATTGAGCTTCAGCCAAAGATGCTATATTTCTTTCAGCATTAGAGAGTTTTTCCTCAATAGTTTTATTGAAAGCAGTTTGTTTACTTATAAACTCTTTAAGCATAACTTCAAGTTCAGAAGGAGCACTCTTATTATTGTTGTAAGAATTTCCATAAGCATTACCATTGTTGGGAGGATAAGGTTTATAATTGTTGTTACCAAAATTGTTCCTATAAGCATTATTACCATAAGCATTGTTGCCAAAGTTGTTATTTCTTATGAAGTTCACATCAACTTGCTCTTCTTGAGCAACCAAAGAGGCTAAAGGAACATTATTTGGATCAATATGGGCTTTCCCATTAACAAGCATAGACATAATAATATCAATCTTATCACTCAAGGAGGAGGTTTCTTCAACAGAATTTACCTTCTTACCTTCTTACCTTATCAGTATGCCATTCAGAATAATTAACCATCATATTATCCAATAATTTTGTTGCAGCACCCAAAGTGATGGTCATAAAGGTACCTCCAGCAGCTGAATCTAATAGGTTCCTTGAAGAATAGTTCAATCCTGCATAAAAAGTTTGGATGATCATCCAAGCAGTCAGTCCATGAGTCGGACAATTCTTTACCAAAGATTTCATTCTTTCCCAAGCTTGAGCAACATGCTCATTATCAAGTTGTTTAAACTTCATTATTTCACTTCTCATGGATATAATCTTAGCAGAGGATAGTATTTTCCAATAAAAGCATCTTTGCACTTAGTCCAAGAATCAATACTATTCCTAGTTAAGGAATTCAACCATTCTTTAGCTTTTCCTCTCAAAGAGAAAGGAAACAATTTCAGTTTAATAATATCACCATCTATATCCCTATGGTTTTGCATCTCACAAAGTTCAACAAAGTTATTTAGATGGGAAGAAGCATCTTCATTACCAATACCAAAAAATTGCTCTCTCATAACAAGATTGAGCAAAGCAGGTTTTATCTCAAAGAAAGTATTTTCAGCCACAGGTGGAGCAATAGGTGTGCTCATAAAATCATTGTTGTTGGTGCTAGTGAAGTCACACAACTTAGTGTTTTCAAGAGTAGTCATTTTTTTGGATTTTCAAATAAGAAAGCAAACTAGTAAAACTAATTTTTTTTGTGTTTTTTGAAGAACAAAACAAGCAAACAAAGCAAAAAGAAACTAAGCAAAACAAAAACAACAAAGTAAAGAGATTGGTTATGAGGGACTCCCCTTGTGAAGATGTCCTTAACTCCCCGGCAACGGCGCCAGAAAAGACCTTGATGACGTGAGGTTGACGTGGGAGCTTCTTCTTCTTCAGTCCCCGGCAACGGCGCCAGAAAAGATCTTGATGCACTCAACGATCAACGTAGAGCTTGTTGGGAACCCCAAGAGGAAGGTATGATGAGTACAGCAGAAAGTTTTCCCTCAGTTATTAAACCAAGGTTTAATCGAACCAGTAGGAGCAAGGAAACACCCCAAAGGTGTTACTAGTGAAGCTTAAGGTATGCACTACCAGTGCTAGTAGCAATGTGGAGACCTGCACAACACAACCACAGAACTTTGTCCCCAACTTGCGATGAGGTTGTCAATCTCACCGTGTTTTGCAGAAAACAAAGGATTAAATGTATTGAACGGAAAGAAGTAAAAGTTTGCAGAAAGTAAACAGAAAGCAGAAACAGACTGTAGATTGTATGTAAAAGACAAGGACCGGGATCCATAGTTCACTAGAGGTGGCTCTCCTTAGATAGATAACATGTTGGGTGAACAAATTACAGCGGGGCAATTGACAAGCACCGAGAAAGCAATACATGCATATACTAATCATCTTGACTCATTTGAGACTTGATTGGGTAATACAACATAATACATAGACCACCATCCAACTGCATCTATGACTAATAATCCACCTTCAGGTTATCATCCGAACCCCCTCCAGTATTAATTTGCAAGCAATAGATTATTGCTTTACGAACTGCATGTAAGGTAAACAATATAATTGTTCTATGAACAAAGGATCGTTGTTTTCTCCCTAGTAGCAACAACACATCTAGTACCTTAGAGATTTCTGTCACTTCCCCGGATTACCAGAGGCATGAACACACTATCGAGCATAAATACTAACTCTTGGAGTTGCTAGCATCTACTTGGCCAAGATAGCTACTAACAACGGAGAGCATGCAAGATCTCAAATAACAAAGACATGATAGAATCAATAATCAATCTGAAATAGCATCTCAATATCCATCGGATCCCCGCAAACACAACATGTATGGATTACAAATAGATGATCTTGATCATGAATGGAGCTCACAAGATCTAAATATGAAAGCACAAAGGAGGAGAAACTAGCCATCTAGCTACTACATGGATCCGTAGTCCAAGGATGAACTACTCACGCATCACACCAGAGGCTTGCATGGTGATGAAGAAGGCCTCCAGGGTGAATTCCCCTCTCCGGCAGGGTGCCGGGAAGAGCTTCAGATCCCTCCCGATCTAGGGATGGAGATGACGGCGGCTACAGACTCTTTCATGGACTTTTGATCCCTCCCGATCTAGGGTTTTCATCCCGAGGGCAACTTATAGGCGGAAGGAGAGGGCGAGGGGGTGCTGGGGTCGGCCAGACCACCCCCTGGCGCGGGCCAAGCCTGGCCGCGCGGCCAAGTGGTGTGGCCGGCCCCTAGCCCCTCTCCGTCTCGTATTCTGGCACTTGATCCCTTCCGGAAAAATAGGCACTTTGGCTATTTTCCCGTCCAATTCCGAGAATATTCATTTTTCTGACTTTCCTGGAACCAAAAACAGCAGAAAACAGGCAACTGGCACTGTGGCTCTTGTTAATAGGTTAGTCCAAGAAATCATATGAAAAGTACTCCAAAGTTGGAACAAAACACAAGAAAGTGGATAAAACCAATCATGGAACATCAAAAATTATAGATACATTTGCAATGTATCACTCACCCGCAAACGAATGGAAAGGTCGAAAAAGCCAATGGACTAGTTACTGCTAGACTCAAGAAGAGACTACTAGCACCACTTGACAGAGCAAAAGGAGCATGGGTGGATGAATTGCCATCCGTATTATGGAGTTTACATACAACTCCAAATAATTCAACACAAGAGACGCCTTTCTATTTGGTCCACGGTGTGGAAGCCGTGCTTCCTGTTGAAGTATCACATGAATCGCCAAGAGTAGCTGCATAGAATGAAGAGGAATCAAGAGAAGCACTTGAAGATGATATGGATGCACTTGATGAAGCTCGAGACAAAGCCCTCCAAAGAGCAACTATGTACCAGCAAAACCTGCGCAATTACCATAACATAAGATTTCGGCCTAGGTCCTTTGCAGTAGGGGACCTAGTTCTTCGCCTCAAGGAAGATAGTCACAAGAAGCTAGAATCGCCATGGGAAGGACCATACATCGTCACAGAAGTTATTCCCGGAGGATCATATCGACTACAAGACAAGAAGACAGGAGTAAATTACTCAAATCCATGGAACATAGCACAACTATGACGCTTTTACGCATAAGATTATTTGCAATATGATAAGAGTTATAGTTAGGCTTATTAAGCCAAGATATCTAAGACAGCGGCTAAAGGCCATCCGCTCAAAGAATAATGTATCATCGATTTTCGCCTTATATATAAAGAGATAAGTTATTTGTACCTTAATCTTTATATTCCAAAGATAAATGCTTTCTATCAAGCTAACAACAACTATGAGCCTATGTCCAGATACATGCATCCGAACATAGTCTGGAGGGCTACTCCCATCGGGAGCACTAGCGCGCACCCAATAGAAATTCAGTTGTGAATGAAGTATATTGATAATTGCAAACACCTATTGAGTTTAACACTAGTGTATCCTCAAAAAGGTATTAATCACATCGGGAGATAGTATAAAGTATTAAAACTATCTGATACAATTAGAAACCTTAGCAGCCCAGCAGGCCAACCGCCAAAAAAGCCAAAAATCTCGGATCACGCTCAGACGCGACAAAAATCTGAATGCCGTGTTCAGAAACATGAAGGTAAGACCCCAGGATTCGTCTGTGTGGCCTGGTAATCACACAAGAATGTGCTCTGCCAGTAAAATATTCGTATCAACGATACGATGAAAAATCCCGACGGAGACGTTGGGTACCTGATAAAAATAGGGTAAGACCTCAGCGGCTCGAACTGAATTACGCTAGTTACAAATTCCTGATTCGAGCCTGGGGACTTGAATTTGATGTAGGACAACCTTGTTTTTTCCCATGAGCAATTAACTTATTCCCGATCCGTCGGAAGCATCAAACTCGTTGTACCAAATCCCTACAAAACACAAAAAAGCGATAAAAATGAAGGAAAATAAACTTTTAGACTCAACCTGAAACTACGATTCAAGTAGAGTCTCAGGGGCTACCGACATAGGTACGATTACTCGGATGCTTATGATTCGCTACCCTGTATTGGGTAAAAGGCCTACGGCCCATGAATATTCCAGATGGCGGCCCAAGGAAGCAACCGACAAAGGATCTGATTGTATTAGGAAACAGACTATAAACCGACATTGTGTTGGTGTTGTAATCACGCGTGTATGAAACCTATCCGCATACAGCTTTGAGTCCCGGCCTATTATATATAGGACAGGAGAAGCCCAAGCGAGGGTACAGACAAATCTAGAGGACAACTTGTAATAGCGTGTTCACTCGATATTCAGGCGACTTTGTCTTCATTATTTCCCAGACATCTGACGAAATCCCCAGTGTTCTCTTTTCCGTGAAACCCCAAGTCCATCATCATGGGTATTGCCGAGGTTACCCCTCGTCAGGCAGTGTCCCGACCATGTCTGTAGTGTTCCCGAACCGTGGGGTATCACGCTTAAGGGCTTGATGATGTTTAGAGAGTGTTTACATGATCGGTAGAATCACCGAAGAAGAGAAGAGAGAAAACCGAAGTGTATATGGAAGGTGTTCCATAACCACGTAGATTGAATAATATGTGAATAAATGTTAAATATTGATTTAATCATTTATTCATAATTATTTAATAAAGAGAAAGTCAATTAAAAGGTCAAAAGGCTTAGTGGGCCAATTCCGGAGGGAGAAGGGCCCATGAGGGAAAGGCAAGAGGAGAGAGAGGAGGCAAGGGGGTTGCCGGCTGGGCTAAGCCCCCCTGCAAGGGGCCCACTACGGCTGGCCGGCGGCGTCCCCCCTCTCCTCCTCCTTTAGTCCCACCCCGGGACTTTGAGGGAGGTAGTACCTCCCCTCCCCCTATATATAGTAGGGCTATTTGGCCATATAAATACACACAATATTCAATAAAGGTTTCCTCACTTTTGGGGATACCTCCAATTGATATTCTCTCTCTCCCGTGACCGTGGTCCCAAGTTTGGACTGCGCGAACGAGAGACATCTTCACCGCAGAGCATCGTCGCGCTGCGGGATTCGGATCCAGGAGCTCTACTTCCACAACTGCTGCTGGATTGGGGAAGTGGGAGTCATCGTCAGGCACCGGATGCATGTAACTCCCCACGAGGTGTCACACTTGAGGCAGTCAAGTCGTTGGAGCCACAGGAGCACAAGGACTTCATCATGACCTTGAGGTCGGCTTCAGCTCGTCTACATCAACCACGCTCTCCTGAGCGTTGACAACACTTTTCGTTCTTCAAGAGTAAGTTCGTGAAAAGACCCTCCCGTTACTGCATTACTAATAGATAGGTCCTGGCAACATTAGGGGTTCAGGGGCGTAGGGTAAATTTTTATTGTTTTCATACGCGGAACCCCTACAGTGCTGGCTCTATGCATAGCAATGCTAGTACAGGTAGAACACACGAGATGTAGTGTGTGGGCGTTGATCTTTTAGTTGTTACCCTCCCACGTGTACTTGTGTCCAACCGACTTTACGCGTTCTTTCGCGAGACTGGTCCACACTTGACATACGGCTTGTACTGTATAAAGTGGCTTGGGGGGGGGTGTCTGTCTCTCTTGCATTAGTTGGTATGCCATTTGCAATGGAGGGCCCTGAAAGGGGTATAGTATAGACAACTACTAGATCAGCATTGTGGTGCAAGTTCGCAGGTAAGAATGGTTCTTGTGCGAATGCCCATTCAGCCACGTGAAACATGCAAAGAAAAGTAGAGGCGTCTAACTTTGTTTTGCAGGGGGCGTTGCTTTGTGATATGGTTGTGGCAAAGGTAAAGTGATTACCTTATGTTACGAAGTAGTAGTAGATAGTCATGGAGGTGACATACTACCACACCGGAAAGACACTGGTACCCTAGAGTCTACGGTGCCAGAACTCTGGCACCGAAATCCGATGACGCCGGATGGAGATGACGACGCGAAGGACCATATCACATTGCATTTACATTCAATGTTATTGTTTGTATATCTTATTGTGTGCTAGTATTAGATACTCGACGGTAGCCTAATAATATGATCCTTGTTAAAAATTACCAATAATTGTGTTCTCCCTTAGTGTGCACCACCAAGAAAGTTCTTCGGTATGAGGCAGGCCGTGATGATCGGGTGTCACACATATCTATGTTCGCATACAGTGGGTGTAAGCCATGTTGCACAGCGAATACACTAAGGTTGAGTTGGTGAGCCTAGCATGTAACATACATGGCCTCGGAACACGGATGGTCGAAAGATCGAGCACGAGTCGCATGAATGATGTTACCGACGTTTAGCGTCCACCCTAGAACCCACATTGATGGTCGTGATGATCGGGGGAGATGTGAGGAAAAGGGGTTATGTTATCACTAGAACCCTTTAGGGGATAGGTGTCTCTTAGTGGAGTTATTATTAACTCATTTACTTATAAACTTAGTCTAAATTCCTTTTTGCAATTATAAATGTAGAAAATGGTTCTCCTTGATGCTACCTTTCTTGTTGAAAATTGGTTAGAAGGAGAGAAGCTTAGGCTAGATAGATCAAACTTCTCTATATGGGTTACACGTCTCCACGTTCTCCTTAGCGAGAATAACATGGTCGACTATATATGATCCTTGTTAAAAATTACCAATAATTGTGTTCTCCCTTAGTGTGCACCACCAAGAAAGTTCTTCGGTATGAGGCAGGCCGTGATGATCGGGTGTCACACATATCTATGTTCGCATACAGTGGGTGTAAGCCATGTTGCACAGCGAATACACTAAGGTTGAGTTGGTGAGCCTAGCATGTAACATACATGGCCTCGGAACACGGATGGTCGAAAGATCGAGCACGAGTCGCATGAATGATGTTACCGACGTTTAGCGTCCACCCTAGAACCCACATTGATGGTCGTGATGATCGGGGGAGATGTGAGGAAAAGGGGTTATGTTATCACTAGAACCCTTTAGGGGATAGGTGTCTCTTAGTGGAGTTATTATTAACTCATTTACTTATAAACTTAGTCTAAATTCCTTTTTGCAATTATAAATGTAGAAAATGGTTCTCCTTGATGCTACCTTTCTTGTTGAAAATTGGTTAGAAGGAGAGAAGCTTAGGCTAGATAGATCAAACTTCTCTATATGGGTTACACGTCTCCACGTTCTCCTTAGCGAGAATAACATGGTCGACTATATATGATCCTTGTTAAAAATTACCAATAATTGTGTTCTCCCTTAGTGTGCACCACCAAGAAAGTTCTTCGGTATGAGGCAGGCCGTGATGATCGGGTGTCACACATATCTATGTTCGCATACAGTGGGTGTAAGCCATGTTGCACAGCGAATACACTAAGGTTGAGTTGGTGAGCCTAGCATGTAACATACATGGCCTCGGAACACGGATGGTCGAAAGATCGAGCACGAGTCGCATGAATGATGTTACCGACGTTTAGCGTCCACCCTAGAACCCACATTGATGGTCGTGATGATCGGGGGAGATGTGAGGAAAAGGGGTTATGTTATCACTAGAACCCTTTAGGGGATAGGTGTCTCTTAGTGGAGTTATTATTAACTCATTTACTTATAAACTTAGTCTAAATTCCTTTTTGCAATTATAAATGTAGAAAATGGTTCTCCTTGATGCTACCTTTCTTGTTGAAAATTGGTTAGAAGGAGAGAAGCTTAGGCTAGATAGATCAAACTTCTCTATATGGGTTACACGTCTCCACGTTCTCCTTAGCGAGAATAACATGGTCGACTATATACTCAACGAGATGGATTTGGATCAGCCCAGTGACCTAGAGACCCCAGAGCAGCGGGAAGACCGCTATTACGGTCGTGAGATGGCCTCCTTCATTTTAGTTACAATGTGTTTCGGAATGGTGGTTGAGCTGTGGCCTGTCGTGGGTAATGTCGACCCTCATACGGTAATGCTACAGCTTAGGATACATTTCGTGGAACAAGCACACATATGGGAGCATGAGCTGATGGGAGATTTCCTCTCCATTAAGATGGAGGAGAAGTCTTCGCTCAATGACCACTTGGAGCGCATGCATGATGCGTACATGAGGCCAACATACTTCCTGGACAGCTGGATGACAAGGTCTTTTGCAAATGGCGTTGTGCTGCGGTCGCTGCCACCAAGCTACCGAGCACATGTCAGGACTTGCATCATGAGAGGCGATGCAGAAACACAGTATTTCTACAGGTTCATATCACATCTCAGGAATGTGGAGGCTGAACCGATTGCGGGAGAAGTCATCGATGACAAAGGTATATACTTGATATACAATTTTATAAATGTTATAATCTTGCAAACACATGTTGTAGTGTTAAGTATATTTGATACTTGTTCTGTTTTGCTAAAAACAGGTCCTTCTGCATAAAGGTACTTGCTGGAGAGGAGGTGACGTTGCGTGTTGATGGCGAGCATGATGATGATGGCCAATGACACTCTCCCTCAACATTTATCACTTATTTTATGTTTTTGGATAGTTATTGTAATCAAAAGATTGTGAACCTCTTTAGTGTGTCTCACACTTTGTGAGACGGTTATTCATATGAGCTTGTAACAAACAGTTGTTCCACTTTTATGAATGATTTCTATTTGTGTTCATATCTTGTTCGATTATGCGTGAATTATCCTGGTTTTGAAACTAATTGATAACACGTGAACATTTGTGAAATATTGAAATGCCTTGAAAAAGACCCAACTTAATGATATGTTCATTACCGAATGAAACCATTCTTTAAATTCAAAGTTATGTGATAATACGGAAAATACATTCGATTTCTCGTCACATATGAATCATGCCTAAGTTCGGCAAAATAACTTGAACACCGTGTATTACTTGAATACAAATTTTTTGATGAATTGTTAAAGAGAATACATATTCGATGTATTGTAGTTTAACAAAATGGTGATTATCACTATATGATTGTTTAAATGTGTAAAGAAGTTTACCAAAGGAAACATAAGTATGAATCTATTTGATATGATCAAATTATTTCATCAACCAAGGGTATTAAAGTTAAATGAGAATCTAATTACTATGATTTGCTCAATAGTAATGAAATTTGACTTTATAAGAATGGCATAAATAAAATTGTGGAATGCAATGCGTTTGAAATGTCAAAATGCAAAGCATCACAATATGATATTTGATATCAAGTGGGTGAATAGATGGCACCAAATAAATCGTTGTAGTGTAGATGTAAAAGAACATTTAGAAATAGTTAGCGCTCAATTAGAATATATAGTGAACCATGTGAATTCGTGAAAGTGGCTCCATATATAGTATGGATTATCGTGAAAGTTTTGGAGTTATTCGATGTAACCAAAACAATAGCGAATAAGTCCTTGTAGAGTATTCATTGGAAAACTTTGAATACGAAATCCATAGCTAGAACCAAAAGGAAAACAAAACTTGTATTGCTTGGATTTTGGTGCATTCTCAAGAAAGTTCACATTCACTGATATTTCTCGATTATGGAGCAAATGGAAGATAGTGAAAAACATGATGAGGATTCAAAACCTGCATCAGAGTGTTGAGAAGCGCAACAAAAGCATTCCTGAACGGTACTCTTCACAAAGGAAAGAATCAATGATAATGATCATTGTATTTTCCCCACTAGTGTTTTCACTACATGAAGTAGGATTCAAAATGTAGCCCATATATTGTATGGAGACATTTGTGAATCATTTGTCATGATTACCAGAATATGACATACCTACAAACTACTAAGGAAATAATGGTAAACTAAAATTATGAGAAATCCTAAAAGAAAAATTCACTTGAGATTAGAAAGCAAATTGTTGCTAAATCTTACAAGTAAAGGGGTTACTTGGATTTCCCAAATGACTGCAAAGCCACAGTGGAAAAATGGGTGAATGACAAAACTGTCAAGTATTGGACAAATTCAAATGAATTTGATTCAAGTGTGCTGAATGTCTAGTGGATTTAAAACTAGTAAAGTACTAGTATCTTATAAGTAAATCCCCAAGTTTGATATTTGATCAAAGGATTTTGAAGTCGTTCAAAATAGTGAGTGGATATGCAATTTGCATGAAATTGAGTGGGAGCTATGAAAGTCTTCCTAAAACAATATGTGAATAACATATTTTTGAGTGGGAGCAATATAAGTCTCAAATTCAAATATGTAGGAACATAGTTTGAGTAAGAGTAGTGACTCATACCCAAACATGTTGGGAACATATTTGAGTCTTAGAGGAGTGTTTCTTACGTGTGTATATGACACATTAAGAATAAAAGCGCAAGTACCGATAAATAATGATTTATAAGGAGTAGAAGTTGATAATAAGTTTATTATGATATTATGTAGTATTCCTTAAGGGATTCTGAAAAGAGTTTCGGAATAGGAGTTAGTTAAGGAACTGGTCCTTAATAACTCAAGTTAGGAATAGTATTAAGTTTAACATCAATGGTTAAAATAAAGAAAAGGATGATCATCATCCACTATGTTGAGACATAGGTTCTATCTTAGAAAACCATGATGATAACTTAACATAATATATGATCCAATAAGGAACGTTTGAAAAGTGATTAAGTTCGAATCACGGAACGTGGAACTAAGTTGTTTGTAGTGTCTAATAGAGAACTGTAGACATGTTTTTCCAAATCCATAAAGGATGACATATCTTAAAGCATAAAGGGTTATGTTATAAGGGAATATGTTGGAAACTCCTAAAATACCAACTAAAGTCAAGTAGGAAGCGAGGTGAACAAAAACATCGAAAGTTGCACATGGTGCACTCGTGTTTCGATAATTACATTTATAATAATAGATAAGGGTACCATCTAAAGTGATGTATAATGTTATGGTGGGGCTAGTTTGCTTTTAACATAGAATGATGTGTCCCAGGGCACATTGCCCATGAGAAAGCCCTCGAGGTTGATCTAAAGTCACTGTAGGCTCCTAGAATTCGGCCTCGTTCTGCTGCCATAGCGATGATGCATACACAAAGATGTTATCATGTGATGATAAAGTATTAATGTCAATCAAGGTGACATTATTAAGTTGCAAAGGATTTGGGACTGTAAGTACAAGACCAAGACTCAACCTCTTCCATGAGAAAGCATGTTCAGGCTACCGGGAAATATGTGCCAATGATTAAGAACAAATGCAACTAGTTTATTTGTACTCTTGTGCAACTGGGAGACTGTTGGAAATATGCCCTTGAGACAAATAATAATAAGGATTATTATCATATTTCATAAAGTTTATGATTAAGTTTTATATCATGCTATAACTGTATTGAAAGGAAACGTCAATACACGTGTGATATATAAACAACCAGGGGTTCCCGGTGAAACTCTAGTCACTGGTTCATTGGTCAATAGATGATCAAGGTTTCCTGATCATGTGGCATTTATGCCAGTTGGAAATGGAGTCAACTCATTCTAAGAATGAGATGATGAACCAATACCCAACCTAAACATCGTGACCCGATCATGTCATGAAGTTCAAGTTACGATGATTAGAATAGACCCTCGTAGACTATTCCTTAGACCGTGAGGCTATATCAATCAGTGTCTGCCGAGAGTGCTTAGATAGCATTAAACATCACTTGGTAATACAGTGACTATAAAGGTGTATTCAGGTATTTGGAGGAACAGTAGAGGCAATATATGTCAAGAGAGGGATTTGTCCATCCACGTGACGGAAAGATACTCGAGGGCCCACTCGAAGAAGTTATATCCAATAGCTGTGCAGCGTGTGATTTGATCACAGGGATATCACTTGTCGGAATGAGTCAAGTAACATTGTTCGGTAACGAGATTGAACACGACATGGTGATGTCATTGATCAGATCTCGGGAAATGCAAGTATCGAGAGACAAAAGGAATAAGACACGATTGTCCCGGTTCAAACGACGAAAGATCTTCGTGGAATGCACGAGGGTCACATGGCCATCCAGGTCCCTTTGTCGATCATTGTTCTAGGAGTGTCCCGACCATGTCTGGAGTGTTCCCGAATCATGGGGTATCATGCTTAAGGGCTTGATGATGCTTAGAGAGTGTTTATAGGATCGGTAGAATCACTGAAGAAGAGAAGAGAGAAACCCGGAAGGGTTTCGGTAAGTCCGGAGGATGTCCGGAGTGGAGATGGAAGGTGTTCCATAACCATGGAGATTGAATAATATGTGAATAAATGTTAAATATTGATTTAATCATTTATTCATAATTATTTAATAAAGAGAAAATCAATTAAAAGGTCAAAAGGCTTAATGGGCCAATTTCGGAGGGAGAAGGGCCCATGAGGGAAAGGCAAGAGGAGAGAGGAGGAAAGGGGGTGGCTGGCTGGGCCAAGCCACCCCCCCGCGCGGGGCCCACTAGGGATGGCCGACGACGCGCCCCCTCTCCCCCTCCTTTAGTCCCACCCTAGGACTTTGAGGGAGGTAGTACCTTCCCTCCCCCTATATATAGTGGGGGTATTTGGCTAGATAAATACACACAATATTCAATAAATGTTTCCTCACTTTTGGGGAGACCTCCAATTGATATTCTCTCTCTCCCATGACCGTGGTCCCAAGTTCGGACTGCACGAACGAGAGACATCTTCACCGCAGAGCGTCGTCGCGCTACGGGATTCGGATCCAGGAGCTCTAATTCCGCAACTGCTATTGGATCGGGGAAGCGGGAGTCATCGTCAGGCACCAGATACATGTAACTCCCTGATATCTACTTTCCCGAACACTTTTGCTATTGTTTCTTCTCTAAATTGTGTGATTTGGATACAACTAATGCGGACTAACGCTGTTTTCAACAAAATTGCTTTGGTGTCTCGTTTTTGTGCAGGAAATCAACTTTCAGGAAAAATCCCTGAAAATAACGCAAAACTCCTATTTTACCAGAAGACTCACGGAGCCAGAAGACGAGACGAAGAGGGGCCACGAGAGGCCCACACCACCTGGTCGCGCGGGCCAGCCTAGGCTGCGCCAGGGGTGGTGTAGCCGCCTCGAACTCCGCCTCAACCTCTCCTTTCGCCTATATAAGCCGTCTGACCTAAAAACAACGAGGGGTTCAACGTTTTTCTAGAGAGAGTTCTGTTGCGCCGCCACCACTAGAAACCGCGAATCGGAACCAGAAACTCTGTTCAGGCACCCTGCCGGAACGGGGAGCTAGAGGAGATCATCGCCATCATCATCACCAGCGCTTCTCCATCAACCATCCATGATTCCCCCATCCATCAGTGAGTAATCCCCCGCAGTAGGCTATGGGGATGGTAGGGATTGGATGAGATCGTTCATGTAATTGCATCAGATTGTTAGGGCATGGTGCCTAGTATCTATTGTTAGTGCTTTTTGACATTGCTACAACTTGTTATGCTTAATGCTTGTCACTAGGGCCCGAGTGCCATGATTTCAGATCTGAACATGTTATTGATTCATGAGGATATTATTGTTTATGATCTTACCTACGAGTTGTATAAACATATTGTTGTCCGGAACCTGAGGCCCCGAAGTGATAGAAATCGGGATAACTAGAGGTGATGGCTATGATATGAGGATCACATGTGTTCACGGAGTGTTAATGCTTTGCTCCAATTCTCTATTAAAAGGAGCACCTTAATTGCCTGTAGATTCCCTTGAGGCCCCGCTGCAACGGGCTGGCAGGACAAAAGATGTTGTGCAAGTTCTCATTGCGAGCATGTATGACTATATATGGAACACATGCCTATGATTATTTAGTATTTGGATGCTTTATCTTATTTATCTACAAATGCCCTATATCTTGATTGTTACATGCATTGTCTTGTCCATGCAACGCCCGTCCATCCATCCCTATGCCTACCGCATTTTAATCCTAGTGTTTACTGCAATTGTTACTACTCTCTTTATTTTACTACTGCTATTACTTTGCTATTGCTACTACAAAACCGTTGCTACTAATAAACTACTACGAGCAAGATTGTTTCCAGGTGCAGATGAATTGATAACTCAGTTGTTAAGGCTTATAAATATTCTTTGGCTCCCCTTGTGTCGAATCAATAAATTGGGTTTTACTGCCTTCGAAGACTGTTGCGATCCCCTATACTTGTGGGTCATCAAGACTATTTTCTGGCGCCGTTGCCGGGGAGCATATCTCTATTTATAAGGTTCACTTGGAATCACTATTGTTCGCTGCTATCTGTTCTTCATGGGTAAAACTCGTGATGAAAAAGTTCGTATATTACCATCCACTACTAGGAGAGGTATAGTTCGGAACACCTCAGTTGCTCTAGATTCACCATCTGTGATGAGTAAGCTCCTTACACCACCACCACATACACATGCTACACATACTGCTACTTCTACTGAATCTAAAATTGCTTCTAATACTTATGATACTACTTCTACTGTGCTTGATAAGAGTGGTTCATTAGGTCCTTTCCTAGATGCTACAATTGCTAGAACTATAGTTTGAAACACTGAAACTCCTAATGAAGATACTGCTACACCTGTTAGTTCACTTGAGTCTATAGAGAGGTATGATCTTGATGACGGTTATATTGAAATGACTGATGAATTTATTGAAGAATGTCGAAACACTCATGATGCAAGTGCTATTAAGAGTCTTCTTGGGAGACGTACTGTTAGACCTAAATTATCTCCTAATGCTAAGTTTGCTACATCTCCCATAAACATTAAAGATAAGGATTATGATTTCTCTCTTGATTTATCTTACATAACCATTGTTGAGAAAGAACCTTTTTGTGGGACTAAAAATGAAAGTGTTGTAGCACATATGACTGAGCTTTCTACCATGAGTGGCTTATTTTCGGATGATATTAAGATGCACACCTACTTTGTTGCTAAATTTTTCCCTTTTCACTGAAAGGAGAAGCTAAAGCTTGGTTTAATAATTTACCTCCTGGATCTATTGATAGCCCTGATTGCTTGATTGATATTTTCTTTCAGAAATATTTCCCTCCTAGTGCTCGACATGCCATTTTGTAGGAACTTTTCGATTTTAAAAAGGGAGAAGAGGAGAAATTGCCTGAATCATGGGCAAGGTTTTGTGCTTTAATTCACGTACATCCTGGATGTCCATTACCTAAAAATGAGCTCCTTGATATATATTATAATGGACTTACTGATGAATCTAGGACATACCTAGATAGTTTTGCTGATTGTGTTTTCAGGAAGAGAACTCCCAAAGAAGCTGAGGAATTAATGGCTAAAATAAGCAAGAATTATGATGACTCAACACCTGAGTCAACTACAGCTGAGCCAATTGTGCCTGGGCCAACACCAACACCAAAAAAGAGGGAGTGATTGAACTAAATGATGAAGTGATGAAGGAAGCTTAGAAATGTCTCAAGGAGAAGGGTATTAAAGCTAAAGATGTGAAGAATTTACCTCCTATAGAAGAATTATGCAAGCCAATCTCCCACTCATCCACTATTGAGGTACACTCTCTCCAACATTTTGATGAAGGTGATATTCCTTATTCTAAACCTCCTGATCAATGCTTAGAAGAGTTTGATATCTTTGTTGTTAAGCAAGATAATTTCAATAAGAGAGTGCATAATCATTTAATGGAAAACTCTAGAGCTATTAATCAGTTAAAAGATATTGTGGAAATAACCTCAAATGATGTTAAAATGCTTGTTAAACACTTCCAAATGGTTCAAACTCAAATTGATGAGCTTACTAAAGTACAAAAAGATTTGTTAGTTAATGCTTCTAAAGAAAAACATGCTTATGAAATTAGGACTAGGAGTGGTGCTTCCACTCAGGATCCTCTATATCCTGAAGGACATCCTAAAAGAATTGAGCATGATTCTCAACAAATTAAAAATAGTGGTACTTCCTCTAAGAGAAAGAAAAAGAAACATAAAACAATTGAAGAATCTTCTGAACCTGCTAAAGATCCTAATAGTATATCTATTTCTGATGTTGAAACTGAAAGTGGTAATGATAATAATGAAGCTCCTGATAAAGAAGAAATTTAAGAAGAACCTGAAAGGCACACTAAGAATACTAAATACACTAAGGAAGATTTTGTTGCTAAGAAACATGGTAGTGAAAGAGAGCCTTAGGTCCAAAAACCAATGCCTTTTCCTGATAAGAAACACAAGTCAAAGGAAGAAAAACACTATAACAAGTTTTGTGAGTGGATGAAACCTTTATTTTTGCAAATCCCTTTGACTGATGCTATTAAATTGCCTCCTTATTCAAAGTATACGAAGGATATTGTCTCTAATAAAAGGAAGATTCCTAATGAGGAAATTTCTACTTTACTTGCTAGTTATTCCTTCAATGGTATGGTTCCAAAGAAACTTGGAGACCCAAGGATTCCAACTATTCCTTGTTCTATTAAAAATAATTATGTTAGAACTGCTTTGTGTGATTTGGGAGCAGGAGTTAGTGTTATGCCTTTTTCCCTCTACAAGAGACTTCAACTAGAAAAATTGATACCAACTGATATATCTTTGTAAATGGCTGATAAATCTACTACTATTCCTATTGGTATTTGTGAGGTTGTTCATGTTCAAGTGGCTCATAATTGTTTGATATTAACTAACTTTGTTGTGCTTGAAATGCCCGAAGATGATAATATGTCTATTATTCTTGGGAGACCTTTTCTTAATACTGCAGGGGCTGTCATTAACTATAATCAAGGAAAGGTAACTTTTAATGTTGATGACAAGGAGCATACTGTCTATTTCCCAAAGAAGATTGATAAGACTTATGGCCTAAATTCAATTGAAAATATTAAGGGCATCCAAGTTGGAGAAATATATTGTCCCATACTACAAGAAAATTATGAAACTATTATGATTGGGACTATTGCTATCCGGGTTGAGGTAACATAATCATTTAGTGGAATGCAAAGTTTTGTTTCGTATAAAATTGTTTTGGTAACAAGACATGGTCAACCTTGTTAACAAAGGGATTTTAATGAATAAAACAATGTTTTCACCGTGATTATCCTTGCTCACTTTTACTTTATCCTTTTTAATTTCTGTTTTCACTTTGTTTACTTTTTTATTGCTAGTTTCTTGCATATTAGAGTGTCTTAGAACTCCTAAAGTTTTAGTTTTTTTTGCATCATTCCAAAATCATATTTCTGATAAAAAATCATTCATCAATACCTGAAAATTGCTCGAAAATAAAGCTTCTCGAAAAATTCCAGAAAATTCATATTAAATTTTTACGCCAAAATTAGGGCAGAGAGGTACCTGGAGTGACCAGAGGGCCCCACCAGGCAGCCACACCACCTGGTGGCGTGGCCACACCAGGGGCGCGCCTGACCATGGTGTGGGCCACGCCTGGCTCTCCACTTATTCTCCTACCTGCCACTCCTTTCTCTTTCCCGAGAAAACACCATTTCATTGCTCAAACCCGTGTTCTTGCTGTTCTTGCTCGCGATTTTCAATCTCCTTGCTCAGCCCATATTTGCTACTAAGATTTGGAGCAATTATTCTCCGGTATGTGAATCCTCCACTTGTCCAAGTAGATTTGTGATTAGTGGATTATATCTTGAGTATTTTGCTACTATAGGTGGCAGGTTATGTGAGCTTGCATGCTTGTTCTATGCTTAGATAAATTGTTTTGATGCATGTTTAGCCTTCTTGCAAGTCCCTATAAGTAGTTCCTCTCATTATGTAATCACCTTGCAATCACTTGTGATGGTTATCTAAAATTTTAGATAAAAATATGAATGAACACCAACTCAACCAACATGAATTGAGGGTGCCCGAGGTCATGAAAGTTCACCGTGAGGAAGAAGTTTTCCCTTCTATTTATCCATGCCTCAAATTCATGAGGGCTACAGGGATTTCTCAAGATTTCCATACTCTAATTTCTAATGCAGGATTGGAGCATTTCGTGGGAGATGAACCTTACAATATGTGACACTGACTATGTCTGTGGTGCAGGATTTTTGATTTAGTTGGTCCTTGCCTAACCCCATGGTTCATTACAAAATTTACAATGTGGCTGTCGACCTCCCTTTTGATGATTTTTGTGCAGCTATTATAGTATCACAGTGGGGTTCGCGTGAGTGGATTAGAGAGCAGCCTACACCACTCGTGGACTTGTATGCAGAGATTTGCCAAGGGAGCAGCTTCTCAAAGGAGAGTGGTAAAATTCATAATATTCATCTCCCATCTATTCAATATTTTGCCTACTTTATTGCCAAGTGCGTTCTTGCTAGGAAAACTGTTAGTAAATTATCTTCATATGATCTAGATTTTATCTTAGCTGCCTTGAAACGAGATAGGACTTATAACTTGGCTGCTTTGATAGCTTTCCGTCTTGCTGCTAACCGCGAGAAAGGTGGAATTTGTGGAGGCCTCATCGCCTCTCGTTTATTAGCTTTGCATGGTGTAGCGCCCCATCATTCAGACTTACAGTTTCCCATAGAGAGGCTTGATCTTAATTCCATGATACAACATAAATTTGTTTCTTCTTGGGCTAATTTGAGTGATTTATCTTATGAAATAACTTTCTCAAGAGTGGATGGAGAGGAGGTAAGTCTGAGCGAGTGGTTCTTTTTCCTGCGTCTGCTTTGTTTAACCTTGATAATAGGGTAGGATGGTCACTCACGGAGGAAGAGCTCGACACATATTTGGAGGAGCTCTCCCAACAAGAGCATAATGTTGGAAGGGAGGCCGAGGACAATTCGGTCCAGCCCTCCAACAAGGGGGAGTCTTCATACCAGCAGCCTGCCTATGATTGGGGAGCTTCTTCTTCTTTTTCACAAGGGCCTGAGTATGATCATTCTCACGATGACCTGCCGGCTTGGAGTTCCTACCCGCGTTGGGATTGATCACCACTTAGGCCAAAAGCCTAAGCTTGGGGGGAGGTATACCAACATCACACTCATCTACATATCTTATTCTGTCAGTACCTTGTATATCCATGTTTCACTTTCTTTTTAGTTTTGTTCTCGCTTTATTTATGCTTTCCAAAACATGAGAAGACCAAAAATATTTTTGTTATTTATCTTTGTTTGCTTCTTTATCTTTTAGCCTTGGTTTGCTTCATCCTTTTTAGCTTTTATTTGATTATTCGAAAAAACCCAAAAAGATTTTGCTTTGTTTGCTCTTTCCTTCGGGTCTTGTCTTTAAAAAATCAAAAACCCAAAAATATTTGTTGTTCTTCTCTGGTTTTGTAAAGTTTGTTGCAGGGTTCAGCGGTCCTCGTTGACTCCTTGGAGTTTGGTTTTATCTTATTATTCAAGTCACACAAGTGAAAGGCAATGATGATTTATGACAACTCGAGGTGTGGTAAGAGCTGGTATGAACTCTATTTGTTTTCATTTTTGTACATATACTCATCATTGTGGGCATGCTTAGTCTGTTCATGTAAGGTGTATTTTATTTAATGGATGCTTAGTAGTTCTTGATTCCTTATGATTAGTTCCAATCCACTAATAGTTTGTAACATGCCATATAAATGTTTGCTTGCATTGTTCTATTCATAACTTGGTATGACATTGTGGTATCCTCCTATGAATTCTTTATTTGAATCGACTTGGCACATGCTCATGCATGCATATGACTAAACAAAAAGTCAGTTAAGCCTCAATGATTTATTTTGCCTCAGAGTTCTTGTGTCACTTTTATGCCACTATTAACTTTGTTTTGTCGCAAGCATGATTATGACAGTTACTGCTCTCTCGATTTTCGCTCCCTTTCTATTGCTAGCCTTCACCCGCACTGAGTATAAGCTTTACTCATGCATCCAACTCCCCAAAACCAAAGTTGTCAAAAAGAGTCCACCATATCTACCTATTAGCTTCATTGCTATTCCTTGCATATTTATTATGCTTTGTTTTCTTCCAAATAAAAATGTTTGTTGGTTATGTGAAAATTAGTGATTAAAGCTCTCACAAACTTGATGGCACACTTTATTTTCTTGCACTTAATAAACCTGAACCATTGCGTCCATCTATGTTGTGTATATGCTTGCACTTTATAAGTTGAGAATTAGCAGAACCATGTACTATGGGGAACGCTTTCAACATTGCACTTATTATTCAATTGATATCATGTTCTTTTGTTTATGGATCCCGGCGGTGTGAAATAATAGGGGAGCTTGTAAGATCATGGAGTTTGTATGTGTGTTAGAGAAATGCCTGGGCGGCTAGCCTAAGCCATGCCTAATCATGGTGGAAACTTGCAGCATAACCATAGTGGGCATTCTGTGAAGCATCCTCAATAAAAACCTATGCAAATAGCAAATAAAAAGATCGCTGAGATGCTCATTGTCTGTTGCCTTGTCATTTTGATATGGGGTAGCTTATATATCATGGGCCAAGGGGTACCCCATTGGTGGTTCTCCATGATACACATGTACTTACAATGACAAGAACTTACTCATGACTAAAGTTGAGTAGCATGAAGTTCGGTACTCGTAGGCAAGGGGCATGAGATTTTCGACTTATAACTTGTCAAGCATATCCTCATATTTGTTCACTTTAACCTTAATCACCTTAAGATGCTTATGATAGGGGCAATGAGAGCTCAAATCTAATGAGTACCATACTTTCAAGATTTGGAAGCCTTTCAAACTTTTAAAATCGTTTCTTTCATTTTTATGTCAAATCACCATTTATCCTCTAAGCAACTTCTCGAGAGCATAGCTGTCATTCTTAGTAATAATGTGCTTGGCCCAAAACACGGTTAATTGTGACATAACTTTGACGCTTGTATCTTTGATATTTTTATTTCTAGTCTTCACTTAAACTTCAGAGGTGCCTTGTCATATATGTTTTGCTCCAAAAAGAAAGGCAAGCGAGATACCACTTTATCATATCCTCTTATGAGCATTACAATCCTGCATATGCTTATGTGCCATGTTTCTTATTATTATTGGGTTGGAACCTCTTCATAGCTTGCGTGACTACTGGGTAAACTTATTTGCATACTCTTTTATTATGAATAGCCTAAGTATTTGATCATATGCTGAGAATATATACATCTTATGAAGCAAATGTGTTCGTGAAAGTTTCTTTTATCGCACTCAGTTTTCAACTGAATTGCTTGAGGACAAGTAATAAGCTAAGCTTGGGGGAGTTGATATGTCCAAAACATATCTACTTTACCGAACACTTTTGCTATTGTTTCTTCTATAAATTGTGTGATTTGGATACAACTAATGCGGACTAACGCAGTTTTCAGCAGAATTGCTTTGGTGTCTCGTTTTTGTGCAGGAAATCAACTTTCAGGAAAAATCCTGAAAAATATCGCAAAACTCCTATTTTACCAGAAGACTCACGGAGCCAGAAGACGAGACGAAAGGGGCCACGAGGGGCCTGCACCACCTGGCCGCGCGGGCCATGCCAGGCCGTGCCAAGGGGTGGTGTGAACACCTCGGGCTCCGCCTTGACCTCTCCTTTCGCCTATATAAGCCCTCTGACCTAAAAACAACGGGGGGTTCAATGTTTTTCCAGAGAGAGTTACACTGTGCCGCCACCAACAGAAACCGCGATTCGGAACCAGAAACTCCGTTCTGGCACCCTGCCGGGATAGGGAACTGGAGGAGATCATTGATGGCTCTGTGTATGGCGCCCAGAAAAATGCTTGATAGCGATGTTGATGTAGAGCTCGTTGGGAACTCCAAGAGGAAGGTATGATGAGCACAACAGCAAGTTTCCCTCAGTATGAAACCAAGGTTTAATCAAACCAGTAGGAGCAAGGAAACACCCCAAAGGTGTTACTAGCTGAGCTTTGGCAGGGCGCACTACCGGTACTAGTAGCAACGTGGAGACCTGCACAACACAACCACAGAACTTTGTCCCCAACTTGCGATGAGGTTGTCAATATCACCGTGTTTTGCTAAAAACAAAGGATTAAACATATCGAATGGAAAGAAGTAAAAGTTTGCAGAAAGTAAACACAAAGAAGTAAACAGTTTGTAGATTGAATGTAAAAGACAAGGACCGGGATCAATAGTTCACTAGAGGCGGCTCTCCTTAGATAGATAACATGCTGGGTGAACAAATTACAGCGGGGCAATTGACAAACACCGAGAAAGCAATACATGCATATACTAATCATCTTGACTCATTTGAGACTTGATTGGGCATTACAACATTATACATAGACCGCCATCCAACTGCATCTATGACTAATAATCCACCTTCAGGTTATCATCCGACCCCCCTCCAGTATTAAGTTGCAAGCAACAGATTATTGCTTTACGAACTGCGTGTAAAGTAAACAGTACTATTGTTCTATGAACAAAGGATTGTTGTTTTCTCCCTAGTAGCAACAACACATCTAGTACCTTAGAGATTTCTGTCACTTCCCCAGATTACAAGAGGCATGAACCCACTATCGAGCATAAATACTAACTCTTGGAGTTGCTAGGATCTACTTGGCCAAGATAGCTACTAACAACGGAAAGCATGCAAGATCACAAATAACAAAGACATGATAGAATCAATAATCAATCTGAAATAGCATCTCAATATCCATCGGATCCCCACAAACACAACATGTAGAATTACAAATAGATGATCTTGATCATGAACGGAGCTCACAAGATCTAGACATGAAAGCACAAAGGAGGAGAACCAGCCATCTAGCTACTACATGGATCCGTAGTCCAAGGATGAACTATTCACGCATCACACCAGAGGCTTGCATGGTGATGAAGAAGGCCTCCAGGGTGAATTCCCCTCTCCGGCAGGGTGCCGGGAAGAGCTTCAGATCCCTCCCGATCTAGGGATGGAGATGACAGCGGCTACAGACTCTTTCGTGGATTTTTTGATAGGGCTCTTAGGGTTTACGTCCCGAGGGCAATATATAGTCGGAAGGAGAGGCCGACGGGGTGCCGGGAGCGGCCACACCACCCCCTGGCGTGGGCCAGGCCTAGCCGCGCGACCAGGTGGTGTGGTGGCCCCTGGCCCCTCTCCGTCTCGTATTCTGGCACTTGATGACATCCGAAAAATAGGCACTTTGGCTTTTGTCCCGTCCAATTCCGAGAATATTCATTTTCTGACTTTCCTGGAACCAAAAACAGCAGAAAACAGGCAGCTGGCACTGTGGCTCTTGTTAATAGGTTAGTCCAAGAAATCATATGAAAAGTACTCCAAAGTTGGAACAAAACACAAGAAAGTGGATAAAACCAAGCATGGAACATCAAAAATTATAGATACATTTGCAATGTATCAACATCCCCAAGCTTAACTCCTGCTCGTCCTCGAGTAGGTAAGTGATAAAAAGAAAGAATAATTTTTGAGGTGACATGCACCATCAAAGACTTGATCAAAGTATTTGTAAAACATTCAAAGCTGGGATCATAGTACTTCAATCATAACATGAAAGACAAAGTTCTAGCAATAAGCAAAGAAACTATGATGCAACATGAAAAGGCACAAACAAAAGATTCATGAATAACAATGCTTTGCAAGACGTTTGTTTGTTTCACATAAAGAAAACATAGCATAATAGCATTCAGCTTATCCCTCATAGAGTAGCAAATGTAAATGCATAGGACACCTTCTAAGTTCATAAGAGTGACTAGATACAATAGTTTAAAACAAGCCATAACAAGATATGAATCAATCAACTAGTCTTGGGACAATGCACATAGAACTAAGAATGGCCACTATGCTCTCAAAGTAGGTGCATAAAGATAGAAGGTGGAGACTCAATATAATGGTGGAAGAAAGGCCTTTGTAAAAGGAAGTAGGGATTCAAGTCTCATAAAGAGCTTCCAAAAATTATGGTACTTATAGCTTTCAGCTCTCATTGCCCCTATCATAAGCATCTTGAAGTGATTAAGGTTAAAGTGAACAAACTATGGTGTACATGCTTGACGAAGTATAAGTTAGAAATCTCATGTCCCTTGTATACGAGGGTCGCTCCTCATGCTACTCAAGTTTAGTCACCGGTAAGTTCTTGTCATCGTAAGTACATGTGTATCATAGAGAACCGCCAATGGGGTACCCCTTGCCCGATGATACGGAAGAATCCCCATATCAAAATGACAAGGCAAGCAGACAACGAGCATCTCAGCATTCTTCTTATTTACCATGGGAATATGGTGCTTTTTTTCTCTCTTTCCTCTTTTCATAGTATCTCTTTTTCTCTCAATATAGGACTCTTTTTTTTAAGAAGAATGCTTCATACACATCTCATTATGGTTACGCTGCAGGTTTCCACCATGTCAGCATGGATTAGACCAGCGGCCCAGGCGTTTCTCTAACACATATACATAACTCCATGGACTTACAAGCTCCCCTTTCATTTCACACCGACGACATCCATATACAAAAGAGCATGATATCAACTAGGTACAAGTACCAAGTGCAATGTTGAAAGCGTTCCCCATGAAAGCATGGTTCTGCTAATTCCCAACAAATAATTGCAAGCATATACAACATAGATGACACAATGGTTCAAGTTTATTAAGGGCAAGAAAAGTAAAGTGTGCCATCAAGTTCGTGAGAGCTTTAATCACTAGTTTTCTCATAACAAATTTAATTTGGAAGGTTGATGGATCAATGCACGACGCCCAAAAAAGTGTTGATGCTTCGTGGTTGATGTAGAGCTCGTTGGGAACCCCAAGAGGAAGGTATGATGAGCACAGCAGCAAGTTTCCCTCAGTTATGAAACCAAGGTTTAATCGAACTAGTAGGAGCAAGGAAACACCCCAAAGGTGTTACTAGCAGAGCTTTGGCAGGGCGCACTACCGGTGCTAGTAGCAACGTGGAGACCTACACAACACAACCACAGAACTTTGTCCCCAACTTGCGATGAGGTTGTCAATCTCACCGTGTTTTGCGGAAAACAAAGGATTAAACGTATCGAATGAAAAGAAGTAAAAGTTTGCAGAAAGTAAACACAAAGCAGTAAAAGATTGTAGATTGTATGTAAAAGACAAGGACCGGGATCCATAGTTCACTAGAGGTGGCTCTCCTTAGATAGATAACATGCTGGGTGAACAAATTATAGCGGGGCAATTGACAAACACCGAGAAAGCAACAAATGCATATACTAATCATCTTGACTCCTTTGAGACTTGATTGGGCATTACAACATAATACATAGACCGCCATCCAACTGCATCTATGACTAATAATCCACCTTCAGGTTATCATCCGAACCCCCTCCAGTATTAAGTTGCAAGCAACAAATTATTGCTTTACGAACTGCGTGTAAAGTAAACAATACGATTGTTCTATGAACAAAGGATTGTTGTTTTATCCCTAGTAGCAACAGCACATCTAGTACCTTAGAGATTTCTGTCACTTCCCCAGATTACCAGAGGCATGAACCCACTATCGAGCATAAATACTAACTCTTGGAGTTGCTAGCATCTACTTGGCCAAGATAGCTACTAACAACGGAAAGCATGCAAGACCAAAAATAACAAAGACATGATAGAATCAATAATCAATCTGAAATAGCATCTCAATATCCATCGGATCCCCGCAAACACAACATGTATGATTACAAATAGATGATCTTGATCATGAACGGAGCTCACAAGATCTAACATGAAAGCACAAAGGAGGAGAACCAGCCATCTAGCTACTACATGGATCTGTAGTCCAAGGATGAACTACTCACGCATCACACTGGAGGCTTGCATGGTGATGAACAAGGCCTCTAGGGTGAATTCCCCTCTCCGACAAGGTGCCGGGAAGAGCTTCAGATCCCTCCCGATCTAGGGATGGAGATGACGGCGGCTACAGACTCTTTCGTGGATTTTTGATCGGGTACTTATGGTTTTCGTCCCGAGGGCAATATATAGGCGGAAGGAGAGGCCGAGGGGGTGCCTGGGCTGGCCACACCACCCCCTGGCGCGGGCCAGGCCTGGCCGCACGGCCAGGTGGTGTGGCCGCCCTCTGGCCCTTCTCCGTCTCGTATTCTGGTACTTGATCCCTTCCGGAAAATAGGCACTTTGGCTTTTGTCCCGTCCAATTCCGAGAATATTCATTTTCTGACTTTCCTGGAACCAAAAACAGCAGAAAAGCAATGTATGCACCGTGGCTCTTGTTAATAGGTTAGTCCAAGAAATCATATGAAAAGTACTCCAAAGTTGGAACAAAACACAAGAAAGTGGATAAAACCAAGCATGGAACATCAAAAATTATAGATACATTTGCAATGTATCAAAGGTAAACAAAAGCATGAATATACTTGGAATAACATAACCTAGTTGGTAGGTATGGTGGACTCTTTGGAATAACTTGGTTTAAGGAGTTGGATGCATGAGTGGAACTCATACTTTGTTGTGGAGGCTAGCAAAAGACTGGGAGCGACAAACTAAGAGAGCAATAATGGCCATAATCATGCAGAGCGACAAAACATCACTGATCAAAGCATAAAGTGTTACTATAAGTTGAAAACTAAAGGATCATAATGGCTATGGTGACTTGAGATAGTCATAACAAGGTGTGAGCATGTGCCAAGTCAACCCAAATAAAGCATCAAAGGAGAATACCACTATACTATGCTTTAATATGCTAAAACAACGCATGATTCATCCAAGGCACATTAAGCAATCTCAATTGTTTATAACAAGTCATGCTACAACAAAGAATACTAAGCATAAATCCAAAACAATATCAAGCATGGCATGACAAAGCATAGCCACAGTCAAAAACGAGCTCTTTTTACCACATAAGCATGAACTTTCCTACTCTTTTCCAAACCAAACCAAACTATTTGCAAACCAATGTATGAAAGAGGGGGTCCAACCAATTTATTCAGAAAACTAAGCAAACCAAGCAAACTAAAAACCAAAACGAAAATGAAAAAGAAGACGCTCCAAGAACAACACAATTGTGCATGAGACAATAAAAATGAAGCGTTTGGAAGAAACCTAGGATTTTTATTGATGAAGAAGGGGATGCCTTGGGCATCCCCAAGCTTTGACGCTTGTACTTCTTGGATATTTCTTGGGGTGACACGCGTGGAATCTCCAAGCTTGAGTTTTAGTCCATCCTTCATCTCATTACTCATTTCTTCCATACACCTGAAATTTTTCCTTTATACAAAACTTCACACAATCTTTAATAGCAACATTAGTGCACTCAAGATAAATAAGTCTTAAGGTTCAGTTCTAACACCAAATAAACTTCCATTAGAACACTAGCTACTGTATAACTTCCCTCAAAAAGCTCAATTCCCCAAAAGAACTTAAAAAGGAACCAACAAGAAGCAAATGCAGAAAATGGCAGAAATCTGTCAAAACAGACCAGCAGGTAAAGACGAATTTTTTCGAAGACCTTCTGTTACTCAAATCAAAAAGTGCTGAACTAACGAAAGTTAGATAACAATCGGATTCAGAAGCACAAAAATTCACGCCTGAAAAAGACATTCAGAGATTTTACACGAATTTTTACGGTGAAGCATAAAAATCTGTTTCGGCACAACAACTTTCCCAATCATTACTTCTCTCTCATTAGAGGTTACTCTTGGCACAAAAAGCAAATAAAAAGGATAAGGAGAGTTTATTACCGAAGTAATAACTTCCAAGACTCATCTAAAAATTTTGGGTTATCTCGCAATAAGTACTTTTCTTTAACGCCTTTAAGTTAGGCATAAGAAGCAAGAAAGAATCAAGTGTTCTCAAATGAAGAAGCATTAAGATCAATACCAGAAATATTTTCAACAAGGCAAGGTATATCATCCAAATAAGTTATAGACGGTCCTCTCTCAATGCTCTTAGGTTCACTATTCTCATCAAAAGGGTTTGCAGGAACAATCCAATCAAGATTCTTTTCTATGGCATCATGTATTGCTACTAGTTTAAAGGGTATTGGTATCCTAGGTTCCTCCCCATTAGGTTCAGTTTTGTTCATCTTTCCTTATGTACCAACAACATCTACACATGAGCCTAGCATATTGAAACGTTCAAAGACTTTTCTAGCTTCCTTGGCAACATCATAGAACTCCTTAAACAAAATTTATAGAATAAAATACCTCTTTTCAGGGTCCTCAATTTCTTTAAGCTTAAGAAACATTACTTGCATTAAGGGTTGAGGTTAACAAACCTAGCTTCTAACATGTGAATTAAAGAAGCTGCAGCAATCTCATAGTTTGGAGCAAGTTCTGCAAGGGATCTATCCTCAGTATCTTCATGCTTACTAACATGATTAAAGAATTCTTCAATATTATCTTTCCCAATTATAGAACCACTACCAATTGAAAGGTCTTTCAAGGTGAATTTAGGGATCAACATGGTGAGCTAAGCAAGAGGTGACAACTAAAGGAGACTTAATAATTTTTTTTGTGTGTTTTGGATATAAGAAAGCAAACTAGTAAAACTATTTTTTTTGTGTTTTTGAAAACAAAACAAGCAAACAAAGCAAAAAGAAACAAAGAAAAACAAAAATAACAAAGTAAAGAGACTGGTTATGAGGGACTCCCCTTGTGAAGATGTCCTTGACTCGCCGAAGAATCTGGAAAAAATGCTTGATGGTTACTGTGCCGAGATGGCGCCTAAAATGCTTGATGGCAGTGTTGATGTAGAGCTCGTTGGGAACCCCAAGAGGAAGGTATGATGAGCACAGCAACAAGTTTCCCTCAGTATGAAACCAAGGTTTAATCGAACCAGTAGGAGCAAGGAAACACCCCAAAGGTGTTGCTAGCATCTACTTGGCCAAGATAGCTACTAACAACAGAAAGCATGCAAGATCACAAATAACAAAGACATGATAGAATCAATAATCAATCTGAAATAGCATCTCAATATCCATCGGATCCCCGCAAACACAACATGTAGAATTACAAATAGATTATCTTGATCATGAACGGAGCTCACAAGATCTAGACATGAAAGCACAAAGGAGGAGAACCAGCCATCTAGCTACTACATGGATCCGTAGTCCAAGGATGAACTACTCACGCATCACACCAGAGGCTTGCATGGTGATGAAGAAGGCCTGTGGTGAATTCCCTCTCTGGCAGGGAAGAGCGAGCTTCAGATCCCTCCCGATCTAGGGATGGAGATGATGGCGGCTATAGACTCTTTCGTGTATTTTTTGATCGGGCTCTTAGGGTTTACGTCCCGAGGGCAATATATAGTTGGAAGGAGAGGCTGAGGGTGCGGGGCGCCACCACACCTGCATGGGCCAGGCCTGGCTTGCCAGGGTGTGGTGGCCCCTGGCCCCTCTTCGCCTCAGATTCTAGCACTTGATGACATCCGAAAATAGGCACTTTGGCTTTTGTCCCGTCCAATTCCGAATATTCATTTTCCGACTTTCCCGAACCAAAACAACAGAAAACAAGCAGCTGTAATCGTGGCTCTTGTTAATAGGTTAGTCCAAGAAATCATATGAAAAGTACTCCAAAGTTGGAACAAAACACAAGAAAGTGGATAAAACCAAGCATGGAACATCAAAAATTATAGATACATTTGCAATGTATCAATCATCGCCATCATCATCACCAACGCTTCTCCATCAACCATCCCTGTTTCCCCCATCCATGAGTGAGTAATCCCCCATGGTAGGCTATGGGGATGGTAGGGATTGGATGAGATCGTTCATGTAATTGCACTAGATTGTTAGGGCATGGTGCCTAGTATCTATTGTTAGTGCTTTTTGACATTGTTGCAACTTGTTATGCTTAATGCTTGTCACTAGGGCCCGAGTGCCATGATTTCAGATCTGAACCTGTTATTGATTCATGAGGATATTATTCTTTATGATCTTACCTGCAAGTTGTATACACATGTTGTTGTCCGGAACCCGAGGCCCCGAAGTGATAGAAATCGGGATAACTAGAGGGGATGGCTATGATATGAGGATCACGTGTGTCCACAGAGTGTTAATGCTTTGCTCCGGTGCTCTAATAAAAGGAGCATCTTAATTGCCAGTAGATTCCCTTGAGGCCCCGCTCCAACAGGCTGGCAGGACAAAAGATGTTGTGCAAGTTCTCATTGCGAGCACGTATGACTATATATGGAACACATGCCTATGATTATTTAGTACTTGGATGCTTTATCTTAGTTATCTGCAAATGCCCTATATCTTGATTGTTACATGAATTTTCTTGTCCATGCAATTCCCGTCCATCCATCCCTATGCCTACCGCATTTTAATCCTACTGTTTACTGCAATTGTTATTACTTTCTTTATTTTACTACTGCTACACCAAAATGTTGCTACTGATAAACTACCGTGAGCAAGATTGTTTCCAGGTGCAGCTGAATTGACAACTCAGTTGTTAAGGCTTATAAATATTCTTTGGCTCCCCTTGTGTCGAATCAATAAATTGGGTTTTACTTCCTTCGAAGACTGTTGCGATCCCCTATACTTGTGGGTCATCACTCCCCGCGAGGTGTCACACTTGAGGCACTCAAGTCGTTGGAGCCACAAGAGCGCAAGGACTTCATCATGACCTTGAGGTCGGCTTCGGCTCGTCTACATCAACCACGCTCTCCTGAGCATTGACAATGCTTTTCGGTCTTCAAGGGCAAGTTCGTGAAAAGCCCCTCCCGTTACTGCATTACTAATAGATAGGTCCTGGCAACATTAGGGGTTCAGGGGCGTAGGGTAAAATTTTATTGTTTTCATACGCGAAACCCCTACACTTCGGATCCTCGGGATCAGGGTCTTCAAATTCGTGAAGAAGGCCTTGATGTTCCGGCGTCACCAGATCCGTGAAGAAGATGTCTTCAATTCCCAACCATTGTATCCGTGTCGATGGTCTTGTGGTACCATCTAGTCTGTGAAGGAGATCTTGTCGCTCAAGGTTCATGTCGGAGAACTTGAGGTCTTGCGGCTTCGATGGTCGGTGTCAAACTCGGGCTTGGGTTGGTGTGGGTGGTCTTCGGATGCACTTATATGATGCAGAGATCTTGATAGTCAATGAGGATATTGTTTGAGGTTCGGGTAATGTGAGTGTAGATCTCTGACATGGTCTTGACACAAAAAACACACAAGCATACACACCGTCTGAGGTGCAGCTAGGCAAAATGACAGAAGGTTGCCTGCAAATGCCTCCTTGCAGGCTGAGCTTGACTTGGAGGCACTAACGCCGGGGATGGTCGGTACGGAGAGCTAAAACGCGTGGTCGGGGATGAGGGTCGGTGAGCTCTATAGAGGGAAGGACTGTGCGGCACGAGGACGATGGGGAAGAATGGCTCGGCGGGTGGCATGGCGTCCGTGCCAGCGATGTGGTGTCCAGCGCAGCGATGACGTCCTGGGACAAGAAAGGGCATACGGCAGAAGTTAGAGGTGCGACCGAAGGCGACAGAGGAACACGGGGACGCGTAAGGACAAGCTCAAGAGGCACGGTCTCCATGGAGGCCTGGAGGTTCCAGCGTGGTCCCTGGTGGCGGATTGGAGTAGGAGGCGGACGGCGGCCTTGGGGCGCGCATGGCGATGGGGTCGAGGACGGTGTTTGGGTACGGAGGCGAGGAGGCACAGGCGGCCGGAGGGGTAACGCGGCTTGAGAGGGTGAGACAAGGACGTGACAAGGAGCTTGCGAGGGGGCATGGCGCGTGCGGGGCGGAGCGATGCGAGGAAGAGGCGGCGGCGCTGGCGGTAGGTGGGGGACAAGAAGGGACGCGTCACGTGGTGGATGTGGACGTGATGGGGCCGGGCCCGCGGGTGGGGTTGACACGAGTGTTGGATGCTAGTGGGGGTCGGTTGCCACTGCGTGAGTGGGTGCGGGTTGGGAAGTGGTGGAGTGGTGCGTCTAGGTGGTGTGTGATTTGACTCGACCACTCGGGTAGGTGGTTCGGTCGGTTTAGGGCAGGGTTAGGGTTTAGTTTGGAGATGGCCGGCTGGGCTTTTGGGCCTGGCTGACTGCCTCCCAAAAATAATATAAGTTTTACTTATTCATTTATAACACTATTGTAATTAGTTTTTAGACAAACAAAATATCCAGGTAGACCCGGAGTTTTGATTTGAATTGAGGAAGGGATATTTAAAAAACAAAGATATGCTTTAGGAAAAATAGTTTTTGACAAAAACATGTATGCAGTCATGAGGATGCTCAAATTTAATATGGCATGATGACATGAGCATGCAGTCATGATGATGCACAAAATATAAAAAAACACGTGATTTTCTAGTAATGGTTTTACCCGGGTGCTACAATGGAGGCGTCGCCTTGGGAATTTGAGGTGGTGGTCGAGCAGTGTCAGAGCACCGGGTTCTTCAGGCGACTTCATCCTGAAGCTTGTGTCTTGATGGGTGGCTGATGCTGTGGTTAGCAAGGTTTGTGGATGGCTCGTGCGCACACATGAGCATGTGCGAGGTTCTTCTCCTCGGTAGCCTTGTCATGTGTGTCCATGTGTGCTCTAGGGAGAACTACTATGCCTACCGAGGGCCCTTCAACCTAGGGCGAGAAGGCGAGATATTGATGGCATGTCGGGATTTGACAAAGACATGATCTTCTCCGGTGACCTGCATGTCCCACGATGTTTCCTCTCAAGCTAAGCACGTAGATGGATGAAGGCCTCGCTTCTCAAGTTGTGTTTCGTGTTGCCTTTTCTTGCTTGTGTACATTGCATGTAAGCTGACTTTCAGCATCCTGTATCTACCATTTCGGTGTTATTAATTTAACGCAGGGCTAAGGCCTATAATTTAAAATTATCAATTTATCATGCATTATGTGGCATAAACGTATTATCACAGGTATTTTATTATTTTTTCTGAAAATTCCACCATATCTATTAATAATCATCAACAACGATAAAAAACTCAAAAGTTATAAAAATACAAATAGGTCATTGGACTACCAAGCGACGACTAAACACTAGCACGAGCTGAAATCACGCTGCTGTCCTCACACCTTCATCACCGGAGCCAAACAAAACTTATCATAGTAGAGCTTTGTCGTAGTAGACAGAAACTAATCAATGCCTCTTGATCTGAGGATTATAAAACTTTGACCTGATCCTAGAATGACAAGGTACCAGAGTTTTTTATCCCGACATTCCGAGATGGTTTGTCATGATGGACCACAAGAGTATCTTGCATTAGAAGACACTGGTACGTTGCAAATGTATCTATAATTTTTGATGTTCCATGCTTGGTTTTTATCTACTTTCTTATGTTTTGTTCCAACGTTGGAGTATTTTTATACACTTTCTTGGACTAACCTACTAACAAGATGCCATAGTGCCAGTTTCCTGTTTCTGCTGTTTTTGGTTCCAGAAAGTCAGAAAATAAATATTCTCAGAATTGGACGGGACAAAAGCCAAAGTTGATATTTTACCGGAAGATTCACGGAGCCAGAAGTCGAGACGGAGAAGGGCCACAGGGCGGCCACATCATGTGGTGGCGCGGGTCCACCCTGGCCGCGCCACTAGGTGGTGTGGTCCCCCTGGCCGCCCACCGACCTTGCCTCTTCGCCTATAAGATGTGTCCTGATGCGAAAACCCTAAATCATCCAGCCTCGAGCCACGAAAAGTTCCGCAGCGCTGCCACCACCGAAGGGGAGATTCGGGGGACATAAAGTCTTTGTTCCGGCACCCTGCCGAGACGGGGAAGTGCCCCCGGAGCCATCTCCATCGATCTCCACCACCATCTCCATCGTCGTTGCTGATTCCCATGTTAAGGAGGGAGTAGTTCTTCCTCGAGGTTAAGGGTTCTATCGGTAGCTATGTGTTCATCTCTCTCTCTCTATGCATGACCTTATTGTGATCATGAGCTTGTAATCTGTAGATCTACCTTGGTACTCAAGTGCTTTAATAGATCTCTACTCTCCCCATGTGTGTGAAGTTGACAGTGTGCACACCATGGTGGCACTTAGGCTAGAGATTACAAATACTTGTTATGAGTTATATTTGGAGTTGGATGTCTTTATGAAATTGTGGTGTTTGTTTGAACCATCTAGTGCTCAAGGTGATAGTGTGGGGTTATCTAGATGCGAAAAGCGAACTTTGAGGTGTGCTGTTATAGTCCTACCATGGATTAGAGTGTCCAACCGGAAAGTAGTTAAGAGTAGTATCATAAAGAGAAGATATTTATATGAGAGTGTTCACTAGTGAAAGTATGATCCCTAGGCCTTGTTTCTAAGCATTGAAACACCGTTTGCAACTAGATCTGTTATATGTTTGCTTGCTTCCATCTTTATTTCAGTTTGCCTTTAGTCTCTTCTACGCCATCAAGCTATTTTCTGGCACCGTTGTCTTATATCCATACCACTTGTATTTTACTATCTCTTCACCGAACTAGTGCACCTATACACCTGACAAGTGTATTGGGTGTGTTGGGGACACAAGAGACTTCTTCTATCTTGATTGCAGGGTTGCTTGAGAGGGATACCTTTGACCACTTCCTCCCTGAGTTCGATAAACCTTGGGTAATCCACTTAAGGGAAACTTGCTGCTGTTCTACAAACCTCTGCACTTGGAGGCCCAAAAACTGTCTACAAGAATAGAAGTGCGTAGACATCAGACACCAATGTGCGTTAATACTTGGCTAACAACTGATAGACAAAGGTCGGAAACAACAAGGGGAAAGAAGAACATGCTCTGGATATAATTCTCGAGATGTGGATGCATACGTTATCATTCTTTCGAAAACCAATGCATATAAGGAAAGGTGTGGCAGAGTCACATGAATAGATACGAGACTCACGAGGAGTACTCCCATTGTGATCTATTTGATCCATTAAAGAACATCTGCCATAGCTAGTGGTAGGGGAAGTCCTTAGTTGTCAAAATTCAATCATGATAATAACCATAGGCTTGAAGACTAGAATTGTAGTACTAGACATCCTGAGGTAATGTGTGAACAATGACGACATGGGTCAACAGGACGGATCTTGGGTTAAAGGCTAGCTTCATGTACATGACTCACAACACTAGAATCCGGCAAAATCCGGGACCTTCGGTTCAAGTCCAAGGGTGAAAACCCGAGAAATAAATAAGTACCACTTGAGTGACATAGCGTACACCACAAGGTAGCAACCATGAGGTAGCTTCCAAAATAAGAAACTACTTCTGAAATACCAAAAAAAAGGAGGCACAAAAGGCAAAAGTAAACCTCGAAGCCTAGAACATAACACTCTGGAACCTACAACAAAACATTGTGGAGCCAAAATATACAGAGATCATGATGGAAAGAAATTTCTGAGCTGAAGCAGAACAAAGGGAACAAGGAACTCACAACACACACACACCGACTCTAGATAACTCAACACTAGGTCAACCGGTTGAGAATCAACATGCCCAAAAGGCACCTGAGCTTTGAAAGAAGAGATATCAAAACTTTTCCAAATCAACACAAGATAAAATGACCCAGAGTTAGAGCGATACCAAATAAGGAGTAAAAGAAGCATACTAGAGTTTTTGTAAATACTTTTCATCTTTGAAATAATTTTCACAAGCACTAGACCCAATGATGTCTACAAGTGCACATATCGTTTGTAGCTAGTTTCGAAGTATAGATATCGATCCCACAGGGAGCCCAAAGGTAAGTGTTTATGGATGAAGTCTCTGTCACACCCGAAGTTGTCACATGTCTTTGAGTGAATTGACGGTAAGTGTTGAAATAAGAACATGGTTTTGATTAAACGAGATGTATTTAAATAGAACTAAAATGTAAACTTCAGAAATATAAAGCATAAAAGTAAAGAACGACTTGGTTGTTTGTTGTTTCCTGCAGATGGCAAAAGAAGGTACGGGGAGATTCAATTCATGGTGATAGTGACTGTTCCAGGTGAATGAATGATAAATGTAACCATTATAATCTTATAAATATATGTGTAGGCGAGCAACCCATAATTGGACGGAACTCCTCTTGGTAGATTTCATCCCAACTTCAATAATCCTACTAGCATGTTACCAAAACCATGGTCAGACACTAGACGATTAAGACCCTTCAGGTCGCTTAGCGATTAAGCTCCTTGGATCGGACTAATGCAATAAGCACAGCGGTTCCTCATTATCCTCGAGTCTACTAGTTTTCCATTGATATCCCCATGTCACTCGGGGGTCGCCGGTCCACTAGCAAACAAGATCTTATCTATGTAGAACAAACGATCATGTTGTCTGGGCCCTTAATTGGACAACAAGCATTAGGCATCCCACAGATAGTCAAGCACACATAATATAGTAATTAGAAGTAATCACAAACTAATGGAAAATATATGAAGGCACATCACATCTCACCAATCCCCTACATCTCCCACGCACAAGGGAATTACTCACACATGAGAGAAGAATGGATCATCAATATAATCAAATAAAGGGAATTAATTATTGTATTACCGTGGAGATCCACAATAAGAATAGAAAATATCCAACACAATTCAAGATGGGAAGAAACAATCTCAAACCCTAGTCTTGCAAGGTGGAGATCCCTCTCTCTAGTACAAGTAGTGGCTACGGGGGTGTATTGGCTAGGAGGTTGAAGATCGTGGAGCAATATGAAGAATGTCTTCCCCTTCTTCTCCGGATCTCTTCTTTCTCCCTTCTGGATGGTATGGCGGCTGCTGCGTTGTGTTTTCATCCCTGGTCCCTTCATGGAAGTTGTCCCTTTTGACAAGACAGAGGTGATGGCAACTATATGACGGGAACTATATGGCCGGAAAAATATTCCCGCTGTATAATTGCTGGTTAAAGATTCTGTGAGTTTCCCTCGAGTGCTTCCAAAGAGAGACTTGCTTATTTTCTCCAGAATATTGTGGTTCTCTAGTAAAAACCTTCTATTGATATACAGAACGTGAAACACACATTAAAAACCAAGTTTTCTTCGCTACCGAAGTATTAGTGTTAGGTAAAGCTAGAAAATGATCAAATCCAGGAGAAAACCATCAATAAAATCCATAAAAATGTGTCGAATCTCACAGCTATCAACTCCCCCAAGCTTACATGTTGCTCGCCCGCGAGTGACAAGGAAATAAGGAAGAATAACAGATATTCGAGACTGAAAATAAAGGAACTCACAAGTTTGAATTGATGTCAAATTATTTTCTTCACAATCCCTGCAATCTTAAATATGATCATACAAGTATTCACAAGATTGCACTGAGTCCACTTGCTAACCATGTATATCTTGTTAGCAAATAAATCATAGGCCCAAGCAAGTGTCAAAAGTTTTAGCTAGGAGAGTGAGACAAATTCGGTTGGTGTCTCTCTTCGTCGAGAGATGAAAACTTGTTGTTCTTGTTTGTTTAATCAATTAAGAGTACTCAAATTGGCATCAAAACATTTAATTTAAGAACAACTCATCTACTCCCATGTCAAAATTTCAAGACTATCAAAACACCTTTTCCTTTCTTTTGTCTTTCAAAAACTTTAGCTCTTTCATAGAGAAATCATGCCACTATTTTTAACATGTTAATTGGGGCTGTGTTGTGCACTCGTGACCATGCCAATAAATGATGTTGAGCAATAATGGGACAGAGGAGTACTACAACTTCACTTGGAACGTGAAACCATGAGGAAATATAATTTTTTTACCCGTCATAGCATTGTTGCTATAGACATTTACATAACTCAATAGCCGAAATCAAGTGGTTTCCCACATTTAGATCATTCGTTGGCCAGTGGAGTTAATAGTTCCCCATTGAGCACGACAGAGTTGTAATGACACGCGTGAAGCAATATCTTACAATAATTATTAGAAAAAGTAGTGGCATAATTTCTACTACTTTGAAGCATCCATTTAATCAAACAATTTCAATCAAGAGTACTATCGAGTCTTTTATATTAAGCTCAAATGGGATGGAGTAGTTCTAAAATCAAATTCTTTGAGCTAACCATGGACTCAAGTCATCTTTCAGATGCTTTCTCTTGTTGTAAAAATGTGGGAAGTATTTTTAACCAAGTTCATTGCTCAATGTTTCAAAGATAAAAAGAAAACACTAGCAAAGGAATAGAATTTGTAGGATAACAAGTTAAGTGGGGAGTGACTCCAGTGCAAGTGAGTAAATAATTGTAGGATCGATTTAAGGTTGCAAAGAGGGTGGTGAAAGGAATGTGATACCTACTCTTGCTTGCTTTGCTCTCGTATTTCAGTTGAACCCCTTATGTATTTCCTTATTACTAAGTCACCTGAAATTAAGCAATATCCAAGAGAAACAAAGAAACGAACTTGCAAATAAAGTTACAAATAATTTTTTATTTTTGGTTTAGACGTGCAAGGCTGAAAATAAACATGAAAATTTGAAGGAATAAAATGAATCAAAAGAAGAAATAAAAATATGAATGCAAAGTTTGGAGGTTTTCAAACCTCCCCAAGCTTAGGCTATTGCCAGGCTCAGTTGTTGTCGTCATTTGGCGGCGGGTGCGGATACTGCTGGTAGTAGTCGGGGAAGTGTGTCATGAAGTGACTAAAGTTGTGAGTCAAGGTACTCACATCTTCATTAACTTTCTGAAGAGTGCGGTCGATCTCCCCAACGCGTTGGTTGAGCTGCTGGAATTCCTGATAGGGGACGTAGATGTACCCCTGCTGTGGCTGGTTGGGCCACGGGTCCCATGCTCCCCCTTGCTGCTGCTTCTATCCCTCCCAAGCAGGGTTGTGTCCCTGCTCTTCCTCCTGCTCTTGCTCATCCTCATCCTGCTGCCCTCCTTCTTCATCTTCCTCTTCATCGGGCTGAAGTTCGGCCATGATCTCCATCACTTGGTCCTTAGTGAGGATCCAAGTGTCCTTCTCCACAATCGAGAAGGCTTGGGGGCAGGGCAACTGAACCTGCTCACCCTGTGCATCACCAAGATAACTGAATTGATATGCTCGGAGCCTCCGGTTAGCATGGTAGACACTAAGGAAGCCACAAGCAGTCAAATACTTGACGTCCATGAGTTTGGAGTCGTCAATAGGTTCCATAATAGGTAGTATAATATTTAATGCATGGGCAAGGTGGGTTACCAGTCCAGCAATGCGAATATCTCCTTTGGTCTTGTTGCTTTGGTGGCGAAAGTGCTAGATGAGTAGAGCTGCAGGATTGGGGCTTTACGATGAAGTGTGAAAGAGAGCCTTGGTGATCATTGCCATGTCCGCATTAGCCATGGAACTGGTGTCACCTCTTCCCAGTAGTGTGTTGGCGAGGAACAAAGCATAGTAGTGGATGGTTGGGTTCTGAATGGTGGACATCTTCTTTTGGTAAAATTTCCTGCCACCATTAATAGAAATAACCTCCCAAGTCTCTCCACTTGTGACACTATAGAGGTTAGTAACAGTAGGCTCCCCAACATGTGGGAAGCTGAAAGCATTGCAAAAAAAATCGAAATTTATTTCATAGTGCTGCCGGTTCATGGTTAAGCTTATCATGCAGATATTACCTTTCTCCCTGTGGTCATCGTAGAAGGAGGCGAGGAACTCATGGGTAAGCTCGGTGTAGGTATCGTGGCTTGCAAAGCGAAGTACAGCCAACCCTGCCCTGTTGCACATGAGGTCGAAGTCCGCCTTCAACCCTGCCACAGTGAGAAAGTTGTGGTCAGCCCAACGTGTGGGCATCACCCTCCTCAATGATACAATGTCCAACTTGGAGTTGCGCGAGGCTTGGGACCCCGAGCTCAAGCCCTCACCCTGATGTCTACGCACTTCTATTCTTGTAGACAGTTGTTGGGCCTCTAAGTGTAGAGGTTTGTAGAACAGCAGCAAGTTTTCCCTTAAGTGGATCACCCAAGGTTTATCGAACTCAGGGAGGAAGTGGTCAAAGGTATCCCCTCTCAAGCAACCCTGCAATCAAGACACAAGAAGTCTCTTGTGTCCCCAACACACCCAATACACTTGTCAGGCGTATAGGTGCACTAGTTCGGCAAAGAGATAGTGAAATACAAGTGGTATAGATAATTATAAGTGGTATGGATATAATACAATGGTGCCAGAAAATTGGACGGAACTCCTCTTGGTAGATTTCATCCCAACTTCAATAATCCTACTAGCATGTTACCAAAACCATGGTCAGACACTAGACGATTAAGACCCTTCAGGTCGCTTAGTGATTAAGCTCCTTGGATCGGACTAATGCAATAAGCACAGTGGTTCCTGGTTATCCTCGAGTCTACTAGTTTTCCATTGATATCCTCGTGTCACCTGGGGGTCGCCGGTCCACTAGCAAACAAGATCTTATCTATGTAGAACAAAGCATCATGTTGTCTGGGCCCTTAATTGACAACAAGCATTAGGCATCCCACAGATAGTCAAGCACACATAATATAGTAATTAGAATTAATCACAAACTAATGGAAAATATATGAAGGCACATCACATCTCACCAATCCCCTACATCTCCCACGCCCAAGGGAATTACTCACACATGAGAGAAGAATGGATCATCAATATAATCAAATAAAGGGAATTCGTCTTTGTATTACCATGGAGATCGACAATAAGAATAGAAAAATATCCAACACAATTCAAGATGGGAAGAAACAATCTCAAACCCTAGTCTTGCAAGGTGGAGATCCCCCTCTCTCTAGTACAAGTAGTGGCTACAGGGGTGTATTGGCTAGGAGGCCGAAGATCGTGGAGCAAGATCAAGAATGTCTTCCCCTTCTTCTCCGGATCTCTTCTTTCTCCCTTCTAGATGGTATGGTGGCTGATGCGTTGTGTTTTCGTCCTCGGTCCCTTCATGGAAGTTTTCCCTTTTGACAAGACAGAGGCGGCGGGAACTATACGGCCGGAAAAATATTCCCGTTGTATAGTTGCTCGTTAAAGCTTCTGTGAGTTCCCCTCGAGTGCTTCCAAAGAGAGACTTGCTTGTTTTCTCCAGAATATTGTGTTTCTCTAGTAAAAAACCTTCTGTTGATATTTAGAACCTGAAACACACATTAAAAACCAAGTTTTCTTCGCTACCGAAGTATTAGCATTAGGTAAAGCTAGAAAACGATCAAATCCGAGAGAAAACCATCAATAAAAGCCATAAAAATGTGTCGAATCTCACAGCTACCACTCAACATCGACAAATAAAAAGGTTTTCCTATGGTCGGTACTGCTGTGATACCAAATCTTGTGACACCCCCGGGATCAGGGTTAAACAAACCATAGACCTTAGTCTGACATAAGCCTAACCTAGAGCTTGAGGATATCCAGTGAAGAAAATTGGCAACACAACAGTGACCCTACGACACAAAAATTATTATAGCAAGCTCATATCTAAGCAGAAAACCAAAATATTACAAGCAGAGGTCACATACCACAAAAATCAAACAATGGAAGGAAAATTATGCTATTAAGTATAACAAACTTAACATATAGCCTAAGAGGCCTGAATCATAACGATGATGTCCCAGCCCATAGATTCCAGGCTGCCGGCTAGGAACCCAAAGCTACTCGTTGGTGTCGGTGTCGTACATAACTCATCTTCAGGGAACACTTACTCTACTACAGAAGTATCAACAAAGCAAGGGTGAGTACAGGGTGTACTCCGCAAGACTTATGGCTGGTGGAGTTATTTTGCATAATGCCATGTTTGTTTGTAAACCAAGAGGGAGTAGAAGCTTATCTAATTAGAACAATTTAAAAAGGGATAAGAGAGCAATATCTCCATAGTATTGTTCATCATCTTTTGATATCCACCAAATCATCATCACCTATTGAAAGGGCATGTATTCCCCATGTGTGGTTTTGGTAATTAATGACAATCCCTATGGACTAATGTGCAAATTGAGTTTCACTTGTAGGTTTGTCCATTGGCATCGCTTGGACCATGTGTGTTTCAAGGATGAAAAATAAGAAGCATCGTCCAAGGTCTTTGTGCCTATTGGAATCAAGTAGTAGAAGAAGAAGAAGATCAAGTTTGTCTTGAAGAAGAAGAAGATGGAGTTCCTCATGGCTATCTTCAAGACATCATCAAGAATTGAAGTGCAAGCTCAAGATGCGTCATCTTTAGAAGATCTCATGCTTGAATCTTGCCATCCTCGGCAATCATGGAATGATGAAGTCAAGTTCGAAGAATAGGCTTCCCCATGGAGTATGGGGGAGCATGTCTCAAGACTTCATCAAGTAAGTGCAAGCAAGTGCAATCAAGAAAGGTGTTCCATCTTGAAGGTGTCAAGATCGTCTACATCAAGCTCAAGTGGGATGCTCAAGTCAAAGGTATGATCTTGATAGGGTTTCTATTTTACCGGTCTCTTGTAGTGTTCTTGTAGTGTTCTTGTAGTGTTAGGAGACCAGGTTTAGGATAGATAGCCGTTCTATCAAGAGGGGCTCTCGAGTGGGTGACTCATTCATATCTTTCGGAGAGAGGTCAAACCTTTGCATACATAGCATCATCTTTCTTGGTTGTTGTTTGGTTCTTGTCCATGTGAGGATCTAGAGCTTGTGGTTATCTTCATAACAAGCTCTAGTTCATCAAAAACGGATTTCCCTTGCATATCTTATTGTGTTTTTGATCTTGCGGTGGCTCCACACCTTGGGAGGTATCTCACATATATATATTCATGGTATTTTCTCCCTTGGTGATTCTACACGTTGTAATCTTTCCAACAAAATTGGTTTCATCTCGTTTGGAGTTCGGATGCAAAAGTTGTGCCATTTCTGGTTCTGGAGTTTTTGCCTCGCCGGTAGTTCCGGCGGGCCACCGGTAGTACCGCTAGGGCAGTTTGCCGCCGGTAGTACCGGTGTTAATTCCGGCCCAATTTCCGGTAACCCCGTTTTCACTTCAGTATGCTCTCTGCCTGGTCTGCGCTATTTGACGGAACTTGGATCGGATCTTCAGGCGGTAGTACCGCTAGGACATTCTTTCCACCGGTAGTTCCGGCAAAGCGGCGGTAGTACTGGCTAGGCTCGCGTTTTTGTTCTTTGTCTCGCTGTTTTCTGACCATTGGCTGGGTGCCACCGGTAGTACCGGCCACCCACCGGTACTACCGATCGTGCGCGATTCTGTGGGTAACGGGCAGATCGGGGAGCCCTTTAAAAGGAGCTCCCCTTTCCCCTTCGCCCCGAACGAGTTCTTCTTGGTTCTTGCTCTCTCTCTCCTCCATTGTTGACCTTGAAGAGCTTTCCCTCTCCCCTTTCCCCTCCTATGATTCTTGCATCTTTTTGAGGGATTTGAGAGAGGAGATCTAGATCTACAAGCCCCACCAAGCAAAATCCCTTCTTTGTGAAGGAATCCTTGGGATCTAGATCTTGGAGAGTTTTGTGTTCTCCTCTTGTGTTCTTCCTCCCTTATTCCCCGAATAGCTTTTGTAGCTTTGGTGGAATTGGAGAGTGAAGGACTTGCCTTTTGCATTTGGTGCATAGGTTTGAGTTCTCCTCGGAGATTCGGTGAGTTCAATCCCTTGAGATTGTTTCTCTTGGGTTCTTAGAACCCTAGACGGCTGTGTGGTTGGATAGTTGGCCTTTTGTGGCCTTGTTGCCTTTTGTGGCTTTGTAGCCTTTGTGGAATTGTTCTTGGGGCTCCAATTGAGTTGTGGAGGTTCCCCAAGCTTGTTGGCCTTTTGTGGCATTGTGGAGCCTTTGTGGCGTTTCTTGGGAGCCCTCCAATTGAGTTGTGGAGATTGCCCCAAACCTTGTACGGGTTCGGTGACCGCCCTCAAGTGTCCCATAGTGGAACGTGGGTAGGACTTTGTGGCGAGCTCACGGGAGAATAGGGTGAGCCTTTTGTGGCGTCTGTGAGTTGCGTGGCTTCGCATCCTTGGTGAGGCCTTGTGTGGCGTTGGGTGAGCATCGAGCGACCACACCTCGAGGTGAGCCATTTGTGGCGTTCGAAGTACATTGCGCCCCTGCACCTCTCCAACGGAGACATAGCTTCTTTGGAAGTGAACTTCAGGAAATAAATCATCATCTCCGCGTCCATCGGTCATCTCTCAACCGAGCCCTTTTACCTATGCAATTTACATTGTGATAGCCTTCGTGCTTAAAGTACTATATCTTGCTATCACCTTGTTGCTTGTCTTGCTTAGCATAGGTTGTTGGTGCACTTAGTGAAACTAGTGGATATAGGTTTTGGCTTGATAAATTAAACGTTAAGTTTTATTCCGCATTTATTAGAGCATAAACCGTAATAATTTTGAAACGCCTATTCACCCCCTCTAGGCGACGTCCATTTCCCTTTCACCTATTAACTAGGATCACCCCCTTGTACCCTGATGAAGCATCCGTAAGCACACATTGATCTGCCAAGTTTTATGATTAGGTTCATGTTCTTGATGATCATCATGTCTGTTCATAAGTCGTTCATAACCGTGAACACGACTTTTCAAAAATATTTAATCATGCAGGGGTGTACAACTTTACCCACACGTACCAACCGACTCTTAATGCCACATGATTAGCCCTCTTCCTTGGAAGGCCGGCAGAAGGTGGTTGACCATGACCTTTACCTTGTTGTTGCTGAGACCATGAGTCACGCCCTAAGGAGGGTTCCGCCGTAACGGGCCAAATACCGAAGTCGGTCCCTAGAGATGTGATGCTAGGTTGGTTTACCAGGGGCTATATCCACCCCCACTAACCTAGTCCATGCTTCCCCACCTATTAGAATGCACCTCCTTCACCGCCTTCGAGAAAAACCAAAATGCATATGTCTAATGGAACGCCTGAACTATGTGACTCATGGAATCTACTGGGCAAGTTAGTTAATCGATGGGTTGTCTAGGCCCCATGTGGTTGTACGCTCGACTTGGTTCAAGAGGCAAGAACTTAGTTCCTAGTGGTGGCGAGCATGGGACTACAAAAACCACATCCCACCATGGTCTCCCATATAAGCCTTAGCATGTTTAACCTCACTTCACCACTGATCTAATCTCATCATGTTCTCCTTTCATACTAGATTCTTTGCATCTAATACATCATTAGGATGAACTAGCACTAACAACTAAGCATGGCTAAGAAGGACACAGATATAAGCTCTAGCAGTGCACACAAGCCAAACCTAGTTATGCTAGGAGTAGTGGATTAGGTAATATAAGCTCAAAGGGAGTAATGCAACGGATAGGATACTCTATCTATCAATAAAATACCATGGTAAAATCGTATGCATCATGGCAAGAATTGAAATGCTTTAAAAGCATGTGATTATATTATGGTGGGGCTATTCTTGCCTTTGCCCGTTGATAACCAATAAGCAGATCTTCGGACATATTGTACTTGACTTGATTACAGTTGGTCAAGTATTGATCCTCAATATTTGATGGTGTTGATCTTTGGCTTCGATCTCAGACTTGTTCTCGGGTTCTACCGAGAAGAAGCAAAACACCGGAAAGAAAGGGAAACAATAAACACATGGCATCGATGCAATGCTCAATCAAGAATGATGATATGATGAGTTAAACTATATTGAGATGAAACCCTAAGGCGTGCTTGACCATTTTAAATAGGGTCCGGGAAGCTAAACCCTAAACATTGAAACCTTAGAATCACCTACGGGGGTTCATTTTGTTCTCTAATTAAACTTGTCATGAAAGTTCCTTAACAATGCATGATTTTTATGCTATACGACATATCTCATTTTTCTGATCATTTTGATATATTGTTTGTATTTTCTGACTTATAAATAATTAGTTATGAATTTTATAAGATTTATATCATTTTCTGAAAATATTAAACCAATTAAAAGGTTTATGACGTCACCCAGGCGTCAGTAGGGCGAACACATACTTTTCCATTGAGGCTGGGCTAGCCTCTATGGCTGACCTGTGGGCCAGGAGCCACATCAGGTAGCCATGCTGGCAAAGCTTACGCGGCGTCCATGTCATGGCTACGTGGGTGCCACGTCAACAACACACGGGCACCATGTCACCTCGCCGGCGATGCGTCGGGCAGCGGCCAGGGACGACACTAGAGGGCGAGCGGGGCAGCATGGGCTAGCTAGTTTGAACGCGCACATCACAACAGACCTAAAGGTGGTGGCAACGCTTGCGTTTGGTCACCAGAGTTGCGATCACGATGAGAAGCGGCGACGACGCTTGAAGATCAATGACGAGAACTTGCTACATTGCGCGAGGGATATGGAGGAGTGGTCCTGGGGACCGGTAGCTCACCCTGAGCATGATGTGTCGGTTGGCGATGTCACACGAGGTCATGAGCGATGGTGATGGCGACGGTGGTGCTCGTCGGGGTTGGGGAAGAAGCGGCCGATGCGGGCGTCTAGGGCATTTGGGCTCGATTCATTTGGTGAGGAGGAAGCGGGCGAGGCAGGGAAGCTCGACATGCGTCCAACAGAGATTGGGGTGGCCGAAGACAGCAGGGTGGCGCGATGACTACGAGGCTAGGGTTCGGCCGAGCTCACGAGCAAGCGAACAAGAGCGAGTGAGAGAGGGGAAAGTGGATAGGGAGAGAGAGACGTTTTTTGCGGGTGCCTTATTTCCATCTCCTGGGCGGCAACGAGCATTGTAACATGCGGCAGAGATCAATGACGACACACGGGACACCGAGCTGCTTCTCGTTGTTAGTGAAGACAACAAGGACGAACTGGTACGTGTGCTGGGCTGCTACTGGGCCAAGATTGCTGCCCATGAGCGGTAGAGAAGAGAGGAGATAAGATGGGCTGTGGCCTAGGTAGCTAGGGTTTCTGTTTTTTTTGTAAACCCTTTTTCTTTTCCTATTTTCTTCTTTTCTCTTTGTATTTTCAAATTCAACTCTATTTTGACCACTTCAGAAACACAACACAATTTAAAATAGTTTGAAACACTGCAGCGCCCTTTTATTCATATTGGGCTCCACATATTTTGTATTTTCAAAATTCAAAACCATTTAAATGGACTTCAAAGGGAGATGGGAAATCTAGGGTTTAGGGTTTGGTTTTGTTTCCTTGTTTGAATTTTATCTTAGCAAAATTACATGATGCTCATGAAATGCACAATCAAACCCTAATTAGAGGCTAATAAAACTAGGGGTGTTACACATAACCTTAGAGGAATTTTATAGAAAACATGGCAAAGGATTATCGATCGGAATTGGGACAAAAGTCTAGGGTTTTGTACCTTTGGGATCAACACCAATGTAGTGTCATTAATGCCCTTATCTAACTCCTCTCCTCTCAAAATACTCAGTACTGCCTTGGTGACCTCTTCCCCACAAACATCCCAATGACGCTAAAAAGTGAGACGGAAAACCATCAGGCTCCGGTGCTTTGGTGGGAAACTTATGAAAAAGGGATTTTTTCACCTCCTCAACATTATACTCAGCTATCTTGCGTTATTGTCATCGGTTAGCTTCCTAGGCACATGAACTAGCACACACTGCATATCATATGTTCCCTTTGAGGTGTAAAGCTCCTTGTAAAATCTAGCGACCATGCCCTACATCTCCTTGATATCATCTATTATCTGCCCATCCTGACGCTTCAAAGCCTTGATCAAATTCTTCCTATGCCTCATGCTATCTCGTTGGGGAAAATACTTAGAGCTTGTTTGGCTCCCATCATTTGGGGTTGGAATCAAGGAATTCATTTGTGATTCTAAGAATCAACCTGTTTGGCTGCCACGAAATTGGTTACAGAATTCATTTGCAAATTCCATGGTTTTCATTTCACGCCTAACCTTAATTCCTTTTGGTACCCCATCATTTATGTGGAATTGACAAATGAAATGATATTATCAATGTCATTTCATTTCATTTCAACCAAATGAAATGAAATTAAATGCTGGGAACCAAACAAGCTCTTAGTGTTTTTGTCTCTGCCAAAAGCCATTCCACCCTCGATCATTGTTGCGATATGATTTCTTCTCTATGATACAATCCAACTAACTTGTCATTGATTTTTGTTTCCACTTGACATGGACCAACACAATTTGGTAGATTCCTCAATGACTCGAGATCCATCTAAAAGGATCGTATGGGAACCTAGAGGGGGGTAAATAGGTGCTACTTAAATTTTTACTCTTTTTCAATTTAGGGTTTGACACAAAAGGTAAATTCTCTAGATATGCAAATAAGGTGAATTTACCTATATGTCACACTTAGCACAACTAACTAAGAAATAGCAAGATATAAGTAAGGTGTGGTAAAGGATAGAAGTAACTGAAATGAAGCACGCGGAGACACAAGGATTATTTCCCATAGTTCCTTCCTTTTGAGGGGAAGTACGTCTATGTTTGGAGAGGGGGTTGTTTCAAACCACCAATGCCATGAGAGTCCTCCCTTGTTCTCCGGTGAACCTCACCCTGATCGATTCACACTTTCACTATATCCGCAACCTTCAAGGTGATAGCCGGCACCCTTACAACAAGTTCTAGGAACACATCCACAATTGAATTGGAGGCTCCCGAATCCAAGCAAGCTGTCACAACAATCAAAGACAAGATTGTAAGAACCAAATCAAGGCCTAGGGTTTCCAATGAAAACCTAGAGCAAGGGGCACTCAAGTGAATTAGGGGGAAATGAAGATCTCTCTTGGTGAAGCTGTAGATCAAGGCCTCCTCCTTTGATTCCCCAAATATTAGGGACTTTGGGTGGTTGTAGAGGGAGATCTTGGAGATCTGGTGGCTCTAATGGGGGTGTTCTTATTTTCTCGAACGAGCAACCGAGGGTAGGGGATGAAGTCCCCTATTTATAGCCCCACAGATTTTGACCGTTTTCTGCCTGTTGGGGAGTTTCCACACTGGAAACTCCGGTCTGCACACCAGAGACTCCGGTTTGCACCGGAGATTCTGGTTTATCTCTGGTCCATCTCCGGACCACCTATCAGAATGTCCTAGGCCTGGTCTTTATGCTCCCTCCGGAGATTTGGTAGGGACTCCGGACCTAAGCACACCGGAGACTCCAGACTGTTCACTCCGAAGATTCTGGTTTTGTTAAAATACACTAGAGATTCCGGCCAATATCTGGCCTATCTTCGGACCCCTAGCTAGTCTGTCCCTGGGCTTCATCTTGGATCCCCTCCAGAGGTTTGAGGCGAAACTCCAAACCACACCGGAGAGTCCGGTCTTTGCACACCAGAGACTCCAGTCTGGACTTTCCAGGAAACTTCTTTTTTAGCCAAGGATTTTTCCACTATGACACAAACTTTTCTCTTTTCAGTAGATTGACCTAGCAATATTAGCACACTATAAAATGATACTCAAGTTGTTAACAAACACCAAAACTGATTAAGACAATAAATGTCCTTTCAATCTCCCCCTTTTTGGTGTTCGGGGACAACAAGAGGTTTTGCATGAAATTCTTAAAGCTAAGAAACATAGCTATGCTCCCCTGACGATGTGCATCAAGATATACATGTAGTGCAACACATATTAGTTAATATAAGATAAAGGCACACATAGTCTATGCATAGCATGTCCATACAGATAGTAGATAGTATCACAAGAACCAAATAAAGCAAATGTTCAAATTTAATATAACAACATAGGCAAATATGAAGCAACCAAATACCCAACCCATGCAAATTCAGGATGATCCTAATAGACATCTTCTCCCCCTTTGGCATCAAAATGCCAAGAAGGGAAAAGACCAAGATATCACCCCCAAAGGAATCACTCAGAGTCGTTGTTGTTGTCCTCATCCTCTTTATCATCATAGTCATCATCAACACCTGGAACCTGGGGGCCTTTGTCATGAGGGAGAGAGGAGGAAGTACCCTGAGAAGCAAAGCCAGATGTGACCTCTGAGAAGGTCTTCCAATCAACTAAGTTGTCATTCATTGCATTCCAAGCACGAAAAGAGAGAGTGTGATCTGATTCTGCAGATGGTTCGGCCCCATGCTCATTAGTGTATTGTGTCTTGCCTTCCTCTTCTACCTCTTCACCTTGAGCCTTAATCTCCTTAAAGAGCTTCTCAATCCTGCAGTTGCTCTTGTAGGAGGCATGTTGTTCCTTGCGAATGTCCACATTCATGCAACACAGCGTCTTCTCCCAAAATGATGCCTTCTTGACCTTCTCTTGAACATACTCACGGGTGATAGGTGCATTGGAGGCATTCTTCCTTCTAGAGCCCCTTGGAGGAGTGGGAGCCTGCTCAGCCTTAGAAATCTCATCATCCTCACTAGCATATGGTTGCCTAGGAGCTGGACCCATTCTCCCTTTCTTCTGGAGAGCCATAGAAACATGTTCTACAAGGTTCGGTGGGAGAGCGAGAGGTGAACCATGAGCTTGAGTATTGATGAGTCTTATCACAAGAGCTGCATATGGAGGAGATTTTTTGAAGAGAATGGCATGATGCATCTCCTACAAAATGAAGTCCATGATGTCAATAGTGAATCCATCAGCAGTAGGCCCAACACAAACCACCCTGTGAGCATGATGGAGTAAGTTGACAAGTCCACATCGAATAGCATCATCATTTTCAATACTAGGGGAAATGGTGTGGCGAAAGATCCTCAACAGAAGATTGTAGAGAGGCTTGCGTCCCTTGGACTCCCCAATAGTGCCATCTTTCCCATAGAGAGGTGCTAGTTTGTTTTTGCTTTCTCCAAGAGCAGCATGATGCATGCGGTGGCCAACATGAACAGACATGCCACTAATGGTCTGGTGAATGACTCTGGCAAAATCATAGAAAGTAGCAGTGCAGCGGAAGTTACCGGTCATCCATGTCATGGTCCAAGCCTCATCATGATCAAATACAACTGTGGCATAAAATTGTTGAACCAAGGCAATGTTGTAGTCCTCATGAAGCTCCATAAGACTGTGCAACCCAAGCTTCTCAGTGACCCAAAGAGCATCTGCGAAGTAGTCATTGGCACGCATGTAGGAGAAGTCCATATACCGTTGTGGACAAATTGGGGACTTGGTGAGCTTGCTATAGATATCTGTCATGAACACCTTTTGCTCTTTCCTTCAATAACATGGGTCAACGCTAGTTCTTGGCAAGTCATAGAACCCTGTCTTGTGCAGCTCACAATATTCTTTCTTTGACATGTGGGCAATAGATTGCAAATTGTCATACTTGGGCCTTTTGACACAGTTTTCTTCCTCAGTGCGCTCATTGTCGTCGGATTGATGAAAAGTACGCCATGAGGGGGTCCTCGAGGCGTGTGGAAGAGAGGGGTGTGAGACGTACGGTGTTCCAGGATGGTGAGTACACAAGTTTACCTAGGTTCGAATCCGCCGGCTTTGGACGGATCCTACTCCTGCTAGCAATCCAGTAATACGGCAGAGCCAGAATATGGGTTACAAGGGTTCTCCTGTGCAAGTTGAGATTATAGACTATTGAGGGTTCCCTAAAGGCTCTCCCTAGGACGGCTTATATAGATATCCGGCCTAGGGTTTACAGGAGAGATCTATCCGGCTACGATTAAGAGTCGGTTACAGAGTACATCTTGAACTACAAGTAACACTATGGGCCTATGTCGGTAAGTCTTCTAGGCCTTCCCGTAGCCGGATTGGACTCCGTCTCTTCTCCCTGACTGGGATGCCCATGAAGCAAAGCTCTAACCCGAAGTGGGCCACCCTGGTCAGTGAGGAACTGTGAGGATACCCGGAAAGTATATCCCCAACAGCAGCCCCCAGAAGTCTCCAAGATCCAAAGTCGGATTCATCATCATCTAGCTTGATCTTCGACTTGTAGAATCTTGAAGGGTTCCTGAAACTTCAAAACAAAAGATACGATCCGGGTCTTAAAAAAAGTCGGACCTATCAACATGTTACTCGGATTTTCCATCTTGGTATTCAAACTAAGCCGGAACTTGGTCTCTGACGTCATCTGACACCGGTCATGGTCAAGTCACGTCATCTGACAAACATCCTGTCAGCACGACCGTTGGTGGGTCCTCCATTCGCGGAACCGAGGCGCCGTTTCAATGCGTACACGGAGATCGAGGCGACGTAATCATCGCGTGGGACCTTCCCAGTTCCTTCCACGATGCATGACGTTTACACAGTGCCGTTTGCATGAATCTTGGCGCGGTTAGGTGGTTATAAGGGGTGAGGATTTCCTTTTCCTCATCTTCACCTATTCCCTTGTCATTCCTTCGCCTCCACTTCTCCCTCGCGCATAGAGCTCTTCTGCCTCCGAGATTCCTAGCGCCTCCCATCTAAGGTCACCGGTGCACCAGAGAAAGGGCTTCCTCGTCATTGTCCGGTTTGGCTGGCTTCACAGCGGCAGCAATGGCAGCGGCGGCGGCGGAGCAAGAAAGCAACCGTGGGGTTTGGATCTCGTGTCTCCTCGACGATGAGAAGCTCCGCGGCGTGGAGAATGAAGGGCTCCTCCGCGCCGGCGACTGGCGGAGCGGTTTTGGCGAAACCATCCCTAACCCGCACGCTGACAAGGATCCGACTTAGTCCACGGCCCTACCATCTTGGGACGAGGCTCCTCCGGCTCTCAGTGATGATCTGATCCTCGCCAAGAGGCGGATCGAATATCTTATAAAACACAAGGGCCTGCGAGGATCCGACTTAGTCCAGTCTTGGGTCGTACGCCGGATCCAGCCTCTCTAGTACCACGTCGACCGTTTGATGCATTCCATCACGGCGTTGAATAATGACTCCCTCGCATCAGTCCCAAGGCTTTAAAGCCACAGGATTACATAAGCCAGATCAAATGGCTGATCAAGGAGCGGATTGAGAGAAAGATTCCGGACTTATCTCTAGACATGCACACAGCGGAAAACCCTATAGTGCCGGTAAGCTTTTAACAATAAACCCTTATTTATGTGTCTCACCTTTAAGTTATTTCGCAATACTGAGATATTATCTTCTTTTCAGCTTGCCGACCTCCCCGAGTCGGAACTGGCTCCTATCGAGGGATATCCTCCGGAGTTTTCTCAGGAGGAGGAACTGGTTCCACTGCCGGACGTTGTGCCCAGGAAGCGCAAGGCTTCGACAGTGGCCGTTGGCACAAAGGAAGTGCCAGTTGTGAAGAGGTAACTTTCAACACAACTTCCGCCTTTGTACTTTACTCGTAATTTCTTCTGAGATGTAATGTTTTCCATTATTTTACATTCCTAGAGCTAAACAGCTCATCAAGGGCAAGGGGAAGGGGACTTCTTCGAAGCCCTTGCGGCAGACGAAGCTGACTATGGCTTCTCCTGCCGCGGCTCCTCCGACTCCTGCCCCTCAACCTTCTGCAACGCCGGTGATCATTCCATCGCCGGTTGTCGTAGAAGATCCGGCTCCTTCAACGGGGCCAACGACCCTTGAGTCGCAGACTAACGCCACCATGGGTGGCTCATGTTTAGATAAGGGTGAACCCTCTTCGGGTAATGATCCCTCGGCAGAGACCTTCGCCGAAAACCTCCTTAAAAATCCGGGGCTTGCCAAATTTAGCCTGTCTCGGAAATCTGCGGAGGAGATCCAGCGGCTGGCCTGACAATGCCTGGAGAGCCGTAATCTCTCTACCGAAGAAGTAGCACAAGAAGCAGAGGACATCAAGTACTCCAACCTTCTTGAACAAGTCCGCCTTCGTGATGAGGGATTAAGAGCTGGTGTGCTTCCACCACCTCCGGTTATTCTACTCACCCTCGCCGAGAAGGTTACCACCGAGGTGAACATGTGCTTGAGCAAGCTCACACATGAACATCATGTAAGTCAGAATTCCAACTCACGTTTTTCTTTATTGTATTTTATATCATATCCTCTAGCCCCCAAGCATGAAGTAGGATATACAATCCGGGTTTATGCTTCCTTAGGATGCCAAAGAATGAACAAGTGTAGCCCCCAAGGCTCGTGCTGATATTAGTGACAATATTAGCCCGAGTCTTCAGTAGACTTCTGACTCTGGGTATTCTGACTTACAGAAAGTTAATTCATATAACCAGGATTTGTTGAAGAATATCTGCAACAAGCGGAGAGAGATCAGAGCTCTCCGACTTGAAAATGCTGAGCTGAAGGTTTCCAAAGATGAGGCCGAAGGTAAACATTCCAAGACTCAAAACTTTGTCTTGATTTTCATAGTCGAATTTTTTTACTGAACTGTTGTTCTTTTGTATTACAACACTGGTAAAACAGTCCTGTGCTATGATCGAAGAGACCGAGAACCTCAAAACCCTGGTGGTGGAGAATAAAGAACTTTGACAAGAGCTGGATAAGCTCAAGGCAGATCATGAGAAGAGCATCGCTCAAATTCTCGAATCCACCTCCATGGCCACTGATGAACGTGATCGTAAGATTGCGGTTCAAGATCAGAGAATCTCGGATCTCAACAATGAGCTTTGCAGAGAGAAGGATCTTTCCGAGGCGCTCAGGCTGAACTCCGGAGTCTTCGAGAAGAGAAGACCAAAGTTGATGATGTCATCTTCGGTATGTTTCCATCTTTCTGACTTGTCTACATTCTCTGACTCTTTCGATATCGGATTTACTTAACCGTTTTGTGTTATATATGTAGGTCCTCTTAACCTGACGGACTCTGCTTCTACTGAGCCTCGCACCCACCGACTTACCCAAGTCGGTGATTTGCTTCATGACTTCCGCCAATCCATCGAGGATATTGGTGAAGCTCTCAAGGTTCCGGACATGCATAGCATGTCCGACTTTTAGGTGCGAGACAAGGCGAAGGAGATGCCGTAGCTCGTCTAGGACTGGAATATGTCCTACGCGCGATCAGCAGCGCAGAACGCCCTCACAATGGTCATGAGCCACCATGGAAGCATGGAAATCTGGCAAGTGACCAGAGGGTACTCTACTATGGACAAAGACGGACAAGAGCAAAACATCAAGGCCATCATGGACTCCTACGCCGGATATGGGTGTCATGTAGCTGACTTAACCAGCTACGACATTCCCTTCTTCACCCGCGTGGACACGCCGCCTCCGCCTCCAGAAGAAGCAACCGAGTTTTCGAGGATGGCCAAACCATATCGGATTTGGACATCTCGGATCGTTATCAGGGCACAGCTGATGTGTCCAGTGAGCCGGCAACTCCTACCTCGTCTCCTGCATCATAGATGATAAAAACAAATGTATTATTCTAAAAAACATTATGGGTCTGTAAATATGCAGTACTAAAGTTTTGCTAGTGCTAAGCTTTTATCTATTCAGCACCTTTGACTTTTAAATTTTGTGTGCTTGAAATGTTTACATAAGCACTTGTACTGTTTTGTCTACGCTTATCGTTTATCTGGCTTTCTGCCTAATCCCTTTCGTGAGTCGGCTAAACCTTTAGCACAGAAACTTTGCCGAGCAACAAAGCTCAATTGCTAAACCAGTTTAAACTCGGAAACAAAGCCGGCTTCCAGTACCAACAATTCACTACTCGGAAAATGCCCACATCCGGCAATCAGACAAATAACCAAAGTATAGACTAGAAACTTTAGAGTTATACCCGAAGGTAGCATTTTTAGTATCGGAAATCTAAACCAGAACACACATGAGCATAAAGTACTTTCAAGTATTCTGGGATTTTCGACTTTGTGACATGATCATTCGGAAATAAGATGGTAAAAACTTCTCAAAAAAAACTTGAGGGAACCAAAACTTTTATTTCTCACAAAACATGTACAGATATATGATTACAAACAAGGATAAACTAAGAATAAAAGGGACGTAGTTGAGCAATATTCCACGGCCTGTCTAACTCATCCGGATTTGTACTGCCTCCAGCTCTCTTTCTTTTCTTAGTAGCAGGTCTTTTGTTGACTAGCCTCATATCAGTTAGGTAGTATGAACCATTGTGTAATACTCGACTAACTAGGAAGGGCCCTTCCCATACCGGGGAAAGTTTGTGCTTTATTTGTTGCACAAGCCGGAGAACCAAATCGCCTTTATTGAAAGACCGGTTTCTGACTCTCTGGCTATGGTACTTGCATAACTTCTGCTGATAGGCTGTTGATCTCATTTCAGCAACGACGCGAACTTCTTCGACTAAGTCAAGATCATTTTGTCGAGAAATCTCGGCATCTTCTTCGATATACGCAGCCACTCTAGGAGAAGTGTGAATCAAATCACTAGGAAGAACTGCTTCTGCACCATAAACCAAGAAGAAAGGTGTGTATCTGGTTGACCTGTTCGGCGTTGTTCGTAAACTCCATATTACAGAGGGTAATTCCTTTGCCCACGCCCCCGCAGCACGTCGTAGTGGTGCTTCAAGTCTCGGTTTTAGGCCTTGTAGGATTAAACCATTTGCTCTTTCAATTTGTCCATTAGCTTGTGGATGTGCGAATGACGCAATGTCAAGCCGGATATTTTGTTCATTGCAGAATTCAGCCAATTCTCCCATAGAAAAATTACTCCCGTTGTCCGTGATAATACTGTGCGGATAATCATACCGGATTATAACATCCGCGACAAATCTTTTGGCTGTTGCTCCATCACAACTAGTGACAGGCTTAGCCTCAATCCATTTGGTGAACTTATCCACCATCACTAAGAGGTGAGTAAATCCACTTGGAGCCTGATACGTCCATTTTGCATCACTATTCTATGTCTTAATTCACTAGTATTCATTGATATATTTCGTATTGAGAGGTGATACTTATGTTATTTCATCTATTTTCGCATGGTTGATGACTTTTGGAGCATGGACCTTCTGATCGAGGATTCGATGGAAAAGGTGTTGTTTGGAGGCAAAATTGAAGATCAAAAATCCGGGAAAATATACGGAAAATCCTATTTTCCAGAAGACTCGAGATGCGGAAGATGAAGTGGAGGTGGGCCACGGGGCCCACACCACCCCATGGCGTGGCAGGCCTAGGCGCGCCTGGAGGTGGTGTGGCCGCCTCGGCCCACTCCCCTCTCCCGTCTGCATATATCATCCCACGAAACCCTAAGACTCGGGAGCAACCACGAAAGATTCCGCCTCTGCAAGGCATAAACACCGAGAGAAAGATCTCTCCGGCAGACAGATTTCTGCCGAGGGAATTCCTTCCCGGAGAGGGGAGATCGTCGCCATCAACACCACCATCAAGCTGGACTTCATCGGGATCATCATCATCATCATCACCATCAGCACCCTCATCACCATCTCCATATTGCTGTCACAATTGCGTTGAATCTTGTATAGTTCATAGGGGAAACTTTCCCGGTGTTGATTACTCTTTGTAGTTGATGCTATTGAGTGAACCATTGAATTATTGTTTATGATCAGATTGTTATACATCATTATTCCATCTCTGATCATGATCCATATGATGTCTTGTGAGTAGTTCGTTTTGTTCTTGAGGACATGGGAGAAGTCTTGTTGTTAGTAGTGGAGTTGTGTTGAGAAAGATTCAATAGATTGTTATTTAAGTTGTGGTGTACTTCTTCTAGTGGTGTCATGTGAATGTCGACTACATGACACTTCACCTATATGGGCCTAGGGGAATGCATTTTGTATTTGGCTACTAATCGTAGGGGTTGCCGGAGTGACAGAAACCTGAACCCCCGTTAGGAAACCATTGCACAAGGGACGTAAGGGTCTTAGAGTTTAAAGCTGTGGTTAGGTTTCTATCTTAATTACTTTCTTGTACTTACGGATGTTTGCAAGGCGTATAATCACAAGTATGTATTAGTCTTGGATGGGGCGGTACATTAGCACAGGTTCACCCACACAACACTTAGCAAGCTAAAAAAGATTAATCAGCTATATGAAGCGAAAGCACTTGGCAGTCTTCCCATGTGTCCTCGAGAACATTTGGTCATCTATAGAAATACAACCGGCTTGTCCTTTGCTGCTTAAAGGATTGGGCCACTTGCTGCATTTATTCCTACTGCCTTTTGTTTACTCGTACTTTGTTTATTTGCTTTATCAAAAACCCCTAAAAATCTGTTTGCTAATTATTTGCAAAGAATTCCTAATCCATACCACTAGCCAGCACCTTCTGCTCCTCGTTGGGTTCAACACTCTTACTTATCAAAAATACTGCGATACACCCCCTATACTTGTGGGTCATCAAGACTATTTTCTGGCGCCATTGCCAGGTAGTGAAGCGCTATTGGAGAGTGGAACTGGTAAAGGAAACTTCTACTGTGAGTATTGTTTACTTCTGCTAGTTGCTTTATTTTTGTTATGGATAATTCGTTGAGTTTCTTATTTGGTAATGCTACTACCACTGCTAAGGTAGTAGATAAGCCACCACCTGCTGAGAAAGATGTTTTCAAAATACCTACAAGAATTATTGATCGTGTTATGGATAACTACTATGTTGGGGATGGAACTGTCCATCCCGGTGATCATTTACTCTTTATACATGAATTATGCGGGTTGTTCAAGTGTGCAGGTATTACTACAGATCAAGTTAAGAAGAAGTTATTCTCATTATCACTGAAAGGAAGAGCTGAGGAATGGTATAAGCTACTGAAGAATGGTCAAGCTCTGGAATGGAAGGAAATAGTGCCTCTCTTTTATTCAAAGTTTTATCCACCTAGTGAGATTCATAAAGATCGGAATCAAATATACAACTTTTGGCCTCTTGATGGAGAGAGTACAACTCAAGCTTGGGGGAGATTGAAGTTACTAATGCTCAAATGTCCCATTCATGAGCTGCCCAACAATATTATTATCAATAACTTCTATGCAAGGCTCCCTCTACATGATAAAGATTTATTGGATGCTTCTTGTGCTGGATCATTCACTCGCATGGAAGAAGAAGCTAAATGGGATCTTCTGGACCGTATTCAAGATAATGCTGAAGCTTGGGAGAATGACAAAGGTAGAAAGTCAGGTATAAATTATGATTATGAATGCATAGAATCTTTTATGGGAACTAACGACTTTCAAAATATCAAAAATGCTTATGGTCTAGACTCTCAAGCTATTGCTTCTTATTTTAAGGATTTTGCTTCTTATATTGAACTGCCTAAAAAGAAGTGGAATAAGTATCATGAACCTTATAAAGATATTGCTAAGAGTGTTCCTGCAAGAAATACTGAAGTTTATACTGCTAATCATGTTTTACCTGAACCTTATATTGAGAAAATGCCTTTCCCAGTTAAGGTAAAGGAACATTCTATGATGGCTAGTATGGTAGATGAAAGTATGAATAAAGCTGTTGAACCTGATAAACAAATGGTTGATGAACCTATTGTAGCAAATGTGAAAGACTTTGTTGCTAAATATGAGAAAGAGGGACACACTATCCTTTGTAAGGATACCTCTAATATTGTTTCACAAAGTAGTGTTATGAGAGCTAGTATTCCTGTGTTTTCTGTTAGAATAAGTGATCATTGCTATGATAGTCCTTGTGATAGCTATATTGTTAAGTTTATGCATGATACTGAAAGTTATTATGAGAGAGGGAAAAGTGTTCTTATGCATCTCAATAATATCAAGTTTCCCCGTTTTATGCTGAAAGTTTTTATGTTGCACTTCTTTTGCCTTCTTATGCAAGTAGCCTTTGGTTTCAACAACTTGTTTGTTTACAAAATCCCCTTGCATAGGAAGTGGGTTAGACTTAAATATGTGTGTTTTTGCTTCTTAATGCTCTCTTTCACTTCAAATCATATCCCTATGAGAGCTTCTCCAAAATTATTATGCCCATCTTAATGGCTATAAAGAAAGAGCTTTATGGGAGACAACCCAATTTGTTTTTGCTTTCAGTTTGTTTTTGTTTCTTTGAGTCTTGGAAGTTATTACTTCAGTAATAACCACTCCTTATCCGTTTTGTTTGGTTTTCGTGTCAAGATCAACCTCTAATGAGAGAGAAGTAAGATTTGGGGAAGTTGCTGTCCCGAAACAGATTTTTGTGCTTCACCATAAAAATTCGTGAGAGACCTCTGTCTGTCGGATTGAGCTGTAATTTTTTGTGCTTCTGCCCCAGGTTGTTATTTAACTTTCGTTAGTTTTGCACTTTTTGATTTGAGCAACTGAATATTTTCGAAAAAATTTATCTTTACCTGCTGGTCTGTTTTGACAGATTTAGCCACTCTTGCATTTGCTTCTTTATTCGATTTCCTTTTTGAATTCTTTTTGGGTTTTCAGAAGGAGTTGCTACAGTACTTTTGTTTTGATGGTTTTCAGTTGAAGTTGGACTCAAAATGTTTTATCACTTCACTTATACTAATGTTGCTAATGAGAGCTGTGTGAAGTTTTGTGAGAAAGAAATTTCCAGGAAATGGAGACAATGGTGTAATAAGGAAGAGAAAGGTTTTATGACTCAAGTAATAAGTATATGAAGATGAAGATATCGATGATATTCAAGAGATGACCCCGGAAGAATCTACTAGATACCAAATTCAGAGACCTGCAGAGTCCGTGTTCAAATAGGTAACAGTTCTGGTAAGAAAAGTTCCGCGAAAATACAATCCAACTATATTTTTGCAGTTTTCAGTCAATAAGGAAAGTTTTGAAGCGAAAAAGGGACAGAACCGGAGCCGGGGTGGCCACACCACCCCATGGCGCGGGCTCACCCCTGGCAGCGCCACCAGGTGGTGAGGCCTCCCAGGACTCCGCCTCCGACTCGTTTTCTCCCAGTACCTTCCTTTTGATGTGAAACTTCGTAATATATAACCCCCCGGATCCCCCGAGATCTGTATATCGTGTTTTCGTCGTGTTTTTGTTGCGATCTGTTTCTGCCAGGACATACTCTTTGAAGGCTTAGAAGCACAATGGTGTCTGCCAAGGATAAAGGGAAGGAGCCCATGGAGGAGGATCTAAAAGACCCCAAGCAGAGGCTGGTACCTTTAGTCTCTTGCCCTGCATCAATGGAAGCCCTACGAGTCACTAAGGAGTTCTACGATAAGTACCGGGACTTGAAGAGGAAGATGGACATGCTTCAATGGGAGAATAATAGGCTTCGCAAGATGCTGGAAGATTTCCTCACGACAACTAAGAGCATAATACCACCACCACCTAAGGAGTAATTCGTCATCAGGTTTGGCATCCCCTTGGTTTGTTCCAAGCTTGGGGGAGTGCCGCGGTATCATATCACTATGTTCTATCTTTTTACCTTTTTAGTAGAGTCATATCATGAATAGAGGAGTTATTATGTAGTGTGGTTTGCATTATGGACGTGTCCCCTCTCTCGTTAGATTTGTATCCCTTGGTGTGAGTTGCCGTTATGGAATATTAATGAGAAGTTCTATCATTCACCCTTTTGCATAGCTTTTGTTAGTTTTCAATTCGTGGTTATATGATTGATCTTGTTGTTAGTATTGGTAGCACTTTGGGATCATTAAGTTAATTTAGTTGGTTTTGGCAAACCTGGCTCGGTCAGTAGCAACACCTTTTTGAGAGTTGAAAAGAAAAAGATAGAAGTACTCGAGAGAAAAATAATTTCATCATCTTTCTTTCTTGATTTGCTCATAAATTTAGTATTTTCTAGTTAAGATCTTTTGTGCTTCCAAGGAATATTGCATATTTGTCTTTATCATTTGTATGTTTGTTTGTTTCCTTCAACTCTTATACTTGCTACCCAGCCTTGCTAGCCAAAAACCTGTACTGAGAGGGAATTCTTCTCGTGCATCCACCTCCTTTAAACCAAAACCTTTGCCATTTGTGTCCACCATACCTACCTAGTAGCATTATTGCTATTCCAAGTAAATTCCTGTTTTGTCGACCTCCAAATTAAACTTGTTATGCAAAAATTAGTGATTAAAGCTCTCACGAACTTGATGGCACACTTTACTTTCTTGCACTTAATAAACCTGAACCATTGTGAACTCTCCATGAAAGTTATATGCTTGCAAATTATAGGCTGGGGATTAGGAGAACCGTGCTGTCACGAGGAACGCTTTCAACACTTGTAAATATATACCCAGTTGATACCTTGCTCTTTTGTTTGCGGATGTCGTCAGTGTGAAATAAAAGGGGAGCTTGTAAGTCCATGGAGTTATGTATGTGTGTTAGAGAAACGCCTGGGCCGCTGGTCTAATCCATGCTGACATGGTGGAAACCTACAGCGTAACCATAATGATATCTATGAAGCATTCTTATTATATAAAAAAAGAGAGAGATAGCTATTGAGAAAAAGAAAAGAAAAAAAGAGATACTATGAAGAGAGGAAAGAGAAAAAAACACCATTTTCCCATGGTAAATAAGAAGATTGCTGAGATACTCATTGTCTGCTTGCCTTGTCATTTTGATATGGGGATTCTTCCGTATCATCGAGCAAGGGGTAACCAGTTGGCGGTTCTCAATGATACACATACTTACGATGACAAGAACTTACCGGTAACTAAAGTTGAGTAGCATGTGGAGCGGCCCTCGTACCCAAGGGACTTGGGATTTTCAGTTTATAGTCTGTCAAGCATATAACTCAGATTGGACCTCACTTTAACCTTAATCACCTAAAGATGCCTATGATAGGGGCAATGAGACTTGAAAGCTAGTAAGTATCATAATTTTTGGGAGCTCTTTATGAGACTTGCAATCCCTGCTTCCCTCTTTGTAGGACCCTTTCTTTTACCTTGTAGTTGAGTCAGTAAACCTACTCCCTTCTATCTCAGCAAGTATTTTGAGTTGATGTGTTTCATTCATCCATATGATGATTTATTCAATCATGTTTCTTATGTTCCTTGTTTTGCACATTGCTCTTATCTTGATGTTTATTACTTTGAAAGCTTTCTTTGAAAACCAGCTATTTGTGAACTCCAGCAAATTATCAACTATTCTTCGACCCAGAGCTAAGTTTGCCATTACCAATTACAATTCACTTTATGTATCTTTATTGTGTTTCCTTTACTCATTGCAAGTTTAGTTATATAATAGTGAGTTGTCTTCTATAGTGATCTATGATTTTGATGAATGTGATGCTTCTTGTCCGTATTATTTTATCGACTCTTCACTCCATAAACCCGAGGTCATGTTTATTGAGCTCAGTTTCTCTTGGGGACAAGCGAAGTCTAAGCTTGGGGGGAGTTGATACGTCCATTTTGCATCACTATTCTATGTCTTAATTCACTATTATTCATTGATATATTTCGTATTGAGAGGTGATACTTATGTTATTTCATCTATTTTTGCATGGTTGATGACTTTTGGAGCATGGACATGCGATCGGGATTCTGATGGAAAAGGTGCTATTTGGAGGCAAAATTCGCGAAGATCAGAAAATCCGGGAAAATATACGAAAAATCCTATTTTTCTAGAAGACTCAGGATGCCAGAAGATGAAGTGAGGTGGGCCACAGGGGGCCCACACCACCCCATGGCGCGTGCAGGCCTAGGTCACGCCTGGAGGTGGTGTGGCCGCCCTGGCCCACTCCAGCCTCTCCCCTCTGGCGTATATCATCCCCACGAAACCCTAAGACTTGGGAAGTGACCACAGAAAGATTCTGCCACCTCTACGGGGCGGAAAACACCGAGAGAGAAAGATCTCTCCGGCAGACAGATTTCTGCCAGGGGAATTCCTTCCCGGAGAGGGGAGATCGTCGCCATCAACACCACCATCAAGCTGGACTTCATCGGGATCATCATCATCATAATCTCCACCATCATCACCATCAGCACCCTCATCACCATCTCCATATTGCTGTAACAATTGCGTTGAATCTTGCATAGTTCATAGGGGAAACTTTCCCGGTGTTGATTACTCTTTGTAGTTGATGCTATTGAGTGAACCATTGAATTATTGTTTATGTTCAGATTGTTATACATCATTATTCCATATCTGATCATGATCCATATGATGTCTTGTGAGTAGTTCGTTTTGTTCTTGAGGACATGGGAGAAGTCTTATTGTTAGTAGTGGAGTTGTGTTGAGAAAGATTCAATAGATTGTTATTTAAGTTGTGGTGTACTTCTTCTAGTGGTGTCATGTGAACGTCGACTACATGACACTTCACCTATATGGGCCTAGGGGAATGCATTGTGTATTTGGCTACTAATCGTAGGGGTTGCCGGAGTGACAGAAACCTGAACCCCGTTAGGAAACCATTGCACAAGGGATGTAAGGGTCTTAGAGTTTAAAGCTGTGGTTAGGTTTCTACCTTAATTACTTTCTTGTACTTATGGATGTTTGCAAGGGGTATAATCACAAGTATGTATTAGTCTTGGATGGGGCGGTACATTAGCACAGGTTCACCCACACAACACTTAGCAAGCTAAAGAAGATTAATCAGCTATGTGAAGCGAAAGCACTTGACAGTCTTCCCATGTGTCCTCGAGAATGTTTGGTCATCTATAGAAATACAACCGGCTTGTCCTTTGTTGCACAGGTTCACCCACACAACACTTAGCAAGCTAAAGAAGATTAATCAGCTATATGAAGCGAAAGCACTTGACAGTCTTCCCATGTGTCCTCGAGAACGTTTGGTCATCTATAGAAATACAACCGGCTTGTCCTTTGCTGCATAAAGGATTGGGCCACTTGCTGCATTTATTCCTACTGTCTTTTGTTTACTCGTACTTTGTTTACTTGCTTTATCGAAAACCCCTAGAAATCCGTTTGCTAAGTATTTGCAGAGAATTCCTGATCCATACCACTAGCCAGCACCTTCTGCTCCTCGTTGGGTTCGACACTCTTACTTATCGAAAATACTGCGATACACCCCCTATACTTGTGGGTCATCAGAGCCCGTTTAAACGGTCCTACCATATCAAGCCCCCAGACCGCAAAAGGCCATGTTATAGGTATTGTTCGCAACTGATCAGCCGGAACATGAGCTTGTTTGGCGTACTTTTGGCAGCCCTTGCACGTCTTGACCAGCCGTTCGGCATCTGCCTTGGCTGTAAGTTTAAAAACCGTGTCTGAAAGCTTTTGCCACTAAAGATTTGGCTGCAGCATGGTGACCACACTCGCCTTCGTGGATTTCTCTTAAGATTTCCACTCCTTCTTCCAGAGATACGCAGCGCTGAAAAACCCCAGACACACTCCGCTTATAGAGCTCACCTTTAACTATAGTGTAGGCTTTTGCTCGTCGGACGATCTGCCGGCTCAGAACCTCGTTTTCGGGTAATTTGCCATCTACCAAATAATCAAGGTAGGGTTGAGTCCAGCTAGGAATTATAGCCAGAACTGCTATCAAAGGTGAGTCGGATTTGGTCGGATATTCCTCGTCTACTCCCTTTATTGAGGGAACTTTGAGGTGCTCCAAAAAAGCGCCATCTGGGACCTCTTTCCGTGCAGAGCCTATCCGAGATAATGCATCTGCTTCCTCATTTTCTACTCGAGGGATGTGTTGAACCTCAAACCCTTCGAACGATCTAGATAAATCATCCACGACAGCTTTATATGCGGCCATGTGTTTATTTGCATTACAAATATCCGACACTTGCTGAGCAACAAGATACGAATCTCCGTAACACATCAAATGTCGGATGCCGATATCCTTAGCAATCCGGATTCCATGTAGCAGTGCTTCATACTCGGAAATATTATTTGTCATTGTGAAGTGGATCTGCAACACGTATAGAAGTTTATCTCCTTGGGGTGATTTGAGCACCACGCCAGCCCGCGAGTCCCCGCGAGCCTTAGACCCATCAAAATATAGGGTCCAATATTCCGACTTAGGGACGGGCATATTCTCCTTCGTCTCTGTCCAATCAGCAACAAAGTCGGCAAGGATTTGGGATTTAATTGATGTCCGAGGTTTGTACTCAATATCAAAAGCTGAGAGCTCTATGCCCCATTTGGCGACGTGTCCTGTGGCGTCAATATTCGAGATGCTACAAAAACACCGTAAGACAACTTTTGATAGTGCGGATACCGCTGTTTTGATTCTGTTAGAACCTCGTTGACAAAATAAGTCGGACGATGCACCAAGTGTTCCTAATTTTCCTCCGGTCTCTCCACTACCATGACGATACTGACGACTTTGTTTATCGCAGCAAGATAAAGCAACATCGTTTCTTGTGGTTCCGGTGCAGCAAGGATAGGAGTAGATGAGAGTACTTTCTTCAGGTCTTGTAATGCGGCTTCAGCTTCGTCGGTCCACACAAAATCCTTGGTCTTTTTCAGGAGTTTGTATAATGGTGCGGCTCTTTCACCGAGCCGGCTTACGAACTGACTGACTACAGCGATGCAACCAGTTAGTCTTTGTACATCCTTCAGGCGAGTTGGCATGGAAATATTGAGTATAGCCTTGATTTTGTCTCGGTTCACCTCTATGCCTCTTTGAGACATGATGAAACCTAACAATTTTCCGGCTGGGATTCCAAAGAAGCATTTCTTCGGATTAAGCATTATGCTGTATTTTCGTAGATTGGCGAACGTTTCCTCCAAGTCGGAAATCAGCGTTTCCTTCTTTTTGGACATTACCGCAATATCATCCACCTATGCATGTACATTGCGTCCGATTTGATCGTGGAGACAATGCTGCATTGTGCGTTGGTACGTAGCTCCTGTGTTCTTCAGCCCAAAAGGCATCGTAACAAAACAGAAGGTTCCGAAGGGGGTTATGAATGAAGTTTTGACTTTGTCAGATTCCTTCATCCGGATTTGGTGATAACCGGAATATGCGTCGAGAAAACAGAGGAGTTCCGAGCCTGCTGTAGAATCGATAACTTGATCAATCCTAGGCAGAGCGAACGGATCTTTTGGACAAGCCTTGTTCAAGGCAGTATAATCAACACACATCCTTAAATCAGTGGTGTACTTTTTAGGGACCATTACAGGATTGTCCGACCACTCAGTGTGGATGACCTCTTCTATGAATCCGGCTAACTCGAGCCGTGCTAGTTCCTTAGATATTGCCTTACGCTTTTCATTGCCGAAACATTGTAAGGACTGTTTGACGGGTTTAGCGTTTGGACTGGTCGGAAGTGGCAATCACATTTGACCGCGCTGATCATCCGCCTAACTCCATGTCGGAATCTTCCTTGGTATCCTTATCCTTTTTCGGGATTCTTCTTTCCCTTCTTCCACTTAGCTTTGTAGCCAGCGGTATCATCTCTCTTAATGTCGTCATTGAAACAACACTCGGCGTTTGTGTGGGACGAGCCCCCATTGGCGTCTAAGTGATGCACACATGGGTTATTGGCAATGTCGGCCCAAGAGTAGGTTTTGCCTGGTTGCTGGTCTCCTCTACCTTGAACTCTCGAAGTCCCACGACCGCGTCCGCGACCTCCGCCACGTCCTCCTCATCCTCACCCGAAAGTAGCAATAACCACTACCGTTTCCGCATTGGGTTTTTCTTCCAAGGTGTTCTTGCACTTCTGAGCTTGTTGCTTTGGTTGTTTTGCCAACTGTGGCACAGCCAGGGCGTTGAGTAATCCCTCTGCACCATCGTCCGCATCTGCATACTTGCTCGCTATTTCTATCATCTCTCCCAAATCAGTGACTTTGTCACACTTCAAGCGATGACATAGTAAACCAATTGGGAGACCTGCAATGAAAGCTTCAATCGCAGTTTGATCATTTACTCCTTCACAGGAGTTCTTGGTGTCGATCCATCATCCGAGGTAATCCCGGCAAGTTTCTCTAGCTTTCTGGGTGCAACACTGTAGGTCTCTGACCGTACAGGGCCTCCGATATGTGCCTTCGAAATTTCGAAAGAACGCACTTTGCATGTCATACCAGTTGTGGATGGTGTTCTCCGGAAGTTCATTGAGACATGATCGTGCCGTCTTCCGCAACATAAGTGGGAGGTATCGGGTTGCAACCAGGCTGTTTCCGCCTTTGGCGATGCAGCAAGCTTGGAAGAAATCCTGTAGCCAAGTATCTAACCGAGCTATGCCGTCGTAGGCTTGAATATGTCTTGAGATAGCAAATCCTTCCGGGAATCTTGTGGCTCTTATGCATGGTCCGAAGCACTTTGGTCCCACGTATATATCATCATTTTCATAGCGCCGTGCCTCTATATTGGAGTTGATCCTGAGCCTTGCGTCATTCGGGGATAGAGATCGTACCGAGTGTCGGGTGTGGCTGCGGTGCCTTGGAGCTGGACTTCGGCTTCTTCCACCACCTCCTCCACCACGATTCCCTCCTTGGCCTCCTTGGGAGCCGTTGTGATGGCTACTTGGCGGAGAGAGTGGAGCAGCTGGGTTATTTCCGGCTGATCGCCGGCCTCCGTCCGGAGCATCATTATTCCGGTTCCGGGGAGGGTCTTCATTGTGATGAGCCCCCTGCCGCCTTGTCTCGGCACGGTGTCCGTTGTTCCTTCACCCGTCATCCGGACGGCTTGCGTGTCTAGGAGGTGGCACATTCTTTGTCGTCCTCCTCCCGACGTTTCTCTTTATCATCGTCCCTGCGGTCTTTTGACTCTCGCCAGGGCGGGTTCCTCGGATTTAGTGCAGCAATTGCCTCTTGCTCCACAACTGGGTTAACGTTACGCCAGTCACGGGCAGCTTTGTGGTGCTGTCCCGAAGATCCGGTTCTTGAGTAATTGTCTTCCTGATGATCGGAGCGGTGGTGCTGCTCTGGAACGTGCTGGGGTCTTACGTTAGCCCATGCTGGATCTGTGCGGCATTGGTCGGAATCGGAGACCAGCTTTTGACTTCCGGACATGGCGACCTTTTGATGCTCCAGTCCCTTGTTGAGTAATTTGATGCCCAATCAGATCTGCTCCGGGCCTGGATTAGCCGATAGGATTTCTCGGGCCGCAACGGTGTTCTGTACTGGTGTTGGATACACCCAATCCCCTTTGCTGTCTTTCCGAGGCATCCCCATTTCTCCTCCAAAGAGGACGTTGTGGATCTGCGGGAATTGGTTGTCATTAGTATGACGTTTCTTGGTCTTCTGATGTTGCCTAGAGTTGTATTTTTCCGCAGATGCCATGCGTTTCTTTTCCTCCTCAATGTTTTTAGCTTCATCGAGAAGTACTCGGCGACGCGCTTATAGGGCTTGGGCCCTTTCGTCCAGCTCTTCAGCAGTAAGTTCTGCAGCTGTAGGAATATGTGTGGTTAATGCAGCATCGATGAGTTTACACGCACCTTCGGTGATCACGTGTCCATCCACCGACTCTTCTTTTTTGGGCTCGTCTAGGATAAGTGCTCCATCCGAGTCTTCCTCGTATTCCTCGGCAATCACCTCCTCTGCTAGAGGGTCTTTTGCCGGGGTTTTGTTCTTCTTGTTCTTCTTCTTTGCCTTCTTGGTAGCGCCGGTAGCAAAGACGGATTTGGGTCCGTTTCCCGAAGTCAATCTCTGATCGGTACTTTTGGACATCTGGACCTCGGGATTATCTCCGATTTCCATGTCATCCTGCACTTTGGGAGAGTGTTCCTTGGATCCTTCATCCATGGCTTCTCCTTCCTCTACAGCTTTGGATTTATAGTCCTCTTCATATTCCGCGGAGAACTTTTGGAAATCTGCTGACATCATCGATTCATCCGAGGATGCGGGTACGTGGCGTTTGTTCCAATCGCCTCTAGCATAGAGTCAGTATTGTCTCCAGCATCGGCAGAGCCGGATTCGGAGCCCACATATCCGATAAAGTGCGATGCGCCCCTCCTGAGATAACTGCGGTCTTCATAGTAGGCTTTGTCAAAACGTTTGATGGTCTCGAGAATTGCATCTACGCCTGAGTTTTGCATCATCATGCTTCTTAGTGTGTACCTCAGGAAAGGCCTGTCTGTCCCGGCATCGTCAGAGCCGGAACCATCGTTGTTGTTGTGCTCCTCCTGGATTTCGACCTCAACGGATGGGTCGATCTGGGATTCGGTTCCTCTAGGGAGATCCACTCCAGATTTGACTTGGACCGCTAGGTCTGCCTCAGGCTCGGATTTCTCCACTATCTCCGCAACTGGTGCGGGTTGGGTGGGATTAAGGTTTTCTGAGATCCGAAACTCTGCCACCTCCGCGGACAAAGGGGACACAAAAATTTCTTCTGCCTCTATCATCACCGCTGGGGTGGTTGGGACAGGTTTAGCAAAACCGATGTAAATATCGATCTCGCCAAAAGACATGATGGTGTATGCAGTCACAGCCTCCCTAGCCGGAATCCAGGTCTCGTCGAGAACGATGAGAGGGACTTCGCTGGTGTAGAGGATGCGACCGACGGCGATAGTCTCACCGATTCTGATTCTTGTAGATTCCGCTCGGAACGCGGGTCTAAAGCTCACTTGCCCCACGGTGGGCGCCAACTGTCGTCGGATTGATGACAAGTACGCCATGAGGGGGTCCTCGAGGCGTGTGGAAGAGAGGGGTGTGAGACGTACGGTGTTCCGGGACGGTGCGCACACAAGTTTACCCAGGTTCGAATCCGCCGGCTTTGGACGGATCCTACTCCTGCTAGCAATCCAGTAATATGGCAGAGCCAGAATATGGGTTACAAGGGTTCGCCTATGCGAATTGAAATTGTAGACTATTGAGGGTGCCCTAAAGGCTCTCCCTAGGACGGCTTATATAGATATCCGTCCTAGGGTTTACATGAGAGATCTATCTGGCTACGATTAAGAGTCGGTTATAGAGTACATCTTGAACTACAAGTAACACTATGGGCCTATGTCGGTAAGTCTTCTGGGCCTTCCCGTAGCCGGATTGGACTCTATCTCTTCTCCCTGACTAGGTCGCCCGTGAAGAAAAGCTCTAACCCGAAGTGGGCCACCCTGGTCACTGAGGAACTGTGAGGATACCCGGAAAGTACATCCCCAACACTCATGGTTCCTTCTCATATATTCAACATCTCTAGCCAGCTGCCTCCGGTTAGACGGCAGAATAACATACTGTCCAGCTTCCTTATCAAACTATGGGTCCCTTCTTTTGGACTTGGCTTTGGTGCGACCACGACGAGAACTAGAGCCACCCATGAATATATAGAAAGGGGGATAGCATGGAGGTGAGCATATGTCCTGGAGACAAAACAAGACCCTTGAGCCCTTTCAGGATGTGCTAGAAGTAATCCACACTGGAATCTCTGGTCTAAGGGACCAGAATGTTCGGTCCGAAGATATAGGGTTGCACATTGAGGCTACAGGAGGCATTACATCTAGTAGACCGGGCAAGAAATCGAAGCTATTGTGATAGTAGTGCATGCATACATGTGTTTCCAGTGGAAAAATCGGTACATTGCTCAAAATAAACGAAGGGGATGAACCCTAGGTCCATGGTGAGAGAAAGTGTACCAGATCTGTCCATTGGAGAGATTCCACTGGTGGGGAACGACCCAAGGGTGGAGAGGGTGGAGGTGGCTGGCGGCACGGCAGATCCCAGCGGCTTCAGGGCCCTCGGGCGATGGTTTTGGAGGAAGAGGCAACGAGTGTGAGGGTGGAGGTCGAGGTGGAAGAAAGAGTTATGTGTGCCTCTTTCACCCCAGCCTCCTTTAGTCACTGCCCAAAACCATCCCATATCAGAGACTCTAGTCCAATGGACCGAAAACTAGGACTGACCGGAAAATGCGGTGTAAGCACACCGGAATCTCCGGCCCTCTTCGACCAAAACTGCCAGGTTCAAGTGTATGGGGACATATATGATGGAGAGCAAGTTTTGTAGGAAGGGAAAATGCTTGGGTTAAGATGCCAAACTGTGAACAACCAAGAATCAGTTAAACCCAAAATAAATATCCAATAAAGCTCAAATTCAATCGAAACAAGAACCAACTCTTCACAATGAAGAGGATGGCGGCCGAGGCCACCATGTAAGAGTTGAGGCATGACACCGCGAAGAATTATCCTTGGGTTCATAGCCACTACTCATAAATGAAGCTTACATATCACAAAAATGATATTAAGATAATTGATTTTCTTAATTTTAGCATTATGGGGGAAGGGATAGCCCAATAGATTAGGACCGCCACTCCCCTATCTCCATGCCTACACCTAAACCAAATATGGATCAAGATATAGGTGAGTATGCAAGATTATCAAGTCAAACTCCTTGAATCTACGATATTTAGCTCATTCCTCAAATAGCAAAACCTTGCTTCATCAAGAGGCTTCGTGAATATATCAGAAAGTTTATATTTGGTTAAGGTAGCTCAATATCTCCTCGGGAAAAATGAAATGATGATGAATCTCAATAAGCTTTGTCCTTGTATGATGCACCGGATTGTAGGCAATCTTGATAGCACTTTCATTGTCACATAAAATAGGCACTTTTTCATAATGGACACCGTATTCCCTTAAAGTTTTCCTCATCCATAGCAATTGATTGCATGCACTAGCAGTAGCCACATACTTAGCCTCGGCGGTGGAGAGATATATACAATTTTTCTTCTTAGAGGACCAACACACCAAGGACCTACCAAGAAATTGGCAAGCCCGGAGGTTGATTTCCTATCATCGTTATCACCAGCCCAATCCGAATCAGTGTATCCACGAAGAGAGAATGTTGAGCCCCTAGGATACCACACACCATAGTTTGGGGTATGAACCAAATACCGAAAGATTCTTTTGACCGCCATCTAGTGGCTTTCTTTAGGAGCCTCTTGATATCTTGCACACACTCCAACACTTAACACAATATCGGGTCTAGATGCACATAGGTAAAGCAAAGAACCAATCATGGATCGTATACCTTTTGATCCACATCTTTACCATTTGGATTTAGCTCAAGATGAGTCTTCGTTGCCATGGGAGTAGGATCTCCATTTAGTTCTTTAATGTTGAACCTCTTGAGCATGTCTTGAGTATAATTGGCTTGATTGAAGAAGGTTCCTCCCCTTATTTTCTTGATCTCAAAGCCAAGAAATACCCTCAACTCTCCCATCATAGACATCCTGAACCTATCAGTCACAACCTTTGAGAATTCATCATTAAAAGCTTTGTTAGACGAGCCAAACATAATATCATCAACATATATCTAGCAAATGAAAAGCCCCCTATTAACCTTCTTAGTAAAAAGAGTGGGATCAATTTTCCCAACCTCAAATCCACGGTCTAACAACAACTCTCTAAGGTGCTCATACCATGTGCATGGAGCTTGTTTAAGTCCATAGAGCGCCTTACAAGCTTGTAGACGTGGTTTGAGAAGTTGGAATCCTCGAATCCCGGGGGTTTCTTAACATAAACCAACTCATGCAATGGACCATTTAGAAAATCACTTTCCACATCCATTTGTTGTAATTTAAAATTATGATGTGCATCATATGCAAGAAGGATACCGATGGACTCAAGGCGAGCCACGGGAGCATAGGTCTCTCCATAGTCAATGCCTTTAATTTGTGAGAACCCTTGAGCTACCAATCTTGCCTTGTTCCTCACAACAATTCCATGTTCATATTGCTTGTTCTTGAATATCCATTTAGTACCAATGACATTGCGACAATCTTTGGGCTTTTCTACTAACTTCTAGACTTTGTTTCTCTCAAAGTTGTTGAGCTCTTTGTGCATGGCTTCTAACCAATCTCAATCTTAAAGAGCTTCTCACACTTTCTTGGGCTCCACCATGGATATATGAGCTTGATGCTCACCAAAATGCTTCAATTGAGCTCGAGTGGACATTCCACTCCTTAAATTACCAAGAACATTCTCAGGACTGTGGTCAATTCTTTCCAACATTCCATCCACTCTAGCTTTGTGACAAGTTTCGATCTCTTTGTTGTTTTTTGTCGGGATCTGTTCATCATTTTGGTCCTCATGTTGACCTTAAATTTGAACTTGATCAACAATGAGTTCAATTTCATCAACATGAGGTACAGGTTGATCTTGGTCTTGATCAGGCATGCTTGTTGAAAGGCGTTGAGATGATCTTGCGGATGACTGAATAAATCTGCCTTGTGCAACTGACTACGTAGGGCTAGACAATCTGGTCAATGGTCTAGCCTGGAGCTTCCAACCTGATCAATTTGGTGAGGGTTCTCAGCTTGTCTTTGGCTCAGGTCATCATCGACCTCAATAATAGGAGCTTGTTGAAGTTGTGAAGATGAGGGATCCACTTGAGTAGAGCATAGTTCTTCTCGATCCGCCACAAGTGGTTCCTCAATAGGGCGGATGAATCCCACACCCATTCTTCTTATGGAATCTTGAGGTATTTCATCATCTACATCACAAACATCGACACGCCCCGCTTGGGGGGCATCATATTCTTCAAAAACCACACTACAAGATTCTGTGACAATTCCAGAGAGTTTATCATAGATTCTATAAGTGTGGGAATCGATACCATAGCCAACAAAAATACCCTCTAAAGCTTTGGAATCAAATTTGGACAAACAAACACCTTTTATGAGATAGAAACACTTACAACCAAACACCCGGAAGTATGAAACATTGGGCTTGTTACCGGTAAGTATTTCATATCAAGTCTGATCAACTCTTTGCGGAGGTAGATCCAGTTTGAAGCATGGCATGCAGTGGAGATTGCCTCAGCCCAAAAATTGTATGGAGACTTAAACTCCGCCAGCATGGACTTTTCCATATCCATTAATGCCCGGTTCTTGCTCTCGGCTACATCATTTGTTGAGGGGTGTATGCAGCGAAATATTGATGTTTTATCCCCTCATCACTAAGAAATCCATTTAATGTATAGTTCTTGAACTCGATCCCCTTGTCACTTCTTATCACCAGCACGGGCACATTGTATTTTCATTGAACCATATTGACAAAGTCGATGAAGTATTGTTTGTTCTCACTCTTCAACTTGAAGACGTATACCCATGAATATCTTTAGTAGTCATCAACAATCACCAAACAATATTTCTTCCCACCAAGACTTGCATGAGATGGAGGACCAAAGAGATCCACATGAAGGAGCTCCAAGGCCCTCTTAGACTTTATAATGTTATTTGGCTTGTGGGGAGAATCATGCATCTTTCCTTCAACACAAGCCCTGCAAATATGATCTTTGGCAAAACAAACATTTTCTTTTAGTCCAACAATATGGCCACCCTTGTGGATACTTTTCAAAGTTCTCATATTGACATGGGCTAGTCGGCGATGCCATAACCAACCCACATTGGTCTTTCCGAAAAGGCACATCGCACTTGTAGTGGTGTTCCTTGAAAAGTCCACCACATACAAGTCATTTTTGACGTACCCAACAAAAGCGACCATTAGAGTCTTACTCCACAAGAGAACCACAATATCATTATCAATAAAGACGGCAAAGCCCATCTTTCCAAGAGCACGGACTGAAAGTAAATTATAGCCAAGAGTCTCAACAAGCATGACGTCCACGAGAGTAATATCGTGTGCAACCACAACTTTTCCAAGACCCATTACCTGAGATTTTGGCTTATCGGTATATGTGACGGTTATATGATCTTGATTTGCCCTTATCTCCGTCATTATTGCCTTGCTTCTGGTCATATGACTTGTGCAACCACTATCAAGCACCCACTTTGACCCGCCGGAAGCATAGTTCTACAAGAGATCAAACTAGTTTTTAGGTACCCATTTTTTAATGGGTCCTATTTTGTTAGTGACAAGGGTCTTGGGAACCCAAATAGATCAAGCAATATAACCATCAAGTGGACCAACATATTGTGCATAAACATCACCATAATAATCACACATTACGACATAGTGAGGGTTAGAACTTCCTGCAAAGCCATCTTGTGACATAGTTTTGCCACTTGTGGTATTACTACCCAAAATGGTCTCGTGTTTTGCTTGTGTGGGCTTGGCCTTCTTATTGTTGTTGTTCTTATTCTTGGCCTTGGACACATAGCCAAGACCTCTTTTCTCATTATTTGACCTTTGCTTACTCAATAGGTCATCAAGAGACTTATTTCCTTCTGGGAAGGTGGCCTTTGCAAGCTCCCCCTTCAACCTAGAATTTTCTTCAAGGATGTTCGTACTACTAGAGGGAATAAAAATACTAGGTGAAGAAACATTAGTCAATTGAGTTTGAAGTTGTTCTTAAGACTTTGTGAGAGTCAAGAGTTCACTTTCCAAGGCCTTGTGAACCTTGTTAAGTTTATCTCCTCGGCAAGTTTTTCATGAACAATCCCAAACTCAATCTTGTCCTTTTTAGCCTTTTCATACTTAGCAATGGCATGATCACATTCCTTAATGAGTTTAGCAACACTTAGATCATTTGCATCATCGAGGCCTTCAAGTTTTTCTTCAAGAGACTCCATAGTATCTTGCTCTTCTTCTAGTGTATTAGTTAAAGTATCCATCTCAAGAATGTTCTATCTCCTAAGTTTGCATCTCTTATCAAGAAGCTCTTGTGTGTGGGAAAGTTGATTCAAGAGATTCACAAAATGCTTCTTGTGTTCCCCTTTCAAGTTAGTCATATAAACATCGAAAGAAACTAATTCCTCCTTCACCTCAAGAGTTATATCATCATTCAATTCATCACTGATCATAGAGGTGAAGAGAGGAGAAGATGATACCTCTAATGCTCTTGTCATAAGGCAAGTGACGTTGAGATATTCTCATTTGGAGAGTCAAAGAGTGAGAAGGTGGGTGTAGAGGTGGTGGCGATGGCTGCCACACCATTTGATGTTTCTTCTTCTTCCTCCTAATCTTAATCATCGGATGAGAACTCTGCATGTGCTATCAATGCAATGTCAGCTGCCTTCTTGTTGGTGGTATTATTCTTGATGAAAGGCTTCTTGAAAGGGGCTTTTGACTTTTTCTTCAATACAAGTACATGACCATGATCTTCTCTCTTCTCATATCACTACAAGAAAAGTTTCCTCTACAACGACTTGGCCCGACGGTCGTTGTTGAAGGCGCGTCTTCTACGACGAATTTCTCGGCTCGGTCGTGGCCGATGGAAAACTTTTTTTCCGGTTTCGAGGCACGCTACTACGACGTATCCACTAAATACGTGGAGGAAGCTCGGTTGGCGCATTGCAGAAGCAAGATTTTCATTTCCTTGCGTGATGTTGACTCGCCGAAGTCTTTTGAGGCGTGTGGGTCCCGGACGTCAGTGTCTCTAGCGGACCATACTCTTCGGTCGCGCCTCCCTGATTTGAACTCGATAACGTTGCTCGAGGCGTCTGCCATTTAGTTAGGCTGCTAGGTCCCACATGTCAGCATCTCATTAGAAGAATCGTGTGTATGATGGAATGTTTTTCCTTCGCTCACGCTACCCTTTTCCGAAGTTGATAGAGTTACTCGATGCATCTACCGTTTATCAGGCTGCTGGGACCCACATGTCATCCTCTCATTAGAAGAAACGTGTGTATGATGGAATTTTTTTCCTTCGCTCGCGCTATGTACCCTATTCCGAAGTTGATAGCGCTGCTCGATGCATCTACAGTTTAATCAACCTCTTGGGCCCCACATGTCATCCACTCATTAGAATAAATGTGTGTATGATGGATTTTTTGCCCTCGGTCGTGCTTTCGTGTTCCAAACTTGATAGTGTTGCGCGCTGCTTCAGCTGTTTATATAGGCTGGTGGGCCTGATATGTCAGCCTCCTTTGTGCAAGAAATGCGTGCATGCTAGACTTTTTTCTTCTCTCGCGCCTCCCCGTTTGAAACTTGGCAACGTTGCTCGATACATCACCTGTATAATGTCTCCCTGCTGGGTCCACATGTCAGCCGCCTATGTAGAGGAAATGTGTGTATGTTGGACATTTTTTTGGTCGCGTCCTCCGGTTTGACCTTGGTAACATTGTTCCATGCAGCAGGCATGTATGGTCTTGTTGCTGGGGCCCACGTGTCAGCCTCTCTTGACAAGAAACGTGTCGATCTTGGTCTTCTTTTTTCATGTCGTGACTGTTGTATAAGTACTTTTAAACGTGCTCGTTAAACTTGATCTCTTGTATGGTAAAGTTGATGGGCGCTAGCTGCAGGCAGGTGGGTCGGCCATATCAGCCTCTTAGTACAAAAATATTGCTACAGATAAACTGCATGCCTTGCCACTACACAAGAAAATTGTTATGCTTTTAAAAAACTTAAAAAATATATACTAGCATCGTATATAACTTATTTATTTTTCTTCTTAAAAAATTGCTTGTCCATCTGCTACGCGTGATTGCTAGCAGCTCAACTAAAAATTGTTAAGTATAAATAATATAGTAGGTAGTACTTAAAAAACATGGATATGCGGAGTTTTTTTAGGGGTGGGTGGACAATGCCCAAAAAAGGCCGAATTGAAGAAAAATTGGTCAAACAGGGATTGATGGGCTATTTTTATGGGATCTCGTCCAATCTAACTGGGCTATTTGTACGGCCGAATGACCCAAAACATGGCCGAGTTAGAAGGTCTTGGGCTATAATGAGGCCAGATGGGCTAATTTCTTGGGCTTGATAGTTAAAATCTTAAGGTACGTGCTGGGGCTCGGCCAGATTCGAAACAAAGACGTCAACAAGGGAAAAAGGTATAAAATATGAGCGCCTAGATCCCAGGTGCCTGAGAACTTGTTATGTTAAGACGCTAACGTCACCCTACTAATTGTGCTAATTCTCAGTTGTAACCTAGTAGTTGCAAGTCATTAAATTCCCAGTTACAAGCTAGTTGCAACAAATGTGTAACCCTCACATTGCACGAATCACGAGGTAAATCCAATGGCGAGAGAGGTGACTCTTGAGAACTGGCAAATCCGATAAAATATTCATAGATATTTCCGTGAATATTGTGGAAAAACATCCCGCGCCCGCCAAAACATTCCGCTGAGACCCCAAACTTTCCTACGCATACCCTCAATCGAGTGACCAGCCCATGTCTCTTCAAATGTTGCGCCATTCTTATGGGAGATGCACCGGATTAGAAACAGGCCACAAACTTCTCCATGCCTTAAAAAAACTTCTCGATGCCTTTCTATCAATAGTGCCGGCCTACACCATTGGCCGCCCCGTTCTTCACAGACGCACCGGTCGGCGGTCAGCTGTGCGATCCCCACGCTTCGCCTGCTAGATTCAGGAACTGGATATTCTTCTTGGCTTTGGTTTGTTCTCCACCTCTCCTAGAAATAGTTAAAACTCGTGACCATCTAGATTTACAAGGTGCTTGCAGATTTGGGTAGGTACGTTCGTTAGGTAAATATATAGTAAAGCTTTGGACAGAAGAGTTCGAAAACATCTTAAAAAGGACTTGGTAGAGATCCTATGCAAGATTTTAACCTGATATATTCCCCGTCCTTCTTTGATACTATGGAGCATTTGGTTGTTGATGTACCTGACAAGGAAGTACTTAGAGGTACAGTAGAATATAGATGGATGTACCCTATTGAACATCGACTTCGCATTTCCAAGGAGCGGGAAGATATTCGTAGCCAGTTTGATAAGTGAGTGTTATGCAAAGATATCTTCACATATAAGACTGTAGAAAAGTTAGATATATTCAGATGTCTGACTTGGCTATATTTTGTAGGTTCTTCATAGAAATAAAAGTACCAGCAAATTTCGTTTCCACCAATAAAAAGACCGGATGGACTAAGATCTAAGGATCATGTAAGACGCTCAAATTGCACTATGAATTGTCTATGAATTGTCTAGATGGGGTAACCTCTTGTCTATTTTGTAACGCTAGATTTCAGAGCTTGAATTTCTTGCCCTTATATGTGGTCCTAATAGGAGTATAACAACAGCTTCAGCTTGCATGTCCAACGGTGTCTGCCATAGCGCTGATGTACCTTCTGTGGAGACTGACGCAACTGGAGGTTGTCGTGATGAACCTGCACTGTATTGTGTTTATATTCGAAATCATGCACTTGACATTGTCGTCCCAAGGAAAAGAAGGTTGTGGATCTGGTAATAACGCCTTCTGTAGAACAAGATGCTAGAGGTGATGATTTCCTATGGCAATCCCTACCATTCTATGACTTGTACGAGTAGTTATCGTAATATAATTGAATTGCATGTCTCTCTCTATCAATGAAAATGGCATATCTTTTGCGTTGTTTCAAAAATAAATAAATATTTGCATGTCTCCTTGTGTTACTCGATGCAAAGAAGATATTGTTTTTTGTTCAAGTCATGTGAACAAATATGTTTCTATGTGGAGACATAAATGCGGATTGGGTGACAAAATCAGCATAAAATTTCTAGATCAATAACACAAGCATAATGGCATTACAAGAAAAAGAACATAACCATCTTTTCACCGTGCTTGTGAAAAGGAGATGAGCCAGGAACCACGCCTACAAGTGGAAGAGGCCAATTCTCGTGCAACTCAGCTAGCATTGGTTTATCATCGATGATACTTAAGCATCCGAATATTATGATTACATACTAGGAGTAGTTCAAGGAACCACACTACAGTTCAACAGGCAAAAGTGTAAGAAATATGTAAGGTAGCTCCATAATACAGGTTCTAGAGAAAAGCTTACAAATCATAAGAAAGAAATCTCCATAATAGGTGAACTATCTTTAGGTGCAATAGTCTCTACAGATTGTAAACCCAAATCACCACCTCCTTCAGGTGGCACGATAATTTTGGGAGCAGGATCAGCATCACCAACAGTAGCGCTAGCACCGGTAGCATGAGTCTCCACAATAGGTGAACTATCGAGCACCACAATGTCCTCTGAAGGCTGTTCACTACCAGCTCTAGCTGCACAAGTCTTCGCGGATGGTAAAACAAATCCACCACCTCCATCATCTGGCACGACAATGGCAGGTGCAGGCTCATCAGTACTAGCTGCAGCTGCAACTACATCAGTCTCCACAAAAGGTAAACAAGGTGACGTCTTAGGTGTAGCGATTTGACATCCATTTTCTACTCCATCATCAGGAAACTGAGAGTCTTCTTCAACTTTGTGCTTCTACGGTTACAAGATAAACATAGATTATAGCAAAAGCATCTACGTAGGACGACAAGAACATATGCCATTCTATTGATTTACCTTGTCATCTGGGATAGCAGAAGTCACATGATTGGAACCTATTTCATCGAGAATCCTCTTTTCGCTCCTTCCCCTATCTCCTTCTACAACAAGTTGTAATATTGATTACATGATGTTGATTGACAAATATATGCAAATGTTCAAAAGTTTGCGCCGTTGAACTACCAACTTCGAACGGATCCCCATTGTTCTTAGTTATGGGATCTAGCCCAGAAAACAAGCTTCTATGCAATCCTAGTCTACAAAAAAAGGATGCATAACCAAGATAAGAACTACTCTACACATGAAAATGCTATGCAATTGACAATAAAAATTTAACCGCATCATCAAATCTATCATGTACGTTCGGAGTGAATCTAGATACACTCGTTTCACATAAGCTAAAACATCTTATATTATGAAACGGAGGGAATAGGTACGAGTGTGTTCTAGTATTTCACAAACTGCCATTGCTATTGTGGACAAAGATGATGGATGCTCCACCGCCCTATAGAAGGTTGCCGCGCCGATCTCGCTGCCACCTGTAGAGGACGGAGCCGAGGAGCTGGTCGGCAACAATATGGAGCGAGAGGCCAGGGGCGGTAGTGGATGGGAAGAAGGGACTGAGTAAAATAGGATGTGTGTGCGTGGGGAGAGGCCGGTGAGGGAGTTAAATCCAGCTTGTCTCGGAAGGAACACGCTGCCACATGCATCGGCGTGTGCAAAACTCCCTCCCTCTCTCTTCTACGACAGCTACTGATAGTAAGACTCCAGCTAGCTTCATCGAGTTCTCTGGTACTCCTACCAGTAGACCTTTACTACTACTAGGTAGACAAGCAGTACTTGTTCAGAAGAAGAAAAAACTAGAATAGCACACTGTCATACAGTATTGCCTTGTCAAATCACTAGCGATGCCATGATGAGCGACATGTTTTTACTGGTAAACCTGGAAACATCGTGTTCCTTCCACCGCGTGCAGTTTCTGAGCGAAGTACTTACCAACACATCCAACTTAGGCTTACAAGACCCAAACTGCAGTGAAAAAGAAACAAAAACTACGGGCCTGCAAGGAGTAATACTAACAATACTACTATTATACAACATTCTGGAAGAAACTATGTACAGTATAGTAGTAGTAGAGTACAAATGTACTCCTAATAATATTCTTTTACAAGCTTGGTGAAATATACATACTGGAGAAACTACCAAGTGTACAAAAGGGGTTTGGTCATACGAAGTATTTTACAAGTCGGACTGGGTGTGAAACTAAATGCTAAGTACTCGTACATCAACTAAAAACTAGCCAAAAGAAAGAGTTCAACAGAAGGCTAAGACCAAATGAGCTATCCTTGAACAGGCTCGTTCCACTCCAAGGCGTTTGAGAAGCCTGGAATGAACCAAAATGAAGTCTCCGACCATATCTAGCGAGTTTTGGTGTGGAAACCAACAACTGCGTCACCATTCAGACTGAAGCGGCAAATTTTAGAACGCGGCCTATACTCGTAGCCAATTTCTTGGTGTGATGTGTAAACATAGTTCCTTCTTGTCAGATGTCCTGGCGGATCATTTGCATCGCCTACTGCAATGATAATCGGGTAACTCATGCCAAGGAAAAGATAATATGATCCAAGGTCAGTAACCCTTATGGTTAGCTGCAGTTAACTGGCTTGTGTCCATCGAGAACACCATGCACTCAAACCCAGAGGGATAGGTGTGAACGGTGCAACCATAGTGAACAACACTAGTATCATCAGCAATTGCATTGCCTAAGACACCATATGTATAGACCAGAAGAAGTCTTGAACCACCGACAGATCTTGCTAACCACCACCTACCAGGATCATTCTCCTTATCATCCTCAATAAACCCATGTGTCAGGTATAGCACATCGCATGGCGACAGGATAAGGATAGGACCTTCAAAGGGAAAGGAAATGTAACATGGAAATAATACTGATATTGATCTGACATTGTAGAAGTTGATATATAGTACTGTTTTCAAAAATCTTGATTATACTTAAGATGTTTGATTGCGTAAAAAAATGCCAACCTAGGGAGATGCTATGGAAATTCTAATTCTTTTTTAAATGGGGATATGCTATGGAAATTCTCCTAGAGACACGGTTTGATTCATAGGATCAAATGAAATAGGAAATAATCCTATAGGATCTTGAATGTAAAGTTCATAGGGAAAAAAGCAAGGTTGGATCCTACAAGATTTTGGTGTCTTATATACCAAGGAAAATCAACAAGGATTATTTCTAGGAGGTTTAATATCTTATCTTATCTTACCACTATATAGTGTATGAATAACTTTGAATATTGACTGTTGGATCAGGACTTGCGAATCCCAACATTGCCAGTCGTTGGATCTTCTTTTCCATTCTAGCATCAACTTGAAGATTCTATTGGCACAATGAACGCTATGCACAATCCTCAAAACACACTTCTCCATCATTCTAGAATCTTCTCCTTCATTTCTCAAGACCATGTTAACAAAATTTACAAGTACTAGTACCTAATAAACGTTGACTTCTACTTTATAGATGTCGATAAAATTTCTAATTTTTTGAGCTTTACCTAGTATTATGATTCTATATAGTTATGATATGTCATATGTCTAGTATCTGAGTCTCACATAAATACTACTAGTAGATATCATATTTTCCATGGATGTACTAGTACTAGGAGACAAGGCAATACTATCAGCAGAACTCAATCCTATGAATCAAATTACTTATATGTAAGAAAACTTAGTAAGGATTGCATTCCTCTGAAATTCCTAGGGAATTCGTACAAATCAAAGAGGCTAAAATTCCTATGAAATTCCTACTAATCAATGAAACTTTAGAAAAAAATAGCTTACATTGATTTAGGAATAATATCTGAGTCTCACATAAGTACTTACTACTAGTAGATACCATATTTTCCATGGGATGTACAAGGAGACGAAGAAATACTATCAACAGAACTCAATCATATGAAACAAACTACTTATATGTAAGAAAACTTCCTAAAGATTGTATTCATCTGAAATTCCTAGGGAATTCCTTTGAATTAGAGAAACTAAAATTTTTATGGAATTCCTACTAATCAATAAAAGTTCAAAAAAATTATCTTGCATCGATTCAGGAATAAAGCTAATAAAATATGTAGAGAGGAGAATTTACCAAGTTCCAGAGACTTCCATGAATAAACGTAGCCGTTCTCAGTCAGGGCGAACACACGATCATGTTGGATAATAGCATCGCAGTATCTGAAATAGCCCTGGAACTCGTTCACACAAACTGACCTTCCATGACTATCATTCCTGTTAATGACAACAATCTTGAATTCGAAAATGGAGACTAGAGAGAAATCTTTCTATACCCCAGCAACTGTCAAAACTTGGCAAATGACTATCTTCTACAGTTTAGTACGTCGAACTTCATCAGCATGATCTTGAAATGTAAGTACAAAACCTTTGGTCGGTTCAAACCCCGACACTTGCGGAATAACAATCTTGTGATGAGTGTACACATTCACAAGGTCCCACATGAAATCAGGCCCAACTGTGACAATCCAATCTCCATTGCGGCCTGCTCGCTGCTGATCAAAACCATTTGGCATCACAGCATCAGAGGAGAACCTGTCTAGCGGCGTCAGCTTGCACGGGCTGCCCGCCACTTTGAAGCAGTCTTTGGATTCCCACGGTCTCATCGTCGGGTGAGAATGAAGAACACATGGGAGGCCAAATGGATTACAAGAAGGAGTAGTTCTGCTCCCTTTTGCTGATTGAAGAATATGTTTGGACGAACCGATGAGGCTTGTGGCGGTGGTGGCGTTGCAATGGTTGATGAGTACTTGAAGAGGGCCTTCGGTGAACACCTTATAAAACTGCTCACGATCTTTACATACCTTGCTCGATCTCACCATGGAAGGAGGCTGAGGATGGTGTTTTGGGGGCTTTCTTTGGGGTGGGGTAGGGTGGGAGAGGGAGGGAAGATCATTGTCGTGAGCTGGTGGCTGGGGTGAGATGGAGAAGTCAAAGGCTGATGGTGTGTAGTAGTACTACTAGTAGTAGTACAGAAGATGGGCGAGTGGGGGGTGGGGCTCCAATTGAGGCTAGTTGCACAAACCTCCAACAATTAGAGCCGTAGTTGCAAAGAGCTCCAACTGTTGAGCCCTGGGTATGTAAGAAATAATGTTAAGAGGGCTAATTGAAAATTTTGTGCTATGTGCAGTGATGGCTCAAAATATATTCGAGCTCGTTGGAGAGCCCCAAGAGGAAGGTATGATGAGCAGAGCAGCAAGTTTTCCCTCAGTTATGAAACCAAGGTTATCGAACCAGTAGGAGCAAGGAAACACCTCCAAGGTGTTGTTTCCAACTTGGAATCCTGCACAACACAACCACATAACTTTGCCTCCAACTTACAGTGAGGTTGTCAATCTCATCGGTTTTGCTAAAAACAAAGGATTAAACGTATTGTGTGGAAGATAGTAATTTCTTGCATAAAGTAAATAGTAAACAGTAAATAGTAGATGGTTTATCAATGGTAAAAGAATGGAACACGGTCCATAGTTGTAACATCCCAAAACTTTAATCCAAGCTTATCAAAGATCAAATAATCCAAATTTAGGATTAACAAAAACTTTTCCATAATTAAAATGAAAGCATTCATATATGTGTGCATTTAAAATAGGAGTTGTTTGGAATTGCCATAATTGTGTGATCCTTTGCTCCTAAAATGTTTCTTAGGTGATTTAAACATCATCTACATCATTCCCAAACTTTTCCTAAAAGAAATCAAATAAAAAAGAATTAAAATAAAGGAATGGTCATTTTGACAAATTTAACTCTCATGCCTACTTTGGCTATTCCTAGTACTCAATTCTTAACAGAAACAATTATGGATCTTTACACCCCTTGCTAGTACACATAATGTGGTACCAAGGCCCACGTTTTGATCTTCTAAAAACCTTCTGTAAACTATTTTAAATGACAGTTTAAAATTGAATCTAATGCATATGCATAGATCACCCGTATTTCAAAAACCATGTATTTGAGCTCCATTTTCAAAACCCTTGCAACCAGAGACTATCTAGCAATAGTGGAGATCACCCAAAATTTTTGAACTCAAAATTCATACTTTGGTCTCTTTGACCCCATTTTTTCATACATGTGGTGGCGACATGATCAAACATTTGTCAAAACACTATAGTGTGCAGTGCTTCTTGTCACCATTTGGGCCTAACTCGGTCCCCCTGTCCCCCCCCCTCAAACCCCGGCCCTATGTAGCATCCCAATTGTCGAACAATTGTAATGCTACTTGGTCTAGTAATATAATGGCTACTTCAAGCATATAATTGTTGCATCATCATTATATCATGCTCATGTCATCATGCCACCTTGCATTTGAGCATCATATAAAACCCTTTTGATTTGGTTCTTCTCTCATATGCATTGTAAATTGTAGTTGCCTCTTGATACATTGTATTTGGTTCTTGATATATTGTGTAAATGCCCAAGTTGAGTTGGGGGCATATCTTTTATTAACTCCACCACCTTTCTTGTCATCACCCCATCATTACAGCATTCCACCATATATGAGCATTGCAACTTATTTGGTTTTACCTCTAGCTCATGTGGGTTGGGATGGATCCACTTCTATCTCCACATGCTCTCATCTATGCACCATATTGTTCCCACATTATGGGTTTATGAGAGCCACATGGCCACCTTTGCATGCCTTGTGAGTGGAACCTTTTTCCTAGCTTCCATATGGATTATTATGGATTTATGCTCATGTTGGGATATTTTGGGGACTATTAAGCATCTAGTGGAATATACACACTAGCAAGTTCCAGTTTTAATCAAATATGATCATCTCCATCTATTCCACTTGGAGCTTTCTTTTAAAATCTTTTGCTTGGCTTATTCCACTTTTGGAAATGCATAAGAATAATGCCATGTTTATTATTTTGTTTTCACAAGATTAAGCTTGGCATTAATTGTTTTGCATGGCCCATGCAAGTACCACCTTTTACTTGTCCTTTGGTTTTTATTTTGAAGTTTGAGTGAATCTTTCCACATCTCTCTCTACCCCTCATCTTTCCCTCCCTCCTTTTGGCTTGATCTAGTTTGATCTTGCTTAAACCCTCACCACCTCATCTCACCCTCTCTTTTATTGTCAAGATCTTGTTTGAGCTTGGCATGCTCTTGCTTGATCTTGTCCAAAGAAAAACCTCTCCACCTAATCTCTCTCTCTAATCCTCATCTTCCCCTCCCTTTCACCTCCTTATGTGCATGTTTAAGTGGATCTTTTCTAAAACCAAACCCTACACCTTTCCACATATTCTTATTGGCAGCAAACTTAGTTACATCCATAAAATGCATCCTTCCTAGCACCAAAAAGAACCTACATGACTACTACTAGTAACTGAGTAGTAGTACTACTGCATATTAAATATTTAAAACATTTGTTACATCCAAAATGTCCTCCTCAGAAAATAAAACAATATCTTGGATGCTGCTACTACTAGTAAACTAGAGTAGTAAAATAGAAATACCAAGAGTAATGATTAGCCAAAGAATACAATTCACAGTCTTCTACCGTAACCACGTAAGCACATATCCGGCGCTCGATGGCCAAAAGGACACGATGGCGGCTGGGCCGAAATACTGCATGGTCGGGGCCAACACTAACACCATTATCCGCCATAGAGTGGAAGCGTGACGAATCCCCTCAGCCAAGCAGTGGCGGAGTCGGATGAGGGAGCAAACTTAGTTTACATCCAAAATGCATCCTCACATAGATGGTTCCCATAGGTTAACGCACACCCGTGAGCCTTCGTAAACGGGGAAATAGGAGCTACTAGTAGTACAATGAGGTGCAATGACCAATTATAGTTCCAGAATCAATGCAGAGCACGGTTTTTTCCCCGTCATGAAAACTCAGTGATACGAAAGTGCACTATCCAATCTTGTGAACTTGTCGAGCAGCATTCTCGAGGTATCGCCCAGCTTGTTCACGGTCGGTCGCGGGACAAGTCGCTTCGCCACTTACCACGTTATGCTCTCACCATCGGTAGAAGTTCGTCGGCCATTAGGGCCATGCGCATACGCTTCAATAAAATCATCACCCGCCACAAGTGATCTTCCAAGGTTCGATAACACCATGACACGACGGGCAGCCAAAATAGCACGCCGATGGTTGGAAGCGGTCGAATCAAAACGCCATCCCATGACGTAGACATGAACTTCTGCTGGGAGTGGCTTGCTTGGAGGAGAGATCGCCCGCAACGACGAGACGGCCCTGTTACTATGACTCCTCGCCGTAAACCTGGTTTATGGATGGGTATACGCCGAAAGAAATCACATGGTATCCACTGGTGATTGCAATTTCGTGATTAGCATCGCACGTGATCTTGTGCTGGTTTGTTTGTCAAGCACCGGTTTCGTAAATGCATACGGCCAATACTTTTTTCTTAGAGTCAACATCACTACACGTTGTTATACATGCTTCGGTCACAAACAAAAAGGTTGCTGTAGTAAGTTGATAGTGAGTAGCAGTAAAGCAGGAAAAGACTGTTTCGCATCGCCATACTGCATAGTAAGACACAAGAGTAGTATAGAGTGGAGAGACTTATAAAGAAGATCTCAGGTGAGTGAGCAGAGGCAAGAAGATCTACCTCAGAGAGAGACGAAAAAGTCATGTGCTACTCGCCGGGCAGTGGTGTACAAAGGTCATAGAGAGTAGAGACCGAGACTACATGCATGTCTTTAATACACTAAACCTGTAATTAACTTTTTTGTCTTATCAAATTTGAATAATGGCCTTAATAAATCCTGCATAAGGTAAGTACTAGTAATAGTAGGGGTAGTACTCACATCTTAGAACAAATCGCATAAACCAAGATCGACGTATTATTGCGGTACTTTTTTCAGAGAAATTATAATTAGTAGTAGTACTTAGATATGTGAAAACAATCCAAGTTACAACTACTCCAACAGAGAGTAACATCACTGCTTTATATGGATTCTGTCTGTTTACTATACATTATCATTTTTAGTAGTAGGGTAACCAAATTGCAGAACATCGTTTTAACAAATTTTGGCTCTACATTCATCTCAGCATACGCACAAACCTTAAAAAAGACACTTATTTGCATTGCTTTTAGTTTTGATCTCTTGTGCTAAATATATGGACTCTGGATGTACTTTCATTTTATGAGGTCCTTTACGTAACTTGTCAGGTTTCCATTGCCCATGTTAATTAACTAATAAAGCACATTGGCCCTTGGCATCTACAACACCACAATTAAAAAATAATTACATCTCGCTTCTACCATTTAATTTATCTACAAAGTGGAAATATGGTTTCCTATAATTCCAAAAGTTTTTAGAAATAGGATGTTTCAAGCTTCCCACCTAACTTCTCGTCAGAACACTTTTAGAAGTAATTTTTACCGATTTAATCGAATTAAATTAGGTCAAACATTTGCCGCATACAAGAAAAATGACAATTGATCGCTATTGAATTAAATGTATTTTAGAGGTAGATAAAGATGTAGTAAACAATGTCAATTTCGGTGTTAGTTTCAAATTATCACTGAAAGAACATTGAATTCTCAATTCTTGGAGTGATGATGAGATTGTTGCCTTTACTTTAAAAGAAACTCAAGAATATGGATCTGAATACTAATAAGACAAGTTTTCGTACATATAATAGTGGACCAACATGTTAAAATATATGGGCCGATGATCCCCACCCATGTTTTATGAGCTTTCAAACTTCCAAGTGCCAATCTCGCCAACTTGAAATGTCATTTTATGCCAATTATTTATCGAATTCCAGGGTCAAATTTCTGAACTACAAGTAAATTTATAGGTTTGCTTTGAAAGTTTTATGAAAAATCTTTCCTAGAGGTACTCATTCAAAATGGGGAGAATTATATATATCGCAAACCACCTTTAGAGTTTTGCAGTTATGATCGGCTCCTGGAACTTCATGCTAAGATTTTGCATCTTGATTTAACAAAATTAGGTCAAATTTGAGCTACAAGTAAAGCGAAAGATCGCTGTACTTGACTAAATGCTTCATGGATATTTGAATGACTTCCTTTAGCTAACTCTCGCCCATTTGAATGACTTCTTTATGTCACTTTATCGTAAATTAGTCAAATTTGAATCATACAAGTAAATTTTAGGTTGCTTTGAAAGTTCTCCTAAAATTAAAATTGGGGCAACCCACTGAGTCACAATCAATATGTCGAACACCAGAGTTTTGTGACGATAGTTTCAATCTTTTGCTAAGATTTTAAATCTCTACCTCATTTAATCAGAAATTAGGTCAAACTTGAGCTATAAGTGTTTGATAGATTAAGCTAAATCAATATGTAGATATTCGTGATGATAAGTATCTTCTTGTAGTAAATAATGATGTTAGTAAGAGTAGTTTCCAACTATCCTGAAAGAACATTTAATTTATACTTTTTAGAGTGAAAAACGAAAATAGGTTTGTTATCTTTTCTATAAAGGAAGTCCCAAAGAATAAGGATGAAATCGCCAAGCAAAGTTTCGTAGATACATATAGTGGACCAACATATTAGAAGTTCAAATGGATTCTATGTTTTAGTTTCATGAGAGTTCTCAAACTCTCCTATAGCTTATCAAATTTCGCCTACCTAATTTGAATGACTTTTATATTATCGACGATCAAAATGAGTCAATAACTCGAACTATACAAGTACAATTTTGCAGGTTGCTCTATGAAAGTTATAATGAAAAAGCTTTTGGGGAGTAAATTTCAAGTGGGTTCGAAATACAATCAATTATATGAAACAAACTTAGAGTTTTGGACGATATCGCTTCACTTCTTGCTAAGATTTTGCATCATGACACTATTTAAAATTAGGTCAAACTTGAGCTACAAGTAAAGCCAGACGAATTAGATATGGCTTTTAGAAGATTCATGAGTCATAAGAGTAAGGGTGTAGTAGAACAATGCCACGGTGAGTTTCAACTATCAGAAAGAACATTCAATTTCACATTTTCCGAAAGGAAGACGAAAGGAGGGGATGTTCTCCTTGTAAGAAGTCCGGTAGCCATTACGGAATGCTACTCCGCTTAAAACACATATATAGTGGACCAAATATACTTACCAATGGATTCTATGTTTTATGAGCTTTCAAACTTCCTAGCTTAACTCTACCATCTTGGGTTTGACCTGGTTATTTTGCTTTGAAACTCACAAGTTAACTTTGCCCATTAGAATGACTTCAAGATAAACCCTAGCAATTCTATAGATATTGCTAACCATCCGCCTAACCATAGATAGACGGATGTCCGTGGAATTAATAACAACAATATAAAGATAATATTAACAGATCCATCCTCCTCCTCGCCATCGACGAGGAAGCGATAACAACCCCCCATCCGCTGGCAGTTTTATTATCCATTCCATGAGTGTTGCACTATTTACTAGTCGACACTTAGTCAAGTTAAAAGGTACTTTAGTTATTCTTGTCTATGATCGAGAAACTGGCTCTAAGTCGCCCATAATCATGACACGGTTTTCAGAAGTTTTACCTAGGTGCACAAATTGCAACACACACTCGACATGCCCTAAAACCAAATCAAAACCCAACGAAAGTCCACGACAAAGCAATTACAGGATTCAGAATATTTCAGGGGCCACCCCATTGTTACCCGCAACGGTTGGCCGGGTTCGAGACGGACTCAAGGTTCGCGGCCAATGGTCTGGAACGATCGGGAACCCGAAATGTGGATCGGGCTTGTCGACACCGCTAAAACACTCCGCTTTCCTAAACGTACAGCGAGTAAAGACTCGCACAATTTAAATAAAGCAAGAAAGCATGGCATAAGTACAGATAGTAATAAAACCTCAAACTAGTTTGTGGCCCCAAGAAATAAGAATGAATCAAGCTCGCTCTGGGGGTTCATAAGCCTCCGGATGTGGATAGCGAATATTCAAGGAACAGGAATCAAGTACTGGGTCCCACGGACACAAGTGAGCCCGAAACCAAATAGCTAATATGGCCGATCGATGCCACTTTCATTAGTTATCCCATTACTACTCGATTGTTGTATAGGTACCTCGTTATCCATCCGACACTCACATACCCTACACATGTCGTTTCACGACACGCATGGCTCAAGCAACTCCTCTAGTAATGGCTCATGGGATGGAGGAACAAGCTTCGGTGGGGTTTAAAAGTAAAGGCTATGCAATACTTGGGATTCAGTTTAATGCAATCGCAACTCAATGATGCAAGAATAAGATAGAGGCAATAGGTACTATATGTATGCAAGCATGTGGTAGTGCTTACCTGGCAGCTCAGTTGTAGCGAGAGAAGGATCTGGGTAGTGCTCCTGGTTCTCTTGGTATATCCCCGCGTCAGCCTATTCAAGAAGAACCAAACAAACAAGGGCCAACATAAATAAAGTGCACAAGCATATGAATAAAATGCATCAAGCAAACAATCATGCCATGATGAATGATGCACAATTTGCATGGCAATAAAGTAGCAAGGCATGGGTGAGGTGTGGAATAAAAGAATAAATCATTTTATAGAGTTTTGGCCCCATTTTATACCCATATTAGTTGCTGTACACTTTATATTTATATGATGCATGCTGCAAAACAGAACATGGAATGCATAAACAGAAAGGTCTCGTCGAGCTAATCATTTTAGACATATTATTTGTTAAATTTGGAGTTATAAAACAAAAGATATTAATTAATTAAGGAAAAAGGGCATTTTAATGTAATTTTTATTTATTTGGAAAATAAAGTGTCCAAAATATATTTTGAATGGCATATTTGAATTCCTCACATTTTTCTGATTTGAAAACATATATTATATGTATTATTTGGAATTATATTTGAAAAGTTATATTAAAACAGATTTGAATTTTGAATTTGAATTAAATTTGAAAAGATTTGAATTAAAATGTATAGATGAAACTTTGTTACTTAGCTCAGTTCTAGCCACAGACGCTGGCCAGTGGGGTCATGCTGACTGGACGACACGGGCGCACAGAAAACTTCTATCACCGCGAGCTAAGCCAGCCACAGAGGCCGACAAGTGGGGTCAGGGCCACTGGGGACCACGTGACAGAGACGAGCGGGCCAGGGACAGACAGGTGGGGCTGGGCTGGAGCACGGGTTAAGGGTTACAAAAAGGCAGGGGGTTTTCTGGGAGAATTCATGGCGGTGACTAGTGGGCCAGGCGGATCATGGTTAAGCATCAAAAAGACGCAAGGGGGTATCTGCAAAACGAGGGCGCGGCACTGTGGATCTTCCTCGCGGACAGATCGGTGCTTGCGCGCGGTGCAGAGCGGGTGGGAGATCGAACGCGGGACCTAGGGCTCGCGCGCGGAGGGCGGAGCCACTGCGCTGGCCTGGGCTTGGTGTCAGGGAGGGTCGGCGCGGCCTAGATAGGGTGCTATGCGGGGCGGAAGCGAGCAGACGCTGCGCTCGCCGGCGCACAGAGCGTGCTCGATGAAACGCATAGCGGCCCTAGACGACGACAGCGCGGCGGAGCATGTCCAGGAGGTTTAGGGGCTCACCGAGCGTTGGTTGAGTGTTGGATCGGTCGGCGCAGCGGATCGATGGCGGCGAGACGCCAAGCTAGGGGTTTGGGCTCGGCGCCGACGGTGTCAGCGTCTGGCCTTCTCCTTCCTCGGCCTGTGGTGACGAGGGAGCTGCGTGGTCTTCTCGACATCTTAGAGAGCGCCACGCACCGGCTGGATAAGGAGGGGCGGTGGAGGCCGAGGGTTTTGCCGGCGATGGTGTGGCGGTGGTGAGGGACGGCAGGGAGAGAGGGGAGCGTCCTGGGTAGATCTGGGGGTAGCTGGGCGAGGCAGAGAGGTGGTGGGGTGGATAGGAACGGAGGAAGGGAGGGGTAGTTGGCGTGGTGGAGCGGAAAAGTGGCGTCGGCCGCTTTTGCTCCTCCTTCACGTGCTGGCAGGCTCCGGCTGGACCAAGGCAGGGCAGGTGGGAGGCTTCCAGGTGGGGTCGACGTGAGGGCAAGGAGGCAGGGACAGGCTCGGGCTGGAGGGGCCCCTATGGCATAGAGAGAAAAAGAGAGAGGGAGGAGTAGCCTCGGGTTAGAGCTAGGGTAGGAGGGGAGAGGGGTATGGCTCGGGCTAGGGCTTGCTTGGGTGGGTAGCTAGGTGGCATGGTGGGGCCAGCTAGGTGAGAGAGAGAGGCCGAGAGAGGGGGTAGACTTAGGGTTTAGGTGAGAGGGGGATGTGAGGGTCAGGGTTAGATGGGGGTATGGTTTAGATTAGATGTAGATTGGAGAAGATAAAGAAGAGAGGGTAGGGCTTAGGGTTTAGAGAGAGATGGAGTGGTTTGAAGCTAGGGTTTGCTATGGACAAGGTCAAGCCAAGAACAACCAAGATCAAACAAAAAAACAAGGCAAGAAAAAGAGAGGGATGTGATGATAGGGTTTAAGCTAGATTAACTTAGATCAAGCCAAAAGAAAGGGTAGAGATAGAGATGATCCACTCAAAAATCAAATAAAAACCAAATACTAGAAAAGGTGGCACTTGCATGGCCCATGCAAAAATATTTATTGCCATATTGACTCTTGTGAAAACAATGTTATTACATGGCATTATTATTTTGCATTCCCAAAAATTGGAATAAAGCCAAGCAAAAAGGATTAAAAGGATGCCCCAAGTGGAATAGATGGAGATGATCATGTTTGAGTAAAATTGGGACTTGCTAGTGTGTATGTGCCACTAGGCATTTAATAAGCCCAAAAATATCCTAACATGAAAATAACCCCAACACAACACATATGGAAGCTAGCAAAAGGGTTCCACTCACAAGGCATGCAAAGATGGCCATGTGGCTCTCATATATCAATAATGTGAAAACAACATGATGCCAAGATGAGAGCCTGTGGAAAAGAATTGGATCCATCCCAACCCACATGAGCTAGAGGTAAAACCAATAAGTGCCAAGCTCATATTTAGTTGGATGGTGGAATTATAAGGTGGTGAAAGAAAAGGTGGTGGAGTTGAATAAAAGATATGCCCACAACTCAACTTGGGCATTAAACAATATATCAAGAACCAAATACAATATCAAGAGGCAAATACAATTAACAATGCATATGCGAGAAGAACCAAAACAAAAAGGGTTTTATATGATGCTCAAATGCAAGGTGGCATGATGACATGAGCATGATATAATTATGATGCAACAATTATATATTTGAAGTAGCCATTATATTACTAGACCAAGTAGCATTACAATTTTAGACAATTGAGATGCTACACCAGAGCACCGTGCCCGCCAGAGCAGCACCGGCCTCGCCAAGCCCTAGCCTTGCGTGGCAGCACCCGCAGCAGGCCCAACAACCGCCCAGACATCCTTGTTCGCAGCCTCGCGACCAACAGCCCCGAGGAACCGCGTCGAACACCGCCGCCCGCGCCCAGTGCACCGCCCTCTCCCGACCAATAGAGATAGCCCCTTGCCGCGCCATCAAGCCATAGAGGATCGCCAGGAGGCCGGCCACCGTCCGCCTACCTCGCCCATGCCCTTAGCTCGCTGTGTCGTCGCCCACGTCGAGCTCTGCCCATGCCGTGACTGCACCCTTCGCCGCTTATATAAGGAGGCCTCCCGCAAGCTCTTCACACCATTCTCATCCCCACCTCACTCTCACTCCCACAGCCAGCCGGAGCCGCCGAGCACTGTGACGACGGAATTGCAGCCGAGCCGCCGGGAGGAGAAGGGCGCCGTTGATCCAGGCCATCCTGAGAAGCGCCAGTACCAGAGAACTGCCGTCTTCCACTTCGTTCGCCTCGCCAACCCTCGCTGGAGTCCCAGACGCCCACTTCACCCTCATCGACTGTTAGGGTTCGAGCTCACGGCTGACCTTCGTCAGTCGACGATTTACCTCAGCCGTCGATAGCCTCTAATCGCACGGCCCACAACGCGCGTACCGCTTCGTGTTTTAAGTGCCACTGACCAGTGGGACCCCCCTGTCAGCTGAGCGCCGTGCCGCGCAGCGCCACTGGGCCGGCCCATTTCCTTTCCCGCGCAAGCCCGTAGATTCAAATCTAGATTTTTCTTTTTAGTTAGAATATAGTTTCTGTCCAGTGTTTCAAAATTCAATTCTGTGAGTTTGACAAATCCAAATTGCATGAAACCAATTTTGTCTGAAAGGTATTGAAAAGATCTATCCAAGCCCGTTGGATTTAATTCATTTAGAGTTATAGATTTCTCCTAATAAAAATAAGAAGACAGAAGCTTTTGCAACTTGAAACATTTTTATAAAATCAACCAAGTTAGCTTTTGAGTTGATTCCAACTCCCAAAAATCACATTTCATCATATCTATCCAAATATGTAATAATATTAAGGTTTACAGGCAGTGAATTTGGACTAGTACCAAAATAATGCTATATAGGCATTTCTAGTCACTTTAAATCATTAAATAATAAACTTAAACCAAAGTAATATTAATCCAACCTTTAAATCTCATTCCCACATGTTAGAATATGTGGTGAGGACATGTGTCCACATGATCCCATGTTTTAGTGGTGAATATTAAATTGTAGTTAATTTTTCAATGAGTAGAAAATACTTTTCCAAAATAAAAAGGTTGAAAATATTGAATTAAAACTTAGGTTTTTGGGATGATAATAGATCATCAATTGTGTGGTTTAGAATACTACTTAGCCCAAGTTAAGTATTGTTTGGTGATTGTGCACTCCCTATGTATTTATAGACGATAGTACCGACCAAGCCTTCGAGGAGGAGGAGTTCTACCAAGAAGAAGAAGAAGAAGAAGAAGAAGAAAACTTCAACCACTGCACCAACCAAGGCAAGCTATTGTAGCAAGCTATTAGTGGCAAGCTAACCCTTGCAAACATGCTTTAGTAAGCTATTGTAGCAAGCTAGAATAAAACTAGATAGTTTAGTAAAGATGCCTTAAGCATACTTTGATCACACCCCCTTAGTTTACACCAAGTTCTTTAATTAATTTTGAAGGTAGCATAAAGAGTATAAAACTTGACCTAATTGGAAACCCTTAGATGTCATTCTATGGCATGAGATTGATCCCACCCTTCTACCTTAGTGAACACTCTTAACCTAGTGTTTTAGAATAGATCAAACTTGAGTCATTTTAGATGGGAACACTTGGTGAAAATGAGTTATGAAAACCTTGGAATGATGAGTCATTCTATTGAGATGTTTTGACATGTGTTGAGAAACACAATTGGTTTATGATGATGAAAATGATGAGGCATGAGCCTTAACCCTTTTTATAAAACTGATGGTTGGATTCGGATGCGATACCATTCCAAATTTACCGTACAACCACATTACCTGAATTGGGTAAGGCTTAGCTGGAAATTTATATGCATTAGTATTAGTTCCCTCACGGGAGAGGTTTGGGCTGAGGCTACCTCTCAATGATGTCCACCTATGCAGTGCCCAAGATGACTGATGGTCATGGTTGGGAGGCCATGCTCATAGGAGAGGTGCTTGTACTAGGGTGTGTAAAGGGAAGGTTATGTTTGATTATCTGCATACTAAGTATGATGATTCAGGGTTATCCCTGACAGATGTATCGAATCTTGTGGTGAAAGTGTACCACCTCTGCACAGTGTCAAACTATTCGAATAGCCGCGTCCGCGGTTATGGACAGTTGGAATGGCCATACTGTTTCGTTGTTAGGTGTTTTCTAAATAACTTGAATTGAATGCTGAACCTCGACTTGACCACAACAGGGTTGTGTAGATGAAAATAGCTTCCCAACTTAAGTGATTCTAGACTTTTATTTTATCTTTTCTTGTTTCAGAACTCAGCTTAGGTTTCAAACTTAACTTGATAGTTATTCTTTAAATTTCGTACTTTAACTTAAGATTATAACCTTTGCTAGTAGTAGTTTGCGAGTACTTAAAGAGTACTCATGGCTTTTTTCCCTGGCTATTATAATGGCCAGACTATGAAGGAGAGTATCAAGATGATGGTCAGCAGGACGGCTATGATAACTAGGACTATCTACCTTCACAAGATTGTCTCGTGCTCAAGATGGACCCCACCTCTACGCTATCGTTTATTTCCGCTGCTTGTTGTATTAAAGACTGGATCATGAGATCCTTATTTGTGTAAAACCTTATGTATGGTTTGTAATGGATGATGTACTATGATATCCAATCCGTTATGTCTCACAAAAATGGTAATCCTGGGATTGCGAGGTATGGCATAACGGGCATCTGGGATTATAAATCCGGGTGTTGACAATAGTTCACTAGAGGTGATTCTCCTTAAGATAGATGACATGTTGGGTGAACAAATTACAACGGGGCAATTGACAGACACCAAGAAAGCATACACGCATATACTAATCATCTTGATACCTACGGGATTTGATTGGGCATTACAACATTATACATAGACCATAATCCAACTGCATCTATGACTAAAATCCACCTTCAGGTTATCATCCGAACCCCTTGCAGTATTAATTGCAAGCAACAGATAATTGCATTAAGAAAAGTGTGTAAAGTAAACAATACGATTGTCCCATGGACAAAGGATTGATGTTTTCTCCCTAGTAGCAACAGCACATCTAGTACCTTAGAGATTCCTATCACTTCCACAGATTACTAGAGGCATGAACCCACTATCGAGCATACATACTCCCTCTTGGAGTTGCTAGCATCTACTTGGCCAAGATAGCTACTAACAACAGAAAGCATGCAAGATCACAAATAACATAGACATGATAGAATCAATAATCAATCTGAAATAGCATCTCAATATCCATCGGATCCCCGCAAACACAACATGTAAGATTACAAATAGATGATCTTGATCATGAACGGAGCTCACAAGATCTAAACATGGTAGCACAAAGGAGGAGAACCACTCATCTAGCTACTACATGGACCCGTAGTCCAGGGATGAACTACTCACGCATCACACTGGAGGCAGTCATGGTGATGAAGAAGGCCTCCAGGGTGATCTCTCCCCTCCGGCAGGGTGCCTGGAAGAACTTCAGATCTCTCTCGATCTAGGGATGGAGATGGCAGCGGATACAGACTCTTTCATGGAATTTTGATCGGGTACTTAGGGTTTTCGTCCCGGGTGGCTTTTATAGGCGAAGGGGCAAGGTCGGTGGAGGCTCGAGGGGCCCACACCAGGTGGCGGCGCGCCTAGGGCTGGCCGCGCCACCCTAGGGTGTGGCCGCCTCGTGGAACCCCTTCGTCTGCCCTCCGAAATCTGTGTTGCTTCAGGTAAAATATTGACTTTGGCTTTTGTCCGATCCAATTCCGAGAATATTTCCTTACTAGCTTTTCTAAAACCAAAAACAGCAGAAGACAAGCAACTGGCACTGTGGCATCTTGTTAATAGGTTAGTTCCAGAAAATGTGTAAAAATACTCCAAAGTGTAGACAAAACATAAGAAAGTAGATATAAAAAAACATGGAACATCAAAAATTATAGATACGTTTACAACGTATCATGTAACATTTCTACCCAAAAGTAATTGTAGTAGTTTCTTGCAACTATACTATCCTGATTATCTGGAGTTTCCTGCAATTTCTAATCCAATTGTTGGAGGTTTGTGCAATTTCCACCCTCCTCGTGTTTCGAGGAAGCTCTATGACCCTATGTTTTGACAAAAAAATGATCAAAGACAAAAAAGACCATCTCTCAGGGCTCATTTGATTTGCAGGATTCTCAAAACATAGAAAGAGGAAACTATAGGAATTTGGATCAAGTATGTGTTTGAATCACAGGGAAAGCAAAGCAATTATACCATGAGGTTGGAGTGGATCGAAATTTTCCTAAAAAATAGAGGGTAAAGGAATACTTTAAAGGAATCTCAATTCCCGTGTTTTTCCTATTCCTATATTTTTCCTATCCTACGTTCGAAACGGAACATAATTCCTATATATTGGAATCCTATGAATAAAAAAACAGCATAGGATTATTTCCTAAGGGATAAGATCCTTCACAAAACCTTTGAATTTTCTTTGAATCAAAGAAGGAATAAAAAAAGGTTTCCTCTTTCAGGAAAAAAAAGAAACTCCACCTCTTGAACAATTCAATGTGACGAAAGTAGCTACTAGATTCTATGTCTAGTACTAGCTGTAGGGCCCAATCATAGCACGTTATTACTAGTACTAGTACGCATCGGTCTTTGCAGGTGCCTTGAAGGAAACAAAATAAAGATCTGCAGGTAATAAATGGCCATGGCAATTTCCAAGATACACAATCTTTTGCTTGTTCATTTTGATTTGGGCGACAGCCGGAGGATAGAGGAGTACTAGCTGCTTCGTGTCTTAAGCCATCGAGCTGGAGTAGAAATTTGGATATCTAAAAACATGAATTTTCATGTCAAACCAATGCTCGTTGCATGCAACTTAACCAAAGAGACTTACTGCACTACTTTACTGCGTATCCCAAAAACTACTGAGTACAAGAAGTACTAATATAGTAATGTTATAAAGAGAGTTCCACATTCATCTTGTAGCGCCAAAAGCAGAAGTTGTGCCAATATAGTACTGTAGTAGTCACGTCTAGGTTGACTTACAGGGAAAAAAATAGTACGATGAGCAACAAGATTTATCTATTTTGTACTCCTATTTGCGTATAGGAGTAGTACTACGTACTTAGGAACGGCACGAGCATGTGCTCCACTAGTGCGCCTTCGCACGTAGGGTAATCTAGTACAGAGTAGATCGCAACTGCTTGGTCGCATGATTATTATGCATTGGTCCATGCTCTAGTCGTGGGCACGTGCCGTACCAGTAAAAAAATTGTGAAAAATAGATTACTCATAAATAATTACTCCCTCCCTCCTAAAATAGTAGTTACTAACTTGGCTTTGTCTAGATACGCATGTATTTCAACGCATTTTAGTACTTAGATGCTCCCTCATTTTCAAATTAGAAAGCATACTAGGTTTTGTCAAAGTCAATATTTATAAAGTTTGACCAACTATATATACAAACATACTAACTTATATAATGTCAAATGCATATAATATAAAAACATGGTTCATGATTATTCTGATAACATTGAGTTGATGTCGTAGATGCCCATATTATTTTCTAAATATTTAGGCAAAGTTCCAGGGCGGCCTATCCTACATGTTGGACCCATGTCGATGTGTCGTCCACACCAGCGCAATTTCGACGGCAATCCTGGTTTAACACTTAAATCAAATCGAATTGACAAGTTTGGGCATAAAATTCCGTAATCACTCAATTAGATGACTAAAATCAAAGCATCCTAAGAACAGTTAGTGTGTTTATCTCTGGTCCATGTCGTAGAAGTGAAAAATTACATAAAAGTCGTAATAAACCCCTAAAATACTCCGTAATAACATTAGCAGCAAACTTAGTTTACATCCAAAATGCATCCTTCCTAGTACCAAAAGAGAACCTACATGGGACTACTACTAGTAAACTAGAGTAATAAAATAATACTACCAGTAGTACTATTTATCAACGAATACACCATTACAGTCTTGATCATCAGCCGTAGTTTAAGATTATTTTTTACCGTCGATGCAAATCCAGAAAGATACATGGATGGACTGTCCAACCTTCATCAGGAACCGCGGCGGTACCCCGAGGTACGTCCTGAGCTTGTCGGACAGGAAGTTGGTCGGTGACGAGCTGCTCGTCAGCTTGATTACCGTATTAAGGTTCTTGATCATCAAGAAGTACGTCGATCCCGGCGGGCCAGGCACACATAGTTTCACCATGTACCGCGGCCACAAGCACCTGTCCTGCCTGATGCACACCAAGGACACGATGACGACCGGGACGAGCGTGCTGATGGTCACCCTAAACACGGCACTATCATCCCCGCAGAGGAAGCGCGTGAATCCCCTCGTGCTTGTTGGTGGCGGAGTCGGGATGAGGCAAAAGAAGGCGCTACCGTAGATGGTCTTGGTTACTATGACCCCGTGGGCCTCCTTCATGTGGGGAAGGAGCCCTGCCGGTGAGGCAATGAAATCACAGGCGGAATCCATGTAGGAGCACGGGCCGTGCGAGCACGCGATCTTGTGCTCGTCGAGCTTGTCGAAGGCGACCAAGCTAAAGCAACCGTCACAGGGGCACTCAATAATCACCTTAGACTGGATGGCGTCCATAGTAGCCGGCTCATGGTCGAATCCGCCGACGTGGTACATGAAACTTGTGGGAGTGGTTGCAGAGGGAAGATCGGCTCGCCGACATAGTGCCCGCCGACCAGAAACCCGGGTTGGATGGGTATACTGAAGAGTGTACTGATTGAGTTTCGTACTATACTGGTATGATTGTACAGGAATACACTAAGCATCAGCGCACCGGCGGCGGCTGCACTTGGCCACTTTTTTCTTAGACAGTATCCACACACTATACATGGTTCGTCAAAACAAAAAGGCTATAAAAAGTTGACAGGTGAGTAAAGCAGGTGTCATGATGTACTGTACCAGACAGTACAATACATACAGAGGGAGAGACTGAGGTAAGAAGATCCAGGTGAGTGAGAGGCAAGATGATCTACTCCTGGAGAGAGACGAAAAACCTGTGGCCTGGTGCAGGGTGTACAGTGCTCCAGGGGAGTGACCGAGGATTGCATGCATGTCTTCGACACCAACCTGCTGTAATTAACTTTTTTGGTCTTATCAAATTTAAATGGTCTTAATAATCCCAGACAGAGGAAGTACTAGTATTAGTAGTAGTACATTTTAGAACAAATCAGATAAACTAGTACTGCATTTATTAGTGGGACTTTTTTTGAGAAATTATAATTAGTAGTACTTAGATATGTGAAAAACCTATCCAAGTTACTACTTCAATAGAGAGTACGATCACTCTATTTTATGGATTCTTGTTTATTATACGTACTATTAGTAAAATCTAGAATGTAGATTATTTCAGAATAAATTTTGGCTCTACAATATCTAGAATACACGCAAACCTCAAAAGACACTTCATTGCTTAGTTTCAGGGATCTTGTGCTAAATGCATTGACTTAAATGTAATTTTTTATTTTTATAAGGTCCTTGATGTAACTTGTACTTCCACCGAACGCGTGTTAACTAAAGCACCTCGCTCCTACAGGACCTACCACAATTAAAAAATAATTACACTACCTCGATTATCAGACAAAGTGGAACATGGTTACTTATAATTCCAAAGTTTTTAGAAATATGATGTTTCAAGCTTCCCAGCTAACTTCACACACTTTAGTGACTTTTTGCCGATTGAACAAAATTAGGTTAAACATTTGCTACACAAGTAAGGGCAATTGATTGCTATTTAATTAAATGCATTTTCAGAGGTAGATGGGTGCATATTCATGTAGTAAACAATGTCGTCGGTGTTAGTTTCCAACTATCACGAAAGAACATTTAATTCTCAATTTTTTGAGTGATGATGAGATTGTTCTTTTACGTAAAGAAACTCCAAAGAATATGGATCTGAATACCACAAGACAAGTTTTCAGACATAAAGAGTTGACCAACATGTTGTATTGATGATACCCATGTTTTATGAGCTTTCAAACTTCCAAGCTAACTTCGTCAACTTGAATGACTTTATGCCAATTATTTATCGAATTTAGGTCAAATTTGAACTACAAGTAATTGTAGGTTACTTTGAAAGTTTTATGAAAATTCTTCTAGAGGTACCTATTCAGGGGTCAATTAATATATCATAAACCACCGAGAGATTTGACGACACGTTCAACTTCTTCCTAAAATTTTGCATCTTGACAGTTTATCAAAATTAGGTCAAACATGAGCTACAACTAAGCGCGAAAGATCGTTCTTGAATTAAATGGCTGTCGATATTTGAATGACTTCCTAGCTAACTCTGCCTATTTGAATGACTTTATGTCGCTTTATCCAAATTAGGTCAAATTTGAAACTACAAGTAAATTGTAGGTTGCTTTGAAAGTTCTACGAAAAATCTTTTGGGGGTACCCATCGAGGGGTCACAATCAATATGTCAGAAACCACCGAGAGTTTTGATGATAGTTTCAACTTCTTGCTAAGATTTCACATCCTGACAATTTAACAAAATTAGGTCAAACTTGAGCTACAAGCAAGTAAGCGCGATAGATTTCTCTTGAATTAAATGCCTTTTCAAGGGTAGATGGGTGCATATTATTGTAGTAAACAATGTTGTCAGTGTGAGTTTCCAAATATTGGGAAAGAACATTCTCAATTTTTTGAGTGATGTAGAAATTATTCTCTCCTATAAAGGAAGTCCAAAGAATATGGATATGAATGCCACAAGCCAAGTTTTCACACATATATAGTGGACCAACATATTGTACTTACGATTACCGGTGTTTTATGAGTTCTCAAACTTCCTATAGCTTATCGCTCTGCCCACTTGAATGACTTTATGTCCATTAATTAAAATTAGGTCAAATTTGAACTATATACTACAAGTAAATTGTAGGTTGCTTTGAAAGTTTTATGAAAAAGTTTTTGGAGGTACCCATCGGGGGTCACAATAAATATATGAGAAACAACTGAGAGTTTTGACTTTATGCTAAAATTTTGCATCATGAAACTATTTAACAAAATTGGGTCAAACTTGAGCTACAAAGTAAGCACGATAGATTGCTCTTGAAATATATGACTTCTTAGAGGTAGATGCGTGCATTTTCTTGTAGTAAACAGTGTCATCAGTGTGATTTTCCAACTATTAGGAAAGAACAATCAATTCTCAATTTTCCGAGTGATGACGAGCGAGGTTGTTCTTTTCTGTAAAGAAATGTCCAAAGAATATTGGATCTGAATGCCAGAAGCCAAGTTTGCCGACATATATAGTGGATCAACATGTTATACCAATGATTCCCATGTTTTATGAGTTTTCAAACTTCCTAGCTAACTCTGCCCATTTGACTGAATAACTTTATGTCGATTTATCGAAAAGACATTGTAGGTTGCTTTGAAATTTTTCCGAAAAATCTTTTGGAGGTACCCATCGATGGGTCACAATTAATATATCATAAAACACCGAGAGTTTTGACGATAGGTTCTACTTCTTGCTAACATTTTGCATCTTCACAATTTAACGAAATTAGGTTAAACCTGAGCTACAAGTAATTAAGCGCGATAGATTTCTCTTGAATTAAATATATTTTCAGAGGTAGATTGGTGCATCTTGTTGTAGTAAACAATACCGTTAGTGTGAGTTTCCAACTATCAGGAAAGAACATTCAATTCTACATTTTCCGAGTAAAGACAAGGGAGGTTGTTCTTTTTCGTAAGAAGTCCGGAGAATATTGGATGTGAATGCCACACCAAGTTTACAGACATATATAGTGGGCCAACATGTTGTACCAACGATTCCCATGTTTTATTTATGAGTTTTCAAACTTCATAGCTAAGTCTGCCCATTTGACCAAATGACTTTAAATTGTAGGTTGCTTTGAAAATTTTATGAAAAATCTTTTGGAGGTACCCATCGAGGGGTCACAATTAATATATCATAAAACACCAAGAGTTTTGACGATAGGTTCAACTTCTTGCTAAGATTTTGCATCTTGACAATTGAACGAAATTAGGTCAAACTTGAGCTACAAGTAAGCGCGGTATATTTCTCTTGAATTAAATGTATTTTCAGAGGTAGATCGGTGTATCTTGTTGTAGTAAACAATGTCGTTAGTGTGAGTTTCCAACTATACGGAAAGAACATTCAATTCTACATTTTCCGAGTGAAGATGAGCGAGATTAGTTGTTGTTTTCCGTAAACAAAGTCCAAAGAATATTGGATGTGGATGCCACAAGCCAAGTTGACAGACATATATAGTGGATGGACAACATGTTGTACTTGCGATTCCCATGTTTTATGAGTTTTCAAGCTTCGTAGCTAACCCCGCCCACTTGAATGACTTTATGTCGATATCTCGGAATTAGGTCAAATTTGAAACTACAAGTAAATTGTAGGTTTTGCTTCGATAGTTTTACGAAAAAGCTTTTGGAGGTACCCATCGAGGGGTCAAAATTAATATATCATAAAACAACGAGAGTTTCGACGATAGGTTCAATTTCTTGCTAAGACTTTACATCTTGAAAATTTAATGAAATTAGGTCAAACTTGAGCTAGCTACAAGTAAGCGCCATAGATTGCTCTTGAATTAAATGTCTTTTCAGAGGTAGATCATCGGTGCATCTTCTTGTAGTAAACAATGTCGTCAATGTGAGATTCCAACTATCAACAAAGAACATTCAATTCTACATTTTCCGAGTGAAGAATACGAGCGAGGTTGTTCTTTTTCCTAAAGAACAGTCTGAATAATATTGGATCTGAATGCCATAAGCCAAGTTTACATACATATTTATTGGACCAACATGTTGTACCAATGATTCCCATGTTTTATGAGTTTTCAAACTTCCTAGCTTACTCTGCCCATTAGAATGACTTTATGTCGATTTATCGAAATTAGTTCAAATTTGAAACTACAAGTACTAGTAAATTGCACGTGCCCTGCACATGAGACTCAGATAATAGACATCTGACATATCATCACTATATAAAATTATAATAGGTAAAGCAAAAAAATATAATAGGTAAAAGTTGAACTACTACAAGTAAACCGTGTAGGTTGCTTTGAAAGTTTTACGAAAAAGCTCTTAGAGGTACACATAGTAGGGGGGTCAATTAATATACTATCAGAAACTATAGAGAGTTCTGACGACAGGTTCATCTTCTTGCTAAGATTTTGCATCTTGACAGTTTAATGAAATTAGGTCAAACTTGAGCTACAACTAAGTGCGATGGATTGCTCTTGAATTTAATGAAATTAGGTCAAACTTGAACTACAAGTCATAAATTGTAGGTTGCTTTGAAAGTTTTATGAAAAAAATCTTTTGGAGGTAACCATCGAGCGGTTAATTAATATATCAGAAACCACGGAGAGTTTTGACGAGTGGTTCCACTTCTAGCTAAGATTTTGCATCATGAAAATTTTGAACACCTTTTCAAAATGATCACATGAAATAGGGAGAGAGGGGAAATGATTTTCCTATTCTCTATGGGCAACCCACAAGCTTGAGGTGCACCTTAGGCTTATAGATACAAACTTTATTTTCTCCACAATGTACATGGTGAACCTTAGCGGATGCCACATACTAGCCCTTAAGTTGTGCTTTTGTACACATTGATGATGCCCTTATTAAGGAAAAAGCAAATAGTATATTAGTAGTACACTAGTAGTAGTACTCATTTCTTTGCTTAGACATATGCTCACCTCTATCCACGCGCTGTACATGCTGAGAGAATAAAATGTAGGCAGAGTAAGAGGGCGGCAACAAAGAGGAGTTGAAGGCGGTTCGATGTCAGAGGAGAGTTATGATGGATTCCTAACACGAGGTACTCCTGCGGGCACTCTACTAGTAGCAAATTTCAAGAACTATGCACGCAAAACAAATTGTGTGTTTTCACTCTCCTTTGTTGCCTCTCACCATCCATCCTCCCTCTCTCCTCCCCTTTCCCCTCGCGCACCGGCCCGGCTGATCTCTCCCTCGTCCATAGTGTGGTGCTGCGCACATGTGCCTTGGTATGGAGGCTTTGTGTCTCTAGCATGTTCGGCAGTCGCGTTGGTGTGGAGTAGGGATGAGGAGGACATAGGAAGGAAACCACTTTGGTCCTTGGCGGCAAAATAATTCAAACTTTTCCGGTTTTCAAAATTTTCACTTGCTTCCCAAACATTGGGAGAGAAGTTTACTCAAAAGATCGGGCATTCGCAGTACTTCTTATCTTATCTTTATCTTGTCTTATCTCTTACAATACCATACCACTGTATAGTGTACGGATAACTTCGAACATTGACCGTTGGATCAAGACCGGCAAAATCAAACATTGCTAACCGTAGAATCTTCTTTTCCATTCTTAGCATCTACAATGATTCTACAGATAGTCTTTAGCACGATGAATGCTAGTATGCGCAAACCTCAAAATGCACACTTCATTGCTCAGTTTCAGGGTCCTTGTGCTAAATGCATGGACTTGGGTGCAATTTTCATTTTATGAGATCCTTGATGTAACTTGTACATCCACCGACCGTGTTAACTCTCAAGCACCTCGCTCCTATGAGACCTACCACAGTTAAAATAAAATACAACCTCCCCAATTATCACACAAACTGGACCATCGTTTCTTATACATAATACCCAAGTTTTTAGTACTAGGATTTTTCAAGCTTCCTATCTAACTTTGCACACTTCAGTGACTTCTTGTCGATTAACGAAATTAGGTCAAACTTGAGCTACAAGTAAGAGCGATAGATTGCTCTTGAATTAAATGTATTTTCGGAGGTAGATGGGTGCATCTTCTTATAGTAAACAAAGTTGTCAGTGTGAGTTTCCAACTATCGGGAAATAAAATTCTCAGCTTTCCGAGTGATGACGAGATGGTTCTTTTCCATAAATAAAGCCTGAAGAATATGGATCTCAATGCCATAAGCCAAGCTTCTAGACATATTAAGTGGACCGACGTGTTTTACTTATGATTCCATATCTTTTTTGAGTTTTCAAACTCCCTAGCTAATTAACTCTGCCCACTTGAATGACTACATGTCGATTTATCGAAATTACGTCAAACTTGAACTATAACCTAATTGTAGATTGCTCTAAAAGTTTTACGAAAAAGCTTTTGGAGGTACCGTACCGATCGGGGAGTCACAATCAATATATGAGAAACAACCGAGAGTTTTGACAACAGGTTTGACTTGTTGCTAAGATTTTGCATCGCATGACACTATTTAACGAAATTGGGTCAAACTTGAGCTACAAGTCAACGCGATAGATTGCTGTTGAAATATATGACTTTTCAAATAGGTAGATGGGCGCATTTTCTTGTAGTAAACTATGTCGTCAGTGTGATTTTCCAACTATATCAGGAAAGAACATTCAATTATTCTCAATTTTCCGAGTGATGACGAGCGAGGTTGTTCTTTTCCATAAAGAAATGTCCGGAGAATATTGGATCTGAATGCCAGAGGCCAAGTTTACCGACATATATAGTGGACCAACATGTTGTACCAATGATTCCCATGTTTTATTTATGAGTTTTCAAACTTCCTAACTAACTCTGCCCATTTGATCGAATGACTTTACGTCGATTTATCGAAATTAGGTCAAATTTGAAACTACAAGTAAATTGTAGGTTGCTTTGAAAGTTTTACAAAAATATTTTGGAGGTACCCATCGAGGGGTCACAATTAATATATCATAAAACACCGAGAGTTTTGACGATAGATTCAACTTCTTACTAAGATTTTGCATCTTGACAATTTAACGAAATTAGGTCAAACTTGAGCTACAAGTAAGCACAATAGATTGCTATTGAATTAAATGTATTTTCATAGGTAGATCGGTGCATCTTGTTGTAGTAAACAATGTCATCAGTGTGAGTTTCCAACTATCAGGAAAGAACATTCAATTCTACATTTTCCGAGTGAAGACGAGCGAGGTTAGTTGTTCTTTTCCGTAAAGGGAAGTCCAAACAATATTGGATGTGGATGCCACATGCCAAGTTTACAGACATATATAGAAGATCGACAACATGTTGTACTTGCGATTCCCATGTTTTATGAGCTTTCAAACTTCCTAGCTAACTTTGCCCATTTTAATGACTTTAAGTCGATTTATCGAAATTAGGTCAAATTTGAAACTACGAGTAAATTGTAGGTTTTGCTTTGAAAGTTTTACGAAAAAGCTTTTAATTTGGAGGTACCCATCGAGGGGTCACAATTAATATATCGAAAAACAATGAGATTTTTGATGATAGGTTCAACTTCTTGCTAAGATTTTGCATCTTGACAATTTAACGAAATTAGGTCAAACTTGAGCTACAATTAAGCACGATAGATAGCTCTTGAATTAAATGTCATTTCAGAGATAGATGGGTGCATTTTCTGGTAGTAAGCAGTGTCGTGGGTGTGAGTGTCCAACTACTAGGAAAGAATATTCACTTCTACATTTTCCAAGTGAAGACAAGCGAGGTTAGTTGTTCTTTTCCGTAAAGATAAGTCCAAAGAATATTGGATGTGGATGCCACAAGCCAAGTTGACAGACATATATAGTGGATCGACAACATGTTGTACTTGCGATTCCCATGTTTTATGAGTTTTCAAGCTTCCTAGCTAACCCCGCCCATTTGAATGACTTTATGTTGATATCTTGGAATTAGGTCAATTTGAAACTACAAGTAAATAGTTGGTTTTGCTTTGATTGTTTTACGAAAAAACTTTTGGAGGTACCCATCGAGGGGTGAAAACTAATATATCAGAAACCAGCGAGAGTTTCGACGATAAGTTCAACTTCTTGCTAAGACTTTGCATCTTGACAATTTAACGAAATTAGGTCAAACTTGAGCTAGCTACAAGTAAACGCCATAGATTGCTCTTGAATTAAATGTCCTTTCAGAGGTAGATCATCGGTGCATCTTCTTGTAGTAAACAGTGTCGTCGGTGTTTGTTTCCAACTATCAAGAAAGAACATTCAATTCTACATTTTCCGAGTGACGAATACGAGCGAGGTTGTTCTTTTTCCTAAAGAAAAGTCCGAAGAATATTAGATGTGAATGCCACAAGCCAAGTTTACATACATATATATTGGACCAACATGTTATACCATGTTTTATGAGTTTTCAAACTTCCCAGCTAACTCTTCCCATTAGAATGACTTTATGTTGATTTATCGAAATTAGGTCAAATTGGAAACTACAAGTACTAGTAAATTGCACGTGCCCTGCACGTGAGACTCGGATAATAGACATCCGGCATATCATCGCTATATCAAATTATAATAGTAAAGCAAAAAATATATAATAGGTAAAATTTGAACTACTACAACTAAATTGTGTAGGTTGCTTTGAAACTTTTACGCAAATGCTCTTAGAGGTACCCATCGAAGGGGATGGGGGAGGGGTCAATTAATATACTATCAGAAACCACAGAGAGTTCTGACGACAGGTTCATCTTCTTGCTAAGATTTTGCATCTTGACAGTTTAATAAAATTAGGTCAAACTTGAGCTACAACTAAGTGCGATGGATTGCTCTTGAATTTAATGAAATTAGGTCAAACTTGAACTACAAGTCATAAACTGTGGTTTAAAAGTTTTATGAAAAAGCTTTTGGAGGTACCCATCGAGCGGTTAATCAATATATCAGAAACCACAGAGAGTTTTGACGGGTGGTTCGACTTCTAGCTAAGATTTTGCATCATGAAAATTTTGAACACCTTTTGAAAACGATGACATGAAATAGGGAGAGAGGGGAAATGATTTTTCTATTCTCTATGGGCAACCCACAAGCCTGAGGTGCACCTTAGGCTTAAAGATACAAACTTTATTTATCCATAATGTATATGGTGAACCTTAGCAGATGCCACATACTAGGCCTTAAGGTGTGCTTTGTACATATTGTTGATGCTTTTATTAGGGAAAAATCAAATAGTATATTAGTAGTACACTAGTAGTAGTACTCATTTCTTTGCTTAGACATATGCTCACTTCTGTCCACACGATGTACATGCTGAGAGAATAAAATGTAGGCATGGTAAGAGGGCAGCAGTGAAGAGGAGTTGAAGGCGGTTTGATGTCAGAGGAAAGTTATGATGGGTTCCTGACATGAGGCACTCCTGCAGCCAATCTACTAGTACTAAATTTCAGGACCTATGCACGCAAAACAAATTGTGTGTTTTCTCTCTCCTTCACTCCCTCTCACCATCCATCCTCCCTATCTCCTCCCCTTTCCCCTCGTGCACCAGCCCAGCTAATATCTCCCTCATCCACAGCGTAGTACGTGACGCAGTGGTGGCATTGTGTCTCGGGTGTGTTCAAGTGTGTTCAACAGCCTCGTTGGTGTGGAGTAGGGACGAGGAGTACATAGGAAGGAAACCACTCTGGTACTTGGTAGCAAAAATTCAAACTTTTCCGGTTTTCGAAATTTTCACTTGCTTCCAAACATCAGGAGGGAAGGTTAGTCAAAAGATTGGCCATTCGCAGTACTTCTTATCTTACCTTTATCTTGTCGTATCTCTTACAATACCATACCACTATATAGTGTACGGATAACTTCGAATATTGAACGTTGGATCAAGACCGACAAATCCAAACATTGCTAACCATTGGATCTTCTTTTCCATTCTTAGCATCTATAAAGATTCTAATGATAGTCTTTAGCACGATGAACATTAGTATGCGCAAACCTCAAAACACACACTTCGTTGCTCAGTTTCAGGGTCCTTGTGCTAAATGCATGAACTTGGGGTGCAATTTTCATTTTTATGAGGTCCTTTATGTAACTTGTACTTCCATCGACCATGTTAACTCTCAAGCACCTCGCTCCTACGAGACCTACCATAGTTAAAAGAAAATGCAACCGCCCCAATTATCACACAAATAGGACCGCAGTTTCTTATACGTAATACCCAAGTTTTTAGCACTAGGATTTTTCAAGCTTCCAAGCTAACTTTGCACACTTCAGTGACTTCTTGTTGATTAACGAAATTAGTTCAAACTTGATCTACAAGTAAGCACGATAGATTGCTCTTGAATTAAATATATTTTCGGAGGTAGATGAGTGCATCTTCTTGTAGTAAACAATGTCGTCGGTGTGAGTTTCCAACTATCAGGAAATAAAATTCTTAGTTTTCCGAGTGATGACGAGATGGTTCTTTTCCGTAAAGAAAGCCCGAAGAATATGGATCTCAATGCCATAAGCCAAGCTTCTAGACATATTAAGTGTACCTACGTGTTTTACTTACCATTCCTATATGTTTTTTGAGTTTTAAAACTCCTAGCTAATTAGCTCTACCCACTTGAATGACTACATGCCGATTTATCGAAATTAGGTCAAACTTGAACTATAACTAAATTGTAGGTTGCTCTGAAAGTTTTACGAAAAAGCTTTTGGAGGTACGGTACTGATCGGGGGTGTCACAATCAATATATGAGAAACAACCGAGAGTTTTGACAACAAGTTTGACTTCTTGCAAAGATTTTGCATCGCATGACACTATTTAACGAAATTGGGTCAAACTTGAGCTACAAGTAAGCATGATAGATTGCTGTTAAAATATATGACTTTTCAGAGAGGTAGATGGGTGCATTTTCTTGTAGTAAATAGTATCGTCGGTGTGATTTTCCAACTATATAAGGAAAGAACATTCAATTATTCTCAATTTTCTGAGTGATGACGAGCGAGGTTGTTCTTTTCCGTAAATAAATGTCCGAAGAATATTGGATTTGAATGCCAGAAGCCAAGTTTACCGACATATATAATGGACCAACATGTTTTTTTGAAAGGAATGCGGTAAGGGAAGCCCCTACAGCGAGTTTTTTTTGAAATAATAAGACCCCAAGTCCGCGTCCGTGAAGACTTGAACCTAGGTGGCCGGGTTGTACATCCACTTCCCTAACCAAATGAGCTAGGCTCACTTCATGGACCAACATGTTGTACCAAAGATTCCCATGTTTTATTTATGAGTTTTCAAACTTCCTAGCTAACTCTGCCCATTTGATCGAATGACTTTATGTCGATTTATCGAAATTAGGTAAAATTTGAAACTACAAGTAAATTGTAGGTTGCTTTGAAAGTTTCACGAAAAATCTTTTGGAGGTACCCATCGAGGGGTCACAATTAATATATCATAAAACACCGAGAGTTTTGACGATAGGTTCAACTTCTTGCTAAGATTTTGCATCTTTACAATTTAACGAAATTAGGTCAAACTTGAGCTACAAGTAAGCACGATAGATTGCTATTGAATTAAATGTATTTTCAGAGGCAGATCGGTGCATCTTGTTGTAGTAAATAATGCCGTCAGTGTGAGTTTCCAACTATCAGGAAAGAACATTCAATTCTACATTTTCCGAGTGAAGACGAGCGAGGTTAGTTGTTCTTTTCCGTAAAGAGAAGTCCAAAGAATATTGGATGTGGATGCCACAAGCCAAGTTGACTGACATATATAGTGGATCGACAACATGTTGTACTTGTGATTCCCATGTTTTATGAGCTTTCAAACTTCCTAGCTAACTCTTCCCATTTTAATGACGTTAAGTAGATTTATCGAAATTAGGTAAAATTTGAAACTATAAGTAAACTGTAGGTTTTGCTTTGAAATTTTTACGAAAAAGCTTTTGATGTCTACGCACTTCTATTCTTGTAGACAGTTGTTGGGCCTCCAAGTGCAGAGGTTTGTAGAACAGCAGCAAGTTTTCCCTTAAGTGGATCACCCAAGGTTTATCGAACTCAGGGAGGAAGTGGTCAAAGGTATCCCCTCTCAAACAACCCTACAATCAAGATACAAGAAGTCTCTTGTGTCCCCAACACACCCAATACACTTGTCAGGTGTATAGGTGCACTAGTTCGGCGAAGAGATAGTGAAATACAAGTGGTATGGATAATTATAAGTGGTAACGATGATAGAAAATAGCTTGAAGGCGTGGAAAAGACTAAAGTAAAACTGAAATAAAGAAGGAAGCAAGCAAACATGTAACAGATCTAATTGCAAACAGTGTATCAATGCTTAGAAACAAGGCCTAGGGATCATACTTTCACTAGTGAACACTCTCATATAAATATCTTCTCTTTATGATACTACTCTTAACTACTCTCCGGTTGAACACTCTAATCGATGGTAGGGCTATAACAACACACCTCAAAGTTCATCTTTCCCATCTAGAGAACCCCACACTGTCACCTTGAGCACTAGATGGTTCCAACAAACACCACAATTTCATAAAGACATCCAACTCCAAATATAACTCATAACAAGTATTTGTAATCTCTAGCCTAAGTGCCACCATGGTGTGCACGCTGTCACTTTCACACACATGGGGAGAGCAGAGATCTATTAAAGCACTTGAGTAGCAAGGTAGATCTATAGGTTACAAGCTCATGATCTCAATAAGATCATGCATAGAGAGAGATGAACACATAGCTACCGGTAGAACCCTTAGCCTCGAGAGAGAACTACTCCCTCCTCATCATGGGAATCGACAATGGTGATGGAGATGGTGGTGGAGATTGATGGAGATGGCTCCGGGTGCACTTCCCCATCCCGGCAGGGTGCCGGAATAGAGACTTTCTGTCCCGTGAATCTCCCCTTCGGTGGCGGCGGTGCTGTGGAACTTTTCGTGGATTTATGATTGAGGATCTAGGGTTTTTGCCTCAGGGGAGATATCTAGGCGAAAGAGGCAAGGTCGATGGCCAGCCAGGGGGCCCACACCATGCCCTGGCGTGGCCTGGGCTGGCCCATGCCAAGGGGGGGCTGGCCACCTTGTGGCCCCTCTCCGACTCTCCTTCTGGCTCGGTGAGTCTTCCGGGAAAATAGTAAATTTGGCTTTTGTCCCGTCCAATTCCGAGAATATTCATTTTCTGACTTCCTGGAACCAAAAACAGCAGAAAACAGGCAACTGGCACTGTGGCATCTTGTTAATAGGTTAATCCAAGAAATCATATGAAAAGTACTCCAAAGTTGGAACAAAACACAAGAAAGTAGATAAAACCAAGCATGGAACATCAAAAATCATAGATACATTTGCAATGTATCAGCTTTTAATTTGGAGGTACCCATCGAGGGGTCACAATTAATATATCAGAAAACAACGAGAGTTTTGACAATAGGTTCAACTTCTTGCTAAGATTTTGCATCTTGATAATTTAACGAATTTAGGTCAAACTTGAGCTAAAAGTAAGCGTGATAGAGAGATCTTATATTAAATGTCATTTCATAGGTAGATGGGTGCATTTTCTGGTAGTAAGCTATGTCGTGGGTGTGAGTGTCCAACTACCATGAAAGAACATTCAATTCTATATTTTCCGAGTGAAGACGAGCGAGGTTAGTTGTTCTTTTACATAAAGAGAAGTCCAAAGAATATTGGATGTGGATGCCACAAGCCAAGTTGATAGACATAGATAGTGGATCAAGAACATGTTGTGCTTGCGATTCCCATGTTTTATGGGTTTCTAAGCTTTCTAGCTAACCTCACACATTTGAATGACTTTATGTCGATATCTCGGAATTAGGTTAAATTTGAAACTACAAGTAAATTGTAGGTTTTGATTTGATAGTTTTACGAAAAAGCTTTTGGAGATACCCATCGAGGGGTCAAAATTAATATATCAGAAACCAGCAAGAGTTTCGATGATAGGTTCAACTTCTTGCTAAGATTTAGAATCTTGAAAACTTTGAACCCCTTTTGAAAACGATCACATGAGAAATAAGGAGAGAGGGGAAATGATTTTTCTATTTTTTGTGGGCAACCCTTAAGCTTTTGAGGTGCTCCTTAGGCTTAAATATAACTTTATTTTCTCCATATTGTATAAGATGAACCTTAATTAGCGGATGCCACATAATCCTTAAGGCGTGCCTTTTTACACATTGCAGATGACCTTAGGGCATCAGCTATGTATGTAAAAAAACTTGTTGATAACATGGGTCCTAACATGACCATGAAATGAATATGAGTTGGAAATTGCAAATTTGCATGATTGTATAACATCATCCTCCCAACATGATGTAATTTATCTCATAATGGTTTGAAACTCCTAAGTATGATATCCATTCTTCTTCGAGATCCTGAGCATTGGGAGTACAACCATGGATGATCAGTTGAGGTGTTGGATTGAGGGAGTACGACCTTGGATTCCTGAACACGAAGGGGTACGCCTACCAAATTTCTATTATTACATGGACCATGACCAAATTCAAAACCAAAATAAAGCGATAAAATATCCCGCGTATCCAGACATAGTCTGTGCCCCAAAATTTCAGATACTTCGAAATTCCCATTCGACCCCTATTAAATTCGGTGGGTGGGGGGGCTTCACTCGTAATTTTCCTAGTATAGTGCTGGCAGTACCTAAACCCTACCCCCTCTCTCCTCTAGGAATACGTCACCGGCCGAAACATCCCCGCTGCACTTTAGCCGGCGTACCCGCCACACCTGATCTACTCAACGAACCCTCTTGTCTGGCACGCTGAGCACATCATCGACCGCCTAGGATCTGCTCCACGGACGCCATGGTCCAACGTTCTGCTCGTATCCTCGCCCTCCCAAGATCTGCTTCCCTGTCGTCGACACCCACTACGACTGTAGCACCTTCGACGACCTCGACATGACCCATGAGGATGCGGAGGAGGCCTAGACATCGCCCCAACCGAGGTAAAACCAGATCTCCCTGTGCGATTTGTTTGTTGGTAATGTACTATATTCGTGCTAAATTTCCTAACTAACAGGTTCTTTACTTGATATACACATGTTATGTACTAAATTAACCCGTTGTGGTTACGCTTAAACTCCATGCATTGAACTATTTTTGTGTATTGTACTAATTCTTTGTGAATTATTAGTCACTTAATATATTTGTTTACATTCTCTACTGTACCTATCCACATTAGATATGATTATATAATATCTCTCTCATTCACCGATTTACGAACTATAGTATTTTCATTGTGCTATTGTCCTACTATCCTATACTACACATTTACAGACGTCATACTATTTGACCATTATGTACTGTCGATTTGATCCCTCTTAACCTGCGGCTCAAACTATTTGTTGTTATTATGCAAGGAGCAGCCTCAGTTTGCACACAATATCATAGAGTGAATGACTCCTATAATCTCGTAAGACCCCATCACTTTTGTTTCACTTCATGCCAACGTATATCATGTTGGAACCTGTTTGTATTTACAGTTGGCCCTACCTTTATGCAGAGGAGCAACAATGGAGTACATACTCCGCCCATCTACACGAGCCATCGTAGATCTCGTGTAACACCTACCGTAAGGCCCCCATCCGAAGTTTGGTCCTTGCCACATTTTTTGTTTGCTTAAATTTACCATTTGTCTTCCTTGTCTTCATATTTTTTTTGCCAAAAATTAGCGTCAAACATTTTAGACCCACTATGGTCTTCTTTTGTTCCATGTGCTTAGTTCAATTTCCTAGATATGGAGAGGCCGGGTGTATTGCATCTGAGTTGTCTGATAATAAGAACAAGGCCACACTAGCGATAAGATCCACACATGTATCATAAGGAACTCTGTGCACTTCATCTCACTCTTGTATCTACTGTGTATCATAGTTACATGAACTGGCTATTTTAATACAAGGCACTTGATGGTTCAGTTTGTTGTTCTCAGGCTGCCGAACCATTGAAATTATCTGGCTATTCATGAATAATTCAATGTATGTTTGCTTGATTCATTATTTGTCTGAAATTATCTATCTACCATATTCGAGGATCACAATTGATGTGTTTTTGTTGGCTGAGTTACTTTTTTTTGTCTATGATTAAACCAATGGCAGATTTTGTTGTGTAGTGCCTGGCTAGTTCATATATGAGAAACATAATGGCTTAGTTTTCATATTCGTTTTATTCATGTTCTGCACATTCTAGTTTGAGCAGTCTGCATCAGGTACTTTGGTTGATTGCTCGCATTGTTATTCGAAATGAACTTGTAGTTTTTTCCCAAGTCTATTGTTTAAGTAACTTGTTTTGTGTTGGTCTCAGCCATCTTCAAGTAGAGTAGTCATTTCACAGAGCAACACATGCTCGCATCGCTCCATGGCGCCAGCTGGTCCACCTATTCAAGAAAAAATAGATGTATGAGCCACCACTATTAATTGCTTCCTTCCTTATATATTACCGCATTGACACATTTAAAATTCATGGTGGTGTGATTACATGGTAATGTTGTTATAACTTGTTTTGTGTTTGTTTCAGGCTGCAAATGACCCTCTGAATGCCAAGCAAAGACCCGCTTCTCCAAGTTTAGATTTTGTTTCACACATCAGCAGTGACAATACCTATTGCTCATGGCACACCGCTTCGACTGATCCTCTTTTTCTAGCCGAAAGATTATTTGAGGATGCCCTCTAAGATGCCCATGATATTGTTGAGCAAGAAGCCAACAAAACAGATTCAGTAATCACCATAGTACACAAAGACTTATATGAATTGAAAAACATGCAAGCTTTGACGCAGAACATACTTAATAATCTCATTTGTAACTCTCATGAGAAGCCAGTTGTTACATGTCTCGTGATGCAAGCTCCATAGAGACCTTTTCTGTAACACCAGTTATGGTGTTTTTTAGTTGTCTAGACTCTGATGTAACTTTTATGCTTCATTTTATTACTATCAAGTTTACTAAGGATTGTAATAATCTACTGTAATTCACAGTTGTAAGTTGTTTGAGGATTGTTACAAACTGAGCATCTATCAAAATTACTACACACACATGAAAAAACAGTGAAACTGTAAGAGGTACAACACACGATCTACTAGAACAGGGAGAACATCCATTGTATTACACGGGCACCATAGAACTTGTAAAATTCATAGACGTTCACTCAACAAAGTGAACACATAAAGAGCTGACCTGAAGAGAATATATCAGGAGCAGACCCACATAATCCATCAATTTGATGGATAGCCGTCATAGTAATCGTAGTGGGTGGTACCATCCTTGCCATAAGGCGACACCATCTGCAGCTCAAAATGCTCGACAATTCTGCAATACTCCGCCAGCAATCAATCGAGTTTGAAAGAATGGTCATTGATCCATAATCCTCCTACTCCATACCCATATACAACCCTTGGCTCCTCTTCCCATGCAAGAGCCTTAAAGTTGTAATATCTAATCTCGGATAGGTCCACATAGTATATGTTGTTGGCCTGCACCATGGGTACCCTAGTGCTGTCGACGCAGACGCACTGATTGTCAGCAACAAAGAGAGCACGACTTCTGATGCCTCTGACCAGCTGAAGGACACGGTTCTGGGTATCAACCCAGTAAACAACCGGCCTGCCGCCATAGACCCACTCACAATGAACAACAACTCCCCGTCAGACTCAGAACAGGGCCTACAACAGTGGGATGCATCTCTAGGGTTTGTGCGGCGCACTGCAGCTGGACATCTCCATGAGCAGCATCACACATAGTCGAGAGGACATACATGTATTTGTCTGCAATGAAAACATCACCGGCATAAGAAGTCATGCTCCAGGGTTCCATGAAGTCATACGGGGAGCACCACCCTTCACCAATGATCAGGAGACTCCCTTCCTTCGTGCTCTCATCCGCCCACCGAATGGTGGTGTTCTGATGGTTTGATGTAAACACCATCAACGACGGGAACATCGTCACAGCGACAGAAGCCACCTGCTCGCTTGATATCTCTGCCCTTAGGCGCTTGATAGCACCCGAGAAGGGGTTGTACAACCAGGTCTTGTATGGCTGCACCCTTTATCCAAGCACAAGAGGCCGCTCGTTGTGCTACCGACATAAAAGTACCTTCTAGAGAGAGAGGGAGGAGAAATAGAGATTCAGTCAAGGTAAACAGACTGAAATTCAATCAAGGTAAACCATGGAGCAAAACCCGGGAAACAAGTGGACAAAGAAACAGAACTTGAAAAACAGATAGTATAGGATGTGGATGCAAAAAAAAGGATCGCATATATACAGATGAATATAAAGAAAGAACCTACGAATAACCCAACTAATCTTCTTCTCAAGGTGGTGTCTAGTTCTCACGTTCAACAACGTGATGGCGGCATTGTCTACCCGATATTCCTCCGAGAACTGGTGCTTTAGAACAATCCAGTTGGCTGGCATAAAGCGCTCCTCCATGAAGTCGTGTCAGGCGCTGCAGACTGCCAGAAAGGCGGCGTAGTAGTCAAAGTCGTCCATCGAAAGGAAGATGTGACCTATCTTCTGGACGAGTCCCTCATGGAGACCATCGCATGGCGAGTCCTCCTGCTTCTTGCCGGCCATGGATGATGGCATTCGTGTGGTCACGGTCCCATCGACTGGCACAAGAAGCGGTTACAGAGACACACATTTAAACAAAGGCCTGGGAAAGCCAAGCAAATCGAGTGGAAACAAGACGACGGCATGCACACAGCAACCGCAAGCGTGTTTCATCAAACTGGCACGGGCACGCTCATGCGCACGCACACTAATTACGGTACAATGGTTGTGCACACCAGCGTACGACTCCTGGGAGCACGCGAGTGTGTAGGTATAGGATGATACTAGTAGTAGTATCATAACCTCATTATATTTAATTATCCCAAAATCTAAGGATAAAACATGCGCTCCCTGGTTCCTTAGAGCACACGCACACGCAGGGCATTTTCCATTTTTTGCATGGCATTTTCCATTTTTCAATTTCGCTTTTTGGTTGTGCCCTCGGATGCTCACCATGTGGCCAGATGGGGTGTATGCTCCGTGGAGCTAAAAATCTCATGTTCTCTCAATAGCACGGTCGTTAATTATTGAGGTATATACATTTTTAGTCCCACAACTTGCACCGTGGGAGCGTTTTAGTCCCACATCTTGCAAAGTGAGGAACACCATCCCCACAACTTGTAACCAGGAACATTTTAGTCCAATTCAATTGAATTTATGAAAGAAATCAACCTTGTTTCCACTCGTGGCTTCCGAATTCGTCATAACTAATTCTGGAAGTAACATGTGGCATCATAATTTTTGCAAAATGACCCCTATGTATTTTCTCACTGCCAGTTGTGACCTTGGTACGACCTGACAGGAGGATCTGAATAAGAAAATAAATAATAAAAACTACCAATGCATTGTAGGGTATCAAACTGATTACCTGCGCTACTGAAGAAATCAACCTTGCTACTACAACATGCACAAAGAAGTGATTAACAGAATAGCGCTCCGGCTGATGTGTTCTTTATTTTGGATATTCAAAAATATGTGTTCCCGAAGATTTGAAGAAATCTAAAAAAAGATCCAAATTTTCAATTCAAAAAAATTTGTGTTCTGGGCTACAATTACAACTCAAGTTTATTCCTTTTTATTTTTGCGAATAAGAAAAAACTCAAGTTTATTCTAGACACTGCAGCTAGCTACTAAGTTAACGACAAAGCTATACAATTGATATTATGGACCGTGCCAACATAGACGTGAACATTTTTGCGTTCGTATGTGCTTTTTTATTATATAAATAATCGCGTCCTCCCAAGTACTCCTCGTCTAGCATAATTGCGTCCTCTCAAGTACTCCTCGTCTTACATGAGTAACAACTAGCATCTACCGGCATAGTAGCTTGTGGGTGTGTGTGTCGTTGTACAAAAGTGTTAAGTTCAAACCCATTCTCCTCTTAGAGATTTAACTATTTTATTTGTATGTCTACTAACAGGTGGTCCACTTATTACTCCGCATAGGGATACAAATGACATAGAAAAATATAGAGGGGTCATTTAAAAAATCAAGATCATTTGTGGACAAATTAAGTCAAATTCACTGAAATTCGATTAAATTGGACTAAAATGCTCTCGAGATATAAGTTGTGGGCTAGTATTGCTCATTTTTCAATATGTGGGACTAAAACTCTCTCGCGGTGCAAGATGTGGGACTAAAGGTGTATATATTTCTTAATTATTTTACAGCCTCAATTGCTAGGCCGGAGGACCAATTAATGCTCCTAGTTTTGCTCAATTACTCCTCTAGTTGACCGTAAAATATGAACCGCCATGTCGTGTAATACTCTTGGCCAATCATATTATTAAAACGAGAGTGCAACCATTGTCTTGCATGTTTTCAATTAGATGCGGTGGCCACATGCATTGGCTAGATTTTAGGATTACTACTGCATGTAATAACTAGCTATAAACAAGTAGATGAAATTAATTCTCCGAACTAGTACTACTCTAGCCTAGTAATACTGAACACATGGAGTACCTCAAGTATGGTTATATGGATGATCAGTTGATGTGACTCTTGGCCATGAATTCCTAACCATATAGCCATACGTTCTACCACCTTTTTTTACTACTACTACTACTAGTAGTACATGGATGCTACCAAAATTCAAAATCTCAATCGAGCGGTAAAATCACACACACCGACTTCGAAGCATTTCCTGCCTAACCGTTTCAAAAACTTTGAGCCAAAATCTCCCACCGGGAGAGTACCATTTTTATATTATTATTATTAGATGGATGCTAGCCAAATTTAAAATCTCGATCGAGCGGCAAAACTGCACACCCACTTTGAAGCATTTCCCGCCCCTCCATTTCAAAAACTTTGAGGCAAAATCTCCCACCGAGGGAGTACCATTTTTGTATTATTATCAGAAGATGGGCGCTAGTCAAATTCAAAATGTCAATCGAGCGGCAAAATCGCACACCGACTTTGAAGCATTTCCTGCCCCTCCGTTTCAAAAATTTTGAGGCAAAATCTCCCACCAGGGGAGCACCATTTTTGTATTATTATCAGATGAGCGCTTGTCAAATTCCAAATCTCAATCGAGCGGCTAAACCATACATCTAACTTTGAAGCATTTTCCGTCCCTTAGTTTCAAAAACTTTGAGGCAAAATATCCCACCGAGGCAGTACCATTTTTATATTATTATTAGATGGACGGTCGCTAAATTCAAAATCTCAATCAAGCAGCAAAATCACACACCAATCTTGAAGCATTTCCCGCCCCTTAGTTTCAAAAACTTTTGACTTCAAAATTCCCATTCTACCCATTGTTGTGACTAGTAAGTTTGCACGTGCAACGCACGTCTATGCAACAACTTCATAAATAAAATAGAGACTTTTATGTTATTTTCTTTACATTTTTGTAGCTAAGTCAAGGTGTTGTACTTTTTTTTTGCATCTTTTGTACTCACTCTGATCCATAATAAGTGTCGGTGATTTAGTATTGTTTTAGTACATAGTTTGTACTCTATCTTCGACACTTATTTTGGATCCAAGGGAGTGGCATATTTGGGAAAATATAAAACCGGGGTTCACTTCTTGATGCAACACACCAACATGATATATATTCATGGGCACAAAAGTTAAACAATGGTATATCTGCTTAGTTAGATCTTCTTCGGAAGTAGGAACAAACTTAATTGTCTTGTTGTCTTGTCGAAGTTATTGATAATTACATCTTCAACCAAATTATCCAATAGACAATGAATAACAACTAACATTTTAGCCACAGTAGAGATGGTGCAATGCACATGTTCCTGAAAAGTAAAACATGTCTAATGGATTTATGTAGAGATCAATGCCTGGGTTCGATAATCTACAAAAATAACACTTTCTATTGTGCAAGCTCTCTGCTCACCAATAACCCAAAATATAAAAAAATATGAACAACACATTTCTCTCTCGATAAAGTGTGCTTTATTACTTAAAAAGTTTTAAGTATTACACATGGCTTCTGCATAAGTGAGATGCAGAACCGCCATAAGTCCAAACTAAACGAAATAAAATAAAGTCGAAACACAGAAGACATGAAATCATCCACAAGCTGCAGCGGAGACCATAAACAAAGTGTAGTTGTAGTCCTGTATATAACCTGCAGAAGTGAAGAATTTTTGTTATTAAAAATGCACCAAGCATCAATATTAAATAATATGAATTACGGAACTTGTATGGTCATAGACGCAACATGTGAAAACGGAGGAAGGTCTAGACCCTAAATAATCAAGATCTCGTTCGATTCAAAAATCATGGACACATATTCAAATCCAAAATCACCAAACAAAAGCAAAAATATAATGCATGTTCCAAAAAAAAAGATTGTATATGATTTGTGTATCACCCATACCCTATGAATCTTGATGTCTGCACCGAGATCAAATTTTTTGTATCTTTTAAAAATTGACCCAATTTTTTTGTTGTACAATGTTGAAGGGCACTACAGTTACTGGCATATACTATAATACTCTGCTTGAAGTCAACACAACCTATATCAACGTACTAACATATATCAACCTATATCAACGTACTACAGTTACTAGCCAATACAATTTATGTAGCTAGGTTGAAGTCAACACAACCTATATCAACGTACTACAGTTACTAGCCAATACAATTTATGTAGCTAGGTTGAAGTCAACACAACCTATATCAACGTACTAACATATAGGGCTCATTTGTTCAGTGTGCTCTTTTCATAACTTTCATGTACAAAGGCACATCAAGATAACAGATCCTTAAATTTAAAACCCGACACAAGGTGAGAGAACTAAACCAAAGCAACAAGCAATTAATTAACTAAAAAAATAATCAAGCAACATTTCTAAACGCCAGGATTCACACAATCATGTTGAGCTCAAAGAGACCTTGTTGCTATGAATAAAGATCAAATATCTTACTGCTCCAAATTCAAAATATTAACTGCAATAGCGCTATAGATTCATGATCTGTGCCATCAGTATTATAAAATTACAACACGTGTAGCTTCTAACATCATGGAAATTAAAAAGGACTATACTCCAGTTCTTAAGAACTGCAATCTTGCGTTGTTCTATTTGCACAGAGAAATCTAGATTAATGATTTTCTTGATCAATCTAATGCTTGTGATGCCTTAACTGTCAAATGGTGCATGTGTGTGCCGCCCACTGTAGAGCTGGTGAGCACAGTAAGTGATCCATTGGAGGTAACTTTTTCTAAAGAATAAGACAAAACAGGATCAGATCGAGTTCATTAGATAAGAAAAGGGCAAAGAAGCGCTGCACCCACTTGCATACTTCAAGTCTCGCGTTGAACAGATGGACAAAACTCACATGTATAAGAATTAGGGCGGCCATCCTGCTGGCCACGACCACGGGATACCGGCTCCTATCCTGCAGTCTGCGGCGACAAACAGCGAGAAAAGAACAGCGTGATGGAGGCTGCTGTTACGGCGAGTTGATCTCTCCATAAGGCCAATCCCAATATCTGTATCAAATGAAGATTAAAAGGCTCATCCTCGCCGCGGGAAAGACGAACGCTTAGGGCCGGCCGCGCCGATGAGCTGTTTCCGTGGGGTGTGAGACGACGTACACCCGTGAGGGTAATTTTTGCACTGGACGCTCGCGTCGGTGGAACCGGCCGCTGGCGGAGAACCGTTTCACCAAAGAGAAGATTCTTTGTGAGAGATGATGGCACCTATAACGTCTATGTGGAGGCTTCATCTCGGACGCCGCCGGCACATCGCCGGTTCGCCAGAAGAGGAGACTTCGCGAGGGTTTGATGCTGTGGGTTGCCTTCCATGGGGAGGCGGCGTGGGGGGGGGGCATAGCTAACAAGAGAGGATGATGTCAGTCTGGGGTCGATCGGGATGAGGTCTGTTGACGTGCAATCCCAGAAAAACCGCACAGCGAATAATGTGGAAACGCCCGGATTTGGTGCTCGGGTTCCAAACAAGAAGAAACGTCTTGCAATGTCATTGGAGGGATGCTGGCCGTTAGATGTCAAGTGCTTAATGGCCGAGATTGAATGTTCCTGCCACACTTCTCCCCTTTATAAGTAGTTTAGATGCCCTATGGGAAGCTAAAGTCGGTGGCTTGGGGGCATGATTGTAATTTATGTTTCTGTTCACCTCCTTAGTCCGGCTTCGCCCAGATTTTCCCGTTGCTCCCTCCAAAAATCCCAGGCCCCTCTCTCGCACGCCCGCACCTCCACAACCAACACGTGCACCGGCCGACGGCAATTCCATGGTGGCCGGAGCCGCTTGAGTTGTGGTCTCGTGCACCGCCACAGAGCCGCTTTACCGATGCTCACCCACCGGATCCGGTTCACTGGGTCTCTCAGCCACTGCACCGGAGTTGCAGTGTCATTCACCACGCCGATAGCATCATCGACCACCCAAGCTCTGCTTCCCGGCCGCTGAAATCTACCCAACTGTACTGGATCCGCTTTGCCGGTGTACACAGGACATGATCTAGTTCAAGGAGTTCCATGTCCACCGCTCTAGACCAGCTACTCGGCCATCGTCGTTCACTGCACTGGATCTGCCTCAGCGTCTCGTCCACCACGCTCAAGCCAACATCGATCGCTGAAGATCTGCTTCCCCGACACCAATAGCCACCGTAACCGTAGCACCCTCGGTGACCTGGACGTCACCCGCACGGTATCGACGATGCTTAGACACCTCTCCAACCAAGGTTAACCAAATCTATAACCCGTTTTTGTTTTGTCAGCAGTATAGCAGGTTCAAGCATGTCGCAGTGAACTACATTTTTGTCATTGTGCTCGTACATACAAGTTAGTGGGCATGCCTATTATTCGTGCTAGTACATACAAGGTCATTAGACATGTTGGTTTGCATTCTGTCAACACCTGGATTTTTAATCCCAGATGCTTGTTATGTCATACATCGCAATCCTAGGATTACCATTTTTGCGAGACATAATAGATTGGATATCATAGTACATCATCCATTACAAACCATAATAAGGTCTTACACGAGTAAAGGATCTCATGATCCAGTCTTAATACAACAAGCAGCGGAATAAATAATAAGCGTAGCGGTGGGGTCCATCTTCAGAGGCACAGGCAATGCTGACGATGGAAGATAGTCCTAGTTATCATAGCCGTCCTATTGTCCTTCATCTTGGTAGTCTCCTTCATAGTCTGTCCATAGGAATAGCCAGGGACAAAATCCATGAGTACTCTTTAAGTACTCGCAAACTATCACTAATAAGTAAGGTAGTTCTAGTGGGAAATGCTAACTCTAGGTTGATTTGTAAAGTTAAGTTTGAAACCTAAGCTGAGTTCAGAAACAAAGGAAGATAAAACAAAGTTCTAGAATCACTTCAGTTGGGAAGCTAGTGTCATAGTCACAGCCCTGTTGTGGTCAAGTCAAGATTCATCATTCATTTTATAAGTCATTTTGAAAATATCTGACAACGAAACAGTATGGCCACTCCAACTGTCCATAACCGTGGACGCGGCTATTCGAATAGTTTGACACTCTGCAGAGGTGGTACACTTTCACCACAAGATTTGATACATCTGTCAGGGATAACCCTGAATCATCATACTTAGTATGTAGATAATCAAACATAACCTTCCCTTTACACACCCTAGTATACGCATCTCTCCTATGAGCATGGCCTCCCAACCATGACCATCTGTCATCTTGGGCACTACATAGGTGGACAACATTGAGAGGTAGCCTTAGCTCAAACCTCTCCCGCGAGGGAACTAATACTAATGCATATAAACTTCTGGCTAAGCCTTACCCAATTTAGGTATTATGGTTGTACGGTAAAATTGGATGGTATCGCATCCGAATCCAGCCATCAGTTTTTGTAAAAGGGCTAAGGCTCATGCCTCAACATTTTCATCGTCATAAACCATTTGTGTTTCTCAACACATGTCAAAACATCTCAATAGAATGACTCATCATTCCAAGGTTTTCACCATTCATTTTCACCAAGTGTTCCCATCTAAAGTGACTCAAGTTTTGATTTAGCTCTAAGCTACTAAGTTAAGAGTGTTCACTAAGGTGGGATGCTAATCTCAATCTCATGCCACAGAATGACATCTAAGGTTATCTAGATATGTCAAGTTTTATACTTTTTATGCTACCTTCAAACAAGTAAGGTACTTTAATAAAGTAAAGAAGTAAAAGCTTGGAAATAAAACTTGGGGTAGGTAATAGTCAAAGTGGTATAACCAAAGCATGCCTAATGCATCTTGCTTAGGTTATCTAGCTTAATTCTAGCTTGCTAACCATAGCTTGCTCAGTTTACTTGAAGTGCTAGGCTTGCTAGTGTAATACTTGCAAGTGTTAGCTTGCCTTGGGTAGTGCAGTGGTTGAAGTTTTCTTCCTCCTCCTCTTGGTAGAACTCCTCCTCCTCGAAAGCTTGGTTGGTACTATCGTCTATAAATACATACGGGATACACAATCACTAAACAAAGCTTAACTAGTCTACTTAGCACACTAAAGCACACATTTTATGATCTATTATCATCACAAGCATCACAAGGTTTAATTGAACTAGCTCCAATCTTTTTATTTGAGAAAAGTAATTTCTACTTATTGAAATTAACTAAGATTTAATATTCTCCAATTAAAAAATGGATCATGTGGACACATGTCATCACCACATATTCTAACATATGGGAATGTGATTTAAATGTTGGATTTTAATAAGTTTAAGTTTAATATTTAATGATTTAAAGTGACTAGAAATGCCTATATAGCATTATTTTGGTACTAATCCAAAGTCACTGCATGTAATGCTTAATATTATTACATATTTGGATTGGTATGGTTAAATGTGATTTTTGATAGTTGGAATCAACTCAAAATCTATTATGGTTGATTTTATAAAAATGTTTGAATGTGCAAATGCTTCTGTCTTGTTATTTTTACTAGGAAAGATCTCTAACTCTAAATGAATTAAATCCAACGGGCTTTGATAGATCTTTTCATAATCTTTCCAACAAAATTGGAATCACTCAATTTGGTTCAGTAAATCTTCCTGAATTGATTTTTAAACTAAGCGACAGAATTGAGTTTAAACCTAAATAGAAAAATCTATATTTGAATTAACTAGGTCGCGCGGGAAAGGAAATGGGCCGGCCCAGTGACGCTCAGTGGCACAGAGGGCAGCTGACAGGATGGTCCCGCTTGTCAGCAAGACTTAAAACCCGAAATGGTATCAAGCGATCTGGGCCACACGATTATAACATGGATCAACGGCTCACGGTCGTCGTCGACGACGGACTCGTCGCCGGTGAGACCGAACCCTAAACGGCCGGTGGGGGTCTACTGGGGATGTACCAGGGCTCCAGCTAGTACAGCGAGGCGGGTGATCAAACGGGACGGTGACGGCGGACTCAGACGAGGTCCCGACAGGGGCTGCGGTGGATGGAATCGACGGAAGCGTCTCCTCCTCTGCAGCGGCTATCTCCGGTGAAATTCCGGTGGCCTGCTGCTCGAGCTGCTCCAGCGAGAGGTGGGGAAGGACTAGGAGTGAGAGGGGAGTTGAATGGTGTGGAGATTGAGGCTGGGGAAGGCGTCCTTATATAGGCTCGAGGAGGGGACCGAGGGGGCGACGGCGAGCTCGTCGGTGACGATGATACAGGGCGCTATCGGCATGGGCGGTGTAGGTGGACGGTGGCTTGCCTCCTGGCGATGCTCTATGGCGTAATGGCGCGGCTAGGGGCGGTGGCATGTGGTCGGGAGCGTTGAGCTCTCTAGGAGACAGAGGCGGTGCTCGATGCGGCGCTCAGCGACTGTGGGTCGCGCGGCAATGCACAGCTGTGTCTGGCAGGGTGCTAGGGTCGAGGCGGAGCAACGTGCGTGGTATGGGGTCGAGGGGCGGGCTGTTGTGTGCTGGCGGCTATCACGCTCTGGCGAGCTCACAGAGAGAAAGGGCGGCGACGCTGGGGAGTGGTCCTGGGGCTGGGGTTGATCGAGGGGTGGACAGGGAGGTGCAGTAGGGTTGGGCAAAGCTAGGGGACTTGCTGGTTTGGCGCGGCACGGTCCCTGGCGTGTTGCCCTCTTCTGGCCGGCGGTGACCACAAAGTGGTGGCGCTCCACTGCTACTGCGACTAAGGGAGGGGCTAGCTGGGGGTTTGGTTGGTCTCAGGGGACAAGGGAGAGTAGAGAGGGTCATTTGGGGGACAAGGGTTTAACTAGGAGCAGTGTTAGTTAGGCAGGTTTATTTCTGTCTGCAACCTGTTCGATCAAATGGCCGCAAGAACAAAATGTTTGAATTTTGGGATGATTTTTGGTGGAGTGATGTATCTTATGCTTGAGCTTCTAGGTGTGCTTGGGTTTTAAAAGTGGAGTTCATTTGAGTGGTTTTTGAATAAGTGTGATCTATACATATGAACTACATTCAATTTTCAAATGTCATTTAAATTTAGTGTTTGAAAGTTTTTGGGGTGAAACAAAGTGGACCTTGGTACATCACTACTTGTACTAGAAAGGGGTGCAAAGAACCACAATTGTTTTTGTTAAGATTTGAGTTCTAGGAATAGCCAAAGTAGGCTAGGTGATTAAAATGGCACAAATGACCATTTCCTTATTTTATTCATTTTGATTTTTTTTCTTTGGGATTTGTTTGGGAAAGATCTAGATGATGTTTAATTCACCTTAGAATCATTTTACAACCAATGGATCACTCAAACATGGCAATTCAAAACAACTCCTAACTTAAATGCATACACATACGAATGCTTAATCATTTTAAATGGAAAAGTTTTTGTTAACCCTAAATTTGATGATTTGGATCTTAATAACCTTGGATTAGAGTTTTGGGATGTTACAAACCTTCCCCCCTTAAACAAAATCTCGTCCCAAGATTTACGAAAGAAAACTAGGAACTAAAGAGATCTAGGAACTCTGTCCTAATGTAATCTTCTCGCTCCCAAGTGGCTTCTTCTTCGGTATGGTTGCTCCATTGAATCTTGAGAAACTTTATACTCCTGGTCCTGGTGCTTCTGTAGGCTTCCTCTAGGATACGGATGGGCACTTCACGATACGTCAGGTCTTTGTTGATATCAACAGCTCGGTGATTGATATTCTTGAAAACTTTGGTCTTCTCCGGCACTTCTAGGCATTTGCGAAGTAACGAGATATGGAACACATTGTGGATGGCTGACATCTCCTCTGGTAGTTCTAGTTGATACGATACTTCTCCTCGATGGTTCAGAATCTTGAAGGGCCCGATATATCTGGGGGCTAACTTTCCTTTTAGACTAAAACGTTGGGTTCCCTTCAATGGCGAAACCTTGAGATATACAAAATCTCCGACATTGAAAGTCAGGTCTCTCCTTCTCTTGTCAGCATAACTCTTCTGTCTGGATTGGGCGGTCTTGAGGTGCTCACAGACTTTGTGAACCTTCTCTTCAGCTTCCCGGAGAATGTCGGGTCAAAAGATCTAACTCTCTCCTACTTGCGACCAATTCAAAGGGGTGCAGCACTTTCTTCCGTATAGGAACTCAAATGGGGCCATTTGCAAACTATCTTGATAACTGTTGTTATATGAGAATTCTGTGAAAGGCAGGCAGTCTTCCCATTTTGATCTGTGCTCTAACACACAAGCTCTTAACATATCTTCTAAGATTTGGTTGACTCTTTCAGTCTGTCCATCAGTTTGCGGGTGATAAGCTGTGCTGAAGTTCAATTTGGTTCCTAATCCTTCCTGGACTTTCTGCCAAAATCTCAAGGTAAACTGGGTTCCTCGATCTAATACTATGGTCTTGGGGGTTCCATGCAGACTAACAATTCTAGCAATATACAACTCTGCTAGCTTCGAACTCTGGTAGGTTGTCTTGACAGGTATAAAGTGAGCTACCTTGGACAGTGAAAGGATCGTATGGGCACCTAGAGGGGGGGGTGAATAGGTGCTACTTCAAATTTTACTCCTTTTCAAATTAGGGTTTGACAAGAAAGGTAAATTCTCTAGATTATGCAACTAAGGTGAATTTACCTATATGACAAGCAAGCACTAACTAAACAATAACTAGATAAGTAAAGTGCAGTAAAGGGTAGAAGGAACCAAAGTGGAGCACACGGAGACACACGGATTTGTTTCCTGTAGTTCCTTCCTTTTGAGGGAAAGTACGTCTATGTTTGGAGAGGGGGTGGTTTCAAACCACCAACGCCACAAGAGGCCTCCCTTCTTCTTCGATGAACCTCACCCCAACGGGTTCGATTCACCTCTTCCACTATACGACAACCTTCGAGGTGGAAGCCAGCACCTTTACAACGAGTTTGGGGCACACATCCACAACTTAATTGGAGGCTCCCAAATACAAGCAAGCTGTCAAACAATCAAAGACAAGCTTGTAAGAACCAAATCAAAACCTAGGGTTTCCAATGAAACACTAGAGCATGGGGGCCCTCAAGTGAATGAGGGGGAAATGAAGATCTCTCTTGGTGAAGCTATAGATCAAGGCCTCCTCCTTCAATTCTCCAAAGATCAAAGACTTTGGATGGTTGGATGAAGATATCTTGTTGATTTGGTGGCTCAAATGGACATGGTGTTCTTGAGGTAGACGAGCAGCTGGAACAAGGGGATAAGGTCCCCTATTTACAGCCCTTCTGTCAGCGAACCGTTTTTCTGACCGTTGGAGAAGAAGCAGACCGAAGACTCCGGTCACCACACCGGAGACTCCGGTCCATCTCCGGACCAGCCTCCGGACCCCTTGACAGAATGACCCAGCTCAGTTGGGAGCCAAGTGGACCGGAGACTCCGGTCCCTCCACACCGGAGACTCCGGCCTGAGATAGAGACCGGAGACTCTGGACCAACCTCTAGAACAATATCCGGACCACCTTACTAGCTGTCCTGGGCATGAAAACAGAGGCCACCCCGGAGACTCCTGGGGAAACTCCGGACCACACCAGAGACTCCGGTCTGTGTAGACCGGAGACTCCAGTCTGGAATTCCCAGCTTGCAAGTTCAGATGCAGGAAATGATCCGTATGCCAATGGTCCTTTTTCATTAGTAGAATACCACTTGTAGACAATAGCAAACTGTGAAAGGGTCTACTAGTTGTTAACAAACACCAAAATTGATTATGACAGAAATTGTCCTTTCAATCTCCCCCTTTTTGGTGTTCGATGACAACTCGTGACTTTGCATGAACAAAAGTTCGCAATTATGTATGACAGAGTATGGACATGCTCCCCCTGTCTCTGTGCACAAAGATAAACAAGTAAAACAGGCAAGGTATGTAGAACATGGATAAACCACATAGTTCTCACATGAGTTACAGTAAAGTTGGAGCACCCACAGAGTCGTACACAGACACAAATAGCAAGCAGTGTTCCACAAAAACATAAAGCAAATAGAGACGAGAAGGCAAATGAATCTAGTAGCCCCCAAACCCAAGCAAATCCCGATGACAATGTCTTCTCCCCCTTTGGCATCGAAACACCAAAAAATGGAAAGGACCTAAGCTAGCATCCCAACAGATCAGTAGTCCTCGTCATCATCCTCCTCGTCCTCCTCATCCAGATCCTGATCCTCATCATCATCATCATAGTCCGCATCATCATCTGGAGCTGCAGGGCCTTTGCCGTGAGGGCAAGAAGAGGAAGTACCTTGATACCCAAACCCAGATGTGACATCACAGAAGGTCTTCCAATCCACCAAGTTGTCTTGATGGGCATTCCATGCCCCAAACGAAAGAGTGTGATCTGACTCGGTGGACGGCTGAGCCCCATGCTCATTAGTGTACTCATCCTCACCTTCCTCATCATACACTTCACCCTGAGCCTTGATCTCCTTGAGTAGTTTCTCGATGCGGCGGTTGCTCTTGTAGGAATCATGCTATTGCTTGCGGATGTCCACATTCATGCAACATAGGGTCCTCTCCCAGAATGAGGCCTTCTTGACCCTCTCATGGACATAGTCACGTGTCATGGGTGGAAGAGGTGCATTGGAAGCATTCTTCCTCCGAGCCCTAGGAGGTGAGGGGGCCCGGTCAGTCTCTGAAATATCCTCTTCCACATGTGCATGGGAGCGTCTAGGAGGAGCACTCATAGCCCCTTTCTACTACAGAGATACGAGAGTGTGCTCGGTAAGGTTGGGAGGCATAGCAAGTGGCGAACCATGTGGCTGAGTGTTGATGAGTCTCATGACCAGAGGTGCATATGGAGGGGCCTTCCTGTATAAGATGGCATGATACATCTCCTCAAATATGTAGTCCATCACATCAATAGGATTAGCATCAGCGTCGGGGCCAGCCATGTAAGTCTTGTGGGTGTGATACAGCAAGTTGACCAAACCACATCTGATGGCATCATCATTTCCAGCACTAGGAGAGATGGTCTAGCGGAAGATCCTCAACATCAGATTGTAGAGAGGCTTGAGTCCCTTGGACCCTCCCACCCCTTCACTACCATATAAAGGGGCAACCTTGTTCTTGTTCACCCCAAGAGCTGATGAGTGCATGCGAACTCCAACATGAGTAGATACCCCCTGAAAAGTCTCGAAGATGGCCTCAGCAAAGTCATAGAACGTGGCAGAGCAGCGGCGGTTGCCAGTCATCCAAGTCATAGTCCTGGCTTGGTCAGTCCCAAACACAACTGTGGCGTAGAACTGCTGCACGAGGGTGATGTTGTAGTCTTCACGGATCTCCATCAAGTTGAACAGCCCCAACTTCTCACTAATCCACAGAGCATCAGAGAAGTAGGGGCTCTTCCTCATCTGCTCAACACTCAAGTACTTCTAGGGGCATACATGAGACCGCTTGAGCACACTGTAAATGTCTTTCATGAAGACAACTTGCTCCTTCCTCCAATAACAGGGGTCATCACTAGTGCGAGGCAATTCATAGAAATTGGTCTTCCGCAGCTCATGATACTCCTGCTTAGACATGCGAGCCAACGACTGAATGTTGTCATATTTTGCCCTTTTGGCACGTTTCTCTTCCTCAGCCCTTTCCTGCTCCCGCTGCATATAGGTTGCATCACGGGCTTGCTGTCTGTGGTTGGATGGGGGCACAATGTACTGACCCTCAGACTCATCATAGTGAGGATCCCCTCTCTTCATCTTGGCCTTGGAGCGAGGAGGACGACGAGAGCCAGAGCCTGTGAACAACAGCGAGGGAGATATCATGAAGGTAAGTATATATGTCCCATGGAGGCAGCACAGAATCATTGAGACCATGTAAAAATGTGTTGGATTCAAACCACACCGGAGTCTCTGTGGTCTACACCGAAGTCTCTGGCTCAGACCGGAGTCTCCAGTCCACAGGACCAAAGTCTCCGGCCTGTGGGCCGGAGTCTCCGGTCTGGAGACTCGGGGGAATATCAGGGAGGCTCCAATGGGGTTGAATCCAGCAGATCGAGCATGGTAACAATGATAAAGTACTCAGGTGCATGCAAATAAGGAATTCCAGTGGTCAAAACTAGTACCAATCCTCAAAAACAAGGTAAGGGAAGAACCCTAGATGAAGAGGAGGAGGAGAGGTACCAGATCTATCCATGGAGGAGATTCCACCGGTGGGAATCACCCAAAGGTGGAAAGGAGATGATTGGCCGGCGGACAGAGGATCCCAGGGGCTTCTTGACCTCCGGGGAGAAGATTTGTGAGAGGAGGCGATGGGGGCAGAGAGGGGAGGACGGGGGTGGATGAATGAAACTGCTGTTTTAGTTCACCCCGTCCTCCCTTAAAGTGGACAAAAACTGCCTAGACCGGAGACTCCGGTGTGAACACACTGGAGACTCCGGTCCTCCTCGACCAAATACTTCCAGGGTGTGTGTATGGGGACATATATTAGATAGAGAGGGTTTTCAAGACTGAGAGAGGGCTTGGGTTAAGATGACATACTGTGAAAACTCAAGAAAACCACGAAAAACTCTCCAAATGTTCATCAAAGCCAAATAAATCCGAGCTAAGAGTCAATTCTTTGAATAAGGAGAGGGTGGTGGCCGAAGCCACCATGTAGGAGTTTGTGGCATGAAACCGTGAAGAATTATCCTTGGGTTCATAGCCACTACTCATCAATGATGCTCACATATCACTAAATGCTACTACGAGAATTGAATTTCTTAATGTTGGCATTATGGGGGAGGGATAGTCCAATGAATTAGAACCGCACTCCCCCTATTTCCATGCCTACACCTACACCAAATATGGGTCAAGACATAGGTTAGTATGCAAGGCAATCAAGTCAAGCTCCTAGAATCCACGATATTTAGTTCATTCCTCAAATAACAAAACCTTGCTTCATCAAGTGGCTTCGTGAAGATATCAGCAAGTTGGTCTTTGGTTGACACATATGAAAGCTCAATATCACCTCGGGCAACATGATCTCTAATGAAGTGATGACGAATATCAATGTGCTTTGTCCTTGTATGATCCACTGGGTTATATGCAATCTTGATAGCACTTTCATTGTCACATAGAAGAGGCACTTTGTCACAATGGACACCGTATTCCTTTAAAGTTTGCCTCATCCATAGCAATTGTGTACAAGCACTAGCAGCTGCCACATACTCGGCTTCAGCGGTGGAAAGAGATATACAGTTTTGCTTCTTGGAAGACCAACACACCAAGGACCTCCCAAGGAATTGGCAAGCCCCGGAGGTTGATTTTCTATCATCCTTGTCACCAGCCCAATCCGAATCCGTGTACCCACAAAGAGAGAAAGTAGAGGCCCTAGGATACCAAATACCATAGTTTGGGGTATGAACCAAATATCGAAAGATTCTCTTGATTGCCATCAAATGGCTTTCTTTAGGAGCCGCTTGATATCTTACACACACTCCTACACTCAACACAATATCGGGTCTAGATGCACAAAGGTAAATCAAAGAGCCAATCATGGACCAGTATACCTTTTGGTCCACATCTTTACCACTTAGGTTTAGTTCAAGATGAGTATTTGTTGCCATGGGAGTGGGAGCTCCATTGAGATCTTTCATGTTAAATCTTTTGAGCATATATTGAGTATACTTGGCTTGGTTGAAGAATGTACCACCTCTCACTTGCTTGATCTCAAAACCAAGAAATACTCTCAATTCTCCCATCATAGACATCCTGAACCTGTCAGTCATTAGATTAGAGAATTCATCATTAACCGCTTTGTTAGAAGAGCCAAAGATAATGTCATCTACATAAATTTGGCATAAAAAAGTTCCCCATTGACCCTCTTGGTAAAAAGAGTGGGATGAATTTTCCCAACCTCAAAACCACAATCTAACAACAACTCTCTAAGGTGCTCATACCACGTGCGTGGGGCATGCTTGAGCCCATAGAGAGCCTTATCAAGTTTGTAAACATGGTTTGGAAAGTTGGGATCCTCAAATCTCGGGGGTTGTTTCACATAAACCAATTCATGCAATGGACCACTGAGAAATGCACTTTCTTCATCCATTTGTTGTAATTTAAAATTATGATGAGCCGCATAAGCAAGGAGGATACGGATGGACTCAAGGCGAGCCACGGGAGCATAAGTCTCTCCATAATCAATGCCTTCAATTTGAGAGAACCCTTGTGCAACCAATCTTGCCTTGTTCCTTATCACAATTCCATGCTCATCTTGCTTTTTCTTGAAAATCCACTTGGTGCCTATAACATTGCGGCAATCTTTTGGCTTTTCCACTAACTTCCATACTTTGTTTCTCTCAAAGTTGTTGAGCTCTTTGTGCATTGCATCCAACCAATCCGAATCTTCAAGAGCTTCCCAAACTTTCTTTGGTTCCACGATGGAAATGTGTGCTTGGTGCTCACCAAAGTTCTTCAATTGAGCTCGAGTAGATATCCCTCTTCTTAGATCTCCAACCACATTCTCAAGAGTGTGGTCTCTTAATTCCAATATTCTATCCATTCTAGCTTGGCGACGAGTTTCGATCTCCTTGTTGTTTCTTGGTGGGATCACTTCATCATTTTGGTCCTCGTCTTGACCATTAACTTGACCTTGATCATCATTGGAAATATTCTCTTCTAGAGAAGGAGAGGATTGACCTTGGTCATGATCAGTCCCACAACTGGCCAGGTATTCAGCTGTACTTATGGCAGTTTGTATAGATCTTGCTTGTGTAATGGCCTTAGCACCACTGGACATCCTGGCAAATGGAGACTCAAACACCTCTTGGCTGGAGGTATCTTCTTGATCAGTAGGTTGAGGGTCCACAACTTGTCTTTGGCATGGGTCGTTGTCCACCTCAACAGTAGCTTGTTGAAGTTGTGAAGATGAGGGCTCCATGTGAGTAGAGCATAGTTCTTCTCGATCCACCATAAGGGGTTCCTCAATAGGGCGAATGAAACCCGCACCCATTCTTCCTATGGCATCCTGAGGCATTTCATCATCTACATCACAAACATCAACACGCCCCGCTTAGGGACCATCATATTCTTCAAACACCACACTACAAGATTCTATGACAATTCCTGAGAGCTTGTCATAGATTCTATAAGTGTGGGATTCGAGACCATAACCAACAAAAGTACCCTCTAGTGCTTTGGAATCAAACTTGGATAAACGAATGTCCTTAATGCGATAGAAGCACTTACAACCGAATACTCGGAAGTAAGAAACATTAGGCTTGTTACTGGTAAGGATCTCATATGGAGTCTTGATCAATTATTTGCGGAGGTAGAGACGGTTTGATGCATGGCATGCTGTGGAGATAGCTTCAGCCCAAAAATTGTATGGAGATTTGAATTCCGCCAACATATTCCTAGCCATATCAATGAGAGTCCGGTTCTTCCTCTCAGCTACACCATTTTGTTGAGAGGTATATGCAGTGGAATATTGATGTTTTATTCCCTCATCACTGAGAAATCCATTTAATGTGTACTTCTTGAACTCGGTACCATTGTCACTTCTTATTGTTAATACTGGGACATTGTGTTGACGTTGAGCCATGTTGATGAAGTCGATGAAGTTCTCTTGGGTCTCACTTTTTAACTTGAAGAAATATACCCAAGTGTATCTTGAGTAATCATCAACAATCACCAAACAATATTTCTTCCCACCAAGACTTGCATGAGACGGGGGACCAAAGAGATCCACATGAAGAAGCTCCAAGATCCTTTTGGACTTGATGTAGTTCTTTGGCTTGTGGGGAGAATCATGCATCTTTCCTTCAACACATGCCCTGCAAACACGATCTTTGGCAAAGCAAACATTTTCTTTTAGTCCAACAATATGACCATCCTTGTGAAGGCTTTGCAAAGTTCTCATGTTGACATGGGCTAGACGGCGGTGCCATAGCCAACCCACGTCGCCCTTTCCGAATAGGCACATCGGACCTGTAGTGGTTTTCCCGGAGAAATCCACCACATACAAGTCATCCTCGACGTACCCAACGAAAGCAACCTTTAGAGTCTTGCTCCATAAGAGGATCAAAATATCAACATCAATGAAGACAACAAAACCCATCTTTCCTAGTGTACATACTGAAAGTAAATTATAGCCAAGGGTCTCAACAAGCATGACGTCCACGAGAGTGATATCGTGTGCCACCACAACCTTGCCGAAACCCATTACCTTAGACTTTGATTTGTCAGCATATGTCACAGATATTTGATCAACATTTTGTCTCAACTCCTTGACACTAGAGGCACTTCCGGTCATATAACTTGTGCATCCACTATCGAGCACCCATTTTGACCCTTCGGAAGCATAGGTCTACAAAAGATCAAGCTAGTTTTTAGGTACCCATTTCTCAATGGGTCCTCTTTTGTTAGCAACAAGGGTCTTAGGAACCCAAATCGACCATGCAATATAACCATCAAAAGGGCCAACATATTGTGCATACACATCACCATAGTAATCACGCATTAAGACATAGTGAGGGTTAGCACTACCCGCAAAATCATCATGAGACATAGTTTTGCCACTTGTGGTCTTACTTCCCACAATGACCTTGTTCTTTTCTTGAGCGGGCTTGGCCTTCTTTTTCTTGTTATTCTTTTTCTTCTTGGCTTTAGAGACAAAGCCTAACCCCCTTTTTTCACCATTTGACCTTTGCTTGTTTAAGAGGTCATCAATAGACTTGTTTCCTTTGGGAAAGGAAGTCTGAGATAGCTCCCCCTTCAACCTAGCATGTTCTTTAAGAATATTTGTACAACTACAAGGAATGAATGTACTAGGTGAGGGAGTATTGATCAATGAGTTTGAAGCTTTTCACGAGACTTTGTGAGGGACATGAGTTCACTTTCCAAGGCCTTGTGAGCCTTGTCAAGTGTCCTAAGGTCCTCGACAAGTTTTTATGAACAACATCAAACTCAATCTTATCCTTTTTTAGCCTTTTTGTATTTAGCAATAGCATGATCACGTTCCTTGATGAGTTTATTAATAATGAGGTCATTAGCTTCATCAAGGCCCTCTAGTTTAGTTTCAAGAGATATTCTAGTTTCTTGTTCTTCTTCTAGAGCATTACTAAGAGCTTCTACCTCAATCATGTGGTCTCTTCCTAATTGGCATCTCTCATCTAGAAGTTCTTGTGTGTGTGAAAGTTTATTTAGGAGGTCCACAACATGTTTCTTATGTTCCCCTTGCAAGTTATTCATAAACACATCAAGAGCAACTAGTTCCTTTTTGATCTAAAGAGATAACTCATCATCAAAATCATCATTGATTAAGGAAGTGGAGTGTGATGATGATAATACCTCTGTTCCTCTTGCCATAAGGCAAGTGACGTTCTTGTTGGAGATATTCTCATTTGGAGAGGCGAAGAGTGAGAATGAAGGAGTAGAGGTAGTGGCAAGAGCCGCCACACCACTTGGTGTATACTCTTCTTCCTCATCCTCATCATCATCAGAGGAGTACTCTTCATGTGTGATCAAGACAATTTCTCCCGGCTTCTTGTTGGTTGGGTTTCTTTCTACGAAGGGTTTCTTGTATGGAACTTTGGAGGTCTTCTTCAACACAAGTTTTCCCCCATTATCTTCTCTTTTCTCATAGGGACAAGCTGCAACGAAGTGATAACGGTCACCACAATTGAAACAAGTTCTCAACTTGGATCCATTATCTCTTCTCCCATTGGGGTTGCTTCTTCGTAGCATTTCCATCTTGGCCTTGGCGGGGTCTTTCCAAAAGTTTCTTGCATAGAAGGCCATGTATTCACCATGAGCAGTCTTCACATCGTCAGGGTGACTCATTGAAGGTCCTTCATCACTTCCTTCATCTTCATCATACTCCACAACCTTGGCCTTCAAGGCAATATTGATACCACTACTCATTCCAATGGCACGAGCACGAGCATCTTTGGCATTCTTGGCAGCAACCTTGAAGGCTGCCATCTCTTGCATCACTTCATTGGAGGTCATGAGATGGTAGTTGTGTCTTCCTTGGAGACTCTTCAAGTCAGTAGGCTCGAAAGGCATGAGAGCACTCACATACTTCCCTTTGATCCAAGCGTCATCAATGTGAGAGGCGCCAACATTCCTGACAGCGGTGGCTGTGGATTTGAGTCTTCGATACATGTCTTCATGATCCTCACCATCCTTCATGAAGAAACCTTCGGCTTCATTGCTTAAGGCATCATATCTATTTCTCCTCATACTCTCATTGCCAACAAACAAGTCAATGAGAGCATCCCAAGCTTCCTTGGCGGTGTTGTAGTTCTCAATGTGGGGAAATCCTTTGGCCCCACCCCAAGTTGGATCATGTGCAAGGCAGTCGCATTGAGTTAGCTATTGACCACTTCTCTTCTCGTCAAGTTGGTTGGATCCTCAATTTTGAGTCCATCTTCAATAATATTCCATAAATCAATGCAAGAGCTGCACACATGAGATTTCATTAACACTTGCCATTGAGCAAAAGTATGTGCAGCTAACTTAGGTGGGTCTCCTCTATTGTTTATATGTGGATGAGGGATAGGAGGGTCGGGAGACTACCATCCAGGAACCGTATGGAACTCTTCCTTCCCATCACCCTTTTTGGTGGCGGAGTTAGTGGAATTATGTTCATCCCCTACCACTTCCTCCAAAGGCGTTGCCGGAGCATTAGCCTTTGGGTTTGGTGGTGTTTCCACTAGAGAGGGAGGAGGTGAGGTTTGCTTATCCTTAACAAGTTGCTCCACGAGTTGACGCAATTGTAGGATTTCGTTGCCCAAGGTAGAGCTCAAGCTTGTTTCCAAATTCTTGAGATCTACCATGGTCACCGAATGGCTAGCCTCACTTTCTCCCTCCTCTAGGTTGCCCATAATCTCTTAGGCGGTTAAGCCCGAATAAAGAGCCGAGGCTCTGATACCAATTGAAAGGATCATATGGGCACCTAGAGGGGGGTGAATAGGTGCTACTTCAAATTTTACTCCTTTTCAAATTAGGGTTTGACAAGAAAGGTAAATTCTCTAGATTATGCAACTAAGGTGAATTTACCTATATGACAAGCAAGCACTAACTAAACAATAAATAGATAAGTAAAGTCCAGTAAAGGGTAGAAGGAACCAAAGTGGAGCACACGGAGACACAAGGATTTGTTTCCCGTAGTTCCTTCCTTTTGAGGGGAAGTACGTCTACATTTGGAGAGGGGGTGGTTTCAAACCACCAACGCCACGAGAGGCCTCCCTTGTTCTCCGATGAACCTCACCCCCAACGGGTTCGATTCACCTCTTCCACTATACGGCAACCTTTGAGGTGGAAGCCGGCACCTTTACAATGAGTTCGGGGCACACATCCACAACTTAATTGGAGGCTCCAAAATACAAGCAATTTGTCAAATAATCAAAGACAAGCTTGTAAGAACCAAATCAAAACCTAGGGTTTCCAATGAAACACTAGAGCATGGGGGGCCTCAAGTGAATGAGGGGGAAATGAAGATCTCTCTTGGTGAAGCTGTAGATCAAGGCCCCCTCCTTTGATTCTCCAAAGATCAAAGACTTTGTATGGTTGGATGAAGAGATCTTGTTGATTTGGTGGCTCAAATGGACATGGTGTTCTTGAGGTAGACGAGCAGCTGGAACAAGGGGATAAGGTCCCCTATTTATAGCCCTTCTGTTAGCGAACCGTTTTTCTGACCGTTGGAGAAGAAGCAGACCGGAGACTCCGGTCACCACACCGGAGACTCCGGTCCATCTCCGGACCAGCCTCCGGACCCCTTGATAGAATGACCCAGCTCAGTTGGGAGCCAAGTGGACCGGACACTCCGGTCCCTCCACACCGGAGACTCCGGCCTGAGATAGAGACTGGAGACTCCGGACCAACCTCCGGACCAATCTCCGGACCACCTTACTGGTTGTCCTGGGCATGAAAACAGAGGCCACCCCGGAGACTCCTGGGGAAACTCCGGACCACACCAGAGACTCCGGTCTGTGTGGACCGGAGACTCTGGTCTGGAATTCCCAGCTTGCAAGATCAGATGCAGGGAATGATCCGTAGGCCAATGGTCCTTTCTCCTTAGTAGAATACCACCAGTAGACAATAGCAAACTGTGAAAGGGTATACTAGTTGTTAACGAACACGAAAAGTGATTATGACAGTAAATGTCCTTTCAGACAGTCTATCAATGATGAACCAGATTGAGTCATTTCCCCTAGTAGAAGTAGGCAAACCGGTGATAAAGTCCATTCCGACGGAATCCCATTTCCATTCCGGAATCTGCAAGGGTTGCAACAGTCCTGTGGGTCTCTGATGCTCTGCTTTGACTCTTTGACAGATGTCACACTTGGTGATGTAGCTTTCCGATTTCTCTCTTCATCTTGTGCCACCAAAATTGCTCCTTCAAATATTGATATATCTTCGTTCCTCCGAGGTGGATAGAATAAAGAGTATCATGATCTTCCTGCATGATAACTTGCTTCAGCTCCGAATCTGCTGGCACACAGATACGTCCTTTGTACCACAGAACTCCTTCTTCGTCTTTGGTGAATCCAAATACTTTTCCTATACCAATACGACGTTTGATTCCGTCGATACTTTCATTTCCCTTCTGGGCTTCCTTGATTTGGCTAATCAAAGTGGGTTGAAGTTCAATGCTAGCTAAAAATCCTTTGCTAACTAGCTCAGTCCTGAACTGCTCCAACTCCTCATACAAACTTGGTTGCTTCTCCTTGATCATGGTGTTTAGCCTACACGGCAATCTGCTAAGAGCATCCGCTACCATAGTGGCTTTGCCGGGGTGATAGTGAATGTCAAGGTCATAATCCTTGATTAACTCTATCCATCTCCTTTGCCTCATATTCAGCTCCTTCTGAGTGAAAATATACTTCAAGCTTTTGTGATCTGAGTAAATCTCACAGTGATTACCCATCAGATAATGACGCCATGTCTTCAAGGCCAAAATTACGGCTGCTAACTCCAGATCATGGGTCGGATAGTTTTGCTCATGCTGCTTCAGTTGTCGAGACAAATAAGCGATGACTTTGCCTTCTTACATCAGTACACATCCGAGACCGATCTTGGATGCATCACAATACACATCAAACGGCTTCTTGATATCTGGCATGATCAATATTGGGGCTGAAATCAATCTCTTCTTCAGCTCTTGGAAACTGGCTTCACATTTGTCGGTCCATTCAAACTTCTTTTCCTTCTTCAACAATTGGGTCATGGGTCTGGCGATGCTAGAAAATCCTTCCACGAACTTGCGGTAGTATCCTGCTAATCCGAGAAATGCGCGGACTTGGGTTTGAGTGGTGGGAGCTTCCCATGCTCCGACATCTCTGATCTTGGTGGGATCAACAGAGACTCCTCCGGCAGACAAAATATGTCCTAGGAATCCTACTTCTTTCAGCCAAAACTCACACTTGCTGAACTTGGCATACAGTCGATGCTCTCTAAGGGTTTCAAGGATGATTCTCAGATGTTGCTCATGCTCTTCTTCTGACTTGGAGTAGATAAGGATATCGTCGATAAACACAATGACAAACTTATCCAGGAAATTCATAAAGATCTTATTCATGAGATTCATGAAATAAGCAGGGGCATTGGTTAATCCGAAAGACATGACCGTATACTCGTATAAACCATAGCGAGTAGTAAAGGCGGTCTTCAGAATATCTGTTGCACGAATCTTAAGTTGGTGATAACCAGTCCTAAGATCAATCTTTGAGAATACTTGGGCACCAGTCAACTGATCAAATAGATCCTCTATCTTTGGAAAAGGGTACTTGTTTTTGATGGTGACGTCATTCAGCTTTCTATAATCGGTGCACAAACGGTTGCCTCCATATTTCTTGTCGACGAATAACACTGGTGATCTCCATGGCGATGCACAAACGGTTGAATCAAGCCTGTTGCTAACATAGCATCCAACTGCTTCTTCAATTCTACTAACTCTGAGGGGTTCATGCTAAAGGGTCTCTGGGCTATGGGTCCGGTTCCGGGGATTAGTTCGATAATGAACTCAATATACCTATTCGGGGGCATACCTGGCAATTCATCTAGGAATACATCGGGGTATTCACAGACTACTCTGACTTGGTCAATGGTGGTTAGGGCTAGACTCTTGTTGCACTTGAATTGACGAGGTAAGGTTTCAGATATATGCTCTACTGTTACTCCAGAGCTACTGATCATGGTGATGGCTTTCTTAGCACAGTCTATCAGTCCTTTATGCCTTGACATCCAATCCATACCTAGTACTACTTCCAATCCTTTGGTTCCAAGTACTATTAGATTAGCATAAAAATCTATCCCATGTATTCTGATAGGCACAGCTTTGCAAATTTTTCTAGCTTTTGTAGTTGAACCGGGGATTTGAACTATCATGACATGCTTCAAGTTGGTTGGGTGAATCTTACTAGTGCATGCAAATTCTTCGGTGACAAATGAGTACAATGCTCCAGAATCAAACAACACTCTTGCTAAAACTGAGTTGACAGAAAACATACCTAGCACTACATCTGTCGCTTCTTGGGCTTCTTCGGCGTTCATGTGGAAGAGACGACCGTTGCGGTTGTGAGGGTTCCCTGGGGCAAATCTTCTCCCTGGTTCAACACGACGCTGTTGTTGAGCTGGGGCATTCACATTGGCAATGGCGGCAGTCTTCTTGGGGCACCCATTGGAATAGTGACCCTTCACTCCACACTCGAAACAAGTTATCTGGGACTTGTCTTTAGCTGCGACAGGCACGGCATTGCTTCCAGTCCTGGGTGCAGTGTTGTTATTGTTGTTGTTGTTGTTGTTGCTCTTAGGAGGTGCACGGTTGAAATTGCTGGTGTTGCCGGGGTTGTTGTTGTTTCCTCCGGACTTCACATTGCCTCCGCTACGGTTGGGGTAGCTTGGGCAAGACATTGGGGGTCGGTTGTTCCTTGGTGCATATCCTGGTGAGGGGTTGGGACGATACTTCTGGTGACTGTTGGACCCAGATTGCTGCATCATACGACGTTTGTGGTTGTCGTTTGCCTGGATGATCTTCCCTTCCATCTGAATTGCAGAGTCGACTAGCTCTTCGAGATCCTGGAAACGGATGTTGACAAGAACAGTCTGCATCTCATCATGTAGTCCGTTCAAAAATCTCTCCTTCTTCTTGGCCTCCGTGTTGATCTCATCAGGTGCATGCCTGGCAAGCGACAGGAATCTGTCACGGTACTCCACCACAGTCATTCTGCCTTGCTTCAACTCTCTGAATTCATCCCCCATTCGGGTGACTAGACCCTACGGCACGTGGGTGCGGATGAACTTGATTTTGAAGGCTTCCCATGTCATCACTTGACCATGGTTCATGGTGCGGATACTGTTCCACCATGCCCTTGCATCTCCTGCCAAATAGTGGGTGGCAAAGAGAACCTTCTCATAGGCATTTACTCTAGCTACTTCTAGGTTGTTCTCCATTGTCTGCAACCAGTCATCACCATCCAGTGGGTTCTCTGAAGTACTAAAGATTGGGGGATTGGTATTCTGGAAGTTTTTCAGCTTGGATCCTTGATGATCCCGATTTCCATGGTTCTGGTTGTTGAGAGCCATCTGGGCGATCTGTTGCAGTGTTGCTAGATTAGCTTGGCACTCTGCCCTGCTTGCTTCTCTGTTTGCGATGAGATTCTGCAGGATCTGCAGCATTAGGTCTTGTGATGAGCTGCTCCCTCCTTGGTTCCCACGAGTCATCTGAAGATTGAGGTAGATAAAGGGGTAAGAGGGAAAGTTCTAAGGTTCATGGTTTTTGATTTCAAAGCTAAAACTTTGAGTTTGACTCGGATTTTTTCAACTAACTTCTTTTCATTCATCCAAACAAAGCACACGTTACAAACACACACACCACAACATCAAGGGAAAACAGATGGTTTTAAGAACCATTCTGCAAGCTACGATACAATGGAACCGATACATCTCATGCTACGATAGTGATCTAGTGCATCTACTCATCGTCGATGAAGTCGGAGTCGTCATCGTTGGTGTAGAAGTCCACGACATCCTCCTCCAGAAATTCATCATCATTGTTGAGGTAAGAATCCATATCTCCCTGGATGTCTTCACCTTCCTCTTCTTCCTTTGCTGCAAGCTGAGCTTCTGGCTCCTTGATGGTCTTCTCGAGGTCGGCCACCTTCTTGCGAAGACGGGCGATGGTGCGATCCTTCTTTTCACGCTGGAGGCGAAGAGACTGATGGTCCTTGACAAGCAGTGAGAAAGTCTGAGCCTTCTGGGCGGCAATGGCACGGTTGTGGTTGGAAAACTCCCTAGCATTATCCAATTCCTTCTGGCGATCGTACAACAGGAAATCAAGGTTCTCCACTTGACGCTTCAACTCCCGGTGACTTGGCTTCTCCATTGGCATTCCCATGAAGTCACGCCTTGCATAGTGCACAAAGCGGATTCCTTGGATTTGGTTGACACTGAGGGCACATAGACGTGCGAGAGCTTCATGCATTGCCCTAGCTAATCCATCTAGCTAGTTGTTCTTTCTTACGGAGAACTGGATTCTCCCGGACGTTGGTGCTTCTATGCTTCCTCGAAGATCAGCGGTGACTACCCATTGTAAATCTCCTCCTGGGGGTCCAGGAAGTTGAGCTCCAAGAAACTCCGGATGTGGGCGTCCCAATAACTCAGACAGTGAATCTAGATCCCTCTCGAAGATCAGTTGGCCTCCATTGCCCAACTGGTAGAACTTGCTGAACTGAGTCTCCATCTACAAGTATTTAGGATGAGGAAGTTAGTGAAGTGATCAAGTGTGTCAAATTTTAGGTAGTAATGTAAGAATTGGAGGAACATGAATTAAAGAATGAATTCCCAAGGGTAAGAGAGGAAATAGTTTTTCATAAATACGCACTTTGGTTTTGAAATTAAGTTTTTGTTCGGACGCCCATTCTAACTAGGGTCTCCTATGGTCAGGATGGCTCTGATACCAACTTGTCAACACCCGGATTTTTAATCCCAGATGCATGTTATGTCATAGATCACAATCCTAGGATTACCATTTTTGCGAGACATAACAGATTGGATATCACAGTACATCATCCATTACAAACCATAATAAGGTCTTACACGAGTAAAGGATCTCATGATCCAGTCTTAATACAACAAGCAGCAGAATAAATAATAAGCGTAGCAGTGGGGTCCATCTTCAGAGGCACAGGCAATGCTGACGTTGGAAGATAGTCCTAGTTATCATAGCCGTCCTGATGTCCTTTATATTGGTAGTTTCCTTCATAGTCTGGCCATAGGAATAGCCAGGGAGAAAATCCATGAGTACTCTTTAAGTACTCACAAACTATCACTAACAAGTAAGGTAGTTCTAGTGGGAAATGCTAACTCTAGGTTGATTTGTAAAGTTAAGTTTGAAACCTAAGCTGAGTTCAGAAACAAAGAAAGAGAAAACAAAGTTCTAGAATCACTTAAGTTGGGAAGCTAGTGTCATAGTCACAACCCTGTTGTGGTCAAGTCAAGATTCATCATTCATTTCATAAGTCATTTTGAAAATATCTGACAACGAAACAGTATGGCCACTCCAACTGTCCATAACCACGAACGCGGCTATTCGAATAGTTTGACACTCTGCAGAGGTGGTACACTTTCACCACAAGATTTGATACATCTGTCAGGGATAACCCTGAATCATCATACTTAGTATGCAGATAGTCAAACATAACCTTCCCTTTACACACCCTAGTATACGCACATCTCCTATGAGCATGGCCTCCCAACCATGACCATCTGTCATCTTGGGCACTACATAGGTGGACAACATTGAGAGGTAGCCTTAGCTCAAACCTCTCCCGCGAGGGAACTAATACTAATGCATATAAACTTCTGGCTAAGCCTTACCCAATTCAGGTATTGTGGTTGTATGGTAAAATTGGAATGGTATCGCATCCGAATCCAACCATCAGTTTTTGTAAAAGGGCTAAGGCTCATGCCTCAACATTTTCATCATCATAAACCATTTGTGTTTCTCAACACATGTCAAAACATCTCAATAGAATGACTCATCATTCCAAGGTTTTCACAATTCATTTTCACCAAGTGTTCCCATCTAAAGTGACTCAAGTATTGATTTAGCTCTAAGCTACTAAGTTAAGAGTGTTCACTAAGGTGGGATGCTAATCTCAATCTCATGCCATAGAATGAAATCTAAGGTTATCTAGATAGGTCAAGTTTTATACTTTTTATGCTACCTTCAAACAAGTAAGGTACTTTAATAAAATAAAGAAGTAAAATCTTGGAAATAAAACTTGGGGGAGGTAATAGTTAAAGTGGTATAACCAAAGCATGCCTAATGCATCTTGCTTAGGTTATCTAGCTTAATTCTAGCTTGCTAACCATAGCTTGCTCAGTTTACTTGAAGTGCTAGGCTTGCTAGTGTAATACTTGCAAGTGTTAGCTTGCCTTGGGTAGTGCAGTGGTTGAAGTTTTCTTCCTCCTCCTCTTGGTAGAACTCCTCCTCCTCGAAAGCTTGTTCGGTACTATCGTCTATAAATACATACATGATACACAATCACCAAACAAAGCTTAACTAGTCTACTTAGCACACTAAAGCACACATTTGATGATCTATTATCATCACAAGCATCACAAGGTTTAATTGAACTAGCTCCAATCTTTTTATTTGAGAAAAGTAATTTCTACTCATTGAAATTAACTAAGATTTAATATTCTCCAATTAAAATATGGGATCATGTGGACACATGTCATCACCACATATTCTAACATATGGGAATGTGATTTAAATGTTGGATCACATTTTATAAGTTTAAGTTTAATATTTAATGATTTAAAGTGACTAGAAATGCCTATATAGCATTATTTTGGTACTAGTCCAAAGTCACTGCATGTAATCCTTAATATTATTACATATTCAAATAGGTATGGTTAAATGTGATTTTTGAGAGTTGGAATCAACTCAAAAGCTATTATGGTTGATTTTATAAAAATGTTTGAATGTGCAAATGCTTTTGTCTTGTTATTTTTACTAGGAGAGATCTCTAACTTTAAATGAATTAAATCCAACGGGCTTAGATAGATATTTTCAGAAACTTTCCAACAAAATTGGAATCACTCAATTTGGTTCAGTAAATCTTCCTGAATTGATTTTTAAACTAAGGGACAGAATTGAGTTTAAACCTAAATAGAAAAATCTATATTTAAATTAACTGGGTCGCGTGAGAAAGGAAATGGGCCGGCCCAGTGACGCTCAGCAGCGCAGATCTCGGCTGACAGGATGGTCCCGCATGTCAGGGAGACTTAAAACCTGAAACAGTATCAAGCGATCTTGGCCACACGATTATAACGTGGATCAACAGCTCACAATCGTCGTCGACGACGGACTCGTCGCCGGTGAGACCGAACCATAAATGGCCGGTGGGGGTCTACTAGGGACGTACCAGGGCTCCAGCTAGTGCGGTGAGGCGGGCGATCGAACTGGACGGCGACGGCGGACTCAGACAAGGTCACGGCAGGGGCTACAGTGGACAGAATCGACGGCAGCGTCTCCTCCTTTGCAGCGGCTACCTCCGGTGAAATTTTGGCGGCCTGCTGCTCGAGCTGCTCCGGCGAGAGGTGGGGAAGGACTGGGAGTGAGAGGGGAGTCGAATGGTGTGGAGATTGAGGCTAGGGAAGGCCTCCTTATATAGGCTCGAGGAGGGGACCGAGGGGGCGACGGCGAGCTCGTCGATGACGATGATACAGGGTGCTATCGGCATGGGCGATATAGGCGGACGGTGGATTGCCTCCTGGCGATGCTCTACGGCTTAATGGCACGGCTAGGGGCGGTGGCATGTGGTTGGGAGCATTGAGCGCTCTGGGAGACAGAGGCGGTCCTCGACGCGGTGCTCGGCGACTGTGGGTCACGCGGCGGTGCACGGCCATGTCTGGAAGGGTGCTGGGGTCGAGGCGGAGCGGCGTGCACGGTATGGGGTCAAGGGGCGGTCTGCTACGTGATGGCGGCTATCGCGCTCCGGCGCGCTCTGGCGAGCTCGCAGAGAGAAAGGGCGGCAACGCTGGGGAGTGGTCCAGGGGCTGGGGTTGATCGAGGGGTGGACAGGGAGGTGCGGTAGGGTTGGGCAAAGCTAGGGGACTTGCTGGTTTGGCGCGGCACGGTCCCTGGCGTGTTGCCCTCTTCTGGCCAGCGGTGACCACAAAGTGGTGGCGCTCCACTACTGCTGCGACTAAGGGAGGGGCTAGCTGGGGGTTTGGTTGGTCTCAGGGGACAAGGGAGAGTAGAGAGGGTCATTTGGGGGACAAGGGTTTAACTAGGAGCAGTGTTAGTTAGGCAGGTTTATTTCTGTCTGCAACCTGTTCGATCAAATGGCCGCAGGAACAAAATGTTTGAATTTTGGGATGATTTTTGGTGGAGTGATGTATCTTATGCTTGAGCTTCTAGGCGTGCTTGGGTTTTAAAAGTGGAGTTCATTTGAGTGGTTTTTGAATAAGTGTGATCTATACATATGAACTACATTCAATTTTCAAATGTCATTTAAATTTAGTGTTTGAAAGTTTTTGGGGTGCAACAAAGTGGACCTTGGTACATCACTACTTGTACTAGCAAGGGGTGCAAAGAACCACAATTGTTTCTGTTAAGATTTGAGTTCTAGGAATAGCCAAAGTAGGCTAGGTGATTAAAATGGCACAAATGACCATTTCCTTATTTTATTCATTTTGATTTGTTTTTCTTTGGGATTTGTTTGGGAAAGATCTAGATGATGTTTAATTCACCTTAGAATCATTTTACAACCAATGGATCACTCAAACATGGCAATTCAAAACAACTCCTAACTTAAATGCATACACATACGAATGCTTAATCATTTTAAATGGAAAAGTTTTCGTTAACCCTAAATTTGATGATTTGGATCTTAATAACCTTGGATTAGAGTTTTGGGATGTTACATATTCGCTGATCTACAAATTTCAAGTCATGGGCATGTCTGTTATTTTGTCATGCACATGTTCTTAGCTACTCCATACAACAGTAATTGCCTGCTACTGTGTAATTCTTGCAAAATCTAAAGTCAGCGGAAAATATTAGTGTGGATTCCCTGCTCTACAGTTGCTAAATCTATCTGGTTCATCTCGAGATCAGTTCCTGCTATTATTTCCTCCTTGACATCGTTCTGCTATCCTGTAGTAGCCGTTTAAACTCTTCGTACTAATTCGATTATAATTTTGTTGTTTCCATCTGGTTCTTCAAAAGCTGCATCACTAACTATTTCCTTTTTCTTGCATATAGCTCAAAATGGAACAATGAACATGTTGGTTTGCATAGCCTATTCTACAGGTTCACAAGGAATGACATTACTTCCTTATCTGGTGCTGGTTCGTCCTAAGCAAAAGCATAACTGTCCTCTACTATGTAGTTCACTTGTGGTTTGCATTCCTGTTCTAGAAGTTCTCTTATGATGCCATTATAATTTCTATCTGGTTGATTCTTAGCTATGACAGTAACTACATGCCATTCTGTAGCTCACCGCAAATTCTGAGTCACCCAACGACTCTATGCATTCAAGGAGATGCCACTACTTCCATATATATTTGCTGAAATGACCTCGCCTGTTTATATTTGCTGAAATTTTAAGAAACACTTTGTTTGATTGCTCATTTCATTCTAGGCACACTTGTCTAATGCTTGTTTATCCTGTTCTACAGGTTCACGAGCGACGCCATTATATCTCGCATCAGGTTCTGGGTTTGGTTTGTTCTAAAACACGACATAACTATCCTCTACAATATATAGTTCATTTGTGGTTTGCATTCCTGCTCTACAAGTTCTCGTATGATGTGGTTATAATTTATATCTGGTTCATTCTTCGCTATGATAGTAACTACATGCCATTTTGTGGCTCAACGCAAATTCCGAGTCACCCAATGATACATTGCAAATGTATCTATAATTTTTGATGTTCCATGCTTGGTTTTATCTACTTTCTTATGTTTTGTCCACACTTTGGAGTACTTTTCATATGATTTCTTGGACTAACCTATTAACAAGAGCCATAGTTCCAGCTGCCTGTTTTCTGCTGTTTTTGGTTCCAGGAAATTCAGAAAATGAATATTCTCGGAATTGGACGGGACAAAAGCCAAAGTTATTATTTTACCGGGGGACATCTGGAGCCAGAATACGAGACGGAGAGGGGCTGGGGCCCGGCCACACCACCTGGCTGCGCGGCCAGGCCTGGCCCGCGCCAGGGGGTGGTCTGGCCGCCCCAGGCACCCCCTCGGCCTCTCCTTCCGCCTATATATTGCCTCTGATACGGAAACCCTAAGTACCCGATCAAAATTTCTAAAGAGTCTGTAGCCGCGTCATCTCCATCCCTAGATCGGGAGGGATCTGAAGCTCTTCCTGGCACCCTGCCGGAGAGGGGAATTCACCCTGGAGGCCTTCTTCATCATCATGCAAGCCTCCGATGTGATGCGTGAGTAGTTCATCTCTGGACTACGGGTCCATGTAGTAGCTTGATGGCTGGTTCTCCTCCTTTGTACTATCATGTTTAGATCTTGTGAGCTCCGTTCATGATCAAGATCATCTATTTGTAATTCTGCATGTTGTGTTTACGGGGATCCGATGGATATTGAGATGCTATTTCAGATTGATTATTGATTCTATCATGTCTTTGTTATTTGTGATCTTGCATGCTTTCCGTTGTTAGAATCTATCTTTTCCAAGTAGATGCTAGCAACTCCAAGAGTTAGTATTTATGCTCGATAGTGGGTTCATGCCTCTGGTAATCTGGGGAAGTGACAGAAATCTCTAAGGTACTAGATGTGTTGTTGCTACTAGGGAGAAAAACAACAATCCTTTGTTCATAGAACAATCGTATTGTTTACTTTACACGTAATTCGTAATGCAATAATCTGTTGCTTGCAACTTAATACTGGAGGGGGTTCGGATGATAACCTGAAGGTGGACTATTAGTCATAGATGCAGTTGGATGGCGGTCTATGTATAATGTTGTAATGCCCAATCAAGTCTCAAAGGAGTCAAGATGATTAGTATATGCTTGTATGCTTTTTCGATGTTTGTCAATTGCCCCGCTGAAATTTTTTCACCAGCATGTTATCTATCTTAAGGAGAGCCACCTCTAGTGAACTATGGACCCCTGTCCTTTCTTTTACTTTCAATCTAGAATCAAACTGTTTACTTCTTTGTGTTTACTTTCTGCAAACTATTACTTTCTTCCATTCGATACGTTTAATCCTTTGTTTTCAATAAAACCGGTGATATTGACAACCTCATCGCAAGTTGGGGGCAAAGTTCTGTGGTTGTGTTGTGCAGGTCTCCACGTTGCTACTAGCACCGGTAGTGCGCATTGCCAAGGCTCAGCTAGCAACACCTTTGGGGTGTTTCCTTGCTCCTACTGGATTGATAACCTTGGTTTCGTACTAAGGGAAAACTTGTTGTTGTGCTCATCATACCTTCCTCTTGGGGTTCCCCAACGAGCTCGATATATTTTGGGCCATCAAGCTCTTTTTCTAGCGCCGTTGCCGGGGACTCAAGGACATCTTCACAAGGGGAGTCCCTCATAACCAATCTCTTTACTTTGTTATTTTTGTTTTGCTTAGTTTACTTTTGCTTTGTTTGCTTGTTTCTTTATCAAAAACACAAAAAAAATTAGTTTTACTAGTTTGCTTTCTTTATTAAAAATAAAAAAATGACTACTCTTGAAAACACTAAGTTGTGTGACTTCACTAGCACCAACAACAATGATTTTATGAGCACACCTATTGCTCCACATGTTCCTGAAGCTACTTTCTTTGAGATAAAACCTGCTTTACTCAATCTTGTTATGAGAGAACAATTTTCTGGTATTGGTAATGAAGATGTTGCTGCCCATCTAAATAACTTTGTTGAACTTTGTGAGATGCAAAAGCATAAGGATATAGATGGAGATATTATTAAGCTTAAATTGTTTCCTTTCTCTTTGAGAGGAAAAGCTAAAGAGTGGTTGAATTCCTTAACTAGGAATAGTATTGATTCTTGGACTAAATGCAAAGATGCTTTCATTGGAAAATACTATCCTCCTGCTAAGATTATATCTATGAGAAGTGAAATAATGAAGTTTAAACAATCTGATAATGAACATGTTGCTCAAGCTTGGGAAAGAATGAAATCTTTGGTAAAGAATTGTCCCACTCATGGACTGACTGCTTGGATGTTCATCCAAACTTTTTATGTAGGATTGAACTATTCTTCAAGGAACCTATTGGAATCTACTGCTGGAGGTACCTTTATGACCATTACTTTGGGTGCGGCAACAAAGCTTCTGGATAATATGATGGTTAATTACTCTGAATGGCATACTGAGAGAGCTCCACAAGGTAAGAAGGTAAATTCTGTTGAGGAAACCTCCTCCTTGAGTGATAAGATTGATGTTATCATGTCTATGCTTGTTAATGGGAAAGCCCATATTGATCCAAATAATGTTCCTTAGCCTCTTTGGTTGCTCAAGAAGAGCAAGTTGATGTGAACTTTATAAGAAATAACAATTTTAGCAACAATGCCTGCAGGAATAATTTTGGTAGTAACAATTATAGGCCATATCCTCCCAACAATGGTAATGCTTATGGAAATTCCTACAACAACAATAGGAGTGCTCCCTCTCAACTTGAAATTATGCTTAAATACTTTATTAGTAAACAAACTGCTTTCAATAAAACCATTGAGGAAAAACTCTCTAATGCTGAAAGGAATATATCATCTTTGTCCGAAGTTCAATCTTCATTGATTAATAAAATGGCTGCTAAACCTGAAACTATTGAGAACCCCTTTGCAGCTACTAATGCTATACAAGTAAGAATTGATGAAAATGTTAGACTATTAGCTGAATTGCATGCTAAGTGGGAAAGAGAAGATGAAATTGCTAGAAACATTAGTGTTTCTACTATCAGTACCACTAATGTTGAAGCTAGTAATATCTCTACTACCTTAGATGATAATTTTGATTTTGATCTTGATGGTTGCAATATCTCTGAAGTTATTAAGTTCCTATAAAAGCTTGCTAAAAGTCCTAATGCTAGTGCTATGAACATGGCCTTTACAAAACACATTACTAATGCTCTCACAAAGATTAAAGAAGAAAAGATGAAACATAAAGCTTCTATTCCTATAAAATAAGAAGATGGTTGGGAACCCATCATTAATATGAAAGTGAATGATTTTTATTTCAAAGCTTTATGTGATCTCGATACTAGTGTTTCTATTATTCCTAAAAGAATTTATGATATGCTTGATTTGCCACCACTTGAAGATTATTATTTGAATGTCCCACTTGATGATAATGCTAAAAAGAAACTCATGGGGAGTATTAATGATGTTCTTATTATGGTTAACAAAGCCTATGTCCCTGTTGATTTCTATGTTTTGGATGTTGAATGCAATGCTTCTTGTCCTATTACTTTGGGAAGACCTTTTCTTAGAACTGTTGATGCCATTATTGATATGAAAGAAGGAACCATTAAATATCAACTCCCACTCAAGAAAGGTATAGAACATTTTCCTAAGAAGAGAGAGAGAAGATTTCTTTTGCCTCTCCTATGAAAACAAAATTTGCTCTTAATGCTTCTTCATTTGAGAACACTTGATTCTTTTTCTCGCTTCTTATGCCTAACTTAAAGGCGTTAATAAAGTACTTATTGGGAGATAACCCAAAAGTTTTAGATGTGTCTTGGAAGTTATTACTTCAGTAATAACCACTCCTTATCCTTATTATTTGCTTTTTGTGCCAAGAGTAACCTCTAATGAGAGAGAAGTAATGATTGGGAAAGTTGATGTCCCGAAACAGATTTCTTTTCTTCACCATAAAAATTCATGTAAAATCACTGAACGTCTTTTTGAGGCGTAAATTTTTGTGTTTCTGACCCAGGTTGTTATCTAACTTTTGTTATTTCAACACTTTTTGATTTGAGAAACAGAAGGTCTTCGAAAAAATTCGTATTTTCCTGCTGGTCTGTTTTGACAGATTTCTACCATTTTCTGCATTTGCTTCTTGTTGGTTCCTTTTTGAGTTCTTTTGGGGAATTGAGCTTTTTGAGGGAAGTGATACAGTAGCTAGTGTTTTAATGGAAGTTTTATTGGTGTTGGAACTAAATCTAAAGACCTATTATCTTGAGTGCACTAATGTTGCTAATAAAGATTGTGTTAAGTTTTGTATCAAGGAAAAATTTCAGGTGTATGGAAGGAATGAGTAATGAGATGAAGGATGGACTAAAGATCAAGCTTGGGGATGCCACGCGTGTCACCCCAAGAAATATCCAAGAAGTACAAGCATCAAAGCTTGGGGATGCCCAAGGCATCCCCTTCTTCATCAATAAAAATCTCAGGTTTCTTCCAAACGCTTCATTTTTATTGTTTCATGCACACTTGTGTTGTTCTTGGAGCGTCTTCTTTTTCGTTTTTGTTTTTGGTTTTGGTTTTTGTTTGCTTTGTTTGCTTATTTTGCTGAATAAATTGGCTGGACCCCCTCTTTCATACATTGGTTTTCAAATAGTTTGGTTTGGTTTGGAAAAAGAGTAGGAAAGTTCATGCTTAAGTGTTAAAGAGAGCTTGTTTTTGACTGTGGCCTATGCTTTGTAATGCCATGATTGATATTGTTTTGGCTTTATGCTTAGTATTCTTTGTTGTATCATGACTTGTTATAAACAATTGAGATTGCTTAATGTGCCTTGGATGAATCATGCGTTGTTTTAGCATATTAAAGCATACTATTGTGGTATTCTCCTTTGATGCTTTATTTGGGTTGACTTGGCACATGCTCACACCATGTTATGACTATCCAAAGTCACCTTAGCCTTTATGATCCTTTAGTTTTCAACTTGTAGTATCACTTTATGCTTTGATCAATGATGTTTTGTCGCTCTGCATGATTATGGCCATTACTGCTCTCTTAGTTTGTCGCTCCCAATCTTTTGCTAGCCTCCACAACCAAGTATGAGTTCCACTCATGCATCCAACTCCCTAAACCAAGTTATTCCAAAGAGTCCACCATACCTACCTACTAGCTTATGCTATTCCAAGTATATTCATGTTTTTGTCTACCTTCCAAATTAAACTTGTTATTAGAAAACTAGTGATTAAAGCTCTCACGAACTTGATGGCACACTTTACTTTTCTGCATTTAATAAACTTGAACCATTGGGTCCTTCTTTGTTGCGTATATGCTTGCACTTTATAAGTTGAAATTAGCAGAACCAGGTATCATGGGGAACTCTTTCAACATTGCACTTGTACTTTGTACCCCGTTGATATCATGTTCTTTTGCTTATGGATCCCGGCGGTGTGAAATAAAAGTGGAACTTGTAAGATCATGGAGTTTGTATGTGTGTTAGAGAAACGCCTGGGCCGCTACCCTAAGACATGCCTAATCATGGTGGAAACTTGCAGCATCACCATAATGAGCACTCTATGAAGCATCCTCAATAAAAACCTATGCAAATAGCAAATAAAAAGATCGCTGAGATGCTCATTATCTGCTTGCCTTGTCATTTTGATTATGGGATAGCTCATGTATCATGTGCAAGGGGTACCCCGTTGGCGGTTCTTTATGATACACATGTACTTACAATGACAAGATCTTGCTCGTGCCTAAAGTTGAGTAGCATGAGGTTCGATCTTCATAAGTAAGGGGCATGACATTTCAGTTTATAACTTGTCAAGCATATCCTCTTAGTTGTGTCACTTTAACCTTAATCACCTTCAATATGATTATGATAGGGGAAATGAGAGATGAAATCTATTAAGTACCATAATTTTTGGAAGCTCTTTATGAGACTTGAATCCATACTTCCTTCTATGAAGGCCTTTCTTCCACTTTTATGTTAAGTCTCCACCTTCTATCTTTATGCACCTACTTTGAGAGCATAGTGTCCATTCTTAGTTCTATGTGCATTGTCCCAAGACTAGTTGATTGATGCATAATTTGATATTGCTTGTTCTAAACTATTTGTATCTAGTCACTCTTATAGACTTTGAAGGTGTCTTATGCATTTATGTTTTGCTACTCTATGAGGGACAAGCTCAATGCCACTATGCTATGTTTTCTTTATGTGAAACAAACAAACGTCTTGCAAACAATTGTTATTCATGAATCTTTTGTTTATGCCTTTTCATGTTGCAACATAGTTTCTTTGTCTTATTCCTAGAACTTTGTCTTTCATGTTATGATTGAAGTACTATGATCCCAGCTTTGAATGTTTTACAAATACTTTGATCAAGTTTATGATGGTGCATGTCACCTCAAAAATTATTCTTTCTTTTTATCACTTACCTACTCGAGGACGAGCAGGAGTTAAGCTTGGGGATGTTGATACATTGCAAATGTATCTATAATTTTTGATGTTCCATGCTTGGTTTTATCTACTTTCTTATGTTTTGTCCACACTTTGGAGTACTTTTCATATGATTTCTTGGACTAACCTATTAACAAGAGCCACAGTGCCAGCTGCCTGTTTTCTGCTGTTTTTGGTTCCAGGAAAGTCAGAAAATGAATATTCTCGGAATTGGACAGGACAAAAGCCAAAGTTATTATTTTACCGGGGGACATCTAGAGCCAGAATACGAGACGGAGAGGGGCTGGGGCCCGGCCACACCACCTGGCCGCGCAGCTAGGCCTGTCCCGCACCAGGGGGTGGTCTGGCCGCCCCAGGCACCCCCTCGGCCTCTCCTTCCGCCTATATATTGCCTCTGATACGGAAACCCTAAGTACCCGATCAAAAATCCACGAAAGAGTCTGTAGCCGCCGTCATCTCCATCCCTAGATCGGGAGGGATCTGAAGCTCTTCCCGGCACCCTGTCGGAGAGGGGAATTCACCCTGGAGGCCTTCTTCATCATCATGCAAGCCTCCGGTGTGATGCGTGAGTAGTTCATCTCTGGAGTACGGGTCTATGTAGTAGATAGATGGCTGGTTCTCCTCCTTTGTGCTTTCATGTTTAGATCTTGTGAGCTCCGTTCATGATCAAGATCATCTATTTGTAATTTTGCATGTTGTGTTTGCGGGGATCCGATGGATATTGAGATGCTATTTCAGATTGATTATTGATTCTATCATGTCTTTGCTATTTGTGATCTTGCATGCTTTCCGTTGTTAGAAGCTATCTTTTCCAAGTAGATGCTAGCAACTCCAAGAGTTAGTATTTATGCTCGATAGTGGGTTCATGACTCTGGTAATCTGGGGAAGTGATAGAAATCTCTAAGGTACTAGATGTGTTGTTGCTACTAGGGAGAAAAACAACAATCCTTTGTTCATAGAACAATCGTATTGTTTACTTTACACGTAATTCGTAATGCAATAATCTGTTGCTTGCAACTTAATACTGGAGGGGGTTCGGATGATAACCTGAAGGTGGACTATTAGTCATAGATGCAGTTGGATGGCGGTCTATGTATAATGTTGTAATGCCCAATCAAGTCTCAAAGGATTCAAGATGATTAGTATATGCTTGTATGCTTTCTCGATGTTTGTCAATTGCCCCGCTGAAATTTGTTCACCAGCATGTTATCTATCTTAAGGAGAGCCACCTCTAGTGAACTATGGACCCCTATCCTTTCTTTTACTTTCAATCTAGAATCAAACTGTTTACTGCTTTGTGTTTACTTTCTGCAAACTATTACTTTCTTCCATTCGATACGTTTAATCCTTTGTTTTCAATAAAACCGGTGATATTGACAACCTCATCGCAAGTTGGGGGCAAAGTTCTGTGCTTGTGTTGTGCAGGTCTCCACGTTGCTACTAGCACCGGTATTGCGCATTGCCAAGGCTCAGCTAGCAACACCTTTGGGGTGTTTCCTTGCTCCTACTAGATTGATAACCTTGGTTTCATACTGAGGGAAAACTTGCTGCTGTGCTCATCATACCTTCCTCTTGGGGTTCCCCAACGAGCTCGATATATTTTGGGCCATCACCCAATGTCTCTTGCATTTTAGGGTATAGAACCACTTCCATATATATTTGTTGAAATGACCTGGCTAGTTTATTTTTGCTGAAATTCTAAGCCACCCACACAATTTTTTTGATTGGTCGTTTCACGGTAGGCACACTTGTTTAATGCATGCTTGCTTGTCCTGTTTGTTTGACGTGTTGGTCAATATTTGAACCATTGACCAGTTGTAAACTCCAGATCATATCTCCTGTCATATCAGTCAAATGAGTAGTTTGTCCTTTTTGACGTATTAACTTGTTATTACTTAGTTTCAGACTGCAATTATTGCTATCACCACCAAAGAGGGGGTTGCAAGATCATGTCTCCTCCAATGTAGCTGTCACACTCCAAGGAAGATGCAGGTGATCAATTGAGAAAGCAAATTCAGGACTCTGCTATCAACTTGATTGTCAACTGAAATGCCGATTTTTCTTTCCCTTGAGTTGATAATTTTGAATAACTTTAAGAAGTTTGCAGCTGATGTAATATCTAGATAATTTGTGTAGGCCATGTAGGCATTTAGTTGATGCCGTCCACACATGGCGGTAGTCGTTACTATAAAAACGCCAGGCAGGTCGATTAGGGAACAATACCGTGCTTTGTTATTGGCCCGTCGTGTATTTGGCCGACGATGAACAGTAAAAAATGTTGGATTATTATACATGTTTTAGTATATTGGCATGGGCTTCAGAAAGGCCGAAACTATAAAAGGCCGTAAATGTAACGGGCCGACCCACAAGTGGTAACAGGCCGTAGCAGGCCGTAACAGAAGCAGGCCAGAGTAGAAACATCCCATCACAGTAATAGGCAAGAAACCGTAAAATCTCATAACAGTAACAACCCAAAATAGTAGCTGGCCTATACAGTAAAGGGTCGCAACAGTAAAAGGCCAGAACAGTGACAAGCTTGAACAGTAATGGTCCGAGAAATTCCAGGCAAGGGCAGTAAGAGGCCGACACATTTACCAGACTAGAACAGTAAAGGGCCGCTTGTGGGCCTGAACAGCTAAAGGCCAGAATAGGGAAAGGTGAGAACAATAACAAGCTGGAACAGTAACATACCATCTCAAAGAAGGGTCGTCAGTAGGTGGCCCATGATGGGCTACGATAAACAGTGTTGGGTTGACCGCAGGCTTTAAATGTACATGAGCGACTTGGCGTAGGATGCTAATGGGCTGCAGAGTGTTGGACCAACATGGGCCTTATGTAGGACAAAACAGAATCAGGCCTGAAAGTTTGCGGGCCGCTACTGGCTGTAACTTTGGGCCCATTTCAAACAGTGCAGGACAAAATAGTAACGGGCCATCTTCTTATTGGGCTCTCATAATGGGCTGGCCCAGTTAGTATTTAGCAGGCCTTGGCTGGGCCTGGCTTCTGCCACGGTTTCTATGACCGTTAACTGCGGTAACTAGCCGCTAACGATGGTTGCCACGTGGTAGTTTGCATGACGTCAGCAGTCAATGCGGCTAGCGAACAGATCTACGATGGAACAAGTTTTCGTGGCTGAAGGGTGTGATCCGCCACGGTCTGGAAAAAAACCATGGTAGATTCTTTTGTGACGGGGCTTTTACCACGGAGGACATCCGTCGTAGAAGACTTTTTAGCCACAAAAAATGGGTCTTCAACCACGAAAATCGTCCGTTGTAAAACCTAACTTTTCTTGTAGTGTATGGACATTCAGCAACAAAATGGTAGCGGTCTCCATAGTTGAAGCAAGTTCTCAATCTTGAACCATTCTCTTTTCTACCATTTGGGTTGCTTCTTCATTGCATCTCCATCTTGGCCTTGGCGGGATCTTTCCAAAAGTTCCTTGCATAGAAGGCCATGTATTCACCATGAGCAACCTTGACATCTTCGGGGTGGCTCATAGCAAGAACTTCATCACTTCCTTCATCTTCCTCATATTCCACAACCTTAGTCTTCAAGGCAAGATTAACGCCATTACTCATTCCAATGGCACGAGCACGGGTATCTTTGGCATTCTTGGCAGCAACCTTGAAGGCAGACATCTCTTGAATAACTTCATTGGAGGTCATGAGATGGTAGTTTTGTCTTCCTTGGAGATTCTTCAAGTCAGTGGGCTCGAAGGGCATGAGCGCACTCACATATTTCCTTTCTATCCATGCATCATCCATGTGAGAGGCACCAATATTTCTGAAAGCCCTGGCATTGGATTTGAGTCTTCGATACATGTATTCATGGTCCTCACCATCCTTCATATAGAAGCCTCCAGCTTCATTGCTCAAGGCATCATATCTATTTATTCTCATGCTCTCATTTCCAACAAACAAGTTAATGAGAGTATCCCAAGCTTCCTTGGTGGTGTTGAGGTGCTCAATGTGAGGGAAATCTTTTGGCCCCACACCAAGTTGAATCATGTGCAAAGCGGTGGCATTGAGTTCACTATTGACTACTTCTCTTCTTGTCAAGTTGGTTGGATCCTCAATTCTAAGTCCTTTTTCAATAATATTCCACAAATCAATGCAAGAGCTTCTCACATCAGATTTCATCAAAACTTGCCATTGAGCAAAAGAATGTGCAGCTAGCATAGGCGGGTCACCTCTATTATTTATATGGGGATGAGGGATCGGGGGGGTCAGGAGAGTACCATCTGGGAACCGCATGGTGCTCTTCCTTCCCATCACCCTTTTGGTAGAGGAGTTAGTGGCAATATGTTCATTCCCCACTACTTCACATGTTGGCTTAGCCGAAGCATTCACCTTCAGGATTGGAGGTGGTTCCTCTTGAGAGGGAGGTGGTGAGGCTATCTTTTCCTTAACAAGTTGCTCAACTAGTTAGCGCAACTGTTGGATTTCATTTCCCAAGGTAGATCTCAAGCTTGTTTCCAACTTCTTGAGATCTACCATGGTCATCGAAGTGCTAGACTCACCCTCTACATCTCCCTCTGGGTTACCCATACACTCTTAGGTGGTTAAGCCCGAATAAAGAGCCGAGGCTCTGATACCAATTGAAATAATCGTATGGGCACCTAGGAGGGGGTGAATAGGTGCTACATCAAATTTTACTCTTTTTCAATTTAGGGTTTTACACAAAAGGTAAATTCTATAGATATGCAACTAAGGTGAATTTACCTATATGTCACACTTAGAACAACTAACTAAGCAAGAACAAGATATAAGTAAGGTGCGGTAAAGGATAGAAGTAACCGAAATGAAGCACCCAGAGACACAAGGATTATTTCCTGTTGTTCCTTCCTTTTGAGGGAAACTACATCTGTGTTTGGAGAGGGGGGGTGGTTTCAAACCACCAACACCACGATAGGCCTCCCTTATTCTTTGGTGAAACTCACCCCGAAGGGATCGATTCATGCTTCCACTATATCGACAACATTCAAGGTGGTAGCCGACACCCTTACAACAAGTTCTAGGAACACATCCACAACTAAATTGGAGTCTCCCGAATCTAAGCAAGCTGCCACAACAATCAAAGACAAGCTTGTAAGAACCAAATCAAGGCCTAGGGTTTCCAATGAAACCCTAGAGCAAGGGGCCCTTGATGACCCACAAGTATAGGGGGTGTATCGCAGTATTTTCGAGGGAAGTGAAACAAAATTTATTGATTCAACACAAGGGGAGCCAAAGAATATTTATAAGCCTTAACAACTGAGTTGTCAATTCAGCCGCACCTGGAAACAATCTTGCTCACAGCAGTTTATCAGTAGCAACAGCTTTGCACTAGCAATAGCAAAGTAATAGCAGTAGTAAAAGTAAAGATAGTAGTAACAATTGCAGTAAACAGTAGGATTAAAGCGCGGTAGGCATAGGGATGGATGGACGGGCGTTGCATGGACATGACAATTCATATAGCAATCAAGACGTAGGGCATTTGCAGATAAATAAGATAAAGCATCCAAGTACTAGATAATCATAGGCATGTGTTCCATATATAGTCATGCGTGCTCGCAATGAGAACTTGCACAACATCTTTTGTCCTGCCAGACTGTTTGCAGTGGGGCCTCAAGGGAACTACTGGCAATTAAGGTGCTCCTTTTAATAGAGCACCGGAGCAAAGCATTAACACTCCATGAACACATGTGATCCTCACATCAAAGCCATCCCCTCCGGTTATCCCGGTTATTGTCACTTCGGGGCCTTTGGTTCCGTACAACAATATGTGTATACAACTTGCAGGTAAGATCACAAACAATACTATCATAATGAATCAATAACATGTTCAGATCTGAAATCATGGCACTCGGGCCCTAGTGACAAGCATTAAGCATAAAAAGTTGCAACAAAGTCAAAAGGCACTAATAATAGATACTAGGCACCATGCCCTAACAATCTGATGCCATTACATGAACAATCTCATCCAATCCCTACCATCCCCATAGCCTACAGTGGGGGATTACTCACTTATGGATGGGGGAATCATGGATGGTCGATGGAGAAGCGATGGTGATGATGAAGGCGATGATCTCCTCCAATTCCCCGTCCCGATAGGGTGCCAGAACGGAGTTTCTGGTTCTGAATCACGGAATCTGGTGGTGGCGGTATAGCGGAACTCTTTTTGGAAAAACGTCGAACCCCCTTGGTTTTTAGGTCAAGAGGCAACTTATAGGCGAAGAGGGAGGCTGAGGGGGTGACCGAGGCGGCCACACCACCCCCAGGCGCGGCCTGGCCTGGCCCGCGTGGCCAGGTGGTGTGGGCCCCTCGTGGCCCTCCTTCGTCTCGTCTTCTGGCTCCATGAGTCTTCTGGTGAAATAGGATTTTTGGCATTTTTTCCGGGATTTTTCCTAATAGTTGATTTTCTACACAAAAACTAGACACCAAGGTAATTCTGCTGAAAACAACGTTAGTCTGTGTTAGTTGTATCCAAATCACACAAGTTTAGAGGAAAAACAATAGCAAAAGTGTTCGGGAAAGTAGATACGTTTTGGACGTATCAACTCCCCCCAAGCTTAGCTTATTGCTTGTCCTCAAGCAATTCAGTTGAAAACTGAGTGCGATAAAAGAAACTTTCATGAACACATTTGCTTCAGAATATGTATAGATTCTCAGCATATGATCAACTACTTAGGCAATTCATAATAAAGAGTATGCAACTAAGTTTACTTAATAATCATTGCAAGCTATGAAGAGATTCTAACTCAAAAATAGTAAGTAGCATGAAGCATAAACATAAGCAACATTGCAATGATCATAAAAAGGTATGATAGAGTGGTATCTCGCTTGCCTTTGATTGTAGAGAAAACATAAATGCCAAGGCACCTCTGAATTTCAATTGAAGACTAGAAGTAAAGATATCAAAGATACAAGCATCAAAGTCATGACACAATTAATCCAAATTTTGAGACAAGTATATTACACTAAGAATGACAACTATGCTTTCAAGAAAGTGCTCATAGAATATGTGGAGACTCAACAAGGAAATGAAAAGGTTTTGAAAAGTTCGAAAGGCTTCCAAATGCTGAAAGTATGGTACTCATTAGCTTTGAGCTCGCATTGCCCCTATCATAAGTATCTTTAAATGGTTAAGGTGAAAGTGAAGTCCAATATGAGTTATATGCTTGACATACCATAAACTGGAAATCTCATGTCCCTTGAGTACGAGGGTCACTCCTCATGCTACTCAACTTTAGTTATCGGTAAGTTCTTGTCATAGTAAATACATGTGTATCATAGAGAACCACCAACTGGGTACCCCTTGCCCGATGATATGGAAGAATCCCCACATCAAAATAACAAGGCAAGTAGACAATAAGCATCTTAGCAATCTTCTTATTTACCATGGGAAAATGGTGTTTTTTTCTCTCTTTCCTCTTTTCTCATCATCTTTTTTTCTTTTCTCAATAACTATCTCTCTTTTTTATAAGAAGAATTCTTCATAGATTGCTCATTATGGTTACGCTATAGGTTTCCACCATGATTAGGCATGGATAAGACCAGCCGCCCAGGCGTTTCTCTAACACACATACATAACTCCATGGACTTACAAGCTCCCCTTTTATTTCACACCGATGACATCCGTAAACAAAAGAGCATGATATCAACTAGGTATATATTTATAGGTGTTGAAAGCGTTCCCCGTGACAGCACGGTTCTGCTAATCCCCAGCCTATAATTTGCAAGCATATAACTTTCATGGACAGTCACAATGGTTCAGGTTTATTAAGTGCAAGAAATAAAGTGTGCCATCAAGTTCATGAGAGCTTTACTAACTAACTTTCTCATAACAAGCAAACATTTTATTAGTAAGAAAACAAGGCATACTGAATATGCACGGAAAAGCAAATGATGCTAATAGGTAGGTATGGTGGACACTTTTGGCAATATTGGTTTTGGGGAGTTGGAAACACGAGTAGAGATCATACTCAGTGCAAGTGAAGGCTAGTAGTAGTAAGGGAGCGACAAACGAGAGAGCAATAACTGTCATAATCATGCTTGCAATAAAACCGGACTAATCATGGCATGAAAGTGATTCAAGACCCCTGAGGCAAAATAATTCATCGAGGCTTAACTGATTATTGTTTCAGTCATATGCATGTGTGATCATGTGCCAAGTCAATTCAAGTGAAAATTCAGAGGAGGATACCACAATGTCATACCAAGTTATGAATAGAACAATGCAAGCAAACATTCATATGACATGCTACAAACCATTAGCAAGCTAGAGCTAATCATAGGAAAGCAAGAACTACTAAGCATCCATAAATAACATACACCTTACATGAATAGACTAAGCATGCCCACAATGATGAGTATATGTACAAAAATGAAAACAAATAGAGTTTGTTACCACCCTCTTACCACACCTCAAGTTGTCATTAATCCTCATTATTGCCCTTCACTTGTGTGGCTTGAATGATAACATGAAACCAAATTCCATTGAGGATTGGTGAACCCTGCAACGAACTTCACAAAATCAAAAGAAGAACAACCAATATTTTTGGTGTTTTTGATTTTTAAAGGCAAGAGCAAAAAGGAGGAACACACAAAGCAAAATCTTTTTGTTTTTTTCGAATAGTCCAATCAAAGCAAAAAGGAAGAGGCAAACCAAGGATAAAAAGACAAATAAGCAAATAAAGAGAAACAACGAAAATATTTTTGGTCTTTTTGTGTTTTGGAAAGGAAAAGTAAAGAAAGAACGAAAAACTAAAAAGAGAACGAAACATGGATATACAAAGTACCGGCTGAACATGATATGTAGATGAGTGTGGTGTTGGTGTACCTCCCCCCAAGCTTAGGCTTTTGGCCTAAGTTGGTATCAACCCCAACACGGATAAGGGTTCCAAGCCGGCGGGTCATCGTAAGAAGGATCATAGTTAGGCCCTCGGGAAGAAGAAGCTCCCCAATCAAAGGTAGGCTACTGGTACGAAGACTCCCCCTCATTCGAGGGCTGGACCGAACCATCTGTAGCTTACCTTCCAGTCCCCTGCTCCTGCTGGGAGAGCTCCCTTTGATACGTATCGAGCTCCTCCTCGGTGAGTGAACATCCTACCCTGGTTTCAAGGTTAAACAAAACAGGTGCAGGCAAAAGAATAACACGTTCAGACTTACTCCTTCTTGAACCAGCCTTGAGAAAGGTTATTTCATAAGACAAATCACTCAAATTAGCCCAAGAAGAAACAAATTTATGTTGTATCATGGAATTAAAGTCAAGACTCTCTATGGGAAACTGTAGGTCTAGATGATGAGGCACTACACCATGCAAAGCTAATAAACGAGAGGCGATGATCCCTCCACAAATTCCACCTTTCTCGCGGTTAGCAGCAAGACGGAAAGCTATCAAGGTACCCAAATTGCATGTCATATCTCATTTTAAAGCAGCTGAGATGAATGCTAGATCATATGAGGATAACTTATTAGCAGTTTTCCTAGCGAGAACACACTTGGCAATAAAGTAAGCAAAGTAGCGAATAGACGGGAGATGAATATTATGAATTTTCCCACTCTCCTTTGAGAAGCTGCTCCCTTAGAAAATCTCCGCTTACAAGTCCATGAGTGGTGTAGGTCGCTCTTTAATCCTTTCACACGATCCCCACTGAGGTACTTTAATAGCTGCACAAAAGTCATCAAAAGGAAGGTTGATAGCTATATTGTAAATTTTGTAGTGAACCATGGGGTTAGGCAAATAGCAACTAAATCGAAAGTCCTACACCATAGACATAGTTAGTTTCACAAATTGGTAAGGTTCATCTCCCACAAAATGCTCCAATCCTGCATTAGCAATTAAAGTATGGAAGTCCTAAGAAATCCCTGCAGCCCTCATGAATTCAGGGCATGGATAGATGGAAGGAAAAACTTACTCCTCTCGGTGAACCTTCATAACCTCAGGCACCCTTAGTTTATGTTGGTTGAGTTGGTGTTCATTCATCTTCTTTCTGAAATTTAGGACAACCATCATACAAGTGATTGCAAAGTGATTACATAATGAAGGGAATTACTCATAGGGACTTGTAAGAGGACTAAACATGCATCAAAACAATTTATCTAAGCATTGAACAAGCTTACAAGCTCACATAACCTGTCACCTATAGTAGCAAAATACTCAAGATATAAACCACTAAACACAAATCTACTTGGACAAGCGGAGGAGTCACATACCGGAGAACAAATGCTCCAAATTTCAGCAGCAAAGATGGGCTAAGCAAGGAGATCGAAAAATCAAGAGCAAGAACAGTAAGAACGTGAGTTTGAGCAATGAACTCGGTGTTTTCTCGGGAGAGAGAAAGGAGTGGCAGGGCGGAGAGTAAGTGGAGGGCCAGGGTGGGCCCACACCTTGGCCAAGCGCGCCCCTAGGGTGGCCGCGCCACCAGGTGGTGTGCCTGCCTGGTGGGCCCCCTGGGTCACTCCAGGTAATCCTCTGCCCCTTTTTTCACGTAAAAATTTAATATGAATTTTTTGGAATTTTTCAAGACACTTTATTTTTTAGCAATTTTCAGGTATTGATGAATGATTTTCTGACAGAAAGATGTTTTTTTTGAATGATGCAAAAAGCAAAACAAAACTAAAACTTCAGAAGTTCTAAGACACTCTAATAAGCAAGCAACTAACAACAGAAAAGTAAAGTAAGTGAAAGCAAAAACTAAAATGGATAAACTAGAAGTAAGCAAAGATAATGATGGTGAAAACATTGTTTTGTTCATTAAAATCCCTATGTTAACAAGGTTGATCGGGTCTTGTTACCAAAACAATTTTATATGAAACAAAACTTTGTATTCCACTAATGATTATATTACCTCAACCTTGATAGCAATGGTCCCAATCATAATAGTTTCATATTTTTCTCGTGGTATGGGACAATATATTTCTCCAACTTGGATGCCCTCAACATGTTCAATTGAATTTAAACCATAACGCCTATCAATCTTCTTGGGGAAATAGATAGTATGCTCCTTGTCATTAACATTGGAAGTTACCTTTCCTTGATTACAATTGATAACAGCTCCTGCTGTATTAAGAAAAGGTCTCCCAAGAATAATAGACATATTATCATCTTCAGGAATTTCAAGCACAACAAAGTCAGTTAATATCAAGCAATTATGAGCAACTTGAACAGGTACATCCTCACATATACCAACAGGAATAATAGTAGATTTATCAGCTATTTGTAAAGATATATCAGTTGGTATTAGTTTTTCCAATTGAAGTCTCTTGTAGAGGGAAAAAGGCATAACACTAACTCCTGCTCCCAAATCACACAAAGCAGTTCTAACATAACTATTTTTAATAGAGCATGGAATAGTCGGAATCCCTGGGTCTCCAAGTTTCTTTGGAACCTTACCATTAAAGGAATAATTGGCAAGCAAAGTAGAAATTTCTTCATTAGGGATCTTCCTTTTATTAGAGACAATATCCTTCATATACTTTGAATAAGGTGGTAATTTAATAGCATGAGTCAAAGGAATTTGCAAAAATAAAGGTTTCATCTGCTCACAAAACTTATTATAGTGTTCATCTTCCTTTGACTTGTGTTTCTTATCAGGGAAAGGCATAGGTTTTTGGACCCAAGGCTCTCTTTCACTACCATGTTTCTTAGCAACAAAATCTTCTTTAGTATATTTAGTATTCTTAGTGTGCCTTTCAGGTTCTTCTTCAACTTTTTCTTTATCAGGAGCATCATTTTCTTCATTACCACTTTCAGTTTTAGCATCAGAGACAGATATACTATTAGGATCTTTAGCAAGTTCAGAAGGTTTTACAATAGTTTTACGTTTCTTTTTCCTTTTCTTAGGAATAGTACCACTATTTTCAGTTTGTTGATAATCCTGCTCAATTCTTTTAGGATGCCCCTCAGGATATAGAGGATCCTGGGTAGTAGCACCACTTCTAGTTCTAATTTCATAAGCATGTTTTTCTTTAGCAGCATTAACTAGCAAATATTTTTGTACCTTAATAAGTTGATCAATTTGAGTTTGAACCATTTGAAAATGTTTAACAAGCATTTTAACATCATTAGAGGTTATTTCGACAATATCTTTTAACTCAATAATATCTCTAGAGTTTTCCATTAAATTATTTTGCACCCTTTTATTAAAATTATCTTGCTTAACAATAAAAACATCAAATTCTTCTAAGCATTGATCAAGAGGTTTAGAGTAAGGAATATCACCTTCATCAAAATGTTGGAGAGAGTGTACCTCAATAGTGGATGAGTGGGCGATTGGCTTACATAATTCTTCTATAGGAGGTAAATTCTTGACATCTGCAGCTTTAATTCCCTTCTCCTTAAGACATTTCTTAGCTTCCTTCATCACTTCATCATTTAGTTCAATAACTCCCTTCTTCCTTGATGTTGGTGTAGGTGCAGGAATAGTTAACTCAGGTGTAGTTGCTTGAGGTGTAGTTGGCTCAGATGAAGTCCAGTCTTCATAATTCTTGCTTATTTTAGCCATTAATTCCTCAGCTTCTTTGGGAGTTCTCTTCCTGAAAACACAATCAGCACAACTATCCAGGTGTGTCCTAGATTCTTCAGTTAGTCCATTATAATATATATCAAGAAGCTCATTTTTAGGAGAATATCATTTTGCGGCCCGAAAGTTGGGGTAGACAGGCAACGCGGTACCCAAGTTGATTTTTATCACCGCGATTCGAAAAGTCGGGGCACCAATTGCTGAGAAGGGTCTTTCGAGTGAATGATGGCCAAACCAAATATTTTCAAATCGCGTCCGTTAAGTCAGGATATTCCGTTACACTAGTTCCTGCTGTGCCCCTCCTTTGCCGGTCACTCTTCTTAGCCGCCCTGCATGTGTCGTAGGGGGAAATCCATTACTGTACTTTCCTAACTCTCGACACCGAATCTTGCTGCGGCGGCGGTCCCTTTTCTTCCCTTCCCTGACCCTAAATTTGCTGGCGGCGGAGGACCTTTTTTCTCCCTCCCCCGACACTGAATCCGGCGGCGGCGGCCCAGCATGTCTTGCAAGGCGAAGGTTGTAGCTACGTTGCCGACTGAAAAGGGTCCGTCGGGGCCCAAGTCTGGCCTCAACGTAGCTCTTGGCGAGGTCTTCAGCCCCGGTTAGCAAGGAGGCCAGCAAGGATTCTGCTCCCAAGGTACCTACGAGCAGCGGGTTGAAGAGAAAAGCAAGGACGGCGGCGGATTGTTCGGCTCCGGTGGGCGGATGTAGCACTCAGATCTCGAAGAAAAAACCCGGGAGAAGAGCGAGAGGTGAATTTTTCTTATCTGTGCCTTATCTTGCAAGTAGATTAGTTACGGCATAATAGAATCGAATGAACTGAAATGTTCCCCTTTTTAATCAATAGGCACAGTTTTGATACAAGTGACCTATATGAGTTCACAGTTCATGTTCGGCGGTACACTGCAAAGCTTGATTTTGGTTGCGAGAGGGCTGTGTTCGGGCAAGATGTGCATCTACTTGTGAATTGCAAAGAGGTTGTGTCTGTTTCGCAGCTGGTAGATATGCTTGCCGCTAGAATTCCCTGGGGTTCTAGACAGAGGACAAAATTGGTGTGGCGCAACATGAATGATACCTATCAGCAACTTGAGCACTCCCATGAGCTTCAGATGGTTTGGGAGTGTTGTGCAGCTGATCGTAAGGTGAAAGTTGAAGCGATGATTGATGATATGTATGCAGATGCTGGAGATCTTGCAGCCAGAGCTTCTGCTCCTAGAGAATACAGACCAATAGATGCTGATCTGGATAAGTTCAATATACGCATAGAGGTGGATTCATACATGGCAAAACTTGATGAGGGAGTTAATAAGCCAGTTTCGTCATGTACTGTGGAGATCACGGTCGATTCCAAAAACATAAGTCTTGATGAAATGAGAGAGATGATCGGTAAGGAAATCACTATTGGCCCTAAGCATATGGCAAAAATCCGGTGGTGGCATCATAAGAAGCAGCAATTCATAGATGTTTTGGATACTGAAGATCTTATGCAGATTATGCGGCGAAAGAAGCGAACCAGGAAGGTGTTCTTCCTTGGTACCATTTCTGATGTTGTTGAACACGTAGTGGATGTAGATGCCCCTGTAGTGGCTGAACAGAATGAGGTGGTCGACGTTGATGAGATCTAATGAGAGCTGCTACCCTGGGCTTGTCATATGGACCGAGGGGTTCCCCTGCCTGTATTTGTAATATTGACTGCTGTTGCATTTAGAGTGTGCTTCTGTGATTATGTTTGTTGAGAGATTGCGATATAATGCTGTGCGAGCTGTTGAGATTTTCGGACATGTCACTCACTGAAACCATCGTTGTTGTAATAAGACATAAGTACATTGTAGTTGACATGATTATGTTTCTTAAGATGATGTAACGTACTTGTTTCAGTTATTATGTTTGTTGGGACATTATAATGTAATGTTTTGTGAAACCATGACTGGACTAGTGATGCATAAATACATTGTAGTTGACATGATTATGTTTCTTGAGATGATGTACTGTACTTGTTTCTGATATTTTGTTTGTTGAGAGACTGTAATGTAATGATTTGCAAAACCATGATAGGACAAGTGATGTGTAAGTACCTTGTTGTCGACATGATTTTGTTTCTTGAGTTGATGTAATATACTTGTTTCTGTGATTACGTTTGTTGAGAGATTGTAATGTGATGTTTTGTGAAACCATGTTGTGGTTATGTTTGTTGGGAGATTATAATGTAATGTTTTGTGAAACCATGACTAAAGAAGTGATGCATAAGTACCTTGTAGTTGACATGATTTTGTTTCTTTGGATGATGTAATATACTGGTATGTTTTCGTTAGGCAATGAAATTGGGATGGAGGGAGTGCAGGTTTAATATTTGAAATGAGAATGTGTGAAGAGAATCCATATCAGGCAGGAGACAGTAATCCAGGGAAAGGGCATGGTATCCATTAAACTATTGTAACATGCCAATTTAGTCATCATTGCAGCGGTAGAAGGGCTGATCTCTATCTCTCTATCTATCTCTATCTCTCTCTCTCTCTCTCTCCCTCTTTCTCTCTCTCGCCGACGCCGTCGCCGTCGCATTCGCCATGCTGACCTTGAATGGCGAGGACGACCAGTCGAGCAGCGACAGCCTTCTCTCCGACATCGAGTATTCCTTCCACGATGTGAGTTCCTCTATTTTCTCGGGCTAGGGTTAGGCAATGGTAAATCACTCGATCTGAGCCCGACCAGATGTGCATGCAATCATGTTCGATTTCAGCTTTGCATTTACCTATAGGTACCAAGGACGATCTACGACTCCAAATGGGAGGGCCTAGATCTCGATGGAGAAGTGCCATGTGACCATGGGCTAAAACTGATGAGATATGTTGCATTCGAAGGCAGTAACACTAGGAGAAGGTTTTTGGGCTATACAAATCAGGTTTGTTTACATTATGTGCAACTATGACATGAAGTAAAATGTATCGTGCATGTTCATAACACTATAGTGTGTGTGTTTTTAGGTTGGCCCGGTGTGTAAAGCAGTAGAGTGGGTGGATCTTGGTGGCGGATGCACTTAAGAAATGTTTGCTTGATTATGGGAGATGTATGAGTTGGAAAGGTCGGGAGATTCTTGATGTAAGTGATGCAGCTGAAAAAAATTATAAGCTGTCGGTACGAAATAAGGAGCTGGAACAAGAAATTGAGAATTTGCAGTCAAAGCTAACTGACGGAATCAATGGGAGCTTGGTTGTTGGAACTGCAAAGAAGCTTCAGGATAGTCACAGGTTGCTGATTCATAATGCAAAAAAGGAGAGGGACCAGCTCAGGGAAGACAAGAAGAAGCTAGAGTGCTGCATTGCGGATCTATTGAAGGAACTGAAGAAGGCGCGCGAGGGTGAACAAGGACAGACTATAGAGGATAAAGGAAATTCGGGATGAATAATTTATGTTGTACCAATGCCTGAAACTAGTTAATTGTAAGACTTGCAGTTGCGCTTTCTGAACTAAGCCAAACTCAATCCTCGAGCAAACTAATTTCAGACGAACACACATATCGTGCATAGAGTTAAGTTCACGCTTACAAAATCACCATTGCAGAGGATAAACCAGGCAGTTCGGTACTAAATAGACATATGTTGTGTTCAAGCGAGCCTGGCCCGGAGCTGGCTGTTTTCCTCCCTAAGATTGGCCAGCTCCTTCAGTACTATTTCGTGCTTCAGCTGTAGGTTCCAGCGCTCCGTCACATGGCAGAGAATTTTGTCCGTAGCCATACGGTTTTCCTTCAAGATCCCTTTCATGATCTCCGTCTGCTTCCTAGCCGAGGCGCGACCTTCACTGTGTAGCTTCGCCCATTCGGCGTTTAACTCCTTCAGTTTCTGGCACTTGTCAGAAAGGACCACGAATTCAGCGTGCAGTTGGTCAAAGGCCAGTTTCTAGGAATTCCGCTTCTCCCTTTGGATTGCTATCTTGTCATTTAGCCATGTCGCAAGGTCCTGGTCGATCTTTCGCCTCTTTCCCTGCAACAAAAATACATGGTATGGTTTGTTCTGTTCACCAGGACAAGCTGGTTAGTTTCCATAATTAACTGAATCGACTAGTGGCACTATCATAATTTCAAGGAAGAAGCAATCTAGGACTAATCAACATTTTATGAATTGACTAGTGGTACTGTCATAATTTCAATTTCGAAGACAAATAAGATTTATCAGCCATTTAGTGTCTTTGTGGGTTTTCCCAATATCACCAAATAGTAGTGGGAGAGTGGCAAACTCATAATGCAGAAACCCATGTCCAGATACATATGGAAAGAGAACATGGTGTCCATTCATGAACATGAACACCAACACATGTCCAGATAGATAAGGAGTTTCCCTAGGATTCTTATTGCACCCTATAATGGGAAGCAGACATGGGCATTTCTCCCTGAACCCTAAACATTACAAAAGGAGAGGAGGACGAACTGGTATTCGTGTCCCCGCTAACGGGAATCAGACTTGGGCATTACTCCGGTACGCCTCCAGACATGCCCTTAGCTCCTCGTTCTCTTTCCGAACACCCTCGAGTACGGTGATCCCTCTGCTCATGTCCGCCTTCATCTCCTTGACTGCATCTAGGCAATGGTTCCTGTCATGGTAGGCTCGGATGGTAGCCTTGGTTTCCTCGATGCGTCCTCTGAGTGCCTCGCTGACTTCGTCCTGCAGGAGAATGCACCTTTCCACGAGATTCTTCTTGTCCTCCGTGAGCTTGTTGATTATCTTGATGGCCTGTTCTTGCCTGATCAAGTTACGGTCGAGCACTTTCTGTAGCCTAACGACGTCACGTGCAAAATCTAGCGAGATCTCCTTCTGCACAGATAATTGCTTGCGTAGGCTCTCATTAGCTTGGGTGAGGGAGCGTGTTGGAACTGATCGCGGCCACCTTCTTACGGTACTCGGCCTTCGATCGCTGCATCGTTCATGTTAATTGAAATAGGAATTTTACAATTACACTCTAGGTCCCAGGTGAATACTAATACAGATCAAAAAAAATCCCCGTTGAATCTATTGGCCACAGTGTTAAAAAATGGACCTGGAGATCTATTCATGACCATGATAAACTAATCCTAATCACAAAAAATCCATAGTGCATCTATGAACAGCGGTATTAAGGAAAGACCAAGAGATCCAGTCATATTCATGAAAACAAATTCAACTCGCAAAAGAAGAAGAAAAACCAATGCGGGGCGGACATCATCTAAGAAATCCACATCATAACTCGGAGAAATAACAGCGTCGAGATTTGCTACCTCGCTGAGACATGGAACGGGGCCGAACGGGTCCTGCAACGCCTCCGTCGTGGTGGATTCAGGCTCCACGGCCGACCTGTAATACGTAGAAGAGGAAGAGCCAGAAGAATAAGAAAAACAAGAAGAAGCTGATTAAGATCATGATGGAGAGGGAGATGGAGAAGAAATAGAATAAGGAGACCATACCGGGAGGAGCCCTCGCCTGCTAGAACATTCGGCGCCATTGTCGGGGGAGATTGGGCCTCGATGAGAGGGTGGGCTTGAGCGGCTGGTAGAGCAAGAAGTGCCTCGCGGTGATTTCTCTCCCTTTTCTCCGCGAGTATCATCGACCGGCCTCTCCCCCTCCTTAGTGGAGCCATTGCTTGCAGGGTGAGTGTGGTGGAGGCAGGAGGAAGGAAATAGTGATTATTAGTGTGGGAGAAGAGTAAAGAGTACATGCCGTGGTCCAGTAGTACTAGTACTAATATACAAGACCACCGTGTATGGTCTACCTTCTCAAAGAAGCCAGGGAGGCAGGGGTAGGGAATCGATGGGACTTGTCTTTATTGCGATGGACACTTCAATGGTCTTCGGCACCGCCCAAAATCCAGTATATAATAAGGGGAGTGCGAGCCGGGTGGTCGTCACGGGAATCGGCGCGCACATCCCGCGTGCGTGTGTCACGTGTTGATGGGGCAATGACGCGCGCAACTGCTGCACGATCACGTCGGCACGTCCAACTCCGTCGAACTCCACGTGACAGGCACGCACGGGATATTTACGAGTCTAGAATACGATGTGCCACTTTAGTTGTGATCAAATTATGTTCAGTACGCGAGATATTACTTCTTTTTTCTTCTTTTTTTTTGATAATCGACAAATGCATGCGTGAACACAACGCACGAAACTACTGCTCATCCTTGATCATATCGACCATTCAGAGCAACTACCTCGAGCACGATGCCCCCTCACCGTGGCAATGGCAGGTCCAAGCCGTCCACTAACCGTCCTGCGTCCCCGACTCTTCGCTGCATCTTCCGCGCTCGCAAGTCACCTGCTCAGGCAGCACGTCGTGTCCGACTGCGCCAGGATCCATCGACATCGGCACTCGAGGACACCGCAACATCAAAGCTCGTACCGGCCGCGCGGGAGGAGCGTGGGGTACCTGTAGCATCGGACGAGCGCAAAGTAGCAGCCAGGACAGGGGCGCGTGTCGCGCCGGCGAGTACGAACAAGAAGAGGAACGAGAAGAAGACCAGGAAGAAGAGAGGAGATAGCTATTTGGACAAGTCTGACTCGGGCAACGAGGAGGCATTCATCGATCAGTTGGAGGCAGGAGCGGAGGAGAGTGACGTGGACCCGTGGGACTACGAAGAGGAGGAGGAGGACTCCGATGAGGAGATAGCGCGCTTATTCGAGGAAGGGGCGGTGTCGAGTCGTCAGAGGAGGGCACCGACGGCAGCGATAGCGGGGACCATGGCGTTGACTAAGACGAGGATGAACCGGAAGACAAAGACGATGGCTTCTTTGAAATATGATCATTTATTTTATTTATTTTAGTTAGATAGATGGATTTTCACTTGTTTATGGGGGTTTAGTATTGGTGGCACGGATAGAGAGGTGGCATAGATTGACCATGCATAAAAAAAGTGAAGAATGGAGGGGTTATACTGCCCGTTGGATCACATGGGATCAACGGTTGGTGGAGACGATCCGCGTGACATCTCTGTCAGCCAATCAGGGCATAGCACCCAGAGTGAGCACATGTTTGGGATGTCCACACGTTTGGGCTTTTGTGAGATTTGTGATAGAGAGAGAGAGGGAAAATCTCTTTTCACAATCTGCCTATGGATCCACTCGTACCATTCAAATGTCATTGCATTTGTGCTCTTTTCACATACCACATATGGATCCACCAGTGTCATTGCATGTGTGCTCTTTTCACAATCCACCCATGGATCCACCAGTGTTATTGCATGTGTGTTCTTTTTAGTAACAACAACCAGAGTCATTTTGCATGTGTGTTCTTTTCACATACCACCTATGGATCCCACCAGTGTCATTTTGTATGTGTGTTCTTTTTAGTAACAACAACCATAGTCAGTTTGCATGTGTGTTCTCTTCACAATCCACCTATGGATCCACCAGTGTCATTGCATGTGTTCTTATTAGTAAAAACAACCAGTGTCATTGCATGTGTGCTCTCTTCAGAGACCACACATGGATCCACCAGTGTCATTGCATGTGTGTTCTTTTTACTAACAACAACAAGAGTAATTGAAATGTGTGCTCTCTTTAGAGACCACACATGGATCCACCAGTGTCATTGCATGTGTGTTCTTTTCACTAACAACAACCAGAGTCATTGCATGTGTGTTCTTTTCACATACCACATATCGATCACCAGTGTCATTGCATGTGTGTTCTTCTCACATACCACCTATGGATCCACCAATGTCATTCCATGTGTGTTCTTTTTAGTAACAACTAGAGTCATTTTGCATGTGTGTTCTTTTCACATACCACCTATGGATCCACCAGTGTCATTGCATGTGTTTTCTTTTCACAATCCACCCATGGATCCCACCAGTGTCATTTTGCATGTGTGTTCTTTTTAGTAACAATAACCAAGGTCATTTTGCATGTGTGATCTCTTCACATACCACCTACGGATCCACCAGTGTCATTGCATGTGTGTTCTTTTTAGTAACAACCAGAGTCATTGAAATGTGTGTTCTTCTCACATACCACCTATGGATCCACCAGTGTCATTCCATGTGTGTTCATTTCATAATCCACCTATGGATCCACCAGTGTCATTGCATGTGTGTTCTTTTTAGTAACAACAACCAGAGTCATTTTGCATGTGTGTTCTTTTCACATACCACCTATGGATCCACCAGTGTCATTGCATATGTTTTCTTTTCACAATCCACCCATGGATCCCACCAGTGTCATTTTGCATGTGTGTTCTTTTTAGTAACAACAACCAAAGTCATTTTGCATGTGTGATCTCTTCACAATCCACCCATGGATCCACCAGTGTCATTGTATGTGTGTTCTTTTTAGTAACAACAACCAGAGTCATTGAAATGTGTGTTCTTCTCACATACCACCTATGGATCCACCAGTGTCATTGCATGTGTCTTCATTTCATAATCCACCTATGGATCCACTAGTGTCATTGCATGTGTGTTCTTTTTAGTAACAACAACCAGAGTCATTTTGCATGTGTGTTCTTCTCACATACCACCTATGGATCCACCTGTGTCATTGCATGTGTGTTCTTTTCACTAACAACAACCAGAGTCATTGCATGTGTGTTCTTTTCACATACCACATATGGATCCACCAGTGTCATTGAAATGCGTGTTCTCTACAGAGACCACACATGGATCCACCAGTGTCATTGCATGTGTATCCTTTTTAGTAACAACAACCAGCCATTTTGCATGTGTGTTCTTTTCACATACCACCTATGGATCCACTAGTGTTAATGCATGTGTGTTCTCTTCACAATCCACCTATGGATCCACCCGTGTCATTGCATGTGTGTTCTTTTTAGTAACAACAACCAGTGTCATTGCATGTGTGTTGTCTTCAGAGACCACACATGGATCCACCAGTGTTATTGCATGTGTGTTCTTATTACTAACAACAACAAGAGTCATTGAAATGTGTGCTCTCTTTAGATACCACACATGGATCCACCAGTGTCATTGCATGTGTGTTCTTTTCACTAACAACAACCAGAGTCATTGCATGTGTGTTCTTTTCACATACCACATATGGATCCACCAGTGTCATTGAAATGCGTGTTCTCTACAGAGACCACACATGGATCCACCAGTGTCATTGCATGTGTGTCCTTTTTAGTAACAACAACCAGTCATTTTGCATGTGTGTTCTTTTCACATACCACCTATGGATCCACTAGTGTCAATGCATGTGTGTTCTCTTCACAATCCACCTATGGATCCACCCGTGTCATTGCATGTGTGTTCTTTTTAGTAACAACAACCAGTGTCATTGCATGTGTGTTGTCTTCAGAGACCACACATGGATCCACCAGTGTCATTGCATGTGTGTTCTTGTTACTAACAACAAGAAGAGTCATTGAAATGTGTGCTCTCTTTAGAGACCACACATGGATCCACCAGTGTCATTGCATGTGTGTTCTTTTCACTAACAACAACCAGAGTCATTGCATGTGTGTTCTTTTCACATACCACATATGGATCCACCAGTGTCATTGCATGTGTGCTCTTTTCACAATCCACCCATGGATCCACCAGTGTCATTTCATGTCTGTTCTTTTTAGTAACAACAACCAGTGTCATTGCGTGTGTGTTCTCTTCACAATCCTCCTATGAATCCACCGGTGTCATTGAAATATGTATTATTTTCACATTCCACCCATGGATCCACCAGTGTCATTGCATGTGTGTTCTTTTTAGTAGCAACAACTAGAGTCATTGAAATGTGTGATCTCTTCACATACCACCTATGGATCCACCAGTGTCATTGCATGTGTGTTCTTTTTAGTAACAACAACCAGAGTCATTGAAATGTGTGTTCTTCTCACATACCACCTATGGATCCACCAGTGTCATTGCATGTGTATTCATTTCACTAACAACAACTAGAGTCATTTTGCATGTGTGATCTCTTCACATACCACGTATGGATCCACCAGTGTCATTGCATGTGTGTTCTTTTTAGTAACAATAACCAGAGTCATTGAAATGTGTGTTCTTCTCACATACCACCTAGGGATCCACCAGTGTCATTGCATGTGTGTTCATTTCATAATCCACCTATGGATCCACCAGTGTCATTGCATGTGTGTTCTTTTTAGTAACATCAACCAAAGTCATTTTGCATGTGTGTTCTTCTCACATACCACCTATGGATCCACCATTGTCATTGCATGTGTGTTCTTTTTAGTAACAACAACCAGTGTCATTGCATGTGTGTTCTCTTCAAAGACAACACATGGATCCACCAGTGTCATTGCATGTGTGTTCTTTTCACTAACAACAACCAGGGTCATTGCATGTGTGTTCTTTTCACATACCACATATGGATCCACCAGTGTCATTGCATGTGTGCTCTTTTCACAATCCACCCATGGATCCACTAGTGTCATTGCATGTGTGTTCATTTAACTAACAACAACCAGAGTCATTGCATGTGTGATCTTTTCACATACCACCTATGGATCCACTAGTGTCATTGCATGTGTGTTCTTTTTAGTAACAACAACCAGAGTCATTTTGCATGTGTGTTCTTTTCACATACCACCTATGGATCCACTAGTGTCATTGCATGTGTGTTCATTTCACTAACAACAACTAGAGTCATTGCATGTGTGTTCTTTTCACATACCACATATGGATCCACTAGTGTGATTGAAATGTGTGTTCTCTATAGAGGCCACACATGGATCCACCAGTGCCATTGCATGTGTGTTCTTTTTAGTAACAACCAGAGTCATTTTGCATGTGTGTTCTTTTCACATACCACATATGGATCCACCAGTGTCATTGCATGTGTGTTCTTTTCACAATCCACCCATGGATCCACCAGTGTCATTGCATGTGTGTTCTTTTTAGTAACAACCAGAGTCATTTTGCATATGTGTTCTTTTCACATACCACCTATGGATCCACCAGTGTCATTGCATGTGTTTTCTTTTCACAATCCACCCATGGATCCACAGGTGTCATTGCATGTGTGTTCTTTTTAGTAATAACAACCAGAGTCATTTTGCATGTGTGATCTTTTCACATACCACCTATGGATCCACCAGTGTCATTGCATGTGTGTTCTTTTTAGTAACAACAACCAGAGTCATTGCCTGTGTTTTCTTTTCACAATCCACCCATGGATCCCACCAGTGTCATTGCATGTGTGTTCATTTCACAATCCACCTATGGATCCACCAGTGTCATTGCATGTGTGTTCTTTTTAGTAACAACAACCAGTGTCATTGGATGTGTGTTCTCTTCAGAGACCACACGTGGATCCACCAGTGTCATTGCATGTGTGTTCTTTTTACTAACAACAACAAGAGTCATTGAAATGTGTGCTCTCTTCAGAGACCAAACATGGATCCACCAGTGTCATTGCATGTGTGTTCTTTTCACTAACAACAACCAGGGTCATTGCATGTGTGTTATTTTCACATACCACATATGGATCCACCAGTGTCATTGCATGTGTGCTCTTTTCACAATCCACCCATGGATCCACTAGTGTCATTGCATGTGTGTTCTTTTTAGTAACAACAACCAGAGTCATTTTGCATGTGTGATCTCTTCACATACCACCTATGGATCCACTAGTGTCATTGCATGTGTGTTCATTTCACTAACAACAACTAGAGTCATTGCATGTGTGTTCTTTTCACATACCACATATGGATCCACTAGTGTGATTGAAATGTGTGTTCTCTATAGAGGCCACACATGGATCCACCAGTGCCATTGCATGTGTGTTCTTTTTAGTAACAACCAGAGTCATTTTGCATTTGTGTTCTTTTCACATACCACATATGGATCCACCAGTGTCATTGCATGTGTGTTCTTTTCACAATCCACCCATGGATCCACCAGTGTCATTGCATGTGTGTTCTTTTTAGTAACAACCAGAGTCATTTTGCATATGTGTTCTTTTCACATACCACCTATGGATCCACCAGTGTCATTGCATGTGTTTTCTTTTCATAATCCACCCATGGATCCCACCAGTGTCATTTTGCATGTGTGTTCTTTTTAGTAACAACAACCAGAGTCATTTTGCATGTGTGATCTTTTCACATACCACCTATGGATCCACCAGAGTCATTGCATGTGTGTTCTTTTTAGTAACAACAACCAGAGTCATTGCCTGTGTTTTCTTTTCACAATCCACCCATGGATCCCACCAGTGTCATTGCATGTGTGTTCATTTCACAATCCACCTATGGTTCCACCAGTGTCATTGCATGTGTGTTCTTTTTAGTAACAACAACCAGTGTCATTGCATGTGGGTTCTCTTCAAAGACCACACATGGATCCACCAGTGTCATTGCATGTGTGTTCTTTTTACTAACAACAACAAGAGTCATTGAAATGTGTTCTCTCTTCAGAGACCACACATGGATCCACCAGTGTCATTGCATGTGTGTTCTTTTCACTAACAACAACCAGGGTCATTGCATGTGTGTTCTTTTCACATACCACATATGGATCCACCAGTGTCATTGCATGTGTGCTCTTTTCACAATCCACCCATGGATCCACTAGTGTCATTGCATGTGTGTTCTTTTTAGTAACAACAACCAGAGTCATTTTGCATGTGTGATCTCTTCACATACCACCTATGGATCCACCAGTGTCATTGCATGTGTGTTCTTTTTAGTAACAACAACCAGAGTTATTGAAATGAGTGTTCTTCTCACATACCACCTATGGATCCACCAGTTTCATTGCATGTGTGTTCATTTCACTAACAACAACTAGAGTCATTGCATGTGTGTTCTTTTCACATACCACATATGGATCCACCAGTGTGATTGAAATGTTTGTTCTCTATAGAGGCGACACATGGATCCACCAGTGCCATTGCATGTGTGTTCTTTTTAGTAACAACCAGAGTCATTTTGCATGTGTGTTCTTTTCACATACCACATATGGATCCACCAGTGTCATTGCATGTGTGTTCTTTTCACAATCCACCCATGGATCCACCAGTGTCATTGCATGTGTGTTCTTTTTAGTAACAACCAGAGTCATTTTGCATATGTGTTCTTTTCACATACCACCTATGGATCCACCAGTGTCATTGCATGTGTTTTCTTTTCACAATCCACCCATGGATCCCACCAGTGTCATTTTGCATGTGTGTTCTTTTTAGTAACAACAACCAGAGTCATTTTGCATGTGTGATCTTTTCACATACCACCTATGGATCCACCAGTGTCATTGCATGTGTGTTCTTTTTAGTAACAACAACTAGAGTCATTGCATGTGTTTTCTTTTCACAATCCACCCATGGATCCCACCAGTGTCATTGCATGTGTGTTCATTTCACAATCCACCTATGGATCCACCAGTGTCATTGCATGTGTGTTCTTTTTAGTAACAACAACCAGTGTCATTGGATGTGTGTTCTCTTCAGAGACCACACATGGATCCACCAGTGTCATTGCATGTGTGTTCTTTTTACTAACAACAACAAGAGTCATTGAAATCTGTGCTCTCTTCAGAGACCACACATGGATCCACCAGTGTCATTGCATGTGTGTTCTTTTCACTAACAACAACCAGGGTCATTGCATGTGTGTTCTTTTCACATACCACATATGGATCCACCAGTGTCATGGCATGTGTGCTCTTTTCACAATCCACCCATGGATCCACCAGTGTCATTGCATGTGTGTTCTTTTTAGTAACAACAACCAGAGTCATTTTGCATGTGTGTTCTTTTCACATACCACCTATGGATCCACCAGTGTCATTGCATGTGTGTTCTTTTTAGTAACAACAACCAGAGTCATTGAAATGTGTGTTCTTCTCACATACCACCTATGGTTCCACCAGTGTCATTGCATGTGTGTTCATTTCACTAACAACAACTAGAGTCATTGCATGTGTGTTCTTTTCACATACCACATATGGATCCACCAGTGTGATTGAAATGTGTGTTCTCTATAGAGGCCACACATGGATCCACCAGTGCCATTGCATGTGTGTTCTTTTTAGTAACAACGAGAGTCATTTTGCATGTGTGTTCTTTTCACATACCACATATGGATCCACCAGTGTCATTGCATGTGTGTTCTTTTCACAATCCACCCTTGGATCCACCAGTGTCATTGCATGTGTGTTCTTTTTAGTAACAACCAGAGTCATTTTGCATATGTGTTCTTTTCACATACCACCTATGGATCCACCAGTGTCATTGCATGTGTTTTCTTTTCACAATCCACCCATGGATCCCACCAGTGTCGCTTTGAATGTCTGTTCTTTTTAGTAATAACAACCAGAGTCATTTTGCATGTGTGATCTTTTCACATACCACCTATGGATCCACCAGTGTCATTGCATGTGTGTTCTTTTTAGTAACAACAACCAGTCATTGCTGTGTTCTTTTCACAATCCACCCATGGATCCCACCAGTGTCATTGCATGTGTGTTCATTTCACAATCCACCTATGGATCCACCAGTGTCATTGCATGTGTGTTCTTTTTAGTAACAACAACCAGTGTCATTGCATGTGTGTTCTCTTCAGAGACCACACATGGATCCACCAGTGTCATTGCATGTGTGTTCTTTTTACTAACAACAACAAGAGTCATTTAAATATGTGCTCTCTTGAGAGACCACACATGGATCCGCCGGTGTCATTGCATGTGTGTTCTTTTCACTAACAACAACCAGGGTCATTGCATGTGTGTTCTTTTCACATACCACATATGGATCCACCAGTGTCATTGCATGTGTGCTCTTTTCATAATCCACCCATGGATCCACTAGTGTCATTGCATGTGTGTTCTTTTTAGTAACAACAACCAGAGTCATTTTGCATGTGTGTTCTTTTCACATACCACCTATGGATCCACCAGTGTCATTGAAATGTGTATTATTTTCAACTACCGCCGTTGGCCACAAACAATCGGGACGCAGAACTAACCAGTAACCGCTTTGGGCTTCTAGAAGACCCGATCCCCGATTGTTAGGCGCCATTGGATCGGGGTGCGTGGACGATAGTGATGTCCTTCGCGAGGGCGATCCGCGAGAAGTCTGTTCTGCGAACTGATTGGCCGTGGCAAATACGCTGGGCCTACGTCCTTGCATTTATCCCCTTAACCTCGGGACCAAAAATCAGATCGTGTTCCTTCATCGCCATGGAGAGGGAGAGGCCCAAACTCATCTTGCACGAGGCTCAGATGTTCGCCTACTACGGCATACTCGTGCCGCCATTAGCGAGGCTTCCGGTCGGCTTCGAGCTCAGCTATGGGGGTTCCTGTCGCGCCGCTCTTGCGTGACAACGCGTTGGCGAGCGGTCGAGGAGCGCCGCCAAATTGTCGAGCGGAAGAGGGCAATAGCGTGATACTCGCGTACGAGCACGTACTGGCGAAAGCTGTTCAAGAAGGAGCGGGCTGCATTGATTGAGCTGTGCGGAACCCACCGGCGGGAGATCCACCCGGATCTGCGCAACCCCGAAGGCAAGGCGCTTACAGGCGCTGCATAACCTCCACCGTTATCGATGCAGCACGCCGTGAAGAATCCATGAGGAGGAGGAACGCTACCGGGAACATCGGCATCGATTCCGACGCGGAGGAGGCTGGCGGCGACACGGACAACGTCGTCAATGATGGAGACTACAGGAGCATCATAGTCGATTAGGGCCACTTAAGCATAAATTAAATCTATATACGGTATCTTAATGCGCTCTTTGGATCTGGGTCACCTGAGTCATGGTCGATTATCGTCATAATCTATATATGTTGGCCATGTTTTAGTTGTCTTTGTCTTTGAAACTAGTCGATCAAAACTCGTCCGATCCTGAAAATAAAGTTCGCGCGTTCCCTGGCATATCTGATGGGACAATACGCTGACTCTGCTCCCAGCACTTGATGGCACAACCGTAATTTGGAGTGCGCCTGAGGAGAAGGGATCGAGCGTATTGTAATAGTGTACTACTCCTATCCAGATATAACTGACTTAGTTTTTTTAGATATTTAATAAATGTGTCTATACCCAAAACATGTCTAGATACATGTTTTAGGTTTCTCTGTCTTTCAAACTAATCAAAAGTCGTCAAATTCTGAACAAACAAAGTCATTGCGTTCACACCTGATGAGACAATACGCTGAGTCTGCTACTTGATGGCACAGCCATAATTACAGGTGTGCGGAGGAGATGGGAATGCAAGGGAGATGGGAACTAGTAGCCGCGTCCAAACGCAGGTAAAAAAATTAATGTAATAATATTTTTAAAAAATGTAATCTGGTCCACATGATCCCATCACAGACACGTTGCACGCGCTAGATATAAATAAAGACGACACGGCTAGTTTAGTTTCAATGATACAATTCAACATAGGACGTTTCCTCAATCACCCCTGCAACTTCTTCATATTCTAATACACCTCCATTATTTGCCCTTTCCTGCCCGTTCCGCTTACCCTTTTGTTTCTTTTCACACCCTTTCTCGCCGACACCTCCACTTCTTCATAAATTGGCTGCTTACGTACGTTTTCCTCCGAGTGTTCATCACCGTCTTCGCGCTACTCTTCCGCCAGTTCTGGCGGAGAAGCCTCATTTTCTGCCACCGGGGTGTGAACAGGGACAATAGCATGTGTAACTGGGTTTTTGCACAACTTCTTGATATGGCCGAATCTGCCACAACGTCCGCATTTCCTTTTCCTAGCACCAAGCCTTGGACCTTTATCGGTGGAGGCTACAATCCTTAGCTTTCTAGGCCTCCTAGGTGGCCTCCTAAGAACTGGTGGTTGAAGTTTGAACCCTGGATCGACAATCTCCCAATCATTTTCATCGGCCATAGGTGGTACGTTTTCTGCATAAGTTGCAGCAAACTTGTCCACGGAGAAATAGTTGTCGACATAGTTCTCTATTTCAGCTCTGTTACCTCTAAGCTTTAAGATGAAGTAAATTGCATGGTGACATGGCAGACCAGTAATCATCGCCTGCTGCATGAACAAGTCTTGTTTCCAATGTCTATAGTGTACCTCCGTTCACTTCCACGCTTGTATTCTGCATAAACCTCAGCCAATGTTCTGGAACTTCTGACCACCCTCATCTTTATCGTTCTCATTGCCCTGGTTCTTGCATTCAGTAACATAACCACCTTTGGAGCTATTTTATGGCCTAAAAAATTTCTTGCACAAATTCTTTGCCTTAAATCTATCTTCACCATTATGCACTGTCTTATTGCATCCAACAAAATAACAATTCCAAGTGTCTTCATGCCTGAAATCTTATCATTGAAACTCTCTGCCAAATTATTGCATACAAAATCCACCTTGCTTAACTCAGCAAACTTGCTTCTGGCCCATAGCTTGGTGTGATGTTCCTCAAGGTATTTTTTCACCTTTGGAACTACATACATGTTCTGCAAGTAAGTAGCATGCGTGCTTGGGATGTATGTGTATGCTGATCGCGACAAGTCCTCTTCAAAGATCTTTCCTTCGAACTTCTTCGTGAAGTTAGTAGCGAGGTGCCGCATGCATTCCCTATGCTCAACCCTAGGAAACACAGCATCAACAGCATTCTCAAGACCCTCGGATGCACCGGTGTGTATCACCAAGCCTTCAGGGTGACCAATTTACTTCCCGTAGTCTCTGCATGAACCATGTCCAGCTTTCATTTGATTCACCCTCAAGAACAGCATAAGCTACGGGTAGAAGCCAATTATGCGCATCCAAAGCACAAGCAGAAGCAACATGTCCCCTGAACTTCCCTGTTAAAGAAGTTGCGCCTATTGCCAAGTATGGCTGCAGTGCCTAGGAACCCCTTCCAAGATGCCTTCAGTGCATAAAACATCTCCTGAAGCATATCTTATCTGCCTGCTTATACCTAACCCCCCTCGAGACCTTCTCTCTCCCTTTCACAACCTCGTAATCGATGTAAACAACACTACCAGGTGATGTTTTCTCTACCTGAGCTTTGAAACTATACAACATATGAAAACTGTCATTCCACTTGCCTTGAATGAAGTCTAGAGCCATCTCCTTCCCATCAAAGACTCTGTGATAAGGAATCAGAACGTTAAACTTTTGCTAATCTTTGCTCGAGTTCACCTGGTCCAATGTTATGATCCTGCCTCACCCAGTCAAGTACAGTAGCAGCAATCCACTTGGTAGTCACCGGTCTAATTTTACCACTTAAAGAAGTATTAGGGAAGTTGTGTTCCTTCGTGTTTACTTTGATCTGCATTCGATAAGAATCCAAATAATTCAGAGCTAGTTATCAGCAGAATAAATATGAGAAAGACTGAAACTAAATGTAGCTATTGCAACCTGAAATGGGTGTCCACCCCGCATTGGAGATGCATGTAATCTCTATTTACACACATTACTTTCCCTACAGTGCACTCTAAATCTCTTTTGGTCGCTCTTTTCAATGATAAATTCGAACCCAACTCTGATTGCATAAGTTGCAACTGCATATCTGCAGTCCTCCACATTATCAAAGACAGTCCCCTCATCAATTGTAGGATTGTCCCTATCAAAGTGTATCACTGGCATGTCCACGTCTTCGTCGTCGTATCTACATCCCATTTCCACATCTTCACATTCCTCTTCCTCATCAGTCCCATAGTCAGGCTCAAAGTTCGAATCAACCAAATATTCCCTACTCTCAATCCTGTCGTGGTCAGCCCACGCCTGGATATGCTTTCATCATCATCCGCACCGCCACACGTTTCAAAGGTTTTCATGCTCGCTTGGCAAAGCATCATGCTCAAGGACAAGCTGTACAGACGTCCTGCGGTTACCAACCCATATCCTTGGCATCACCACGGGACTATAAACGCTAATTGGGGTATGCAGATAAGGAATCACAGTTCTTACCTTTCAATGTGGATGCACGGCACCTTCTCCGGGCTCCATACCTCCAAAGCTCTGCACCCCGCTACCTCTCCCCCCGTTTCGTTGTCCTCTGTGCTCTCCAGACTTGAAGGAAATTTCGTGCTCTCCAGCTGTGCAGGACCAATATCTGTGCTCTCAAGCCTCGCAGGATCCATCTCCGAGCGGGATCCGGATCACCAGCGTCGTTGGTCCCCTAACCTAACGGCCGACTCTCGGTTTTCGTTTCCAGACACACCTGGGCGGTGGGCGGCGGCAAGGAGACAGGGCAGGGAGGGGAGGGGAGGGGACATGAGGGCATGGTAGGGAGGGGAGGGCGGGAGGACGACGGCCCAAGGGGACGACGAGAGTGGTGCACGACTGAGCGGAGTGGTAGCGGCAGGAGCAAAGGAGAGGAGCGGAGCTAGTTGCGACAAAGCATGGAAAATTGCACAATAATGTGTTGGTGGGCGGCACCAGCCCTCGAACCTGGGACGCGCGTCGTCGTAGGTGGAGGAGGCGGGCCTGCCTGTTAGAAAACATGCCACCTGTCAGCGCACTATGCACGGGGAGCGCTTCACGGAATTTTTAGCAGGTCCCACATGTTAGTCTGTTTGATCAAAACTTGCATGCAGAATTCAAAGTATTTATTTTTAGTAGCTTCTTTCAGAATTCTCTGTGTTCGACACGGGCATCAGCTCAGCGCCGGAATTCAGGTCCCACATGGAAAATTGCACAATAATGTGTTGGTGGGCGGCACCACCCTCGAACCTGGGATGCGCGCCGTCGAAGGTGGAGGGGGCGGGCCCGCCAGTCAGAAAACATGCCACGTCGGCATCCCCTATTTCTGATGCCCTTTAAAAAAATAAAACACGCCACGTCATTATCCCCTGTTTCTGATGGTGTTGCTACACTCGACGGTACATGGTGGCATATAAATAATATCATATAAACATAAGGGCACAGTCGTCAACATTTCTAAAATGAAACCCGGTCCCGTCTCCTACCTGTCCTGGTACATTACCCGATGAGGTGGATAGCCACGACCGATCTTTTTAATACGTTTGCACTCCTATGCTGAGAAGAGAAATAAAGATTGAGCTGTTAATGCAACGAGTGTCGAATTATTACCCTCTAAGGAAATGGGAAATGGTTATTTTCACGCGTGCCCGTAGTCCAAACCTACTGTCAGTCTTTCACTCCCCTTCTCCGACTAACCATAGTTCACCTTGCGCGGCTCCTCCGCGCCGCACCAACTAGGGTAACATGACCCCGCCTAAGCCGCAGCCGCCGCGACAGCCGCCGAAACTGGGGTATTTAGCTCCTCTAAGGCAGGCCATGAAGCTCTACTTTAAGGCCGGTCTCCCATTGCCCTGTCAGGCGGATGATTTTCTCGAATGTGCCGAATCGGCCGCGGCGGCGACTACGCCGTCGTCGGTGCCAGATGCGGCAAGCAGGGCCAAGAGAGCGATGTGGAGAAATCGCGCGGCGGCATTACGGCATGCTCTAGGCAATGGAAATAAGGTATGTATCAAATCGTTCATGAGAGCATGCCGCCGCCGAGGGTACACACCCTCGAACAGGGCAGCGCCAAGGTCTAGGAACTCTCGCGTCCACGCTTCGGCGCGGACTACCTTACCTCAGTGGGGTAGGCTGGGAGCACGCCGTGCGGCAAAGACGCTCCATCCTATGCACCGTCGAAGGCCATACCGTGGCGGCGACCAAGCGTCTACACTCAGCATGCTGGATTGTTCGACAGCCAGATCCGACGGTGGGCATCAGCTTAGCCCCGGAATTCAGGTTCGAGTTCACACGGACCTACGATCCCGAGAAGGAGATGTCGAATTTTAGTTTCGAAGAAATCGTTGTGGCGACACGGATGGTCCAACTGAACCGGGACTGGCGCACGCAAATTGCTTGTGCATGAACGATGCAGATTTCTTGTAGTTTGGCGGGAAGGCAATATATCAGTTTGGGTTAAATGATCAAAGAACTTATGTCCTCTCAAGGCAATTGGCCAGCCTACTTTTCTGGTGGAGATCTGTAGTTTCTTTAGTGCGGAATAGTTAAGTTCAGACTGAAGAATGGCTTTTGTAGATGAAATGCTGACGAATTGTTCTATAAACAAGTAGGAAGTTTAGCCCACTTTTTTGCAGGTATAAGACCCTTTTGTATGGAAGTACTACTATTGTAAGCAAATACTATCAAGTACCTATTTCCTTCAATTACTAGTCGTGGTTTAATCTAGTTAACTGGCATCTTTTTATCCCAGACTACAGATTTTGCATCTGCTGTCTGTGTTGTAAACCATTTTTCCTTTGTCTTGTGTTGCCTGCAAAATGGTCCTGCAGTTCAACGTGTTACAAATGTAGCTACCTTGTACTCCCTCCATTTCAAAATATAAGATGTTTTAGCTTTGTGAATGAAGTGTATCTAGTCCCCTTTTAGTATGTAGGTTCATCTAGGTTTAGAAAGCACCATCACTAAAAGATGTCTAGATACGCTCCATTCACAAAGCTAAAACATCTTATATTTTGAAACGGAGCGAGTACTTGAAGAGGAGATGGACTACATTTTCCTGGCATCCACAGAATTGACATTGCTCATTGCAAGACCACCCTCTTTTCATGAGGTTGCCCTTGGTTATTCACATAAATTATAAAGCACGGTGTTCAACTACATCGATTCAAACTATTACACACACACAAACTACATCGAATTCATTACCCACACATACTACATCGACTCAAACTATTACACACACATACTACTTCAAACTATTACACAGACGTACTACATCGATTCAAACTATTACACATTTTTAGTCGATGCTAACTTCCTGCTACGCTCTCCATACTACAAATTCATTAGCCACACATACCACGGCAATTCACTAGAGCTCTGTCTTCACTCGAGGGAAATCAGAACCACCAGCTCGTCCAAGCCCGGTCCCCCCACCCAAACTGTGTGCCCCGTCGCGAAATGGTGGTGGTCATGTGCCATCGATCCTTCCAGGCCAACACTGTAGGCGACGAGGGTGCTTTCTGGCAGCCTCTTCGGGGCCCTGAATGCCATGTACCGAGTCCAGAACCTCCTCCAGGTGGATGATGACCGGGTGCTTCCAAAGAAGTCGCCGCCGCCTGCTTGGAATCTGCACCTCGTACATCTTAGGAACGGCGTCAGGATCTTTCAGCCACGCCTTTACCTCGATGAACCATCTGTCGCTCGGTGGCACAATTTCCACCAGCTCGCCGCCAAGGCTACTGACGACCTGCTTGAGGGCCTCCGGCTCCCAAGCATCCAATGGGAGGCCATCAAAGCCGAGTTTGGAGAAGAAACGAAGTTGCCCCAAGCGATCGTCCCACCCACAGGCGCGATGCCAACGCATGAAGCTCATTTTCTCCCCGCAGCACTCGAAAGAACGGGAAGAATGCAGAACACGCTCGGTGTCTGAGCTGTGCTCGAATCGGACGAAAATATCGAATGGCGGCGCGCATACCTCAATGTTGACCTCATTTCGTCTGATCCCAAAATGAGACCTGAAAGCCGACAGCAACTCTACCGGCGACACGGCGGGACGGACGCCCAGCACGGTGGCCATGAGAGCGTGGTCGTCGAACTGTTGTGCCAGGGCTACCATGCCTAGGGTGCGTGGCAGCACGCAACTTCCCGAGGCCGGTCACCGGTTGGATCGCCCGACGGGACGCGCTCCGCCGTGCGAGAAGGACTAGCCAGAGGCGAGATATTAGTCCGGGGACACGAAGCTCCGATACGGCGGACGGTGCAATGGCGACGGCTGCGAGCTTCGATTAGAGGCGTGGGAGGTTGACCAGACATGGCGGAGACGCAAATTAGAGCAAGTGCGAGCTCCGATCTGAGACGAGCAGCCGGAGCTAAGCAAATGTTATGGGGAGGGGAGCAAGGGAGAAGACCAGAGAAGAGCAAAGAAATAGATCTCATCCACTCAGGGATCTGGTCCACGCAAGGGTAAGCTAGTCCACGACCGCAAAAGATAACGGGGAATACTGACATGGCGGGCCAAGAAGAGTTGACCTAACGGCGGTATTTGAGTTCAACCGTTTTTCGTCTGGTTCAAATGACCATTTGGCCATTAGATTTGTATTCACCCCCATTTGGCTCTTCTAGACAATTGGCGAATCTACTATGGCCCCTCCGCGCGATTGATGGCAACTCGGGTACCGCGGTGCGCTCACCCACCAAGTTTGGTACCGCAAACGAACATTCCCCATTTTTAGGTAATGGACATCCAGCCTGTGCATGAATCAAAGCACAAAACCTTGCCCATGATTCAGGCAATATCTCTTTTTCTCCCTGTTTAAAATCAAAAAGTTCCTGCAAAATAGCATGTCTAGCACTAGGTGGGAAATATTTCTGAAGGAATGTACTAATCAAGCAATCAGGGCTATCAATAGATCCAGGAGATAAATTATTAAACCAAGTTTTAGCTTCTCCTTTCAGTGAAAAGGGGAAAATTTTAGCAACAAAGTAGGTGTGCATCTTAATATCATCCGAAAATAAACCACTCATGGTAGAAAGCTCAGTCATATGTGCTACAGCACTTTCATTCTTAGTCCCACAAAAAGGTTCTTTCTCAACAATAGTTATGTAAGATAAATCAAGAGAGAAATCATAATCCTTATCTTTAATGTTTATGGGAGATGTAGCAAACTTAGCATTAGGAGATAATTTAGGTCTAACAGTATGTTTCTCAAGAAGACTCTTAATAGCACTTTTATCATGAGTGTTTTGACATTCTTTAATAAATTCATCAGTCATCTCTATATAACCGTCTTCAACATCATAGCTCTCTCTAGAGTCAGGTGAATTGACAGGTGTAGTAGTGTATTCATTAGGAGTTTCAGTATTTCCAGCTATAGTTCTAGCAATCGTAGCATCTAGGAAAGGACCTAATGAACCACTTTTATCAAGCACCGTAGAAGTAGCATCAGAAGTATCAGAAGTTTTAGATTCAGCAGTAGTAGCAGTGTGTGTAGCATGTGTATGTGGTGGTGTAAGGAGCTTACTCATAACAGATGGTGAATCAAGAGCAACAGAGGTGTTCAGAACCGTACCTCTCCTTGTAGTAGATGGTAAAATAGGAACCTTTCCATCACGAGACTTACCCATGATGAATGAATGGCAGCAAACAATAGTGATTCCAAGTGAACTTGATAAATAGATCTATCCTCCCCGGCAACGGCGCTAGAAAATAGTCTTGATGACCCACAAGTATAGGGGTGTATCGCAGTATTTTCGAGGGAAGTGAAACCCAATTTATTGATTCGACACAAGGGGAGCCAAAGAATATTTATAAGCCTTAATGACTGAGTTGTCAATTCAGCTGCACCTGGAAACAATCTTGCTCACAGTAGTTTATCAGTAGCAACAATTTTGTATTAGCAATAGCAAAGTAATAGTAGTAGTAAAAGTAAAGACAGTAGTAACAATTGTAGTAAACAGTAGGATTAAAGCGCGGTAGGCATAGGAATGGATGTACGAGCGTTGCATGGACATGACAATTCATATAGCAATCAAGACATAGGGAATTTGCAGATAAATAAGATAAAGCATCCAAGTACTAGATAATCATAGGCATGTGTTCCATATATAGTCATACGTGCTCACAATGAGAACTTACACAACATCTTTTGTCCTGCCAGCCCGTTTGCAGCGGGGCCTCAAGGGAACTACTGGCAATTAAGGTGCTCATTTTAATAGAGCACCGGAGCAAAGCATTAATACTCCATGAACACATGTGATCCTCACATCAAAGTCATCCCCTCTGGTTATCCCGATTATTGTCACTTCGGGGCCTTTGGTTCCGGACAACAGTATGTGTATACAACTTGCAGGTAAGGTCATAAACAATACTATCATAATGAATCAATAACATGTTCAGATATGAAATCATGGCACTCGGGCCCTAGTGACAAGCATTAAGCATAACAAGTTGCAACAAAGTCAAAAAGCACTAATAATAGATACTAGGCACCATGCCCTAACAATCTGATGCCATTACATGAACGATCTCATCCAATCCCTACCATCCCCATAGCCTACAGCGGGGGATTACTCACTCATGGATGGGGGAATCATGGATGGTCGATGGAGAAGCGATGGTGATGATGACGGTGATGATCTCCTCCAGTTCCCCATCCCGGCAGGGTGCCAAAACGGAGTTTCTGGTTTTGAATCGCGGAATCTGGTGGTGGCGGCATAGCGGAACTCTTTCTGGAAAAACGTCGAACCCTCCTTGGTTTTTAGGTCAAGAGGCAACTTATAGGCGAAGAGGGAGGTCGAGGGGGTGACCGAGGCAGCCACACCACCCCCAGGCGCGGCCTGGCCTGGCCCGCGCGGCCAGGTGGTGTGGGCCCCTCGTGGCCCTCCTTCCTCTCGTCCTCTAGCTCCGTGAGTCTTCTGGTGAAATAGGATTTTTGGCATATTTTCCGGCATTTTTCTTGATAGTTGATTTTCTACACAAAAACTAGACACCAAGGTAATTCTGCTAAAAACAGCATCAGACCATGTTAGTTGTATCCAAATCACACAAGTTTAGAGGAAAAACAATAGCAAAAGTGTTCGGGAAAGTAGATATGTTTTGGACGTATCAGCCCTCAAGTGAATGAGGGGAAAATGAATATCTCTCTTGGTGAAGCTTTAGATCAAGGCCTCCTCCTTCAATTCCCCAAAGATCGGGGACTTTGGGTGGTTGTAGAGGGAGATCTTGGAGATTTGGTGGCTCTAATGGGAGTGTTCTTATTTTCTGGAACGAGCAGCCGGAGGTAGGGGATGAAGTCCCCTATTTATATCCCCACAGATTTCTGACCGTTTTTTGTCTGTTGGGGAGTTGCCATCTCCGGACCAGCTTCAAATGATCCTCAAGTTGTTAACAAACACCAAAACTGATTAAGACAATAAATGTCCTTTCAATGTCTTCAAATTTCTGTTATCTTTTCGAACACTGCCAAAAGTGTCAACACCCCACTTCCCCAAACCTCTAGCTAGCTTAGATAGTGTGTTCATCACACCCATGGACGACCCATCCCCCGATTCATCCCATCCATGGCTTATTTGGGACTTTAGCCCATCATGAGTGTCCCACATAGCCTTGTACCAGAACTGCGTCTTGGCTCCCCTCGCAGTTATATTTTCACTAAGGTATAGCAACAATGCCGAGGGATTAGAGGTGGTCGCCTTGAGATGACTCAAACAAGCAAGAGGTAATTGTGCACTCCATTCGGCAGAGCCAAGCGCTCGATCGAGTCGTACCTTGGTATACGAACCCCCGAGACATTCTTTTCCCAAGTCCAAGAGTGCCATTTGAAGCCTAGGTCAATAAGCTCACACACGTCTACCGTGTCGTGGAAGGCCTAAACTTATGCATGTGTTCTTTTTCCAACACCGACATGCTCATCAAAATGCAGAACCTTGTTAAAGTCCCCTATGCAAAGCCATGATAGTTGATTGTGACCAATGATGTCCTTCAATGTGTCCCATGTATGATACCTTTGATGCGTTTGAGCTTCTCCATACACACATGAGCTTCCAAGGATCATAACCTAGTCCAACAACAGAGGCATCAATATGGTATCGTGAACACCCAAAATATCAAGTGTAATATCATTGTTCTATAAAATTCCCATTCCTCCACTTATTCCATCACTTCCAACAACAAAAGCTCTATCGGACCAATAGTTCTAGCTAGAATTTCAACACTAGCTTCACTAATCTGAGTCTCTAGAATACAAAAATTTTAGGAGCAAACTTTGTGATAAAATCACGTAGCTCTTTGACTGACGAGGCATTGCTCGCTCCTCGATAGTCCAAGTAGATGATACTCATTGGGGTTGGCAGTACTCCACTCTTGATCCCACCAATGCTCCATTAGAGTTTATGTTGTTAGAAGTACCATTCCTCTTATGGTTCTCGCATAGGGTTTGGATTAGCGAGTGCAATCAGATCCAACATAGACACCATCTCTCCAGCTTTGTTAGTCCCTGCCAATGCTAGAGTACCTTCTGAGTTTGAAGAACTACTATTCTCAATCAACCCCTGGTTAAACTGACTAGTTAACAACCCTTTTTATTTTAGCCTCAATGTCATCTTATAGGATATCCCCGCCCTCCTTGGACAAAGCCCCATCGTGATTATCACCATGCCAGCTATTGTCTCCTCTTCCTCCTCTACTAGGGAAGCTTCCCACTCTACTTGTCCCTCGAGCACCCACGCACTCAGGGCGACCACCACCACGCAGACTCCATGATGCCCACAGGTCCTTGAAAACCAGGGCACTTGGCGGGTGGATCACATCACCATGATCCTTGTATTCATGTCCCAAATGACCGCACACCCGACACCAGCTTGGCATCCTCTCGTATTTCACTAGAAATATTTCACGCTTCCACGTCCTCACCATGGAGACAAAGCTATTCAGTGGCTTCCTCAAATCAATCTTGACATGAACACGATAAAAATTACCCCTAGAGTCATTTGAAACTCCACCCTCTACAACAAATACACCAACCTTTGAGGCTAGGGATTTGATCATTAGCGCATACCTTATTGAAAGATTGTGAATCTAGATCCAGATATCAAAGTGGAAAAGTTCAATCGTCGAGGGCTTATAAAACCATCGTACTCCTACATCAGTATAGGGTCACCCCGAAAACTCCACAGACCCTGTTGCATCAGATGTTACCAATCTTCCAAACACTTAAACTGAAAAGCGTGTAGATTCCTTTTAAGAGACTTAGCTTGAACCTCTTGTGCAAGCTCCTAGGCTGATCTTATTATTGGGTTCGCAGCATAGAAAAGAAAAAAATTCCTATGATGGCAACTATTATACGCCAAGATCTATCTACTAGATACAAGCAACAGGTGGATATACATCCATAGAGAACATACCCTCGAAGAACAACAAAGATTTGTTAACGAGTTGGAACTCGTGGATGATGTAATTGAACGCTTGCCGATCTCAAGATCGTGTGGAAGTCCTAGCGCCGCAAATCAGCAGCGCATCCGTCCTCGCACACATGTTCAGGCCACCGAACAACCTCCACCTCCTCGCTCTAGCGATGCAGCGGAAGCAGCAGTTCCTTCCAAACGAAATGCCACCGATAACATGTATCTCGCTAATCCGAGACCATGGGGGAAGAATTCTAGAGGGGGAGAGAGAACCTTCACGAGGAGGTGTGAGTGAGAAGGAGTGAGAGGGGTCCTTTTATAGTAGGAGGGGGTGCCCCTCCCCATGGCCGGCGCCCCATGGGGGTGCCCCTTCACCTCCCTCATTCATGTGGTGGTAACCCCTCCACATAAATATGCCCCTTCACATTCTCTATTAAAGTCTCCACTTTAAATGCATTGAATTTCTCCAAATTTAATGCTCTCTCATTTAATAAAACTTTTTTATTAATTTTATTCAGAATTTTGTTAATTACTTTAATTAACAAACATTCACATAAAACCCCCTGCAATATTTCAATATCACATGCAGAACTAGTTTCTGCAATTTCACCCAAAACAATTCCGGTGTCCATTGAAATAATTCTAGCGCTTTGCAATTCTTTCATCTAGAACATATTTTCTCCAAATGGTGTTTGGCAACCCTTAAGTGTGTCACCCTACGGTTCATGAATAATGCAGACATGATCGAGACCCCTCTCAAATCAATAATCAGAAGCGAGACCTAGAGATCCATACTAACTCCCACACATTCAACGATGACTTATGTGATCGAGAGAACCTTTTAACGATAGTAACTAAATCCCTTTGTCTTACAATATATTACATGTCCGAGATTCGATCATCAGTATCTCAATACTTAGTTTGATCTCGTTACTGACATGCACTCTTTTCTCGTTCCCGTGATATAACATTCTAGTGATCATACCACTTGCTTGCAAGCTATCTTAATGTGATATCACCGAGAGGGCCCAGAGTATATCTATCTGTCATCTGGATTGACAAATTCCACTCTTGATCCATGAGCCTCAACATAACACCCGTGGAATACCCGAACCCATCTTTATAGTCACCCTATTACGGTGTGACTTTTAATGTTATCAAAGTATTCTTCCGATGTTAGCAGTTAACATGATCTCATGGTCTAAGGATAAAGATTACTTTGTATGATGCAATAGGAATATAAACATAATGACTTTGATCGTAATGCTATACTTCAGATGAATGTTCATCACATCATTTCACAAATGTTGTGACCTTGTTATTAACAACATCCAATGTCTATGATCAGGAAACCTTGATCATCTTGTTAATCAACAAGCTAGTTTATATGAGAGGCATTACTAGGAACCTTGTATTTTGTTTATTAAACACACATGTATTAACGTTTCCAATTAATACAATTATAGCATGTAAAATAAACTTTTATCATAAACATGGAATAAGATAATAAAACTTTATTATTGCCTCTCGGGCATATTCCCTTCACTTATATTTTTGTAAAACCAAAAATCAGAGTACTCCCCTTAGGTGAACACCCTTCCAATAGCTAACCATCTCGTTGCTTCTACCGCGCGTCCTCTCCTCCTTGAAAACCACATCATCCATGACTTTGTGATTCCCAACTACTTCATCATTGCTTAGATTTCTCCATCGCCATCTGACATGGGTATGATTACCTGGGTTATTTCGATTAGTTACCCTAGTTGTATAAAGACTTACAACCCGCAAGGCCCAAGAAGAATCAAGGGAGGCCCAAGAAGCATCCGACGGAAGGCATATCTTACTAGATAAGGAAAGAGTAGGAACCGACGTTGTATTAGTGTTGTAATTGTAACTTGTAACCTATCTGTATACGACCTCGGGACCCAGCCTATTATAGAAAGGCTGGGAGGGGCCAACAGAGAGGTACCAAAAAAGCCTTGAGCAATCTGTAATCATATTGTTCATAAGCAATCAGACGACTTCGACTCCCTTGTTTGTCTGATCAGCCTACGAAATCCCCAGCGTTCTCTTTTCCAAGAAACCCTAAGTCCATCATCATGGACATTGCCGAGGTTACCCCTCATCAATTGGCGCCTTCTGTGGGAAATCTGGATGATGGAATCATGGATTCAGCGCCCCCTCCTCACCAGGAAAAAGCTCGGCAGTAGCAGATCAATGCCCACACACCCTTGGTTTGGTTCACGTCAACTTCAACAGCATATCCGACCTCATCATCGGAAGCTTCCACTTCTAGGTGTAGGAACCCGAGAATTTCTGCCTACTGGCCCCGATATCTTCGGGTCCATTAGTCATAACAGCAGAACCTACAGCGATACCTTCATCCTCCATCAACTCATCAGAAGAAGTCGCACCTCAACCGACAAACGGCGAAGAAAACTCAGGAAATTCCGCGGATCTAGGGGATCTGGCCGATCTATATGACGGCCTCTCCTTCGGGTCAGACCCCCAGCTAACTCCACCACATGGCTCAACTCCAGAAAACACTGAACCCAAGGAAAGTGACAAAGACATCGACTTCAGAATCAGGATGGCTGAAATCTATCTAGAATATAACCTACAGGATTTCACTGCTTCTCTGGACATTGTGGATCCAATAAGGACATCAACAACCCGTACATGACGCATCACCAAGTGTTCATGATCATTGGCGAACCAACGACACTGCGCGAATGGGGATGGTAGCCCACTTCTTGACCTAATGATATTTTATCAGGTGATGATGTAGAAAACCACAGAAACAGAGCGGATCTGCCCAGCAATCGCGTCGTACAAGGAAGAGAAGGGGCACGCGATGGCGAACAGTTGACCCTTCGGTTATTAGCGGAAATATGGCAAAAAGCAAAGGACGCAATCTCGGGCGTAGTCCCCATGACGGCAAAAGCCACACGCGAAGATTTGATGGCATACCAGTACTTGCTCCACCACTAAAAGAGGGACCTGCTAAGGATGTAGAGACAACTCACCAAAAGAAAAAGGTTAGGCGACAAATCTAGCATATGGCAGGCATAGCTAAGCTCCACCCGCGGATCAGGCAACGTAACCAGAGGCATACCATGGAGGAGAACCTCACGGTTCTAGAATATCTCGGAGGCCTAAAGAAACGAGCTAACTCGAGATTTAGACTTGTCCTTCATGTCAGTAGATCCGACAGGGCACATCAAAGCAAAAACATCGCAAGCCGTAATTCTCACCGCCCATACTTACCTATTGATGTGAGCGCTAGAAAACTCCCTGACAGTTGTCATGGGAGCTTCTCGCTGCACCTTAACGGTTAAGACTCTAAGTGGAGAGTGATGTAGTAAATAGAAGTCTTCCCCACGAGGGAAACTCGAGGGTTTACATATCAAACTCTCGGAGAGTTGTGTGTAAGAGAATGATCCTCTTTGTTCTTCATCAAGCAACCTATAAAATAGTTGTAGATTGTTTTGTGCCCTCAACCTCACCAAGTGGTTGTCAAGCACAAGGCGTATGTAAGCAAAACTGAAATAAAATGAAATAAAATTAAAATGCAATGCAATAGTAAAAGTAAATATGCAATGGTGGCAAATGAAATGCAATATGATGTTTTTGGGTTTTGGATGGTATTTGCAAGTATGAGAAATGTTTTTTGTATTTTCGGATTTAATTATTACTGAAAATAAAAAGTGATGTAGATGTGTTGGATAGCGTTTTCGTATGGTTTAAAATGGACCGGGGTTCATGGTTTCGCTTATGCACTCTCTATTTGAGTTGTGGTGGACACGGGACACTCTAGTTGACATAATATTGGTGTAACATGTTAAAATATGGATATCAATTTAGATGGGCATCACGTCCTAACATAGATATGTTATTTCTAACAAATCACTTATACCCCACTAGAAAGGGGGTCTCCATGCAATCTTGTATTAAGATCAATTTCAGAGTATAACATTAAGTTCTATGACATGAAGTTAAAATAAGAACATACTTGATTTAGTCTAAGCATGGTATTTTCTTTATCCCTGGTGAGGCAACTAAGTAAGGTAAACACCCAAGTAATTCACAAGTTTTACTATCCTACCTACAAGATCACCCCCAAGTTTGATCAAAACAAGTAAACAAGAACGGGGTACATGATATGCATCTATTCATATACTTCCAATACTGAACAATTGCAATCTCAAATATCAACTATATATTACTCTTGTTCCAAAAAAGCAGATTCCTAAAACAGTCAATGACTTTTGACCAATTTCTTTGACTAACACTTGTCTTAAATTCATCACAAAGCTCTATGCTAATAGATTTCAGGGAGAGATCACCAGATGCATACATGTTAATCAATATGGATTTATAAAGGCAAGAACATATCAAGATTGTATAGCTTGGTCCTTTGAGTATTTACACCAATGCCAGCATTCCAAGAAAAAGATTATGGTGATTAAAATTGACTTTGAAAAAGCCTTTGACACCATTGAGCACCATGAAATTCTACAAATTCTAGAGTGCAAAGGGTTTCCATTCTCCATCATAAATCTGGTTAAGTATATATTGGCTTATGGTTCCTCTTTAGTATTGTTAAATGAAGTACCTGGACAAACTTTTGCTTGTAAGAGGGGTGTTAGGAAGGGGGATCCCATGTCCCCTCTGCTATATGTTTTGGGCGGTGATCTTCTTTAGAGTATTGTGAACTTTTCTCATACTGCTGGTAGGATAAAATTGCCAATTGATAGAGAAGGGAAAATTCCTATATTACAGCATGCAGATGACACTTTGATAGTATTGCCTACTGAAGTTGACCAACTTCTAGTTTTCAAAGAATTGCTTGAACAATATGCAGCTTTCACTGGCTTAAAGGTCAATTACCACAAATATTCTTTGATACCCATTAATCTCATTGTAAGTGGAGCATAGCACATGTCAGAGGTGTTTCAATGCCAACTTGGGACCATGCATTTTACATATTTGGGCTTACCCATGGGCACAACTAAACCTCAAGTAAACGACTTCTCTCCTATCATTGATAAAGTGGAGAGGAGATTATCTGCTACTGCCTCCTTTCTTTCTTATGGAGATAGTCTTGTTCTGGTTAATTCGGTGGTTTCTTCCCTTCCTACCTTTTTCATGTGGACTCTATCAATTCCCCTGGGTGTAATTGAGGTAATTGATAAGGCTAGGAGAAGATGCTTATGGAGAAAATACAAACACCAAGAAAAGGTAAATTCCCTGGCTGCATGGGACATGGTATGTAAACCAAAAGATAAGGGAGGTCTTGGTGTTATTGATCTAAAGGTGCATTATAGAGCTTTGTTACTAAAGCATTTGGATAAGTTCTATAAAGATATTGATCTGTCTTGGGTAAAGCTCATTAGGAACACATATTACTATGAATATGTTCCACATGCTGTGACTTTGAGTGGATATTTTTGGTGGCATGGTGTGTTGAGTTTGGCATATGAATGGAGGGATTTATCCAAGTGTACAGTGGGTACAGGTTTCACCATTTTATTTTGGGACGATCTGTGGACTAACACTCTTCTGTCAGTCAAATTCTCAAGGTTATACTCTTTTTCAAGGGACAAATTGGCTTCTGTAAATGATATTTGTACATTATAGAATCTGCATGAGGCATTCAACTTACCTTTGTCTATTGAGGCCTATCTGGAGTACTTGCAGCTTCAGGATCTTATCGGAAATACACACATTACTGCAGAGAGCGATAAATGGGTGTGTCAACTGAATCAGGGAGTGTATAGAGCAAAGGCATACTATCTGCACAGTTTCAAGCATATCCATGATAACACTGTTTCGAAATTAATTTGGGAAAGCAGATGTATGTCAAAGCATCGTTTCTTTTCATGGCTGATTCTTCATGACAGGATCAATACAAAAGATATGCTGATCAGGAGACAATGGAAGGTTTGTGTGCTTTGTCTAGCACATGTTAGGGAGGATCGGAGACATCTGTTTTTCCAATGTATCTTTAGCTCTCGGGTTTGAAATTATCTTCAGATTCAGTGGTTGGATTCATCAATTTCTGACTCTTTCATGAGGGCTCAGAGAGACTTTGTTGGTCCTTGCTTTACTAAGGTAGTCACTTTGGCTTGCTGGAATGTATGGAAACAAAGGAATATTTTGATTTTCAAGCATCAGAGGCCAACTTTCAGGTGTTGGAGAAGTGGTTTCATTTATGATTTGACTCTACTAAAGTTCAGGTTAAAGCAGAAGTTGAGGGATCAATTGTCATCATGGCTTGACAACTTGCCCTAATTTTTTTCTTTCTTTCTTTTGTACAGTTCCATAGTTCATAGTTTTACTTCCTTCTTCTTTCTCCCTGTATTTATGTTGGACTGGACTGGACATTGTTTAAGTTTTAAATAAAGGGATGTGGGGGGCTCCCCTGCAGCGAGAAAGGTTTAAAAAAAAATAGCAACTATATAAAGATCCACCACATAGGTAATACAAATATGACCGTAATCATGTTATGCAGCTCATACGGTTCTAATACAATCGAGATCATGAGAGAGAGATACAATAGCTACTGCCACAAATCCATAGTCCAAGGGTGGACTACTCTCCCTTCATCATGGTGAAGGTGCTGGAGTCATTATTGGAGGCGGTGGAGATCACACCGGCAGCGCCCTGTTGGAGTTTTCCCCCTCCAATCTTCTGCCTCCCGCCTCTCTGTTTCGTGTTTCTATCTTCTGTGGTGCTCCTTTCCAAGAATCATCAGGAGAACTTTTTTATACATGGTTTTAGGTCAGAACTTTTGCATGGGAGAAAGAATCCACGACATTGGAGACTCAAGGGGCAAACGAGCACATCAGCCGCGACTAGGGGGTGGGTCGCGGCTGGTTAGCTCATTCCCTCCTCGGTCTTCTTTTCACGCAGATCTTTGGCCCATTGTTTTTGGTTTTTATAAATACTAGGTCCCGTGAAGTCTCGGGTCAATTAGACATCGTTTGGGTACCTGAAAGTCAAAAACATTGAAAATTGGAGTTTTCTGTCTTGGCAGGGTTAATTCCAAAACAATATGGAAAGTGTGTATTCTTCCCAAATATCATTATGAAACATGAATATACCCCATATATGATGCAAATATGTTGGAATATCAAGTAATAAAGTGCAAAGTTCATGAATGCATTTTACATGCATCAACATCCCCAAGCTTAACCTATACTCGTCCTCGAGTATGAAGGTAAAACTAACATGGACTTTGTACTTCAATACTATTTTTGATGTCAAGATTGATTACTATGGCTACACAAAGTCAAATGATTCATTCTTTAAAGGAATAGCAATATGCAATATAGATAATGAAGTGATATCTCATATAACATGAAAGGATGATCAATAGAAATTCACAATGTGTAACATAGAAGAAAGAGCTATGGACCAAATGAATGCAAAATGCAAAAGCAAAATTAAAGTAAAAAACATCCTATAGTGGTCATAGAGTTTTCTTCTCAATTTGAATATAAAAGTGGACACTTTGGAAAGATAGATAATAAGTAGAGATTAATCATGAATAAGTTTCATATAGCTTCCAAACTCTTCCAATTATGATCATGTTTGAACTATGGTATTCATTAGCTTTGATACCCCATTGCCCCTATCATAAGCATCTTGAGTGGTTAAGGTTAATGTGATGGCAAGTATGAGTTATATGCTTGACAAAGTATAAGTTGAATGCCTCATGCCCCTTGAATACGAGTACCTACACCACATGCTACTCAACTTAGGAACCTAAGAAAGTTCTTGTCATTGTAAGCATATATGTATCATCGAGAACGCCAAACGGGGTACCTCTTGCCCCATGGTATTGGAGGTTTCCCATACCAAAATGACAAGACAAACAGACAATCAGCATCTCAGCAATTCTTTTTATTTACTATTGGCATAGCTTTTTATTGAAGATGCTTCATAGAATGCCCACTATGGGATGCTGTAAATTTCTACCATGAATGATGCATGGCTTGGCTTAGCGGCCCAGGCGTTTCTCTCACACATATACAAACTCCATGAGCTCACAAAGTTTCCAACATATTTCACAATGATAGGCATCCATAACAAAAGAACATGATATCAACTAAATATGAATAAGTGCAATGTTGAAAACGTGCCCCATGAAAGCATGGTTATGATAACTCTAGACTCATAATTTGTCAAGCACATAACTTCATAAGATAGTCACAATGGTTCAAGTTTATTATGTGCAAGAAATAAAAGCGTGCCATCAAGTTTGTGAGAGCTTTACTAACCAATTTTCTCATAGCAAACATAACCATAATCATCTTAATTTAGAAGCTGGATAAATCAATAAAACATGAGAAACATACTTAGAATAGCAAATATGCCAATAGGTAGGTATGGTGGACACTCTAGAAAACTTGGTTCAAAGGAGTTGGATAACAAGTTTTAACTTGTTGGTTTTATTTTTGGGCTAGCAAGAGGGAGAAAGTTGACTGTCTACATGCATGCTTAAGAGTCCATAGTTCTAATCAGTCCATGTCAAACAATGTAAACTAATAGCAAGCATCAAAACATGAATAAAAGATAACTCTACACTTTGCATTTGCAAATTCATACTCATTCAAAGCATATGAATCATGCAACTATGTGTAATCTTTTTAATATCAACTTCAACATCTCAATCCCAACTTTTTAATAGCATTGAACTTTACTTAAACCAAACCTCCAGTAGCTCTCCCATAATATATATCAAAGTGGTGGTCTTAATCAAATAGAAATAAAACAAAACAAACTAAAACAAATAAAAGATGCTCCAAGTTTATGAGATAGTAATGTATTGCTTGAAAAACAGAAAGTAGACGTGTGCAAACTGAGAGTGTGGTTGGTCTGGTGGGGTGCCTTGAGCATCCCCAAACTTATGGCTTTCACCATCCTTGGATTGATCTTGGTGCAGCTCCTCTAATCCCTATGAAAAACATCAACACAAAATTTTCTCCCATCTCTTTTCTGTGGGGTGACATTAGTGGGTACAAAAACACATTGGTTGCTATAAGAAATCCTTAAACAAATGTATATATGAAATGTAAAGTAGGTATATAATGTTGTATGATTTCTCATGAACTCAAATCAATCAATAAGATTCAACTTAAAAGCTCAAAGAATGCATAAAACAAAATGGGACAGAATCTATCCAAAATTTTAGTAGCAGCAAAACGTAATTAATTACCCTACTTAGACATGTCCTAAAATCACGAAATTACATGAGCATACAGAGGATCAAAAGTTGTAACTACAGTTCCAATACGATCTCAATCAGAGTTACAGAAAAATATGAAAAATCATACGGTACAGAGAGTTGTGCAGAAATCTATAGCTCCATATATGTGTTCAACTTTTTCAATCCAAAATGGGTAAAACTTGGTGCTTTATTGAAAATTACAGAACAAAAATTAAGACTAAAGTCTCTTTCTACAGCAAGAGGACACAAAGAAATAAAAACAAAAACATCCGGGTTGCCTCCTCCGAAGCGCTTTCTTTAAAGCCATATAGGTAGCCTTACTTACTTGAATTTCAAGAGGGGTGAAGCTCATGAGGGAGCTTAAATTTTGGAGTGTCCCTCTTCCTTGGAAAGTGTTCCATACACTTCTTATGTGGAAACTGAAAATTTACATTACCTTCCTTTGAATCAATAATAGCACCTTTAGTACAAAGGAAAGTGTAACAACCTAGAATCGGCCCTATGCAAGTTTTAGCGATTTCCGCCAAACCCGCATAGAAACGATTCAAAGATGCCCACCAGGCACTTTCATGTGGGTGGAAAACAAAGTAATATCATTACAAAATAGTTCACAATGGAACCCATAGAATAGATATATACAACACAACTCCATGAGTCAAGAATACAGATATACAGTACAAAGATCCAAAATCACCTTGAAAATAATACAACATCCGAGTACGAATAAGATGCAAATGGGGCTAAGAGCCCTGAAGAATAACCAATGGCGTCCATAACCCTACCCAGGCTGAGCTGGAAGGGTAACCCTGCTAACAATGACAATCTCAAACCTGCTAAACAAAAGAGGTGTCGACAAAGGGCAAAGGAAATAAAGAGAGCGGTTAATACTGAGGCCAGTACACGGTGAGTCTATAATTTGGCGGCTCTCGCCTACATAGGTATGGTGGGCTGAAGCGGGAGCGAAGCATGCACTAAACAACCTATAGAGACTCGATACAACTGTCAGTTATAAGAGAGATAAGAAAGACCTATGCGGAAACAACATGATACTACCACCAAACATACCCAACCTAGTATTTCCCCATCGAGACCAAACGAGGAAGTCCTGTCGAGGAAACTCACACGGTTGGCAGTTTTATTCATTCTTTCCATGGTGGTTATCCAACTTAGTAGTCATATCATATACAAGTCATATTATAACAGTAAACTTTAGTTATAGTTTCCTATGATCGAGAAACTGTGCTCCATGTCATCCATAACCGCGAACACGGCATTTCGAAAAGATTTAACCCTGCAAGGGTGCACCAAAGTTTCCACACGCACTTCCACCCTTTTGGCATGATCAATACCATACTTCCATCAGTATGTCGATGGGGCTTCAGGCACGATGCTTTCCCATACCCAAAGCAAGTACATGGGGGCCACCCGAGAGAGCTACCCGTACGAGGTATAGCTAATCCTCCTCGTATGGACCCTGAGGTTGCGTGGACTTGTCACGGGAGCATAGGCCATAGGCAATATATTCCCGTGATAGAGTGTCGCACCTACGAAACAGTAATAAACGCTCATCAAGCAACAAGTAATAAACATGGCATACATGGCATAAGTACTGTAGGTAATGTATAAAGCCCGAACTAGTTTGTGGACCCTAGTACAGTACTTCGAAATCATGTAATAAGCCAATAGGGGTGCCTAGACACCCCATATGTGGTTAGCACGCTCAGTCTCGGAATAGGTGTCAAGAACTCGGGGTCCTAGGTGTACACAAGTGGGCAGGTAAAAACCAAATAACATCTATTACCCACCGATGCCTCTGCATTAAATCTATTTCCAGCATTTTAATTGACAAGTGTAATTACAACCATGATCATCTCCACCATTAATTTTGTGCCAACCTCCCAACAACGATGGAACAACAATGACGCGAAGCGGCACCTGAGCAAGCAACTACGACTCGCAAGGCCATCTGTCTATCAAACAACAGGCAATAGGATGTGTCCAAGGCAATATAGAGGTTGCAAGGAATATAAATAGTGCACGGAAACTAAAGCATCGCAACATGAACAGCAGTAGATCAACAGGAGGAAGTAAAGACTATAAACGCAAAATAGGTAGAAAGGGGGAGAATGCTCGCCTGAAAGCATAGCCGAAGATTCATCCGAAGATCGGGTCGACACTCGCATCATCTCATCGGCCTAATCCGTGAAGAAGCAAAGCACTAAAAGAAACACCGGATGCACTATTTAATATTATGGCAGAAGATCGATCATGGTGCATGTATGATGTATGACATGGCAAAGGTGCAATAAAATTAGGCAATATTAAGCGGAACCGGAGTCCCAACAATTAATTAGAAGGTTCATGTTGTTTAGATACCCTGCAATTTAAATGTTGTCTTAACAAGGCAAAACATGACATCGGTTCGCTACACAAATTTAAATAGAGCCAATATAAGACTAGAATAGCCCACATATGCACTTCATATTTAATTATTAGGTGAATCAACAAAGTATCCCCCCAAACAAATGAATATGTATGCGAGCGTGAACACTATAAATGCAATAGGTATATTGATGGCAATTTTATAAAATAGGGCTCGGATCAGGGTCACACATAGGGTATCGACGATCTTGGGTTCACCGACGGTTTTTTGATGGAATCAGTCTTCGGATCCTCGGGATCAGTGCACTCGGGGCCTCGGCGATCTTGGTTCAGGGTTGGAGAACTTGGTGTCCTAGGTCTCCAAGTTCGGACTTGAGGCGGTCCATGACATCGGACGATCTTGTGAAGTTTATCGATTAGGTCCACCGAGACGGTTCGGATGCCTTGCCAACATTGCCACACTCCACCAGACACCATCTTCACCACAAGTTGCACATCACACCACCACCTCTAAAACAACAAAGGTAGCCCATTGGCAACATCAAACACCACCAGGAAGTTAAGAAGGAACATGTTGGTACGGACAGGCATGCTTGACATAGAGGCAACCTGATGGTGGCAACGAGGTACATAGGACAAAGACGGAGGTTGAGCTCGGACTATGCAAAGCAGGCTCGACCGGCCAGCAGACATGCGCAAGGGCTTGCAAAGGACATGACCTGGTGCAGGACTGGCTCGTAGGGCGGCCGGTGATGTAGAGGGCGAGGCGGTGGCGCTCTGCTCGGGTCAGCTCGACGGGCTCGTGCGCGGGGCAGATGGTGAGGCGGACCAGGGCGGAAGGCGGGCGGAGAGAGCGGCCAGTGGTGGCGACGTGTCTCCTTTACCAGCAGGGTGTGGGGCGGCGTGTCTGCAGAGACTCCGGCCACGAGCGCGGGCAGATCAGGGCATGTGAGGGCCTGGTGGCGGCGCTGAGGCGAGGCCGAACTACAAGGGCGGTCGTCCTGCAGCAGCGGCTTGGCCGGGGAAGCGTCCATGGGGAGGAGCTTGGGCGGCGGACGCTGGGAGGCAGCCTGGAGGCAGTGAAGGGAACGTGAGGGAGATGAGAGGAGGTGGTCGTGGTGGGGAACCAGGGGAACAGGGCGATCAAGGTAGGTGGGTCGGGCCCGTCGGTTTCGTGCGGGGGTGGTTGACCACGCGGGGGTGTGAGGTGTCGTGTCAGTCAGGTGGGTGGGGCGTGTAACGGGTTGGTGCGACATGATGCCTTCGGTCCGGATTACGGATGTAGTATAGCTTCTTTTTCCCTAGTAGACCTAGGTTTATCGAATCCTCGAGAAGCAAAGCATAGTGAAGTTACTTTAACGGACCTTCGGGAGTTTTAGAATTCCTTTTGTGTTTTTACCGGACCAAGAGTTTGCGTCTATTAGTTGTTGTCGATGATGGAGAGAGAGGGCCTAGGGCGTTCGGTTTCACCTGTGGCTGTGCAAAACATTTGATGGGAATAAAAGATAGAAATAAAGTATGCATGTAATTGTTAGAGCAAGATAAATTATATATGGGCAGTGCATCCATAATTGCTATTACCTCCACAACCACTTATAGAAGAAACATAACTCTAGTCTCATCCATAGAAGAAAGAGAACTAATGATATGCATAGCGATGTCACCATCGATCCCAAGTAAATCCCTCACATACAGCCGTACTACCCTTTCTATCACTGGGGTTCCCAACCTACAGATTAGTCATTACTCATACTACCTATACCTGGCTCAATCCTCGAGGTCTTGGGTACCTGACAAGTCCTTAGATTGAGGCAAGAGAGGATACAATAATCATCATGTCATACAAACTAATACATGATCTCATCTATGATAAATAACATGAACAAAAAGCTACATGGCTAGGCCGAAGCCCTTAGCCCAAGGAGAATTACTCACACATAGAGATGAGATCAAAGATCATAAACATTATAGTAGAAATCATGAGATTGATAGCAAATAGTCTTACAATGTTGCCAATTGAAGAAGAGGTCTACTCTTACAAGTGGTGGAATATGTCTATGATGGTGGAGAGATTAGATCTAAGTCTATTCCTCCGGCAGCACATCGGTGTTGTGGATGGAGATCTGGGGGTGGCTGATGGTTTCTGCGAGCTCTCGTTTCTCGTCGTCCGAGGCCTATTTATATAGGGGTCCCTTCATGAAAGTTGTTCTGTTTGACCTAGCGGCGTCGATGGCAACTATACGGCCGGAACTATACAGACGGAATTTTATTACGGTCGTATAGTTGGTCGTTAAAGCGTCTGCCTTTGACCCACGACTCCAGGTTTCTTTTGGTTGTTGTAAATCTCATATGTTTGACTTTAATGTAGTGATTCCCATCATCAAACGTCATTATCTGCGTAGAAAAAATAGAAAGAAAGGATTGCATACCCCTTTAAATATTAAGCATTAGTGGCAGGGTTTAGAGAGATATTTCATCAAAATTGTGAGTAATATCCAGTTGAAATGTTGACATAGATGGCTATAATTAAGAGCCATCAACCTCCCCAAGCTTAAACTTGATCTTCCCCGAGCAAGAAAACCAAAATCAAAAAGGAACTTAGTATTTAAACTAAAATAACAAGATGATGATCTTACTCATGATTGATAGTCTCATGTTTCCTTCACTTCATAAATCTGAAAAACTTCAGCATAGATAGAGCAATGGCAAACATATCATACGGGTTTTATGCATCCTTATAGCGCATCAAAATTATTGTTAACATGGATGATTTAAATTAGTAAACTTTATTCCATGTCATGTAATCAACACATAGGCTTGCCTTTGAACATAAAGTATAATCATGTAAATTGAGAGTGTGAGAGTTGTCATGAAAAGCATATACACTAGAGTATCTCAATTATCCCACATCAATAAATCAAGACTTTTCAAGCACTACTTTTCTATTCATCATCCTTCAAGAATTTCAATTTTTGAGTAATTGAGAGCATGCCAAAAAATTGTTTTAGTTTATCAGGTTGTGATGGACACTCGTGGCATCACTAAGGTTTTTGTTATTTTTGCATAATGATTAATCATAATAGCCAGAGGAGTGATTCCATCATGAACACAGCTACCCGGGAGTGCCAAGAATCTTACCCACTATAGCATTGCTGCTACATGTGTTTAATCAACTCATAGCCGAAATCTAGGAGTTTCCTCCATGAAGATCGTTCATAGGCCAGCGAAGTTGTTGGCATCCCATGAAGTTTGACACGCATAAAGCAATATCATTCTTATGATTAACAAGTCAAACTTTGGCATGCTCACAAAAACCGCTAAACATTAATTCAATCGAACAAATCCTTTTAAAGAGAGCTATTAAGTCAATCAACATTTTTAGTGGTGTTGAGTGTCTCTAGAAATAAGCCTTCAAAACTAACCACTACAACACCCAAGCCTTCAATTGTGAGACTTTTTCTTATTACAATTGTTTAGCAATTTTTAGACAAGACTTGGTTATATACGAGAGCTAGAACAAAACGTACCCAACTAAAAACCCATGCAAATGAAAATCTTACTACAATACAAAGACTCACTCCACCAATATAATATCTCAACATTTACTACTTACTAGCATAGGTTTTTCAAACTTCAAAAGTGGGGAGTCATGAGACATACCTCTCATGTTTGGTTCTACTTCCCTCTTCCTTTTTTATTTGTTTCTTGGAAACTCGAAGTCGATCACTCTCCTGCAAATACATGAGAACCTCGAGGCAGAAAGAAAAATAAAGAGGGAAAATAAAGAAAAATGGAGAAATCTTTTTGTTGTTTTTAAGAGAGGGAATTTAAAGAATAGAAAATTGGCGGCAAAGCTCGGCTAGAAAATCTCGAAAGAAAATAGAAATAACTAAAAATAAAGTTTTGGGGAAACCAACACGAGTGCTTATAAACTCAAATTAAAAACATAACCTCGAAATAAATAAAAGCAAATGAACGCCAAATAAAGATACATGAGGAAACTTCCCCAAGCTTAGGGTTTTGCAAGCCCTTCAAATCATTGTGGTGGCGAGAAAAAGTCGTTACTCCAGTTTGAAAATTGAGTTGATAAATTACTAGTTGTTCTTCGGAGGTTCAAAGAGAGGCTATGCATCCTCTCCACAGTCCCTCCAAGTTCTTGGAAGTCTTGGTATGTAGCAAACCAGGTTGATGGCTGCTCCTCTTGATGAGGAACTTCTTGCTCCTCTTCTTGGTCCTCATCCTCATACGAAATCTCCTCCTTGGGTTGGAGTTGCTCAACCTGCAAGTCATATAGAAAACGTCCTTCCTCGATACAGAAAAGACCATTAGGCATAGGAGCGGGGTAGATACGCCCAGCTCTAGCAATATGCAGGTAATAAACACCACCTCTCATAGTAAGCATCCCACAAGCTTTTAAAGTAGAGAAACCAACACGTCTCTCACCTAGCACAGGTTGCAACTCACCTAGGTCAATGCCTAGGGCAGTGGCAAGCAGGGTGATGACGCCTCCGCCTATGATTGATCCTTGGCTTTGGGAGGATTGGTGCTCCAGGTAGTGCACAAGGATTGCGCTCAAGTTGAGTGACAAGTCGCAGTTGATGTAAGCAGCCTTTGCAAGGACTAAGATGTCCTCCTCATTGAGTCTTGTGAACTCATTTCTTTCCTGCAAGGTGTTAGCAATAACATAGAACAAATAGTGAATTGTAGGATGTTGAATATTCTTCCCCTTGCTTACTCTAGTAGTGAAATTCATTACATTATAATATTGTTCAGGGGAAAGATTTAAGCCAGTAAAGGATGTGCGTAAGGCATTAACATCATTGTTTGGGAAATTAAAACATGTGCACCATTCATCTAGTGTTAGAGTGTAGTCGTTGTTCATAAGTCGGAAAGAAATTGTGTCCTCTCCTTGCCATCTTTTAACAGTGCTTTACAACGAACTTAGGAATTCAATGGTTAACCGGCAATAAGTAGGCACATCATTGTACACAAAGTTTTATAGGCTAACTCTATTGCAAAGTAAATTGAAGTCACCAGAAATACCGAGTTGGTTCAGTATAATGGGGCAAGCCCACTTGCTGGCCTTCACTTCGCGGTTCTTGATCATGTCAAAGCAATCACGTTGGAGCTTGTTCCTGAACCGTATCCCCATGTGTTCCTGAGAGATAACCCGAGAAGTGCTAGCGGCGGCATGAGCACAAGTTTGGCTCCTTGTGTTCATCATCTAAAACAATAAAGGAAGACAAAATAAAACTTTTTGATCCAACAATAATAAGTATAACATATTCCTCATCACAGCACACTAAAGAATCCTCTCAAAATAATAATATAGGCAAGAGAATCATGGCAATTAGTTCATAGTTGGTCTCACCCTAGATTGATAATTACAATAGATCGAAAATGAATTTGCAAAAAGTAATTGGAGGATTGGAGGAGAAACATACCGTAGATCACTTGTGTGCGAGGAAATCAAATGAAATTAAGTAGAGGTGAAGATCTCTTAAGGTTTTGAGAGAGTTTGGAGGTAGAAGAGAGAAAAAGGATTAAAGCTTTGGAGTTGGAGGTACCTTCCTGAGCGATTTTGTGGTCGGACGCAACTATACGGCCGGAACAATGTGTTCCTGACGTATAGTTGGCCTTCTGTCAATTTTTAGGGTTTCCTCCTGGCGGCGCAGCTATATGGCTGGAACAATATGTTCCTGCCATATAGTTGGTCGTCAAACCGTCTATACCTAGGAAAGAATTTTTACAAAGGCATCGATATCTATACGACTGGAGCTATATGGCCGGAATTTTTATTCCTACCGTATAGTTGGTCGTTAAACCGTCAGTACATGGAAAAAGAATCCGTACGAAAGCACCGATATCTATACGACCGGAGCTATATGGTCGGAATTTTTATTCCCGTTGTATAGTTGGTCGTTAAACAGTCAGTACATATGAAAGAAAAATTGTCGATGGCTCAAATATCTATACGACTGGAGCTATACGGCTGGAATTTTTTATTCCCGCCGTATAGTTGGTCGTTAAACTCTCTATGTTTATCAAAAAAAAATCGTTTCTTCGAGAATTACTTCTTATACTAAAACTGAGTGAAATACCTTGGTTTTGACAGAAAGTTAACAGTTAAAATTATCGACCAACAACAGCATGTATATAACAGAATTTTAAGTACTACCGAACTTCTTCTCCTCAAATGGAGTTTTCTAGCACTCTTTATTAAACATAAACTAAGACTAAAACTTAAAACTTAACTCAAACCTTTATTTAACATGGGTTGCCTCCCATGGAGCGCTCTTTTATGGTCAATAGCTTGACCTTGACGTTACTCACTTGGGCCAGATGAGTGGAACACCCACTCTAAAGTAGTTGGTCTTCAAAGTGATGGCCTCCTTCTCGTCATGTTTGGCTTTCTTTTTCCTGGGGAAATGGATAATAAAAGGATCCTGTTAAGGAAATTGCAGCTTCATGTTCCCTTCATGGAGCTTAATTAAAGCCTTTATTGTTCTTAAGAAAGGATGGCCTAGTATGAGAGGAGCAATAGTATCTTCAGGCATGTCAACAATAACGAAGTCAATTAGAGCAGGACAGCCTTTAATGTAAACTAAAGTGTTCTCCTTAATTCCTATAGCTTGTTTATAAGTAGAGTCTGCAAGATGTAGCTTCAGTTTAGTGATTTCAAAAGAGCCAAGGCTTAGCTTGTTAAAAAGACTCTTTGGGATTGTTGAGACGCTTGCACCTAGATCACAAAGTGTAACTATCTCATTGGTCCCAATCTTAATTCTAATCATGGACTCAAATATATCATCTAGTTTAACAGGTAATTTTTCAGAGATTTTCTTGTATTCCTCTTCAAGATCGCGTACCTTAATCGCTACTTGATCAATAAAGTGTTGATACATGGCTTCATCGTTATCTTCACTTACCGAAATTTTGACGTTGATCCTCTTTACGAGGTCTTCGATGGTGTAGCTTGGTGAAGGGGCATTACTATAATCAAGCTCTTCAGGCTCCTCCCTTTGGATCCTCATCATTTTGAGTTCTTCAACAGGGTTGGGCTCAGCTTTACCTGCAAATTTAGCTAGAATGAGAGATTGACTCTCAATTATCTTACCTAGTTATGCCTCAACAATCTTCATCCTTTCTTAGAGGGTCTGCAAATCATTCCTCAAACTTACATCTTGGTTAGATAATTTACCAAGCATAGCATCATGGTTCTCCGTTATTTTAACAAGAATATTGTTTTGTTCATTTTGTGAGTCTATAAAAGACTTAAGTGTTTCTTGGAGACTACCATTACAAGTTCCCATATTATTATTAGAATTACCTGCAGGATTAGAGTAATGTTTCTAAAAGTTAGGATTGTAATTTTTTTCCAAGCAGGGTTATAATCATTATGAGCTATGAAGTCTATTTCTTCAATATTAGTTTCAGGAATAGCTCTTACTTGGGTTTCCTTACCTTTCACGGCTAATATGAGCTCATACAACTTAGCATTGAGTTCTTCATTTTCTTGTGGTGAGACAGAGTTCACCTTCTTCGTGTTTGATCTATCTACATGCCATTGGGCATGGTTGTCTTGCAAATTGTCTAGTAGCTGCTTTGCTTCGGTAATATGTTTACCCATAAATGTTCCTCCAGCTGCAATATCAAGCATATACTTAGACACAAGATTGAGAGCATTATAAAATAAATGGAATATTAACCAATCTTCCATCCCATGGCTGGGATAGTTTCTTAAGCATTCTTTCATCGTCTCCCATACAAGCGCTAGTGGCTCATGCTCTTCCTATCTAAAACCAGTAATATTAGATCTTAGTTGCATAGTCTTTGTAGGTGGGAAAAATTTAGTCATAAATAAAGAAGTACATCCCACCCATGATGCAATAGTATTTTAGGAAAAGCTAGAAACCATTATTTTGCTCTTCATCTAAGAGAGAAAGGAAATAAACGCAATTTGAACGCATCGGGGTCAACATCTTTTATGCACATCATATCACATATTTCAGTGAAACTACTCAAGTGCATACCTGCGTCCTCAACAGCAGAGCCTCCAAATTGATTCTGTTGAACCAAACTTAAGTAATGGGGCTTAATTTCATAGTCATCGGCGGCAATTGCTGGCTGAGTAATAGGAGTACGCAAATAATCATTATCGGGAGTGGAAAATTCCCCAAGCTTCTTTTCAGCCATATTTCCTATGTTTTGGTGTTTTCTTAAACAGAACTTATGATAACAATAAAAACAAGAATTTAAAGACTAACTAATTTTTTTGGTTTTTCAAATAAAGACTGAAAGCAAAATAACAAAATTAAAAACAAGAATTAAAACTAGCAAGATTCCTACTAACCTCACCAGGGTAGATATTTCTTCCCCGGCAACGGTGCTAGAAAAAGGATTGATACCTTCGATCCAGATTACAGATGTAGTATAGCTTCTTTTTCCCTAGTAGACCTAGGTTTATCAAATCCTCGAGAAGCAAAACATAGTGAAGTTACTTTAATGGACCTTCAAGAGTTTTAGAATTCTTTTTGTGTTTTTACCGAACCAAGATTTTGCATCTTTTTGTTGTTGTCGATGATGGAGAGAGAGGGCCTAGGGCGTTTGGTTTCACCTGTAGTTGTGCAAAACATCTGATGGGAATAAAAGATAGAAATAAAGTATCCATGTAATTGTTAGAGCAAGATAAATTATATGTGGGCGGTGCATACATAATTGCTATTGCCTCCGCAACCGCTTATAGCAATAACCTACTAGTATCATCCATAGAAGAAAGAGAACTAATGATATGCATAGTGATGTCATCGTCGATCCCAAGTAAATCCCTCACATACAGCCGCACTACCCTTGCTGTCAATGGGGTTCCCAACCTGTAGATTAGTCATTACTCATACTCCCTATACCTGGTTCAATCCTAGGGGTGGGTACCTGACAAGTCCTTAGATTGAGGCAAGAGAGGATACAATAATCACCATGTCATACAAACAAATACATAATCCCATCTATGATAAATAACATGCACAAAAAGCTACATGGCTAGGCTGAAGCCCTTAGCCCAAGGAGAATTACTCACACATAGAGATTGTAACATCTCAAAAATATTAAACAAGCTTATCAAGTTCTAATCATCCAAGATTAGGGTTAACAAAAACTTTTATTCCTAAACCCATATGAGTACATGTGTGATCAGGATGGGAACGGGCCGACCCGGACCTGGCCTTGGACCTGGTCCTGCTGGCTTCGAGGCCAATTTGAGAGGCCATGGGTCGACCCATTTAAAAATAGTCAGTGGCCTTGAGTGCCCAATGGGTATCTCGGGTCGATCCAAAATAAGCATTTATATACTTGTAAGGCTATGTTACCACCTACAATATTTTTTTTAAATATGTAGTAATTACAACAAAATTAGCCATCGGTTGGCATAGTATACGAATTACTCATAAGCTAACTAGCTTTGTATACACGTACAAGATTCTGTCAGATTCATAGATCTTTGTGGAAAAACTGATCATATATGTATACTGTGCTGCAGTAGCTAGCTATGAGTTAATTGGAGCGATCGGAATACTGCTGACCAAAGTTAGCTAATCACTTTTTGTTAGTGACGATCGATCAGTTGGGTCGACCCGGCTGACCTGATGGGTCGCTTGGGGCTGGCTTCAGTGACCCAATTCTCAGATGAGGCCAACCCGGCTGGCCCAAAGACCTTGTTTTTATGGGTCGGGCCAAAGACCCGACGGGTTGACCCGACCCGTTCCCACCCTAAATGTGTGATTTATATTAATGCATGAATGCTTGTCTTTGCCATGTTTGATTGCTACAAATGATAAAGATTGGTTTAAAGATGAATTCCACATCATCTAGGTCAATTCCAAACAAAAGCAAATAAAAAGAAAATCAAATTTGAGGCATATGATCATATGGTCACTTTTTCCAAAATTAACCACTAGCCCACTTTGGGCATCTCTAGTAAAAGATTTCCAACAGAAATAATTCTAGTTCTTTTCACCCCTTGCTAGACAAAGTAAAAATGAACCCAAGCAAACTTTACAAATCTACAGAAACCAAGTTTAAATCTATTTGAGAGGCAATTCAAAATTGAATCAAGTATAGATGCATAGATCATCATTTTGCAAAAACCCACTCAAACCTCCACCATTTGACAATCCCTAGCAACTAGAGACTACCAAGCATGTGACCAGCTCACTCACCAAAAATCATGGAACCAAGGTTAAGTTCATGCGGCCATTTAGTCGAACACTTAGCAGACAGAGTATAAATTCAACAACTATCTACTGTTTGACATCAAACTTGTGCTCATGCTTGTACTACAATCAACCCAATAAATCACCCACGACCATCCCTAGTACCTGGCCATGCAATGGAGCAACCTCACTCGCCGCAATGACCAGTGCCATGACCGTACCGAGCATGCCATGCTGGTCAACCATGGACCAGTCGCCACACACCGCGTCGCACTCTCCCATGATGCCTACCTGATAGCCATGACCTCACTGCCCCTCTCTGTCCACCCCTTGACCAATGGCGAGGAGTGGAAAATCCAGAACAGCCGTGCCCATTTATGTCTCTGCCATGCCAAGAGCACGACGGAGCACCGGAGCCGCCTCGCGCGGCCATGCTGTGCCCCGCTCTCTCCACGCGTACCCGCACCCGCCACGTCACCAGCCACCTCCCAGACACGATGATTCGCCGCCACACGCCCCGTGACCACCGTACTCAATGACGAACACCTCCGTACCTGAACAGAGCGTCGACGTCGCCCGACCGACTGAGACCGCCCCTTGCCATGCCACTATGCGCGTGACAATCGCTGTAGTCCACCGCATCGACCCACACCATCCGCCATGCCTAGCTCGACCTGTAGTAGCGTCACCGATGGGCCCGACCATGCCGCCCTGCCTCCAACGCCGATGTATAAATAGGAGCCACCCCAGACCTCAAACGGCACACCATTTCACTCTCCAATCTCTCAGAAACCTCACCAACCCTTCCCTGGAGCAAGGCGAGCACCACATCACCAGAATTTGGCCGGAGCCCGCCGCTGCAGTGAAGGAGGGGCACCGTTGATTGGAGCCACCCTAGGAGCTGCCGTGACCACCAATCGACTCGTTGTCGTCTACCAGCCCATTCACCCCCATCGCTGGATCTAGCTAGGGCCTTGGTAAGCCTCCCATGACCCCCACCGTGCCGCTAGGTTTAGAACCTCGCCGGAGCTCTACGACATAGACGATGAACCTCAGCCGTAGATCTTGTTCTAATCGTATCGCTGAGATTTGCTGATACCGCTTCGGTTAGATAGAGCCACTGACGCGTGGGACCTACCTGTCAGCAGCCCGCTGCATGCATATTGTGTAGTTGGGCCGGCCCAATTCTTCTCCCACGTCGAGCCCAACGATTCAAATAGAATTTTGCCATTTAGTTAAAAACCCTATTCAGTAGATGTATTCAAAATTGAATTCAAAGAGTTGTACTGAACCAAATTGCATGATTCCAATTTTGTTAGAAAGGTATTAAAAATATCTAATTACTCCCGTTGGATTCAACCCATTTGAAATTATAGATCACCTATACTAAAAATAACAAGACAGAGAGTTTTACCACTTCAAACATTTTTATAAAATCAACCATAAATGCTTTTGAGTTGATTCCAACTCTGAAAAATTACATTTGTCATGCTCTACATGAATATGTAAAAATATTTGGTTTTACAGATATTGAACATGGATTAGTATTAAAAGAATGCTATATAGACATTTCTAGTCACTTTAATATTATGAAATAGTAATATTAAATATTGTAATACATGACCACCACTTTAAATCACATTCCCAAGTATTAGAATATGTGGTGGTGACATGTGTCAATATGATCCCATATTTTAATTAGAGAATATTAAATCTTAAGTATTTTTCATTGAGTAGAAATTACTTTTCCCAAAATAAGATAAATAAGAATGTGCCATTATTTTATGTGATGAGTAGGATGATGCTAGATCATCTAGTGTGAGCCCTTGTGTGCTAAATAGAAATAGTGAAGTGTTGTTTAGTGATTGTGTACCTCGTATATATTTATAGACGCTAGTACCGACCCGGGCTACGACGAGGAGGAGTACTTCGAGGAAGAAGCAGAGAACTTCAACGACTGCACCCAACAAGGCAAGCTATCAGTGCAAGCTAGCTAGTGCAAGATGCACTAGGAATGCGTGGGTATGCAACTTTGATTATACCCATCCCAAGTTTTACTTGCCAACTTTACTTTTCCCTTTTACTAAAATTTCTTACTTAGTTAACGAATTGTGATTAGTGGAAAATAGGATGGATCCCATCAAGATCCTAAAACTAGTCTTGGATACTTATACTTGATTAGCACCCCTCAGTAGTGATACCCCCAATACTAGTGGCTAGTGCTAAGCTAAAACTTGATCACTTTAGGTGGGAATACTTGGAGAAAAGGGATTATGAAAACCTTGGAATGATGATTCATTCTATTGAAATGTTTTGACATATGTTATGAAACACAATGGTTTGATGATGAAACTGAAGGAGGCATGAGCCTTGACTTTGATAAAAACTGATGGTTAGGTTCAAATGTGATACCATTCCAATTTTACCGTGCACCCACATTACCTGAGTTGGATAGGGCTTAACTAGAAGTTTATATGTCTTAGTACGGGTTCCCTTGCGGAAGAGGTTGAGCTGAGGCTACCTCGTGAATATGAATGTCCACCTATGCAGTGCCCAGATGGCAGATGGCCATGGCTGGGAGGCCAAACTCATAAGGGAGGTGCCTATACTAGGGTGTGTAATTGAAAGGTTAGGATTGATTATCCGCATACCAAGTATGATGATTCAGGGTTATCCCTGACGAATGTATCGAATCTTGTGGTGAAAGTGTACCACCTCTATAGAGTGTTAAACTATTCGAATAGCCGCGTCCGTGGTTATGGATAGTTGGAGTGGCCATACTGTTTCGTTGTTAGATGCTTTCAAAATGACTTCAACAATGACTTTGACTTGACCACAACAAGGTTGTGAACATGACAGCTAGATTCCAACTTAAGTAATCTAGAGACCTAAATTAGGTCTTTAATCTTCAAGGCATTCTGGAATAAACCTGGCTTTTTGCAAACAAAACCTAGAGCTTCAGATTCCTACTAGCTTTACCTTACTTATATTAGTGATAGTTTGCGAGTACTTAAAGAGTACTCATGGATTTGTCCCTGGCTATTCCCATGGCCAGACTATGAGGAGGATTACCCGGAAGATGGACAGCAGGAGGTCTATGATAACTAGGATCATCTCCCATCGTCAGCCTTGCCTATGACTATGAAGATGGAGTCTACTATGTTATATTTCCGCTGCTCTGATTTGTATTAAGACTGGATCATGAGATCCTTTATTTGTAAGACTATTATGGTTTGTAATGGATGATGTAATATGGTACCAATTCTGTTATGTCTCGCAAAAATGGTAATCCTGGGATTGCGATGTACGGCATAACAGGCATCTGGACTTAAAAATCTGAGTGTTGACAGAGATGAGATCAAAGATCATAAACATTGTAGTAGAAATCATGAGATTGGTAGCAAATAGTCTTACAATGTCGCCAATCGAAGAAGAGATCTACTATTACAAGTGGTGGAATATGGCTATGGTGATGGAGAGATTAGATCTAAGTCTATTCCTCTGGCGGCTCGTCGGTGTTGTAGATGGAGATCTGGGGAGTGGCTGATGGTTTCTGCGAGCTCTCGTTTCTCGTCGCCTGAGGCCTCTTTATATAGGGGTCCCTTCACGAAAGTTGTTATGTTTGACCTAGTGGCACCGATGGCAACTATACGGCCAGAATTTAATTCCGGTCGTATAGTTGGTCGTTAAAGTGTCTGCCTTCGACCCACAACTCCAGGTTTCTTCTGGTTGTTGGAAATCTCATATCTTTGACTTTAAGGTAGTGATTTCCATCATGAAACATCATTATTTGTGCAGGAAAAAATAGAAAGAAAGGATTGCATACCCCTTTGAATATTAAGCATCAGTGGCAGGGTTTAGAGAGATATTTCATCAAAATTTTGAATAATATCTAGTTTAAATGTGGACGTAGATGGCTATATTTCAGATCCATCACGACGCGGCTCGTGGCGGCTAGGGAGTGGGTGTGGGGATTTAGGGTTTGGGTTTAGGTGGGGCTAGGGTTTGTTTGCTCGGGTTGTAGGTGGACATCGGTTGGGCCATTGGGCCTGGTCGATTGCCTGCCTCCCCTAGTTTTAAAGAAAACATTTTTATTTAATATTCTTTTGTTTTACTTTATAAAACATCTTACAAATAGGTTTTTAGGCAAATAAAATATCCGGCAAAGACCAGGGTTTTAATTTGAAATAAAGACAGGGGATATTTAGAAAACAAAGATGGGCTTTTAGAAAATATTTTTAGACAAACATATGCATGCGGACATGAAGATGTTCAAATGCAATGTGGGATGACATGAGCATGCAATCATGATGATGCACACAACAAAACATAGTGATTTTCTAGTAGTGGTTTTACCTAGGGTGCTACAGAAAGGTCTTCCCAAAATAATTGGACTAGAGGTTTTACTCCCCATGTCCATGATAATAAAATCAATAGGAACAAAAGTCATGTGAAGCTCTACCATTACATTACTAACTTTGTCTACATCATGTTTAATGGTATCATCAGCAAGTAGTAAGTCCATGGAGCATTTTTCTATATTTTGCAACTCTAGCAATTCATATAGATCCTTGGATAAAACGGAAACACTAGAACGTAGATCAAGTTAGCATGGTGTGTTTCTTTTCCAATAGTAATTAATACCTTGGGGATTCATACATCCCCAATCTTAGGTGGTATCATAGCATCTTGATTGTACCTAGCAATCTTTTCTTTAAGCACATGGTTAGCTATATAAGAACCAAAATCTGCTTGGTGAGAATTTATGGAAGGATCACTGGCAAAATTTTGTAGCACATTAATGAGTTCATGTAAGCTACATTTGTCTAAATCAAGTAGTGGATCCTTAAACTTACTAAGCATCTTTACTTCTTCCACCTTTTTCTTTCTATTATATAAATTGTAAATCTCATGGCGGTCATCAAAAACATCTTCGGGTACTTTAGCCTTTTCTAAAGTTTCTTTAACTTTTACTTCCAAAAGTAAACCATCAAGTAAAACATGAGTGTTTGCAGCAGTAATATTCATGAAAGCACCTTCACATTCATCATCCAAAAATGTCCTAGAAGTGTCAGGTAATCCTCTATAAAAAAACATGCACGAGCATCCAATCTCTAAGGCCATGTTCCACTCCAAAAGCTATTCCTCTAAACCTTTCCCAAGCTTTTACTAATGGTTCTTCTTCCTCTTGTTTAAAGGTAATAACTATTTGTCTAAGGTTGCATATTGTTTCAGTCGAACTAAACCTTTCAATAAATGATGCTTTTAAATTAAACCAAGAGCTAAAGTTTCCAGTAGGCCATTTCAAAATCCAATCTAATGCCTTTCCAGCAAGTGAGTAGGGAAAAATCTTAACTTTAATTATGTTGTTGTTTGCATGGCTCAAATTCAAAATTTACACCTTTCATCAAATTTCCTAAGATGTTGTATAGGATCTTCCTTTGGTTTCCCATAGAAGCGGTTTTCATAAATTATTTTAGTGATGTTGGGATCTACTTCAAATTGCTCTATCGAGATATTCATATCTTGAGGAACATTCCTAACACTAAATGGCCAAAAAGTTATTTTTTCGATTACTAATTTTTATGTGTTTTATGTTTTTAAATGAAAACTGAAAGTAAAATGATACTAAAACTAATACTACCAAACTAACAACTAAAAACTAACAAATAAAATGCAAAACTAAAAACTAAAAGACAAACTGAAATACAAAAGTAAAGACAAAAACTGAAAAATAAAAACTAAATGCAAAACCGAATGGTAAAAAGTAACTAGGGATGTAAAAACTAAAATGTAAAGATGAAAGTAAAGACAATAACAAAACAAAATAAAACTACTTTGAAGATATAAAAGAAAAAGATGATACTCACGTAGGCGCAACCTTCCCAAGCTTACGTGTTTACACAAGTTGGTGATGAAGTTGAACTTTCTTGTGAGCTATCCTTTTACTAGCTCCCCGGCAAGGGCGCTAGAAAACTTCCTTGATGCAAGCGCTAGAAAACATCCTAACAATTGTCATGGGAACTTCACGCTGCACCTTAACGGTTGAGACTCTAAGTGGAGAGTGATGTAGTAAATGGAAGTCTTCCCCACGTGGGAAACTCGAGGGTTTAAATATCAAACTCTCGGGGAGTTGTGTGTAAGAGAATGATACTCTTTGTTATTCGTCAAGCAACCTACAAAATAGTTATAGATTGTTTTGTGCCCTCAACCTAACCAAGTGGTTGTCAAGCACAAGGTGTATGTATGCAAAACTGAAATAAAATGCAATAAAAAGTAAAATGCAATGCAATAGTAAAGGTAGATATGCAATGGTGGCAAATGAAATAGAATATAATGTTTTGGGGTTTTGGTTGGTGTTTGCAAGTATGAGAATTGTTTTTGTATTTTCGGATTTAGTTAGTACTGAAAATAAAAACTGATGTAGATGTCTTGGATAGTGTTTTCTTATGGTTTAAAATGGACCGGTGTTCATGGTTTCCCTTATGCACTCTCTGTTTGAGTTGTGGTGGACACATGACACTCTAGTTGATATAATATTGGTGCAACATGTTAAAGTATGGATAGCAATTCATATGGGAATCACGTCATAACATAGATATGTTATTTCAAGGCAACTCGATAAATTGTCACGTTGTTGCAACAGCCCTCGACATGTAGGACACACTCGACAATCATGGTTGCCACATCGGGTACACTTGCAAAACTCCAAACCACGAGACGATGCAAGAAATGACATCACATAACACAGAGCCAATAGATTAAGGGAAGATCGTAGCAGCCGAAGATACTACGATGGCGAAAGCATGAGTACGAACTATGCGGGGCCAGTTGCTTTACCCAGCGGGTTTGCAAGACCATAGTACCCAAGGACTTCAAACTTCCTTACAATCTCCAAAAGTACGATGGTCTCTAGGAACCTGAGGCTTGGCTAGCAGATTACCTAGCAACCGTTAAACTTCAGGGTGGCTCCAAGGCTACCGCAATGCAAAGCTTGTAGTTACACTTAAGCGGTGCTGCCCGCTCATGGCTCAGGCAGCTATCCAAAGAATCTATCAACAGCTGGAACGACCTCGAAGATAAGTTCATCTGAAACTTCACATCCATATTCAAGTGACCCGCATCCCTAAAACAGTTATGGGCGTGCAAACAGAAATCTGGAGAACCGATACGAGCATTTATCCAGCGGTGGAACATCATCAAGAATTCAGCCGTAGCTATATCTGATGAAAGGGCAATCAACGCGTTCAATGAAGTCCTCTTCCGAAGAGAATTCATTCAGGAGCTAGGGTGAGTCAAGCCTAGAACAATCTCGCAATTAGTGGACATAGAAAATCATTGGGCAGATGGCGAAGATGCAGTAAACAACAAGCGAGGAGCTCACCTAAAGAAGATCGGGACAGGCACAATAATGATAGCAGAAGACGCAAAAATGACGGATATGGTGGGACGAGATATGTTGTGGATGGCTTTTCAAGAGAGGACAACCAAAGAAATGACGATCGTAGCAGCAGATATGGCAGCAACAGAGATGATGCTGGTGGAAGCCAATATGCACAACGGTACCAGCCAAGGGCTCAGGATCCCCCAATGTCTCCACTAAAGATGTTGGAGGGACCCTATAATATGCATTTTTACATCGACTCTGCAGGAAGGAGGCAATCAAACCATCTCATGAAGGACTACCACACTTTCCTAAAAATGCAGGAGGTATGCAATGCAAAGGCAGCCGAAGCAACAAACCAAGGATAGGGCACCGCACCTAAAACCTAGCTCTCGGTGCACTGTCGCCACCTCCAGTACAGCAACCAACAGGGCAACCACAACCCGCAATAAACAGAAATCAGGAGGACGAATATTGAAAATCCAGGGGTGCAATGTCAATGATCTAGAAAGGGCGCCCGTTCAACAGGATCTAGAAGCTGATCACATGACAAGTTAACATGGCGGAAATAGCGCCACCACCCACACCCGAATATCTTCACTGGTCAGAGCAAGAAATCATATTCAGCAGGGCTGATCATCCACTTCGAGTCCCACGACCGGGTCATTCGGCTCTAATTGTGGAAGCCCAAATTGGCGGGTTCGACATGAGCAAAGTTTTCTTGGACACGGGAAGCAACATCAATCTAATCTATGCCAAAACCCTGCGAGCAAAGAATTGCTCCTTAACAAACCTAGCGCCAACGGACATGACCTTCCATGGCATAGTCCTAGGCAAAGTCTATCTTGACGTAGTCTTCGGATCAAGGAACAATTTCAGGCGTGAAAAGCTCGAGTTTGAAGTCATGGACTGGCCATCACAATACCACGCGGTCGTGGGATGCCCAGCTTCCGCAAGATTTATGATAGTACCTCACTATGCATATTTGGTATTAAAAATACTAGCACCCAACAGTATCATAACCGTGAAAGGTAGCGTCACTCACTCCGATAACTGCGATCGGGAATTCAACAAAATATTCGAATCTTTTAGGATGGAAACAGAGTTCGCCTAGCTAAAAATAGCAGCTATAGAGCCACTACCCGAAGGACATGTCTCAACCGACCAAACTCCAGACGGTACAAGAGAAAATCAAGTCTACCATACATACCCAAAAATACTACCTATCTGCCCTCCAATATTGGTACCGCATAGGAAAACGCGCTTGTCGGGTTCCCCTGTGAGAAGAGATCTTCACATCAGAACCAACCAACATGCAGAGAATCCCCAAGGAGCCTGATGAGCACTCATATCTAGACGCCAACCCAAATATGCAATCCAACCACATGACCAAAGCCCAGGGCCATTGGACAAAAGATCCATTGCCTCACCAATTCATGGTACATCACAGAAATAACAAAGGGAACATGGGCGACTGTTGGGTTCGTAGCATGGAAAACAAAAAATTTCTACTGCAAGAACGAACAAAACCCAGATCTAATCTAGATAAAAGCCAAGATCTAATCTACTAGACATGAGCAACAAGATAGATCTGTACTAACCCTCGTAGAACCGAAAGCGTTACGAGATTAGATCTCGGGGTTGATGTAGTCGATCACTTGCCGATCTCAAGATCGTGTGGATGATCCTTCCGGCGCCGCGTTCCGGCAGCGCTACCGCAGACGGTCACACGTGCGAAGTCGAAGTAGACCTTCCTCTCCCCGTTCCAGCGAGCAGCGGAGGTAGTAAATCTTCTCTACGGAATCCCAGCAGCACGACGGCGTGGTGGTGGTGGTGGAGATGAGAATTCTGCAGGGCTTCGCCTATGCCTGTGCAGAAGAAAGGTGGAGGAGAGAGGCGGCAGAGATTGGGAGTTATGGTAGAGGGCCAAGAGGGCGCGCCCCCTCCCTTCTATTTAAGGGAGGAGGCGCTAGGAGGGGAGTCCTAGTAGGACTCCCTCCTTGGGCAAGGTGGGAAGGGGAGGAATCCTCCTCCCCCACGAATCCGTGTCTAGCCCCACTTGGACTCCCTTGATCCTTTCTTGGTTTTCAAGTAAACTCCAAGAAATCCTCTAGAACCTTCCAGAACATTCCGAAACCTTCTAGAATCTCCATACAAACACTCCGGACATTTCCTAACTAAGAAAATGATTCCCAATATATGAATCTTATTCTCCGGACCATTCTGGATCTCCTCGTGATGTCCCGGATCCATTCCGAGACTCCGAACAACATTCGGTCTCCAACGCAAATTCCATATCTACTTAAAACAACTTTGAACCTTAAGTGTGTCACCCTACGGTTCGTGAACATGTAGACATGATGGAGACACATCTCCGATTAATAACCATTAGCGGGATCTGGAGATCCATAACGGCTCCCACATACTCAACGATGACTTTGTGATCGATAGAACCATTAACATACGAAACCAATTCCCTTTGTCACACGATATTCTACTTATCCGAGGTTTGATCGTCGGTATCTCCATACCAAGTTCTAACTCACATCGATAAGTACTCTTTACTCGTTCCATGTTATGTCATCCCTTGTGACCCAGTCACATGCTTGCAAGCTATCTAGATGACATTCCACCGAGAGGGCCCAGAGTATATCTATCCGTCATATGGATGGACAAATCCCAATCTTGGTCCTATGCGCTTCAACACATACTTTCAGAATACCCAATGTCACCTTTATAACCACCCGCCATAAAGCGTTTGATGTCATCAAAGTACCCATCCGGTGATGGTGATTAACATAACCTCATGGTCGAAGGATTAGGTTACTATGTATTTGAAAGCTTACAGCAATACGAACTTAATGACTTGATCTTATGCTACGCTTACTATGGGTGTGTGTCCATCACATCATTCTCCTAATGATATGATCTTGTTATTAACGACATCCAATGTCCATGATCAGGAAACCATGATCATCCATTAATCAACAAGCTAGTTTAACAAGAGGCTTACTAGGGACTCTTTTATGTTTACAAAACACACAAGTATTAATGTTTCCGGTTAATACAATTATAACATGGGATGTAAACATTTATCATAAACATAAAGATATAATAATAACCACTTTATTATTACCTCTTGGGCATATCTCCAACAGTCTCCCACTTGCACTAGAGTCAATAATCTAGTTAAAAAAACTTGTGCATTCAACACCTATGGATTTCTGGTGTTGTATAGACACTATTGCTAGTGGTAAACATAATCTTCAGATCTGACACTTCCAGGTCCGTGTGTATTTGCATGTCCTTGCGTCTCTACGCATTACTCATTCTCTAATGAGATGGCATTGTATAAATTTGGTCCTTTGGTGAGACCTTTAGTTCCTTGGGATTAAATCATGTTGATACAATTGTCATACAATGTATCTTCATAGTATTATCCCACTATGAACCACACCTAGTTTGATAACAAACTACTTGACACAAATGCCCTCATTTGCTGCTACAATAGCAGTCATATACTTAGCCTTTTGTTGTAGTATCTGTCACAATGTTTTAACTTTGGTACTCAACCAAATCCATTATGGAACTTCCTTTCCATTACATTGTGCCACCCATAGTTTAAATTGAGATAAACTTAATTTGTGACAAACCTAGTATCAATGCAACAATTTACAATGAATTATTTGTCATCACTATATAAATAATATATTCTTAGTTCTTCCAAAGATCATAGGAATATCCCTACTATTGTCCAATGATCATCTTATGAGTCATTCTGGTATATGCTCATAACATTTAGAGCATAGGACATGTCTGGATGTGTACATCTCAAAGAATGATTAATCAAAAATATTCTTGTGATTTCACCAAGTGTCAAAACACTTGAATCTCGTGTCAACACACTTGAATCTTGATTCAGTCCTTTCTGTGCGTCAAGAACCTTTCTTGTTGTTTCCATATTGAACTCATTCAACATCTTATCTATGTACATTTGGCAAAACCATATTAGCACCTCAATCTATCCATATAGACATTGATGCCTAATTCTTGGGTTATGCCTAAGTCTTTCATCAAAATGAAATTCTTAACCTGTGTCAATAAAAGATACATCATTTCTAATCAACAACATGTCTTTCACATAATGTATTAGAAATATGTCTTAGCGCTCCCACTTAATTTCTTGCAAAATGCAAACATCTTCATCGTCTCTGATGAAATTAAACCTTTTAACGGTTTCATCACGGTGAAGATTCCAACTCCGCGATGCTCACTTCAACCATTGAAGTTTTGCATACTCTTTTAGCATCCTTTGAATTAACAAAACCCGTTGGATCGTGTCATGTACACGTCCTAGGTAACCATTCTATTAGAAGAACTTGTTTTGTTTGTTCAACTACCATATACCAAAATATATGTAGTGGTTGCTACATTAATCCGTCTAGACTAAATATCGCTATGAAAGATCAAATCTTATCATAGTCAATTCCTTGAACATTGTCATAAAATCTTTCCAACATGTCGACTATTTCATAGATGTGAAACATCCATGTCTATTTCTTTATAGATCCATATACGGCTGTAAGGTCTTGCACCTTTCCAGAGGGTCTTTCAAATTCAAAGCTTGATTTCTCGTGTATGGAATTATCACGGATTTTATGGCTTCAAGCCACTTAACGAAGTCAGGGCCCATCATTGCTTCTTTGCATGTAGTCGGTTCATCATTGTCAAACAACAATGATTTAACTCTCAAATATTGGCATTTGATTACTTACCCGACCTACTTGGTTCAATAGGAACTTAGATCTCCGTGACCACAACCTTTGAGGCACGTGAGCCATGAGCAATGTTGCTGCCTTCGGGACACTTACCGATGTTGCGCAACTCAGCACATATTAGCCAAGGTTCAACAACCTTGTCAAAGTTCTATTGTCATCCCACTTGATTTTTCACCAAAAATTCCTTCTCAAGAAACTCGACATTCTAAGCGACAAACAATTTTGTCTTCGGTGTTATGGAGGAATACCCAATGGTTATTCGAAATAACCTACAAAGACATGCTCATCTGTGTTTGGTTGTAAACACTTTACTTATGCCTAGCATACCAAAAATTTAAGAAAAAACAACCTGGGTTTAATCCCAAACCATGACTTATATGGTGTTATTTCAACGGATCACGATGGAGCTCTTTTCAGTGTAAAAGCGGTAGTCACTAAAGCTTTAATCTTTTAAAAATATAATGGCAGTTTTATAAATGACACTTTTTGATCTTACCATGTCAAACAAGGTTTCATTACATATCTCGAACACTCCATACTCCTATGGTGTTTTGGGAAATGCAAATCCATGGAACGATTCCTCAAATCTTAGGTGTTTTGCTAAACTTGTAACTCAAACATCTTTCTTTATGATCCAATCATAAACTTTTTATTTTCTTGTTATAATGATTTTCCACTTCATCTTGAAAGTCTTTGAACATTTTCAAATGTTTCATACTTCTTCCTTATTGAGTAAGTATATACATATACTCACTCAAATCTTCGGAGAAAGCATATGAAGTTGAAATCCATCGCCCACGACTACACATAATGGACTATATACATCAATATGTACAAATTCCAATCAGTTAGTCGTCCGTTCCTCTTTTGGCCTATGAACGGAATTTTAATTATCTCCAGGAAAGTATCACAAGCGTCATTTGATCAAAATCAAAGACTCCAAAAATCCATCAACATGGAGTTTCTTCATGTATCCCTTTTAATATAATTTAAACGGCGATGACACTTCGCAAGTGATCTTTCAATCATTTGTCTTTCGACATTTTAGCATTAGTTTTATGGATGTGATTTCTCCAACGAGACTTGTAAATCATCCATCTATTATGGAATACGGTAATTATTTGAACAACCTTTTGTCGTCATAATACCTGATCAAAATAACAATTATTGAAACAAATCTTGAAGGTAAGCTTTCATGTTAACGAGCAACACAACAACCCTTTGTTTGTTTTCGATGAATATCATCACATATTCTCTTGCTAGTTACTTAGACCATTGCAGTTCATGAATTGTGTTGTCCTGTATGACACTTCATACCAACCAATTCGGTATCCAATACCGCAGAACCACATTGTTTAACAACCAAGGAATACAGCCATAACATGTATCTTCTATATACCTAAGTTGGATATCTCCAATCTTTTCTTTTCTGCCAAATATTTTGTAGATTCTCTTTCAACAATTCCTTTTCTTTTAAAAGAATCTATCAACATCAATAGTGGTGTCATTCACATGACACATAGTACAAAGTGTGTATAGTCAAATACTAATACCTTTGGACTTGCACTTTGAAGTGGATCACCTTCATCAAATGTTTGGCATTCTTTCAAAATTCCATTCTTTAGTAATCTTTTAGTGTAGTAAACATTTTACTTACATCTTCTATTCATCCTTATCATGACAACTTTCATGATCAAGATGCTATAGCTTATAAAGGTGAATTGCGGGTATAATGTTTCTTTTCCAAAACCTTTTGGAGGATTAGGACGACTAGCGTCTCCAACCTTCACAAATTCTCATCAAATATGAGGACATATACTCTATCATGTTGTAACCAACACATTGTTTTAGATATCGCAATACCTTTCACATATGATGGTTTCTGAAACATTGCTTTCAGCTCTTAGATAAACTTGATATTAAAAACAATCTTTTGAGTATCAAGAATCATGGAGGCAAACATGATACATTAGATACTAACACTGGAATTGTTACTCTTGATTTAATATTGTTTATTAAACTTCACAGAGTAAACGGAGTTTGCTGAAAGTTTGCAATATGACTTTTAAACTTTAGATTGACACTCAAAACAATACGATACCAGTTCGTAAAGCAAATATCCAGAATTTCTATAGTTCTACTATCTCAACTATAACTAAGCGTAAGGTGGTGAACGGATGCCAATGACTACAACAAACTATGCAAATTCACTTTGACTGTGTTTATGATAAATTGAGTTTGACTAATCCAAATTACAAATAAACTCCCACTCAAAACAACATCCCTCTTGTTGTTTTTAGTGATTACACGAACCAAATCCACTACACCAAGTCCGATCATCACGTGAGATGATGTAGTTTCATCGGCGAACAATCTTCATGTTCATCATATCAATCATATGACTCATGCTCTACCTTTCGGTATTCTGTGTTCCGAGACCATGTCTGTACATGCTAGGCTCGTCAAGATTAACCTTAGTTTCCGCATGTGCAAATCTGGCTTGCACCCGTTGTATGCATTAGAGTCTATCACACCCGATCATCACGAGATGCTTCGAAACGACGAGTCTTAGCAACGGTGCCAACTAAGGACGAACACTTTATTACTTGATATTTAGTGAGAGGGATCATCTTATAATGCTACCGTCGTGATCTAAGCAATACAAGATGCATAAAGGATTAACATCACAGGCAATTCATAATTAGTATGATATGATATGGCCCTTTCTTCTTATGCCTTCGATCTCCATCTCCAAAGCATGGACATGATCTCCATCATCACCAGCATTGTGTCAAGGTCCATGGCGCCGCTTCATGGTTGTCCATCATCACTAGCAACTATTACAACTACTTGGAACAAAGCTATTACAAGATGAATAGACATGCAGGTCTTAACAGAATTAAAGACAACCATTAGGCTCTTGCCGGTTGCCATATTACAACAAGGATCATTGCATACATCAAATACAATCACAATCACATGATGGCCATATCACATCACAAAACCCCTGCAAAAACAAGTTAGACGCCTCTAATTTTCTTTGCAAGTTTTACGTGGCTTGGGGCTTTCGACTAAGAACGGATCTTACCTACGAAACTGAACCACAACGTTGATACAAGTGCTATCAAGTGCAAAGTGTAGATTTGATTTATACTATGATGGGAGAGACAGACACCCGCAAAGCCACTTGTGCAAAGCAAGTTGCACGTCAAGCGTGGAGCAAGTCTCATGTGCGATGACATGTAATGTTAGCCCGAGCCGCTTCATCCCACCATACCGCAAGATGCAAAGTACACAAAGCAAAAGACGGCACGAGCACCAACGCCCACAAAACCATTGTGTTCTACTCGTGCAACAGATCTACGCATAGACACGGCTCTGATACCACTGTTGGGTTCGTAGCATGGAAAACAAAAAAATTCTATCGCAAGAACGAACAAAACCCAGATCTAATCTAGATAAAAGCCAAGATCTAATCTACTAGACATGAGCAACGAGATAGATCTGTACTAACCCTCGTAGAACCGAAAGCGTTACGAGATTAGATCTCGGGGTTGATGTAGTCGATCACTTGCCGATCTCAAGATCGTGTGGACAATCCTTCCGGCGCCGCGTTCCAGCAGCGCTACCGCAGACGGTCACACGTGCGGAGTCGAAGTAGACCTTCCTCTCCCCATTCCAGCGAGCAGCGGAGGTAGTAGATCTTCTCCATGGAATCCCAGCAGCACGACAGCGTGGTGGTGGTGGTGGAGATGAGAATTCTGCAGGGCTTCGCCTATGCCTGTGCAGAAGAAAGGTGGAGGAGAGAGGCGGCAGAGATTGGGAGTTATGGTAGAGGGCCAAGAGGGGGCGCCCCCTCCCTTCTATTTAAGGGAGGGAGGCGCGCCTGGGGAGGGGGAGTCCTAGTAGGACTCCCCTCCTTGGGCCCGCGGTCGGAAGGGGGGAGGAATCCTCCTCCCCCACGAATCCGTGTCTAGCCCCACTTGGACTCCCTTGATCCTTTCTTGGTTTTCAAGTAAACTCCAAGAAATCCTCTAGAACCTTCTAGAACATTCCGAAACCTTCTAGAATCTCCATACAAACACTCCGGAACATTTCCTAACTAAGAAAATGATTCCCAATATATGAATCTTATTCTCCGGACCATTCCGGATCTCCTCGTGATGTCCCGGATCCATTTCGAGACTCCGAACAACATTCGGTCTCCAACGCAAATTCCATATCTACTTAAAACAACTTCGAACCTTAAGTGTGTCACCCTACGGTTCGTGAACATGTAGACATGATGGAGACACATCTCTGATCAATAACCATTAGCGGGATCTGGAGATCCATAACGGCTCCCACATACTCAACGATGACTTTGTGATCGATAGAACCATTAACATACGAAACCAATTCCCTTTGTCACACGATATTCTACTTATCCGAGGTTTGATCGTCGGTATCTCCATACCAAGTTCTAACTTGTTACTGATAAGTACTCTTTACTCGTTCCATGTTATGTCATCCCTTGTGACCCAGTCACATGCTTGCAAGCTATCTAGATGACATTCCACCGAGAGGGTCCAGAGTATATCTATCCGTCATATGGATGGACAAATCCCAATCTTGGTCCTATGCGCTTCAACACATACTTTCAGAATACCCAATGTCACCTTTATAACCACCCAGTTACGAAGCGGCGTTTGATGTCATCAAAGTACCCATCCGGTGATGGTGATTAACATAACCTCATGGTCGAAGGATTAGGTTACTATGTATTTGAAAGCTTATAGCAATACGAACTTAATGACTTGATCTTATGCTACGCTTACTATGGGTGTGTGTCCATCACATCATTCTCCTAATGATATGATCTTGTTATTAACGACATCCAATGTCCATGATCAGGAAACCATGATCATCCATTAATCAACAAGCTAGTTTAACAAGAGGCTTACTAGGGACTCTTTTATGTTTACAAAACACACAAGTATTATTGTTTCCGGTTAATACAATTATAGCATGGGATGTAAACATTTATCATAAACATAAATATATAATAATAACCACTTTATTATTGCCTCTTGGGCATATCTCCAACAGCGACCAACCTAGTACTCACCTAAAAAAAGCGCAGGACTACGCATATGCATCGACTTTGCCACCTCAAGCAACCAAACACAAGAAGTGATCCTTCCCTCTGGTCCATGACGCTTAAGATGCCCTCGTGTCGAAGAAATCCATAGGGCCCTCTTTCGGGTCAGCAAGCCTTACTCCTCGGAAGAACACAAAGACGGCGATAGGCGCTTCAATCTAGAAGCTGATGCACAACTGCAGTTCTCTCTATACTTAGGATTTTACTTTTCTGCACTTTACATTCAATAAGGCCAATGCCTAGGCAAGCACGCAAAAACATGTACCTCCTGCATTTCGATGATAAATAAAACATAAGTTCCCGAAACCGAGTTTCAGATTCTTCTTTTCGTCAAATTTCATTCATAAACCCGATAATCGGGGGCCACACTAGTTATCATATGAATAAAAACAACTACCCAACACTTGGGGGCTTCGCCAAAGTAAACCATACTCAGATTTTGGGCTTCGCCAAATGAAAGCACAACACAATTTAAACCGAATAGCTGACTCGGTCCTAGGGTGTCAGGCAAACGAAAGGGTCTCGCGTAAAAACAATTTTGCATCAAGATATCATCAAAAAATACAAAAAAGGTACAACATATATTTGCCAACTTAAAACATAAATTTATACATTCTACATGTTTGGCTTTGTAGGAAAAACAGTCATTTACAGGGCATATTAAGAAAAAATTCGCTGTCTTCCTCCAAGCATCTTTGGACGATTCTAATGGTAGGCCTACCAGCAACCGCATATTGGTGCTCCATGTCAACCATCCCACCATCAGGAGGAGGAGGCAATTCCAGCGACACAACATTCAAATCCAGCGTCACGTGAGCAAGTTTTGCATCCGCCACAAGCTGCAACTTCACAAAGTGATAAATCCTCTCGCCTTGCCAAAATTTTGCCATCAATTCAGCAAGACTCTGAGGCTAAGGATCCCGAGGAAACATGGCATTGTACACAAGAGCCAGCGACCGTGACAACACTCTACAAATTCCTCTATCTGAGACATGTGATCCTAGAGCAGGGCTAATGTGTATCACGATGATGATCAGTCCAAAAATCACTTTCGGTACCTCGAGAAGCCTCCATCAGAGCATTCATTCGGTTTCACGGGTGCTGGATTTCTTCTCTCTCGCACAATCAAATACTTGAGGAAAAATAAGAGGGTCACCTTTTTCACAAATACACAAGCAAACCTTGGGGGCTCTGTGAGGAAGTTACAAAGCATTTTTCGCTAGCTCTGGATATTTCCTCTAAGAGATAGGCTTCACGATCCAAAGTTTTGCACATTTTGGACTACGACACGTCCACCATTGCCTATACAGTCCGATGATCGCCCTCTAGGCATTTTACCTGTTCAATTTTTTCACCATACAACGACAGGTCCACACCACAACACGAATGATGGAATTGGTGGATGCAAATGCTCCAGAGGCAGATGGCTCAACATCGGAAGGTTGAGGAGGACTCGAAGGAACAGCTGAATCAACAGTAATCTGGCAAAATAAATGGAAAAGGAAGGAACTTTAGCAGACCATACAAGATCACATACATGAAAAATAGATACGATATAAGCATTATACATGCAAAAGACTGTTCCAAAAGAGCAGTTTAGCATATATCACAAGGTTCATTACAAGAAGCATGGTAAAACATCTACAAAACGAAGCTGAATTATGAGGCAGATTTCTTAGCTGAAAGCGTGACACTAGCGGACAGAGCATCAGCCGAAGTATTTGTAATTGGGGCAGTACCGCCAGAAGGAGCCCCGGTTGAAGGATTAGCAGGGGGTATCTCTTGACAATAGCTAGAAGAAGCCGCGAGTACTTCTTGGCCTTCTTAATATAGGGAGTCGGGTCAACCTCTTTGCCATCACGGGTGACTGGAACAGGGGAGTTAACCTTCTTCCAATCGACCTCACCATGCGTCATCACTAGGGCCGTGGAGGTTTTAGCGCTACTCTTCGATTGGATCATGCTATATCCCATCAGCGAGCTCGGATTGGCACCAAAAATGGCGGTAAGCTCATTAAGCGCCGTAGGCATCGGCTTCGTTGGAAAATTGAAAGCGCGACGTGAACAGATCGGAAGATTTCGTCCACGGACACTATTAGCCTCTAAAGTACCAATAACATCCGTCAAAGGATCAATATTTTTGTCCTCGTCTAGCGTCAGAGATTGTCCAGTAAGCTCTGCAATAGGACAAATTAAAGATAAAAAGAGGAGTCGATAAAATGCTTTAAAACGGCGGCACAAGGTAAGACAACTTATGAGTCAGGGAAGTGTTGAGAACTTCTAGCCGTTTCCTGAGATTTTCATCCCGATCAGTAGGGGAAACATCTTGTTTTTCCTTCTCCTTGGCATCAACCTTGGATTTCTGCTTGGCCTCCTCTAGAGCCTCCTCCGCGACCCGCAGTTTGGCTCCATATCCTCGGCACGCTTCAACGCCTTGTCCCGAATAACTTCAGATTCCTTGGCAGCGGCTGGATAGTTAAAATCACACCAAAATTAGCAGAAGCCAGAGCTCAAATGGAAAGAACAAAATTTATCTACTGACAAAATAAGCATTTAAGTTCTTAGGCTCTGTTACAGATCTTTATGAAGTGAGAGGCCATATCAACCATTTCGCGCATTAGCAGTTGTAGTCCAGAGAAGAGGTGGACAGGAAACTATGAGCAAAACAAGAGAAAGCTACAAAACGAACCAGGGAAATAACACTTACATCCTGCATATCAACCTCAACAGGATCTTCAGATATGGCCACGCCTTTACCCGTGAATTTCCTCCTTTTTGCTGGAGGAGACTTGGGCAACATGCTAGTATCCTTGGGACCTATTTCCTTCGCAGGTGATTTTTGCGGGTCTGATGATGGAACGGGAGATTTGGCAGGAGGGGATGCAGTAGAGGCACCATGTGGTGATATGAGAGGTTCTTCTTCATCATCCCCTCTAGATCAACAAAGCAAAACAATCAGGAGAAGTTAGCGGTAATTTGACTACAAAAATAGAAGTAAAAAGGATATAGCACTTACGAAGAAATGTCTTGAGTCATACGGAAGATGTTCACCCTTGGAGGAGCAGTGGAAATAGGAACTGCAAGTTTTAGCTTTGAAATCATCGAATCATCGGAATCTTCGACTGTTTCGATAGCTTCAGAGCATTTTCGCTTCTTAGCAGCAGACAACCTTCAAAAGTCCTCGGACTGAGTCGAAGCAACAGAATGGGTATCCGAAGAAGACTCATCAATGGATGCCTCCTATTCTTCATCAGGTGCAGTTCTATTTTTGGTGAAATCTTTGGATAGGGAGGCACTGGCCGGTAGTTCACCACTTTCCAGAAGGGGGGAAGCGCAGAAAGATGATCATAATCCTACACCGTAAGGAGATAGAATAAGATGATAAATATTATAGCATATAAACAAAAGCAAGAACACTCGCATTTGGGAGAAGATTCTTCCTGCCAAAAGGTTCCACTCGATAACTTGAAGGAACTTGATTCTTCTTCGTCAGCATGGTGAAGTCAGCATGGTGAACGAGCAAACCCTCTTTTCATAAATGTGGAGAGGAAGACTATTCGGTGAAATCCTCATGGGATCCTTCTTGCCTATATAAGCCCACATACCATACAACCTAGCTTGGATAGGCTGGATGCGCACCCAAATGAAGTAGGCCAAAATCTGTAAACCTAATAGCTCATTGCACTTTAGTGCATAGTTTTTCAAGCCGCGTCAGCAAGGGCTTGATCTCCTTCATTTCTTCGGGAGTAGGGCGTTGGTCCCACGAGTCAAGTCTTCGGCAGGTTTTCTTGGGGCCAAAAGGTGCCAACTCGAAGGTTTGGCCCTCATTTTTCTGGTCCTTGATGTAAAACCACTTGGTTTTCCATCCTTGGACAGAATCTAAAGTTTTGAAGTCAAAATAATCAACTTCAGGGCGAACATAAAATATGGCACCCCTGGCATGATGGACAAAGTCATCGGAGGTGTTACAGCGAACAAAGAAAAAGTACTTCCACATGCCCCAATGGGGATGGATCCCGAGGAAGCACTCGCAAAGAGTGATGAAACAGGCGACGTGAAGAATGGAATTTGGCATGAGCTGGTAAAGCTGCACGTTGTAAACAAAGAGCAAGCCACGAAGAAATTCGTGAATAGGAAGAGAAAGGCCGCGGTAGAGGAAGGAGAGAAACATTACCCGCCATCCAAGCTTATGCAAGGGAGTTGCTTCATCTCCCGAGAGCTTGAAGGTGCCTTCGTCCAGAAGGCAGTAGTTGCGGGCATCACGAAAATCTCGCTGATTGCACTTCGTGGGAGCCCTTCCGATGACCCTCTTCTTCGTCGCCTTGGCGGCGACAGTGGAAGTCCCTACCTTGGACTTTCCCATGGCGGCTCTCGAGGGTAGGAGGAGAGTGTGCAAGAAAGGAAGAACATGCAAGAACACAAAGAGCGCAGGAGCGACGCAAGGAAGAAGAAAGAGTATGCAGCGAAGGGGAATAGTAAAAACAGTAAAGGTATTCTCCCTCGTTTAAAAGGGAAAGGAACACGAAGCTCAACCATTAGATAAGGGCAGTAGAACGTCAAGACGCAGAGGATGGAGACACGTGGCAGGGATTGATAAAAGGATAAAAATCATGGGCAGTTATTACCACGGTAAACACGGAGGAAATTTGCATGACGTCTCGATCCTCGCACATAAAGGGGGTCGTGCGGTAAAAAATCAACGTTGACGCATCGCTCAATCATCACCATTACTGCAATATGGGCCCACTATCGTAACATCCCACCAATACTTGTTTTTCGGAAATCACGACACGCTACCTTTGTCAGCAATGACATCATGAATAGCCAAAGCGAAGAAATATTCAGTTACATAAAACCAATTGCTTTATAATAAATTATCGGGTTTAGACTTCGAGCCTATGTTCAGATGCAAGCATCCAAACATAGCCTTAGGGACTACTCCCATCGGGAGCGCTAGCCGCGCACCCGATTAATTTTGAGGTTTAAAAAATATTTTTGGTCAAATGCGATATTGTGAGGTTATGTCCCGATGTAAGCATACGAATATAGTCTCGGGGCCTACTCCCATCGAGAGCGCTTCTGCGCACCCGATAGAAACAACATGGCCCAGTAGGACCCGAAGAAAATATTACCCTCATAGATGAAAGCACACCCGATAAAACAAAAATATCAACATAATCGAAAAACATATGAACCTACGGGTATTACATCTTTGTATTATCAGATGGTTACTCCCATCGGGGGCGCTTATACAATATCCAAGAAAACTGATAACTTAAGTTATTCCAATAGCCAAACAAGGCAGTTGATAGAATTCAAAAATCGTCAGACAGCGCCCGACGCGATAAAAGTCTAAATGGCGTGGTAAGACCCTAGGATCTGTCATGTGTGGCCTGGTAACCACACATGAATGCGCTCAACCAGTAAATTATCTGTATCAATGATACGATGAAAAATCCCGACGGACGCGTTGGGTACCCGAAATAATAGTACTAAAATTCAATATTCGATGAGACCTCAATGGCTCGAACTGAATTACGCCAGCAAAAACCAAAAAGTTCAGGCCTGGGGACTTGAACTTGACTTAGGTTCACAGTGTTTTTGCGCATGAGCAATTAACTGATTTCCGATCCGTCGGATGCAAGAAACCTGTTGTACCATTATTCCACGACAATTAAATAAAAATGTATTAAGAATATTTTATAAAGAAAACTTCGGCTTACATTATCTTTGAGACTAAATCCGAATATACGATTTGGAGGAGTCTCAGGAGCTACTGACATGGATATGATTACCCAAGTTATTATTAGTTACTCTAGTTGTATAAAGACTTATAGACCGCAAGGCTCATGAAGAATCAAGGGAGGCCCAGGAAGCATCCAACGAAAGGCATATCTTACTAGATAAGGAAAGAGTAGGAACCGACATTGTATTAGTATTGTAATTGTAACTTATCCGTATATGGTATCGGGACCCAGCCTATTATATAAAGGCTAAGAGGAGTCAATGGAGAGGTACCAAAAAACCTTGACCGATCTGTAATCATATTGTTCATAAGCAATCAGACGACTTCGACTCCCTTGTTTGTCTGATCAGCCGATGAAATCCCTAGCGTTCACTTTTCCATGAAACCCTAAGTGCATCATCATGGACATTGTCGAGGTTACCCCTCGTCACCACCGCTGGATTACGCCTCAACTGCCTTATCAACCATGATGGATCTTTGTCCTCCGGATGTGATGGACACTAGAAACCCTAAACAATCCATGGTAATGACCAAGGTCGGGTAGCGATCTAGAGATCACCCCTGAGTCATCCTGAATCAAAGAAACATAGATCACAGGTAGAAAGATCAAGGGAAAATGATCTCAACGTAGCGCCGTCGTGAGAGGAGAAAAATTCTAATCTCTACTATATAAAAAGAACATTGTTGTTCTGTTTTCTGCCGTCTAGCGCGATAAGTCCTCTCTTCGTCGCGCGCCTTCGTCCGTCCTACGTCGCCTGTCTTTTGCATTTTCACCCCTCAATCCATACGAGAAAGGAGGCCCCGTACAACCCCAGTCAACGCCGTGACACCTGCCTCCAATGTCGCCTCCTCCCCTGAGTGCCCTCCCAGCGCCGCCTCCCCCAAGTGTTTGCGCCCTCGCCGCTCGCGTCGTCGCCACCGCGCACGTCCTCCTCCGCCATCACGGCCGAGAACGCATGCCCTCATCGCCGCCCACTTCCAACTCTGACCCCCTGCCATACAGATCTGCCCTATGAGACCTCTCTCCTTCCGGCAAGCCACTGGGGTATTCGCTACGGCTCCCCGACCCCTGCTCTAGCCACATATACCTCCCCACCGTCGAGATGCTCCCTTCCTCCTCTGCATCTCCCTGTCGGCGCGAGCAACGTCACTGGAGGACACACCACTGGTGGACGCGCTTCTCCCCCAATGTTCACAGCGGAGACAGCAAGGTATTGTCCTGATTCTTTTCTCCATTTATATTTTATATTGGTAAATGCTTGTACTAAATTCTCGTATGGATAATGGTGTGCCCAACAACTTCCCGAAGGTGCTAAACGCAAGTGCAGTTTGGATATGTAAAGCATATATATTCTATTAGTTTGATTTCATCATAAGCTTCTACTACTAGAAATTGTCGCTCGGGAGTAATGAGTAGTGGATTGCATCTTTGTGTGAAATTATGTCCTTTTACCTCGTACAACAGAACCTGGTAATTACAGTCCATCAACAGGCTTTGAAATTTACATGGTTCTCGTACCAAACTATTGGATGTGCACTCATCTTTTTTATGGTTACTTGTTCAGTTCCTAAGAATAGCGTTGATTACTTTTTGGTTGGAAATATGGAAGTACAATGCATAATTATAAATGTGGTAGGATTGTGAAGCTATCCAGACATATCTTATATAATATATAAGCCACTGCATGTTGGTTATGTTGGTGATATCATGCTCGGTCGATGATGATGAGGTGTCCATATCATCACTTTATGATGCTTACGACAACCAAACACAAGTGAAAAAGCATACTATTCATAATTTGCAGTTGCCATTTTGAGCACTATTCTCACATTCTTCGCTTAAGAAACATCTTAATTCTTCAAGAATCCATTGCCTCAGAATATTGCAGCTAATTTTTCTTAACATTTTCTTAGGTAATTCTGTCAATCTCAAGATTTTATCGTTGTGCAGAGTAGAAGGAGCAATGTTTTACTCCTAGCGCCAAATCCACGCCTAGATTTGGCTCCCATGGATAGCTATTTTTGTCCCCTTTTCTCTGTTGACTAGGGTGTTTGGTTGGCTCTAATTTTATAGTTGTTTGTTTTGTCTAGATTTGCGACAATTCAGAGCTGAGTGAACCTAGCTTAGATTTATGACATGTAATTGGGTGTTTGGCTGGCTCTAATTTTATGGTTTTCGTTTCGTCTAGATTTGCCACGATTCAGAGTTGAGTGAACCTAGCTAAGATTTCTGCCATGTCATTGCAGAGTTGTAGTGTGTGCTTGCCTCTAACCAATCTCACTATCTCAGACTAATGGCATGTGAACTATTATTGCAGAGGCACATTTTTGGCCATCTCTAACGCTTGTTCCAGGGACATAGTCCATGAGTCAGGAATCAACCTGGTCTCATCTAGATCCTGCAACGATGAAAATGTTCAATGCCGCTAGCACGACGGAGACGGGTCTCCGACACATTAGCACCTTAATGCTTGGTCAACTACGAAGTTTGGAGGGCCTTTAAAAAGTTTTTGTTATATATTTTTAGCTTGAACTATTTGCATATGAACAACTAAATAGGATATATCATTCGATCTTGATGTGATTTTGGGTGTGTGAAAAGTGATAGTTAATCCTTCTTCTTGTTTTTTCTGATAAAATTTCTTGTATCCTTCATAAGATGATTGTTTAGTTGGCAACACAGTATGATTACTATGTTGTCATACTACAAATAAACATACTGATCATGTAGATAGTACATTCCTACGGAAAGGTAATGTGAATATACATGTATTTTCTTGGTCTTATTTTCTGGTTCTACTACAATCTATGTTAGGCTATGAAAAATTGCCATCGACACTAAAGAACATCAGTTTATATTTAAGAGATCTCTGAAATTTTTAGGGGTATGGCGTATTTAGAATTATTGTTGGATTAATGGAGAATAGTAGGAATGGATCTAGAACTTCCCTCTATAAATTTTATCGGTGAAGATTTTTTTTGCTTGTCCTAAATCCCTACCATCATCTACTAACTCTAAATTGTTTTTGTTCTCTTGTAGACAATTTACTTGCGAAAATATTTGGTTGGAAGTAGGGAGCCTATACAATTTTTTTGTTGCAAACGCCTAATGAAGGTTCATAGTTATTTGTGTCTCTGGTGACTAAACTAAGAGCAAATTTAAAGGCTTCTGTTTTTCATTTTGAGGTATTGTGTACCTCTTATTGGCATGATATGTTTGCTGCAATGTTATATTGGTACAATGAAGGCCAAGAAGAAAGTAAAATGACTGAGGTAAATTCATTGTTCTCCTTGAAGCCCATAAGTTCCACTTTGTACGTCAATATAGTTCTTAATATTTAATTGAAGTCGTCTTGTGACCATAGAAAGCCAACATCAAAGTTGCATAATCTTTTAATTAGCATTCTTGCCTTACACTTCCAATACATCCAAACCACCTTGTGATTAGAGCAATTAAACAAAGTGAGATAACCTTTTAAATTAGTTATATTTTTAATAAAAAGGTATTTTTGTACTATTCATAAGAACCCTTGTGGTTAGAGCAATCAAACATCGCGAGATAGATTTTTAATTTTACCGACAATAGTTATTCACGAGGATCTGATTGATTATTTCTTTTAGCTGAAAGTTGTAGGTTAGATCACCTACAGTAAAAAAACAAGTTGAGAAACAAATGCATTTCAGGAGGAGAAATGGTTATGGTAAAAATAAAGCAGAGAGACTCACACTTCTTGCGAGGTTAATGAAGGTATATGATGCTTTCCATTCCCAGTATGCTGAGAACTTGAGAAACGGGAAGAGTGAGACTTCTCCTTACAAGGTTTAGTTGTCAGTTTTGTGTATAGAGAAGTGAAATTTCTGTAGAGAGAAGTGGAAAATTACTAGGTTTAGTTTTCAGTTTTGTTATCCAAGAAATCTCCTTACTCTCTTTCTTTCTCCACGTAGTGAATCAGTTGCGGCATCAATTTGAAGCACATCGGTATTTGACAAAATAACAGAGCTTGAAGAGAAACTCAAGAACATCATGAATCTCCCTCTCGCATTGATATGCCCCTCGTGTTGGTGATTTTTTTGCACGTATCTTTTAATTTCGTTGTTGTTTCCATGTAGTTAGATATCAAGCTTGTTGCATAAATACTAGTTGGACGCCGGGAGATTGGAGAGGGGCAGACAGACGACTTCATCTACGACATACAAGCCTTGCATGCCAAGGCGGTGACAAAGACAAAGTCAAGCGCGACCAAGAGGAGAAATGGCGGGAGAGAGTAGAGGGAGGTGGTGTTGTTCTGGGAGCTTTGGGATGAGGACAAAATCATGCCCTTCTTCAAGAAGCTGTTGAGCGAGTGGTGCTGGTAGGTTGGCAAGACACATGTTCGGCCAAGGGAAGGTTGGTGGCCACTTGCAAGCAGTCCTCTCTTGAAGCCCTTTATGATGACAATAAAACATAACGTATATTATACTTACATGTAAATACAAAGCTCACTGATTATTAACAAGCTTCCAGTCATTAATGTTAGCAAATTCCATCTATTTTTTACTTAAGTTGGGCACACTGATTATTAACAAGCTTCCAGTCATTAAGGCCAGTAAATTCCATCTATTTTTCATTTAATTTGGGTACATTCTATTTTCCTAATTGGATGTGGTATTCATGATTATTCTGTTATAGCTTTTGGTTTTTGTGAGAATAGGAAAGCAAATTTAGAGGACCTTGCTGCCCTTATAGGGGAGAATTTTAGAGTATATTTCTACATCTTTGTGTGAGGATTTTGAATTGTTATGAAGAGACTGGGATGAACCTTAAGAACTTTGATTCTGAGATATTAGGACATTTCAAAAAGGTATGACAACTAGAAGCCTGAGCGTTTTTATATCTTTGCAGGTTGTTAATTCTAAGTATATTCTATTGTTGAAAATCTCTTGACATCTTGCAGTATAGTTCCCGTGCCAAGATTTTAGTCCTTTGATATAAAGCTTATTATAGTTTTTAGCAAATTATTTTATTAACAGAATGTTCAATCTGGTGACTATTTCTAAGAATGACTGGTTCTACCAATGATACTGTTTTTCTTGATGGACAATATACCTCAAATTGATATGCTTATAAAACCATGTAGAAAACTACAATAAAAGATAAGCTATTTCAGTTTTCCATCTGCCTTGACATTGCAACCTTGGTTTACTAAGATGATAGACAGGTAGTGTCAATATGTTTTAAGTTATGGACTATGATAACGAATTCAAGGTAATGGGGAGGAAGAATACCTTTTCCGTCAAGGAGGTATTCATCAACACATTCATTTTGTTGATTTCTCTCACTGTGAACTGTTCTTTTGTTTGTCTTCACAAATTCTTGCATGGAGGCAAATAATATTGATGAATGGATTGATTGCTTCGCTTTACACTCATTCATATGAAACCATATTTCACTTAGCAATGGATAAACATGCCTGTAACAATGTATATTTTTGTTTGGTGCAATTTGAGTTGATATTCCAAGTTTCCAACTAGACATGCATGATTTTACTATGGTGCTAATGTGAATAATTGATACGTCCATTTTGCATCACTATTCTATGTCTTAATTTACTATTATTCATTGATATATTTCATATTGAGAGGTGATACTTATGTTATTTCATCTATTTTTGCATGGTTGATGACTTTTGGAGCATGGACCGCTGCAGTCAGGATTCTGATGGAAAAGGTGTTGTTTGGAGGCAAAATTCGCGAAGATCAGAAAATCCGGGAAAATATACGGAAAATCCTATTTTTCCAGAAGACTCAGGATGCCATAAGATGGAGTGGAGGTGGGCCCACACCACCCCATGGCGTGGCAGGCCTAGGCCGCCAGGAGTGGTGTGCGACTGCCCACTCCAGCCTCTCCCCTCTCGCGTATATCATCCCCACGAAACCCTAAGACTCGGGGAGCGACCATAGAAAGATTCCGCCGCCTCTGCGGGGTGGAAAACACCGAGAGAGAAAGATCTCTCCGGCAGACAGATTTCTACTGGGGGAATTCCTTCCCGGAGAGGGGAGATCGTCGCCATCAACACCACCATCAAGCTGGACTTCATCGGGATCATCATCATCATCACCACCATCATCACCATCAGCACCCTCATCACCATCTCCATATTGCTGTAACAATTGAGTTGAATCTTGCATTAGTTCATAGGGGAAACTTTCTCGGTGTTGATTACTCTTTGTAGTTGATGCTATTGGGTGAACCGTTGAACTATTCTTTATGTTCAGATTGTTATACATCATTATTCCATCTCTGATCATGATCCATATGATGTCTTGTGAGTAGTTCGTTTTGTTCTTGAGGACATGGGAGAAGTCTTGTTGTTAGTACTGGAATTGCGTTGAGAAAGATTCAATAGATTGTTATTTAAGTTGTGGTGTACTTCTTCTAGTGGTGTCATGTGAACGTCGACTACATGACACTTCACCTATATGGGCCTAGGGGAATGCATTGTGTATTTGGCTACTAATCGTAGGGGTCACGAGTGATGTAAACCTGAACCCCCGTTAGGAAACCATTGCACAAGAAACGTAAGGGTCTTAGAGTTTAAAGTTGTGGTTAGGTTTCTACCTTAATTACTTTCTTGTACTTACGGATGTTTGTAAGGGGTTTAATCACAAGTATGTATTAGTCTTGGATGGGGCGGTACATTAGCACAGGTTCACCCACACAACACTTAGCAAGCTAGAGAAGATTAATCGACTATATGAAGCGAAAGCACTTGACAGTCTTCCCATGTGTCCTCGAGAACGTTTGGTCATCTATAGAAATACATCCGGCTCGTCCTTTGCTGCATAAAGGATTGGGCCACTTGCTGCATTTATTCGTACTGTCTTTTATTTACTCGTACTTTGTTTACTTGCTTTATCGAAAATCCCTAAAAATCCGTTTGCTAAGTATTTGCAGAGAATTCCTGATCCATACCACTAGCCAACACCTTCTGCTCCTCGTTGGATTCGACACTCTTACTTATCGAAAATACTGCGATACACCCCCTATACTTGTGGGTCATCAAGACTATTTTCTGGCACCGTTGCTGGGGAGTGAAGCACTATTGGAGAGTGGAACTGGTAAAGGAAAGTTCTACTGTGAGTATTGTTTACTTCTGCTAGTTGCTTTATTGTCGTTATGGATAATTCACTGAGTTTCTTATTTGGTAATGCTACTACCACTGCTAAGGTAGTAGATAAGCCACCACCTGCTGAGAAAGATGTTTTCAAAATACCTACAAGAATTATTGATCGTGTTATGGATAACTACTATATTGGGGATGGAACTGTCCATCCCTGTGATCATTTACTCTTTATACACGAATTATGCGGGTTGTTCATGTGTGCAGGTATTACTACAGATCAAGTTGAGAAGAAGTTATTCTCATTATCACTGAAAGGAAGAGCTGAGGAATGGTATAAGCTGCTAAAGAATGGTCAAGCTCTGGAATGGGAGGAAATAGCGCCTCTCTTTTATTCAAAGTTTTATCCTCCTAGTGAGATTCATAAAGATCGGAATCAAATATACAACTTTTGGCCTCTTGATGGAGAGAGTACAGCTCAAGCTTGGGGAGATTGAAGTTACTAATGCTCAAATGTCCCATTCATGAGCTCCCCAACAATATTATTATCAACAACTTTTATGCAAGGCTCCCTCTACATGACAAAGATTTATAGGATGCTTCTTGTGCTGGATCATTCACTCGCATGGAAGAAGAAGCTAAATGGGACCTTCTAGACCGTATTCAAGACAATGCTGATGACAAAGGTAGAAAGTTAGGTATAAATTATGATTATGAATGCATTGAATCTTTTATGGGAACTGATGACTTTCAAAATATTAGTAATATTTATGGCCTTGATTTGCAAGTTATTACGAATTGCTTTAGAGCTTTTGCTTCCTATATCGAAATTCCAAAAAGGGATGGAACAAGTACCATGCACCTTATAAAGATATTGTTGACTATGCCCCTATTGGAAGTGCTGAGTATTGCATCATCGACCCCATCTTACCTGAACCTTATATCGAGAAGATTCCCTCCCCCGAAAAGGTAAAGGACCATCCAATGATAACTAATGTAATCACCAAAAGTGAAAAAAGAACTGTAAAACCTGATGAACAAATAAACATTGAACCTGTGGTAGCAATTGTGAAAGACCTTGTCACTAAAAGCGTAGAAGATGAGCACATAGTATTTTGTGAGGATGCTTCTAATATTGTTTCACATCCTAATAGAACTAAAAAGGCTAGTGTTCCTGTGCTTTCTGTTAGAATTGGTGATCATTGCTATTATGGTTTATGTGATATTGGTGCAAGTTCCAGTGCTATTCCTTATGAGCTTTACAGAGAAATTATGCATGAGATCAGTCCTTGCGAGTTGGAAGAGATTGATGTGGTTATTCACCTTGCTAATAGAGAGACCATCTCTCCAATTGGTATTGTGCGAGACATGGAAGTTCTTTGCGGTAAGATTAAGTACCCTACTGATTTTCTAGTACTTGGTTCAGCTGCTAGTAAAACTTATCCTATCATTTTTGGTAGACCTTTCTTGAGTACTTGTGGAGCTATTATTGATTGCAAGAGGGAGAAAATCTTGACTAAGTTTGATGGGGAATCTTATGAGTTTAATTTTTTGAAATTTGCTAAAGAACCTTGCGAAGAGGAAACCCATAATGAGGATTTTAGGGTTGAACAACTTGCTTCTATTTCTCTTGCTCCTAACAATGCTTTGTAGCAATTTATGGAAGAACATGAAAGTGAAACCTTCATGGAAGAAAGGAACGAGATTGACATGATTCTCCGAGATCAACCTATGATGCTTAAGCACAACTTGCCTGTAGAAGACTTGGGTACCACGATGCCACCTAAAAAGGATCCGGTTTTTGATCTAAAACCTCTCCCTGATGATCTTAAATATGCTTTTATTGATGATAAAAAGATATATCATGTTATTATTAGCGCTAAACTTTCAGGGGAGGAAGAAGAAAGATTATTGGAGGTTTTGAGGAAACACCGAGGAGCTATGGGCTATACCCTAGATGATTTGAAAGGGATTTCACCTACTATATGTCAGCATTCTATCAACATAGAACCAGATCTTGAAGCGGTAGTGGAGCACCAACGACGTTTAAATCCTAAGATGAAGGAAGTGGGAAGGAATGAGGTATTGAAACTCCTTGATGCTGGTATTATTTACCCTATTGCTGATAGTGAATGGGTTAGTCCTGTTCATTGTGTTCCTAAAAAGGCAGGTATTACCGTTGTCCCTAATGATAATGATGAGCTTATTCCTCAAAGAATAGTGGTAGGCTATAGGATGTGCATCGATTTTAGAGAAGTCAATAAAGTTACTAAGAAAGATCACTATCCGCTTCCTTTTATTGATCAAATGTTGGAAAGGTTGTCTAAAAAGACCCATTTTTGTTTTCTTGATGGTTATTCTGGTTTCTCTCCAATTGCTATCAAACAACAAGATCAAGAAAAAACTACTTTTACTTGCCCTTATGGAACTTATGCTTATAGATGTATGCCTTTCGGTTTATGTAATGCTCCTGCTACTTTCCAAAGGTGCATGTCTGCTATCTTTCATGGCTTTTATGAGGAAATTGTATAAGTGTTCATGGATGACTTTTCTGTCTATGGAACTTCTTTTGATAATTGTCTGCACAACCTTGATAAAGTTTTGCAAAGATGTGAAGAGACTAATCTTGTTCTTAATTGGGAGAAATGCCACTTCATGGTTAATGAAGGGATTGTTCTTGGTCATAAAGTTTCTGAAAGAGGCATAGAAGTTGATAGAGCTAAGGTTGAGGCAATTGAGAAGATGCCATGCCCAAGAGACATCAAAGGTATTCGTAGTATCCTTGGTCATGCTGGTTTCTATAGAAGGTTTATTAAAGACTTTTCTGGGATATGAAAACCCCTTACTAATCTTCTTCAAAAAGATGTACCCTTCGTTTTTTATGATGATTGTAAGGAAGCTTTTGAAACTCTTAAGAAGGGTTTAACTACAGCACCTATTGTTCAACCACCTGATTGGAGTTTACCCTTTGAAATAATGTGTGATGCTAGTGATTTTGCTGTAGGGGCTGTCCTTGGGCAACGTATTGATAAAAAGTTAAACGTTATCCATTATGCTAGTAAGACTTTAGACATTGCTCAAAGGAATTGTGCTACTACTGAAAAGGAATTTCTAGATGTTGTTCTTGCTTGTGATAAGTTTAGGCCCTATATTGTGGACTCAAAAGTAACCATTCATACTGATCATGCTGTTATTAAATATCTTATGACAAAGAAGGACGCTAAGCCTAGGCTTATTAGATGGGTACTGCTTTTACAAGAGTTTGATCTTCATATAGTAGATAGAAAGGGTGCCGAAAATCCTATAGCTGATAATTTATCTCATTTGGAAAACATCTCTTTTGATCCTATGCCTGTTAACGATAGTTTCCCGAATGAATAGTTAGCTGCAGTGGGGGTGAGCTCGCGAGGAAGCCCTTGGTATGCTGATTATGCTAACTTTATTGTCTCCAAGTATTTGCCTCCAACTTTTACAGCTCAGCAAAGAAGAAAGTTCTTCTATGATTTGAGACATTATTTTTGGGATGACCCGCACTTATACAAAGAAGGAGTTGATGGTATTATGCAAAGATGTGTTCCAGAATATGAGCAAAAAGAGATATTGCGTAAATGTCATGGTAGCACCTATGGAGGACATCATGCATGAGATAGAACTGCACAAAAGGTACTACAATCAGGTTTCTACTGGCCTACCCTTTTTAAGTATGCAAGAAAATTTGTTTTATCATGTGATGAATGTCAGCGTGTTGGTAATATTTCTAGACGCAATGAAATGCCTATGAACTACTCTCTAGTTATTGAACCTTTTGATTATTGGGGATTCGACTTTATGGGTCCTTTCCCTCCTTCGAAGGGTTACACTCATATTCTTGTTGCCGTTGATTATGTTACTAAGTGGGTAGAAGCCATTCCTACGAAAAGTGCTGACGGGGAAACCTCTCTAAAAATGCTTAAGGACGTTATCTTTCCCAGGTTTGGAGTGCCTAGGTATCTCATGACTGATGGGGGTTCTCATTTCATTCATGGCGGTTTTAGAAAGACCCTCGCTAAGTATGATGTTAATCATAGAATTGCTTCAGCTTATCACCCCCAAACTAGCGGGCAAGTAGAGTTATCAAATAGAGAAATTAAATCTATCTTGCAAAAGACTGTTAATAGGTCTAGAAAAAACTGGGCTAAGAAGTTGAATGATGCTTTATGGGCTTATAGAACGGCTTACAAAAATCCTATGGGAATGTCTCCTTATAAAATGGTTTATGGGAACGCTTGCCACTTACCCTTAGAATTAGAACACAAAGCTTACTAGGCAGTTAAAGAACTAAATAGAGATTGTAAGCTCGCTGGTGAGAAAAGATTATTTGACTTAAGTTCTTTATATGAATGGAGGAGTGAAGCCTATGAGAATGCTAGGCTCTTTAAGGAAAAAGTTAAAAGATGGCATGATAAGCGAATACTTAAGAGAGAGTTTCATGTTGGTGAGAAAGTTCTATTGTATAGGTCTCGTCTCAGATTTTTTGCAGGTAAGCTACTATCAAAATGGGAAGGACCTTTTATCATTGAAGAAGTATACCGTTCAGGAGCAATAAAAATTTCCTCTCTAAAAGATAATACTACACACGTAGTGAATGGACAGCGACTCAAGCACTATATTGCTAGAGATTCTTACAATGAAGATGTTGATGCCTTTCAAGTTATAACTCTAGAGAAATTCATTAAGGACCAAATTCAGAGACCTGCAGAGTCCGTTTCCAACTAGGTAACAGATCTGGTAAGAAAAGTTCCGTGAAAGTACAATCCAACTATATTTTTGCAGTTTTCAGTCAATAAGGAAAGTTTCGAAGCGAAAAGGATTTGAATCGAGCTGTGGTGGCCCACACCACCCCATGGCGCGGGCCCACCCCTGGCTGCGCCACTAGGTGGTGAGGCCACCCAGGACTCCGCCTCCGACTCGTTTTCTTCCAGTACCTTCCTTTTAATGTGAAACTTCGTAATATATAACCCCCCGGATCTTCCGAGGTTCGTATATTGTGTTTTTGTTGTGTTTTTGTTTCGATCTGTTTCTGTCAGGACATACTCTTTGAAAGCTTAGAAGCACAATGGTGTCCGCCAAGGATAAAGGGAAGGAGCCCATGGAGGAAGATCTCCAAGACCCCAAGCAGGGGCTGGTATCTTTAGTCTCTTGCCCTGCATCAACGGAAGCCCTACGAGTCACTAAGGAGTTTTGTGACAAGTACCGAGACTTGAGGAGGAAGGTGGACATGCTTCAATGGGAGAATGATAGGCTTTGCAAGATGCTGGAAGATTTGCTCGTGTCAACTAAGAAAATAATACCACCACCGAAGGAGTAACTCGTCATCAGGTTTGGCATCCCCTTGGTTTATTCCAAGCTTGGGGGAGTGCCGCGGTATCATATCACTATCTTCTATCTTTTTACCTTATTAGTAGAGTCATATCATGAATAGAGGAGTTACTTTGTAGTATGGTTTGCATTATGGAAGTGTCCCCTCTCTCGTTAGATTTGTATCCCTTGGTGTGATTTGCCATTATGGAATATTAATGAGAAGTTCTATCATTCACTCTTTTGCATAACTTATGTTAGTTTTCAATTCATGGTTATATGATTGATCTTGTTGTTAGTATTGGTATCACTTTGGGATCATTGAGTTAAATTTAGTTGGTTTTGGCAAACCTGGCTCGGTCAGTAGCAACACCTTTTTGAGAGTTGAAAACAAAAAGATAGAAGTACTAGAGAGAAAAATAATTTCATCATCTTTCTTTCTTGATTTGCTCATAAGTTTAGTATTCTCTAGTTAAGATCTTTTGTGCTTCCAAGGAAGATTGCATGTTTGTCTTTATCATTTATATGTTTGTTTGTTTCCTTCAACTCTTGTACTTGCTACCCAGCCTTGCTAGCCAAAAACCTGTACTGAGAGGGTATTCTTCTCGTGCATCCACCTCCTTTAAACCAAAACCTTTGCCATTTGTGTCCACCATACCTACCTAGTAGCATTATTGCTATTCCAAGTAAATTATTGTTTTATCTACCTCCCAAAATAAACTTGTTATGTGAAAATTAGTGATTAAAGCTCTCACGAACTTGATGGCACACTTTACTTTCTTGCATTTAATAAACTTGAACCATTGGGTCCTTCTTTGTTGCGTATATGCTTATGCTTTATGAGTTGAAGTTAGCAGAACCATGTATCATGGGGACCGCTTTCAACACTTCGTTGGTACTTGTACCTAGTTGATATCATGTTCTTTTGCTTATGGATCCCGGCGGTGTGAAATAAAAGTGGAACTTGTAAGATCATGTAGTTTATATGTGTGTTAGAGAAACGCCTGGGCCGCTAGCCTAAGCCATGCCTAATCATGGTGGAAACTTGCAGCATAACTATAGTGAGTATTCTATGAAGCATCCTCAATAAAAACCTATGCAAATAGCAAATAAAAAGATCGCTGAGATGCTCGCTGTCTGCTTGCCTTGTCATTTTGATTACGGGATAGCTCCTGTGTCATGTGCAAGGGGTACCCGTTGGCGGTTCTCAATGATACGCATGTATTTACAATGACAAGAGCTTGCTCGTGACTGAAGTTGAGTAGCATGAGGATCGGTACTCGTAAGTAAGGGGCATGAGATTTCAACTTATAACTTGTCAAGCATGTCCTCTTAGTTGTGTCACTTTAACCTTAATCACCTAAATATGCCTATGATAGGGGCAATGAGAGCTGAAAGCTAGTAAGTATCATAATTTTTGGGAGCTCTTTATGAGACTTGCAATTCCTGCTTCCCTCTGCGAAGGGCCTTTCTTTCACTTTGTAGTTGAGTCAGTAAACCTACTCCCTTCTATCTCAGCAAGTATTTTGAGTTGTTGTGTTTCATTCATTCATATGATGATTTATTCAATCATGTTTCTTATGTTCCTTGTTTTGCACATTGCTCTTATCCTGATGTTTACTACTTTGAAAGCTTTCGTTGAGAAACCAGCTACTTGTGAACTCCAGCAAATTATCAACTATTCTCCGATCGAGAGCTAAGTTTGCCATTACCAATTATGATTCACTTTATGTATCTTTATTGTGTTTCCTTTACTCATTGCAAGTTGAGTTATATAATAGTGAGTTGTCTTCTACTATGATCTATGTATTAGACGAATCTGATGCTTCTTGTCCGTATTCTTTTATCGACTCTTCACTCCATAAACTTGAGGTCATGTTTATTGAGCTCAGTTTCGCTTGGGGACAAGCGAAGTCTAAGCTTGGGGGGAGTTGATACGTCCATTTTGCATCACTATTCTATGTCTTAATTCACTATTATTCATTGATATATTTCATATTGAGAGGTGATACTTATGTTATTTCATCTATTTTTGCATGGTTGATGACTTTTGGAGCATGGACCGCTGTGAGGATTCGATGGAAAAGGTGCTGTTTGGAGGCAAAATTCGCGAAGATCAGAAAATCCGGGAAAATATACGGAAAATCCTATTTTTCCAGAAGACTCAGGATGCCAGAAGATGGAGTGGAGGTGGGCCACAGGGGGCCCACACCCCCCATGGTGCGGGCAGGCCTAGGCCACACCAGGGAGTGGTGTGGCCACCCTGGCCCACTCTAGCCTCTCCCCTCTGGTGTATATCATCTCCACGAAACCCTAGGACTCGGGGAGCGACCACAGAAAGATTCCGCCGCCTCTGTGGGGCGGAAAACACCGAGAGAGAAAGATCTCTCTGGCAGACAGATTTCTGTCGGGAGAATTCCTACCCAGAGAGGGGAGATCGTTGCCATCAACGCCACCATCAAGCTGGACTTCATCGGGATCATCATCATCACCACCATCATCACCATCGGCACCCTCATCACCATCTCCATATTGCTGTAACAATTGAGTTGAATCTTGCATTAGTTCATAGGGGAAACTTTCCCGGTGTTGATTACTCTTTGTAGTTGATGCTATTGGGTGAACCGTTGAATTATTGTTTATGTTCAGATTGTTATACATCATTATTCCATCTCTGATCATGATCCATATGATGTCTTGTGAGTAGTTCGTTTTGTTCTTGAGGACATGGGAGAAGTCTTGTTGTTAGTAGTGTAATTGCATTGAGAAAGGTTCAATAGATTGTTATTTAAGTTGTGGTGTACTTCTTATAGTAGTGTCATGTGAAAGTCGACTACATGACACTTCACCTATATGGGCCTAGGGGAATGCATTGTGTATTTGGCTACTAATCGTAGGGATTGCCGGAGTGACAGAAACCTGAACCCCCGTTAGGAAACCATTGCACAAGGGACGTAAGGGTCTTAGAGTTTAAAGATGTGGTTAGGTTTCTACCTTAATTACTTTCTTGTACTTATAGATGTTTGGAAGGGGTTTAATCACAAGTATGTACTAGTCTTGGATGGGGTGGTACATTAGCACAGGTTCACCCACACAATAATTAGCAAGCTAGAGAAGATTAGTCGACTATATGAAGCGAAAGCACTTGACAGTCTTCCCATGTGTCCTCGAGAATGTTTGGTCATCTATAGAAATACAACTGGCTCGTCCTTTGCTGCATAAAGGATTGGGCCACTTGCTGCATTTATTCCTACTGTCTTTTATTTACTCATACTTTGTTTACTTGCTTTATCGAAAATCCCTAAAAATCCGTTTGCTAAGTATTTGCAGAGAATTCCTGATCCATACCACTAGCCAGCACCTTCTGCTCCTCGTTGGGTTCGACACTCTTACTTATCGAAAATACTCCTATACACCCCTATACTTGTGGCTCATCAATAATATCATTAGAACCCTTTTTTCTTATTATTTTACAACATGCCAAAACATAATTTAACCATTTTTAAGGTGGCGTATGTCTCGATACAACATTCTATTTTTTGACAACAACTATTATTTTGGCGCATGAGATAATTAATTAGTTGACAAAGAACTTGTGTCACCTAAAACATTTCTCCATAGTACGATCGGAATTTGTTTAGACTCGACATGCACGGCATTGGTATCTTTATGCTTGCACTGCTGGTATCTTTAAGCTTTTGCACCCTGTTTCACACAATATCATAGTCAATACGACCCTATGCACATGAACTAAGTTATAATGTTCATTGTTTAGTTCCATTTTTATTTTTGCACATTTTCTTCGGAGTTTTTATCTGCATTACCTAGCTATTATTGTATACCTTGGTTTTTTTATTTTAAATGCACTCCTAATGCCTATTTGTGGTAACAGGTTTATGGAGTCCTCATAGAATTTGAGAACTTTTTATGGGAATTTCTTTGGCTACGACTAGAGGCACCTACGGCCATATGATTTGTACGAGAGATCTTGAGCAGACCGAAACCTATGGACTAGACCGGAGTTGTATATTAATATCTTTATGGTACTGTTCTGGTATCCAGATGTCATTAAATAGCTAGGAAAAAATAATGGGTGCCTTGTTTATAATGTGGTATCCTTAAACTAAATTAGTGTATAAGAAAATGTTGTCTTTAGTAATGCTTTGCACCTTGAGGATGTATTGTGCCACATCATGTCAAATTCGTTCCTTCTAACAAGCATATAAAAAAACAGATGAGTTTGCAGCTTTGCTCCTCTATTGATAAAACTATTTCATTGTTTGTTGGCGATATTTGTGCACTCAACTATTTCATTGTTTTTGGTGGCGATATATTTGTGGACTCCTTATTTTGGATCAGAGGGAGTATAATTTTAGTTTCCCCGTAGGAAAGCACGGGCACTTTACTATCTCTACTATCTAAAAAGAACATTGTTGTTCCGTTTTCTGCCGTCTAGCGCGATATGTCCTCTCTTCGTCGCGTGCCTTCGTCCGTCCTATGTCGCCCTGTCTTTTGCATTTTCACCCCTGAATCCATACGAGAAAGGAGGCCCCGTACAACCCCAGTCAACGCCGTGACACCTGCCTCCAATGTCGCCTCCTCCCATGAGTCCCCTCCCAGTGTCGCCTCCCCCAAGTGTTTGCGCCAGATCGCCGCCATCACAAGACGTCCTCCTCTGCCATCACGGCCGAGAACGCATGCCCTCATCGCCGCCCACTTCCAACTCCGACCCCCTGCCATACAGATCCGCCCTATGAGACCTCTCTCCTTCCAGCAAGCCGCCGCCAGCAAACTCCAAGGCCACCGTGCCACCGTGGTATTCGCTACGGCTCCCCGACCCCTGCTCTAGCCGCATATACCTCCCTACCGTCGAGCTGCTCCCTTCCTCCTCTACATCTCCTTGTCGGCGCGAGCAACGTCACTGGAGGACACACCACTGGTGGACGCGCTTCTCCCCCAATGTTCACAGCGGAGACAACAAGGTATTGTCCTGATTCTTTTCTCCGTTTATATTTTAGATTGGTGAATGCTTGTACTGAATTCTCGTATGGATAATGGTGTGCCTAACAACTTCCCGGAGGTGCTAAACGCAAGTGCAGTTTGGATATGTAAAGCATATATATTCTATTAGTTTGATTTCATCTTAAGCTTCTACTACTAGAAATTGTCGCTCGGGAGTAATGAGTAGTGGATTGCATCTTTGTGTGAAATTATGTCCTTTTACCTTGTACAACAGAACCTGGTAATTACAGTCCATCAACAGGCTTTGAAATTTACATGGTTCTCGTACCAAACTATTGGATGTGCACTCATCTTTTTTATGGTTACTTGTTCAGTTCCTAAGAATAGCATTGATTACTTTTTGGTCGGAAATATGGAAGTACAATGCATAATTATAAATGTGGTAGGATTGCGAAGCTATCTAGACATACCTTATATAAGCCACTACATGTTGGTTATGTTGGTGATATCATGCTCGGTCGATGATGATGAGGTGTCCATATAATCACTTTATGATGCTTACGACAACCAAACACAAGTGAAAAATCATACTATCCATAATTTGTAGTTGCCATTTTGAGCACTATTCTCACATTCATCGCTTAAGAAACATCTTAATTCTTCAAGAATCCATTGCCTCGGAATATTGCAGCAAATTTTTCTTAACGTTTTCTCGGGTAATTCTGTCAATCTCAAGATTTTATCGTTGTGCAGAGTAGAAGGAGCAATGTTTTACTCCTAGCGCCGAATCCACGCCTGGATTTGGCTCCCATGGATAGTTATTTTTGTCCCCTTTTCTCTGCTGACTAGGGTGTTTGGTTGGCTCTAATTTTATAGTTGTTCGTTTTGTCTAGATTTGCGACAATTCAGAGCTTAGTGAACCTAGCTTAGATTTATGACATGTAATTGCCTGATTAGGGTGTTTGGATGGCTCTAATTTTATGGTTTTCGTTTCGTCTAAATTTGCGACGATTCAGAGTTGAGTGAACCTAGCTAAGATTTCTGCCATGTCATTGGAGAGCTGTAGTGTGTGCTTGCCTCTAACCAATCTCACTATCTCAGACTGATGGCATGTGAACTGTTATTGCAGAGGCATAGTTTTGACCATCTCTAACATCTGTTCCAAGGACATAGTCCATGAGTCAGGAATCAACCTGGTCTCATCTGGATCCTGCAACGACGAAAATGTTCAACGCCACTAGCACGACGGAGACGGGTCTCCGACACATTAGCAACTTAATTCTAGGTCAACTATGAAGTTTGGAAGGCCCTTAAAAAATTTTGTTATACATTTTTAGCTTGAACTATTTTCATATGAACAACTAAATAGGATATAGCATTCAATCTTGATGTGATTTTGGTTGTGTGAAAAGTGATAGTTAATCCTTCTTATTGTTTTTTCTGATAAAATTTCTTCTATCCTTGATAAGATGATTGTTTAGTTGGCAACACAGTATGATTACTATGTTGTCATACTACAAATAAACATAGTGAGCATGTAGATAGTACATTCCTACGGAAAGGTAATGTGAACATACATGTATTTTCTTGGTCTTATTTTCTGGTTCTACTACAATCTATGTTAGGCTATGAAAAATTGCCATCGACACTAAAGAACATCAGTTTATATTTAAGAATTCTCTGAAATTTTTAGGGGTATGGCGTATTTAGAATTATTGTTGGATTCATGGAGAATAGTAGGAATGGATCTGGAACTTCCCTCTATAAATTTTATCGGTGAAGATTTTTTTTGCTTGTCCTAAATTCCTACCATCATCTACTAATCTGAATTGTTTTTGTTCTCTTGCAGACAATTTACTTGCGAAAATATTTGGTTGAAAGTAGGGAGCCTATACAATTTTTTTTGTTGCAAACGCGTAATGAAGGTTCATAGATATTTGTGTCTCTGGTGACTAAACTAAGAGCAAATTTAAAGACTTCTGTTTTCATTTTGAGGTATTGTGTACCTCTTGTTGGCATGATATGTTTGCTGCAGTGTTATAGTGGTACAATGAAGGACAAGAAGAAAGTAAAATGACTGAGGTAAATTATTGTTCTCCTTGAAGCCCATAAGTTCCACTTTGTACGTCAATATAGTTCTTAATATTTAATTGAAGTTGTCTTGTGACCGTAGAAAGCCAACATCAAAGTTGCATAATCTTTTAATTAGCATTCTTGCCTTACACTTCCAATACATCCAAACCACCTTGTGATTAGAGCAATTAAACAAAGTGAGATAACCTTTTAAATTAGTTATATTTTTTAATAAAAAGGTATTTTTTGTACTATTCATAAGAACCCTTGTGGTTAGAGCAATCAAACGTCGCGAGATAGATTTTTAATTTTACCGACAATAGTTATTCACGGGGATCTGATTGATTATTTCTTTTAGCTGAAAGTTGTAGGTTAGATCACCTACAGTAAAAAACAAGTTGAGAAACAAATGCATTTCAGGAGGAGAAATGGTTATGGCAAAAATAAAGCATGGAGACTCACACTTCTTGCAAGGTTAATGAAGGTATATCATGCTTTCCCTTCCTAGTATGCTGAGAACTTGAGAAACGGGAAGAGTGAGACTTCTCCTTACAAGGTTTAGTTGTCAATTTTGTGTACAAAGAAGTGAAATTTCTGTAGAGAGAAGTGAAAAATTATTAGGTTTAGTTTTCAGTTTTGTTATCCAAGAAATCTCCTTACTCTTTTTGTTTCTCCATGTAGTGAATCAGTTGCGGCATCAATTTGAAGCACATCGGTATTTGACAAAATAACAGAGCTTGGAGAGAAACTCAAGAACATCATGAATCTCCCTCTCACATTGATATGCCCCTCGTGTTGGTGATTTTTTTGCTTGTATCTTTTGATTTGGTTGTTGTTTCCATGTAGTTAGATATCAAGCTTGTTGCATAAATACTATTTGGACGCCGGGAGATTGGAGAGGAGCAGACAGACGACTTCATCTACGACATACAAGCCTTGCATGCCAAGGCGGCGACAAAGACAAAGTCAAGCGCGACCAAGAGGATAAATGCCGGGAGAGAGTAGAGGGTGGTTGTGTTGTTCTAGGAGCTTTGGGATGAGGAAAAAATCATGCCCTTCTTCAAGAAGTTGTTGACCGAGCGGTGCCGGTAGGTTGGCAAGACACATGTTCGGCCAAGGAAAGGCCGGTGGCCACTTGCAAGCAGTCCGCTCTTGAAGCCCTTTACGATGACAATAAAACATAACGTATATTATACTTACATGTAAATACACTCACTGATTATTAACAACATTTCAGTCATTAATGTTAGCAAACTTCATCTATTTTTCATTTAATTTGGGCACACTGATTATTATCAAGCTTCCAGTCATTAAGGCCAGTAAATTCCATCTATTTTTCATTTAATTTGGGTATATTCTATTTTCCTAATTGGATGTGGTATTCATGATTGTTCTTTTGGTTTTTGTGAGAATAGGAAAGCAAATTTAGAGGACCTTGTTGTTCTTATAGGGCAGAATTTTAGAGTTTATTTCTACATCTTTGTGTGAGGATTTTGAATTGTTATGAAGAGACTGGGATGAACCTTAAGAACTTTGATTCTGAGATATTAGGAAATTTCAGAAAGGTATGGCAACTAGAAGCCTGAGCGTTTTTATATCTTTGCAGGTTGTTAATTCTAAGTATATTCTATTGTTGAAAATCTCTTGACATCTTGCAGTATAGTTCCCGTGCCAAGATTTTAGTCCTTTGATATTATTATAGTTTTTAGCAAATTATTTTATTAACAGAATGTTCAATCCGGTGACTGTTTCTAAGAATGACTGGTTCTACCAATGATACTGTTTTTCTTGATGGACAATATACCTCAAATTGATATGCTTATAAAACCATGTAGAAAACTACAACAAAAGATAAGCTATTTCAGTTTTCCATCTGCCTTGACATTGCAACCTTGGTTTACTAAGATGATAGATAAGTAGTGTCAATATGTTTTATGTTATGGACTATGATAATGAATTCAAGGTAATGGGGAGGAAGAATACTTTTTCCGTCAAGGAGGTATTCATCAACACATTCATTTGGTTGATTTCTCTCACCGTGAACTGTTCTTTTGTTTGTCTTCACAAATTCTTGCATGGAGGCAAATAATATTGATGAATGGATTGATTGCTTCGCTTTACACTCATTCATATGAAACCATATTTCACTTAGCAATGGATAAACATGCCTGTAACAATGTATATTTTTGTTTGGTGCAATTTGAGTTGATATTCCTAGTTTCCAACTAGACATACATGATTTTACTATGGTGCTAATGTGAATAATATCATTAGAACCCTTTTTTCTTATTATTTTACAACATGCCAAAACATAATTTAACCATTTTTTAGGTGGTGTATGTCTCGATACAACATTCTATCTTTTTGACAATAACTATTATTTTGGCGCATGAGATAATTAATTAGTTGACAAAGAACTTGTGTCACTTAAAACATTTCTACATAGTACGATCGGAATTTGTTTAGACTCGACATGCACGGCATTGGCATCTTTATGCTTCCACTGCTGGTATCTTTAAGCTTTTGCACCCTGTTTCACACAATATCATAGTCAATATGATGCCCTATGCACATGAACTAAGTTATAATGTTCATTGTTTAGTTCCATTTTTATTTTTGCACATTTTCTTCGGAGTTTTTATCTGCATTACCTAGCTATTATTGTATACCTTGGTTTTTTGATTTTAAATACACTCTTAATGCCTATCTGTGGTAACGGTTTATGGAGTCCTCATAGAATTTGAGAACTTTTTATGGAAATTTCTTTGGCTACGACTAGAGGCACCTACGGCCATATGATTTGTACGAGAGATCTTGAGCAGACTGAAACCTATGGACTAGACAGGAGTAGTATATTAATATCTTTACGGTACTGTTCTGGTATCCAGATGTCATTAAATAGCTAGGAAAAAATAATGGGTGCCTTGTTTACAATGTGGTATCCTTAAACTAAATTAGTGTATAAGAAAATGTTGTCTTTAGTAATGCTTTGCACCTTGAGGATGTATTGTGCCACATCATGTTAAATTCGTTCCTTCTAACAAGCATATAAAGAAGAGATGAGTTTGCAGCTTTGCTCCTCTACTGATAAAACTATTTCATTGTTTGTTGGTGACATTTGTGCACTCAACTATTTTATTGTTTTTGGTGGCGATATATTTGTGGACTCCTTATTTTCGATCAGAGGGAGTATAATTTTAGTTTCCCCGTAGGAAAGCACAGGCACTTTACTATCTCTACTATCTAAAAAGAACATTGTTGTTCCGTTTTCTGCCGTCTAGCGCGATATGTCCTCTCTTCGTCGTGCGCCTTCGTCCGTCCTATGTCGCCCTGTCTTTTGCATTTTCACCCCTCAATCCATACGAGAAAGGAGGCCCCGTACAACCCCAGTCAACGCCGTGACACCTGCCTCCAATGTCGCCTCCTCCCATGAGTCTCCTCCTAGCGCCGCCTTCCCCAAGTGTTTGCGCCCTCGCCGCTCGTGTCGTCGCCACTGCGCACGTCCTCCTCTGCCATCACGACCGAGAACGCATGGCCTCATCGCCGCCCACTTCCAACTCCGACCCCCTGCCATACAGATCCGCCCTATGAGACCTCTCTCCTTCCGGCAAGCCGCCGCCAGCAAACTCAAACACCACCGTGCCACTGTGCCACCGTGGTATTCGCTACGGCTCCCCGACCCCTGCTCTAGCCGCATATACCTCCCCACCATCGAGCTGCTCCCTTCCTCCTCTGCATCTCCTTGTCGGCACGAGCAACGTCACTGGAGGACACACCACTGGTGGACGCGCTTCTCCCCCAATGTTCACAGCAGAGACAACAAGGTATTGTCCTGATTCTTTTCTCTGTTTATATTTTAGATTGGTGAATGCTTGTACTGAATTCTAGTATGGATAATGGTGTGCCCAACAACTTCCCGGAGGTGCTAAACGCAAGTGCAGTTTGGATGTTTCATCTTAAGCTTCTACTACTAGAAATTGTCGCTCGGGAGTAATGAGTAGTGGATTGCATCTTTGTGTGAAATTATGTCCTTTTACCTCGTACAACAGAACCTGGTAATTACAGTCCATCAACAGGCTTTGAAATTTACATGGTTCTCGTACCAAACTATTGGATTTGCACTCATCTTTTTTATGGTTACTTGTTCAGTTCCTAAGAATAGCATTGATTACTTTTTGGTTGGAAATATGGAAGTACAATGCATAATTATAAATGTGGTAGGATTGCGAAGCTATCTAGACATACCTTATATTAGCCACTGCATGTTGGTTATGTTGGTGATATCATGCTCGGTCGATGATGATGAGGTGTCCATATCATCACTTTATGATGCTTACGACAACCAAACACAAGTGAAAAAGCATACTATCCATAATTTGTAGTTGCCATTTTTAGTACTATTCTCACATTCTTCGCTTAAGAAACATCTTAATTCTTCAAGAATCCATTGCCTCAGAATATTGCAGCAAATTTTTCTTAACATTTTCTCGGGTAATTCTGTCAATCTCAAGATTTTATCGTTGTGCAGAGTAGAAGGAGCAATGTTTTACTCCTAGCGCCGAATCCACGCCTGGATTTGGCTCCCATGGATAGTTATTTTTGTCCCCTTTTCTCTGCTGACTAGGGTGTTTGGTTGGCTCTAATTTTATAGTTGTTCGTTTTGTCTAGATTTGCGACAATTCAGAGCTGAGTGAACCTAGCTTAGATTTATGACATGTAATTGCCTGACTAGGGTGTTTGGATGGCTCTAATTTTATGGTTTTCGTTTCGTCTAGATTTGCGACGATTCAGAGTTGAGTGAACCTAGCTAAGATTTCTGCCATGTCTTTGCAGAGTTGTAGTGTGTGCTTGCCTCTAACCAATCTCACTATCTCAGACTAATGGCATGTGAACTGTTATTGCAGAGGCATAGTTTTGGCCATCTCTAACATCTGTTCCAAGGACATAGTCCATGAGTCAGGAATCAACCTGGTCTCATCTGGATCCTGCAACGACGAAAATGTTCAACGCCGCTAGCACGACGGAGACGGGTCTCCGACACATTAGAAACTTAATGCTTGGTCAACTACGAAGTTTGGAAGGCCCTTAAAGAGTTTTTGTTATATATTTTTAGCTTGAACTATTTTCATATGAACAACTAAATAGGATATAGCATTCGATCTTGATGTGATTTTGGTTGTGTGAAAAGTGATAGTTAATCCTTCTTATTGTTTTTTCTGATAAAATTTCTTGTATCCTTCATAAGATGATTGTTTAGTTGGCAACACAGTATGATTACTATGTTGTCATACTACAAATAAACATACTGAGCATGTAGATAGTACATTCCTACGGAAAGGTAATATGAACATACATGTATTTTCTTGGTCTTATTTTCTGGTTCTACTACAATCTATGGTAGGCTATGAAAAATTGCCATCGACACTAAAGAACATCAGTTTATATTTAAGAGATCTCTGAAATTTTTAGGGGTATGGCGTATTTAGAATTATTGTTGGATTCATGGAGAATAGTAGGAATGGATCTGGAACTTCCGTCTATAAATTTTATCGGTGAAGATTTTTTTTGCTTGTCCTAAATCCCTACCATCATCTACTAACTCTGAATTGTTTTTGTTCTCTTGCAGACAATTTACTTGCGAAAATATTTGGTTGAAAGTAGGGAGCCTATACAATTTTTTTTGTTGCAAACGCGTAATGAAGGTTCATAGATATTTGTGTCTCGGGTGACTAAACTAAGAGCAAATTTAAAGGCTTCTGTTTTTTATTTTGAGGTATTGTGTACCTCTTGTTGGCATGATATGTTTGCTGTAGTGTTATAGTGGTACAATGAAGGACAAGAAGAAAGTAAAATGACTGAGGTAAATTATTGTTCTCCTTGAAGCTCATAAGTTCCACTTTGTACGTCAATATAGTTCTTAATATTTAATTGAAGTTGTCTTGTGACCGTAGAAAGCCAACATCAAAGTTGCATAATCTTTTAATTAGCATTCTTGCCTTACACTTCCAATACATCCAAAACATCTTGTGATTAGAGCAATTAAACAAAGTGAGATAACCTTTTATATTAGTTATATTTTTTAATAAAAAGGTATTTTTTGTACTATTCATAAGAACCCTTGTGGTTAGAGCAATCAAACGTCGCGAGATAGATTTTTAATTTTACCGACAATAGTTATTCACAAGGACCTGATTAATTATTTCTTTTAGCTGAAAGTTGTAGGTTAGATCACCTACAGTAAAAAAAACAAGTTGAGAAATAAATGCATTTCAGGAGGAGAAATGGTAATGGCAAAAATAAAGCAGGGAGACTCACACTTCTTGCAAGGTTAATGAAGGTATATGATGCTTTCCCTTCCTAGTATGCTGAGAACTTGAGAAACGAGAAGAGTGAGACTTCTCCTTACAAGGTTTAGTTGTCAATTTTATGTACAAAGAAGTGAAATTTCTATAGAGAGAAGTGGAAAATTATTAGGTTTAGTTTTCAGTTTTGTTATCCAAGAAATCTCCTTACTCTTTTTGTTTCTCCATGTAGTGAATCGGTTGCGACATCAATTTGAAGCACATCGGTATTTGAAAAAATAACAGAGCTTGGAGAGAAACTCAAGAGCATCATGAATCTTCCTCTCGCATTGATATGCCCCTCGTGTTGGTGATTTTTTTGCACGTATCTTTTGATTTGGTTGTTGTTTCCATGTAGTTAGATATCAAGCTTGTTGCATAAATACTATTTGGATGCCGGGAGATTGGAGAGGGGCAGACAGACGACTTCATCTACGACATACAAGCCTTGCATGCCAAGGCGACGACAAAGACGAAGTCAAGCGCGACCAAAAGGATAAATGGCGGGAGATAGTAGAGGGTGGTTGTGTTGTTCTAGGAGCTTTGGGATGACGAAAAAATCATGCCCTTCTTCAAGAAGTTGTTGAGCGAGTGGTGCCGGTAGGTTGGCAAGACACATGTTCGGCCAAGGGAATGATGGTGGCCATTTGCAAGCAGTCCGCTCTTGAAGCCCTTTACGATGACAATAAAATATAACGTATATTATACTTACATATAAATACAAAGCTCACTGTTTATTAACAAGCTTCTAGTCATTAATGTTAGCAAATTCCATCTATTTTTATTTAATTTGGGCACACTGATTATTAACAAGCTTCCAGTCATTAAGGCCAGTAAATTCCATCTATTTTTAATTTAATTTGGGTACGTTCTATTTTCCTAATTGGATGTGGTATTCATGATTGTTCTGTTATAGCTTTTGGTTTTTGTGAGAATAGGAAAGCAAATTTAGAGGACCTTGATGTCCTTATAGGGGAGAATTTTAGAGTATATTAATACATCTTTGTGTGAGGATTTTGAATTGTTATGAAGAGACTGGGATGAACCTTAAGAACTTTGATTCTGAGATATTAGGACATTTCAAAAAGGTATGACAACTAGAAGCCTGAGCGTTTTTATATCTTTGCAGGTTGTTAATTCTAAGTATATTCTATTATTGAAAATCTCTTGACATCTTGCAGTATAGTTCCCGTGCCAAGATTTTAGTCCTTTGATATTATTATAGTTTTTAGCAAATTATTTTATTAACAGAATGTTCAATCCGGTGACTGTTTCTAAGAATGACTGGTTCTACCAATGATACTGTTTTTCTTGATGGACAATATACCTCAAATTGATATGCTTATAAAACCATGTAGAAAACTACAATAAAAAATAAGCTATTTCAGTTTTCCATCTGCCTTGACATTGCAACCTTGGTTTACTAAGATGATAGACATGTAGTGTCAATATGTTTTAAGTTATGGACTATGATAATGAATTCAAGGTAATGGAATACCTTTTCCGTCAAGGAGGTATTCATCAACACATTCATTTGGTTGATTTCTCTCACCGTGAACTGTTCTTTTGTTTGTCTTCATAAATTCTTGCATGGAGGCAAATAATATTGATGAATGGATTGATTGCTTCGCTTTACACTCATTCATGTGAAACCATATTTCACATAGCAATGGATAAACATGCCTGTAACAATGTATATTTTTGTTTGGTGCAATTTGAGTTGATATTCCAAGTTTCCATCTAGACATGCATGATTTTACTATGGTGCTAATGTGAATAGTATCATTAGGACCCTTTTTTCTTATTATTTTACAACATGCCAAAACATAATTTAACCATTTTTAAGATGGCGTATGTCTCGATACAACATTCTATTTTTTTGACAACAACTATTATTTTAGCGCATGAGATAATTAATTAGTTGACAAAGAACTTGTGTCACTTAAAACATTTCTACATAGTACGATCGGAATTTGTTTAGACTCGACATGCACGGCATTGGCATCTGTGTGCGTCCACTGCTGGTATCTTTAAGATTTTGCACCCTGGTTCACACAATATCATAGTCAATACGATGCCCTATGCACATTAACTGAGTTATAATGTTCATTGTTTAGTTCCATTTTTATTTTTGCACATTTTCTTCGGAGTTTTTATTTGCATTACCTAGCTATTATTGTATACCTTGGTTTTTTGATTTTAAATGCACTCCTAATGCCTATTTGTGGTAACAGGTTTATGGAGTCCTCATAGAATTTGAGAACTTTTTATGGGAATTTCTTTGGCTACGACTAGAGGCACCTACGGCCATATGATTTATATGAGAGATCTTGAGCAGACCGAAACCTATGGACTAGACAGGAGTAGTATATTAATATCTTTACGGTACTGTTCTGGTATCCAGATGTCATTAAATAGCTAGGAAAAAATAATGGGTGCCTTGTTTACAATGTGGTATCCTTAAACTAAATTAGTGTATAAGAAAATGTTGTCTTTAGTAATGCTTTGCACCTTGAGGATGTATTGTGCCACATCATGTTAAATTCGTTCCTTCTAACAAGCATATAAAGAAGAGATGAGTTTGCAGCTTTGCTCCTCTACTGATAAAACTATTTCATTGTTTGTTGGTGACATTTGTGCACTCAACTATTTTATTGTTTTTGGTGGCGATATATTTGTGGACTCCTTATTTTCGATCAGAGGGAGTATAATTTTAGTTTCCCCGTAGGAAAGCACAGGCACTTTACTATCTCTACTATCTAAAAAGAACATTGTTGTTCCGTTTTCTGCCGTCTAGCGCGATATGTCCTCTCTTCGTCGCGCGCCTTCGTCCGTCCTATGTCGCCCTGTCTTTTGCATTTTCACCCCTCAATCCATACGAGAAAGGAGGCCCCGTACAACCCCAGTCAACGCCGTGACACCTGCCTCCAATGTCGCCTCCTCCCCTGAGTGCCCTCCCAGCGCCGCCTCCCCCAAGTGTTTGCGCCCTCGCCGCCATCACAGACGCGTCCTCCTCCGCCATCACGGCCGAGAACGCATGGCCTCATCGCCGCCCACTTCCAACTCCGACCCCCTGCCATACAGATCCGCCCTATGAGGCCTCTCTCCTTCCGGCAAGCCGCCGCCAGCAAACTCAAACGCCACCGTGCCACTGTGCCACCGTGGTATTCGCTACGGCTCCCCGACCCCTGCTCTAGCCGTATATACCTCCCCACCGTCGAGCTACTCTCTTCCTCCTCTGCATCTCCTTGTCGGCGCGAGCAACGTCACTGGAGGACACACCACTGGTGGACGCGCTTCTCCCCCAATGTTCATAGCGGAAACAACAAGGTATTGTCCTGATTCTTTTCTCCGTTTATATTTTAGATTGGTGAATGCTTGTACTGAATTATCGTATGGATAATGGTGTGCCCAACAACTTCGCGGAGGTGCTAAACGCAAGTGCAATTTGGATATGTAAAGCATATATATTCTATTAGTTTGATTTCATCTTAAGCTTCTACTACTAGAAATTGTCGCTCGGGAGTAATGAGTAGTGGATTGCATCTTTGTGTGAAATTATGTCCTTTTACCTCGTACAACAGAACCTGGTAATTACAGTCCATCAACAGGCTTTGAAATTTACATGGTTCTCGTACCAAACTATTGGATGTGCACTCATCTTTTTTATGGTTACTTGTTCAATTCCTAAGAATAGCATTGATTACTTTTTAGTTGGAAATATGGAAGTACAATGCATAATTATAAATGTGGTAGGATTGCGAAGGTATCTAGACATACCTTATATAAGCCACTGCATGTTGGTTATGTTGGTGATATCATGCTCGGTCGATGATGATGAGGTGTCCATATCATCACTTTATGATGCTTACGACAACCAAACACAAGTGAAAAAGCATACTATCCATAATATGTAGTTGCCATTTTTAGCACTATTCTCACATTCTTCGCTTAAAAAATATCTTAATTCTTCAAGAATCCATTGCCTCAGAATATTACAGCTAATTTTTCTTAACATTTTCTCAGGTAATTCTGTCAATCTCAAGATTTTATCATTGTGCAGAGTAGAAGGAGCAATGTTTTACTCCTAGCGCCGAATCCACGCCTGGATTTGGCTCCCATGGATAGCTATTTTTGTCCCCTTTTCTCTGCTGACTAGGGTGTTTGGTTGGCTCTAATTTTATAGTTGTTCGTTTTGTCTAGATTTGCGACAATTCAGAGCTGAGTGAACCTAGCTTAGATTTATGACATGTAATTGCATGATTAGGGTGTTTGGCTGGCTCTAATTTTATGGTTTTCGTTTCGTCTAGATTTACGACGATTCAGAGTTGAGTGAACCTAGCTAACATTTCTGCCATGTCATTGCAGAGCTGTAGTGTGTGCTTGCCTCTAACCAATCTCACTATCTCAGACTAATGGCATGTGAACTGTTATTGCAGAGGCACAGTTTTGGTCATCTCTAACGTCTGTTCCAGGGACATAGTCCATGAGTCAGGAATCAACCTGGTCTCATCTGGATCCTGCAACGACGAAAATGTTTAACGCCGCTAGCACGACGGAGACGGGTCTCCGACACATTAGCAACTTAATGCTTGGTCAACTACGAAGTTTGGAAGGCCCTTAAAAAGTTTTTATTATATATTTTTAACTTGAACTATTTGCATATGAACAACTAAATAGGATATAGCATTCAATCTTGATGTGATTTTGGTTGTGTGAAAAGTGATAGTTAATCCTGCTTATTGTTTTTTCTGATAAAATTTCTTGTATCCTTCATAAGATGATTGTTTAGTTGGCAACACAGTATGATTACTATGTTGTCATACTACAAATAAACATACTGAGCATGTAGATAGTACATTCCTAAGGAAAGGTAATGTGAACATACATGTATTTTCTTGGTCTTATTTTCTGGTTCTACTACAATCTATGTTAGGCTATGAAAAATTGCCATTGACACTAAAGAACATCAGTTTATATTTAAGAGATCTCTGAAATTTTTAGGGGTATGGCGTATTTAGAATTATTGTTGGATTCGTGGAGAATAGTAGGAATGGATATGGAACTTCCCTCTATAAATTTTATCGGTGAAGATTTTTTTGCTTGTCCTAAATCCCTACCATCATCTACTAACTCTGAATTGTTTTTGTTCTCTTGCAGACAATTTACTTGTGAAAATATTTGGTTGAAAGTAGGGAGAGTATACAATTTTTTTGTTGCAAACGCCTAATGAAGGTTCATAGATATTTGTGTCTCTGGTGACTAAACTAAGAGCAAATTTAAAGGCTTCTATTTTTCATTTTGAGGTATTGTGTACCTCTTATTGGCATGATATGTTTGCTGTAGTGTTATATTGGTACAATGAAGGACAAGAAGAAAGTAAAATGACTTAGGTAAATTCATTGTTCTCCTTGAAACCCATAAGTTCCACTTTGTACGTCAATATAGTTCTTAATATTTAATTGAAGTTGCATAATCTTTTAATTAGCATTCTTGCCTTACACTTCCAATACATCCAAACCACCTTGTGATTAGAGCAATAAAACAAAGTGAGATAACCTTTTTTAGTTATATTTTTAATAAAAAGGTATTTTTTGTACTATTCATAAGAACCCTTGTGGTTAGAGCAATCAAACATCGCGAGATAGATTTTTAATTTACCGACAATAGTTATTCTCGAGGATCTGATTGATTATTTCTTTTAGCTGAAAGTTGTAGGTTAGATCACCTACAGTAAAAAAACAAGTTGAGAAACAAATGCATTTTAGGAGGAGAAATGGTTATGGCAAAAATAAAGTAGGGAGACTCACACTTCTTGCAAGGTTAATGAAGGTATATGATGCTTTCCCTTCCTAGTATGCTGAGAACTTGAGAAACGGGAAGAGTGAGACTTCTCCTTACAAGGTTTAGTTGTCAATTTTGTGTACAGCGAAGTAAAATTTCTGTAGAGAGAAGTGAAAAATTATTAGGTTTAGTTTTCAGTTTTGTTATCCAAGAAATCTCCTTACTCTTTTTGTTTCTCCACGTAGTAAATTAGTTGCGGCATCAATTTGAAGCACATCGGTATTTGACAAAATAACAGAGCTTGGAGAGAAACTCAAGAACATCATGAATCTCCCTCTCGCATTGATATGCCCCTCATGTTGGTGATTTTTTTGCATGTATCTTTTGATTTGGTTGTTGTTTCCACGTAGTTAGATATCAAGCTTGTTGCATAAATACTATTTGGACGCCGGGAGACTGGAGAGGGGCAGACAGACGACTTCATCTACGACATACAAGCCTTGCATGCCAAGGCGGCGACAAAGACAAAGTCAAGCGCGACCAAGAGGAGAAATAGCAGGAGAGAGTAGAGGGAGGTGGTGTTGTTCTAGGAGCTTTGGGATGAGGAAAAAATCATGCCCTTCTTCAAGAAGTTGTTGAGCGAGTGGTGCCGGTAGGTTGGCAAGACACATGTTCAGCCTAGGAAAGGCTGGTGGCCACTTGCAAGCAGTCCGCTCTTGAAGCCCTTTACGATGACAATAAAACATAACGTATATTATACTTACATGTAAATACAAAGATCACTGATTATTAACAAGATTTCAGTCATTAATGTTAGCAAATTCCATCTATTTTTCATTTAATTTGGGCACACTGATTATTATCAAGCTTCCAGTCATTAAGGCCAGTAAATTCCATCTATTTTTCATTTAATTTGGGTATGTTCTATTTTCCTAATTGGATGTGGTATTCATGATTATTCTTTTGGTTTTTGTGAGAATATGAACGCAAATTTAGAGGACCTTGTTGTTCTTATAGGGGAGAATTTTAGAGTATATTTCTACATCTTTGTGTGAGGATTTTGAATTGTTATGAAGAGACTGGGATGAACCTTAAGAACTTTGATTCTGAGATATTAGGACATTTCAAAAAGGTATGACAACTAGAAGCCTGAGCGTTTTTATATCTTTGCAGGTTGTTAATTCTAAGTATATTCTATTGTTGAAAATCTCTTGACATCTTGCAGTATAGTTCCCGTGCCAAGATTTTAGTCCTTTGATATAAAGCTTATTATAGTTTTTAGCAAATTATTTTATTAACAGAATGTTCAATCTGGTGACTATTTCTAAGAATGACTGGTTCTACCAATGATACTGTTTTTCTTGATGGACAATATACCTCAAATTGATATGCTTATAAAACCATGTAGAAAACTACAATAAAAGATAAGCTATTTCAGTTTTCCATCTGCCTTGACATTGCAACCTTGGTTTACTAAGATGATAGACAGGTAGTGTCAATATGTTTTAAGTTATGGACTATGATAACGAATTCAAGGTAATGGGGAGGAAGAATACCTTTTCCGTCAAGGAGGTATTCATCAACACATTCATTTTGTTGATTTCTCTCACTGTGAACTGTTCTTTTGTTTGTCTTCACAAATTCTTGCATGGAGGCAAATAATATTGATGAATGGATTGATTGCTTCGCTTTACACTCATTCATATGAAACCATATTTCGCTTAGCAATGGATAAACATGCCTGTAACAATGTATATTTTTGTTTGGTGCAATTTGAGTTGATATTCCAAGTTTCCAACTAGACATGCATGATTTTAATATGGTGCTAACGTGAAGAATATCATTAGAACCCTTTTTTCTTATTATTTTACAACATGCTAAAACAGAATTTAACCATCTTTAAGGTGGCGTATGTCTCGATACAACATTCTATTTTTTTGACAACAACTATTATTTTGACGCATGAGATAATTAATTAGTTGACAAAGAACTTGTGTCACTTAAAACATTTCTACATAGTACGATCAGAATTTGTTTAGACTCCAGTATGCTTCCACTGCTGGTATCTTTAAGCTTTTGCATCCTGTTTCACACAATATCATAGTCAATACGATGCCCTATGCACATTAACTGGGTTATAATGTTCATTGTTTAGTTCCATTTTTATTTTTGCACATTTTCTTCGGAGTTCTTATCTGCGTTACCTAGCTATTATTGTATACCTTGGTTTTTTTATTTTAAATGCACTCCTAATGCCTATTTGTGGTAACAGGTTTATGGAGTCCTCATAGAATTTGAGAACTTTTTATGAATTTTTTTTTGGCTATGACTAGAGGCACCTACGGTCATATAATTTGTATGAGAGATCTTAAGCAGACCGAAACCTATGGACTACACAGGAGTAGTATATTAATATCTTTACGGTACTGTTCTGGTATCCAGATGTCATTAAATAGCTAGGAAAAAATAATGGGTGCCTTGTTTACAATGTGGTATCCTTAAACTGAATTAGTGTATAAGAAAATGTTGTCTTTAGTAATGCTTTGCACCTTGAGGATGTATTGTGCCACATCATGTTAAATTCGTTCCTTCTAACAAGCATATAAAAAAGAGATGAGTTTGCAGTTTTGCTCCTCTACTGATAAAACTATTTCATTGTTTGTTGACGATATTTATGCACTCAATAATTTCATTATTTTTGGTGGTAATATGTTTGCAGTATAATTTTAGTTTCCCCGTAGCAAAGTACGGACACTTTACTAGTGTGAGGGAAAAGCTTAACTGAGCGCTCTGCCCCAATGGAGATGAAGGCAGAATGCGACTCAGACGTTTGGAAGGCTCAAGGTCGGCCTCTTTCAATAGTTTTGTTTTATATAGTTGACCCAAGAGAATAAATAAAGAACCCACAAACAGGCCACTGAGAACGACTACGGGCTTTCCAAAGGGCCCACCTCATCATTAAAGCCCATCATACATGGAACACCCCCCTCCCTGGAATATTGGAGAGAGGAGACAGATCAGATCGCGGCGGCATCCTCCCCAGGTTCCAGAACAGCTGACGTGGCGCTCCTCTTCCTCCTCCTCCTCTCGCGTCTCCCACCACCGCCTTGTCTGCCACACCGCCGGCGACCGTCGCTTCCTCCCCCACCATCCGCCGCGGAGATGGCTCAATGAGGTGACACCCCAACTAATCCCTTAAGGCCCAATTTTGTATCCCGCTCAAAATTTTCCAATCTCGCGTCATCGGCCATCCTCGCGCTTCTCGTCTCGTCGCGGCGCGCTGATCCCGATCCGGGTAACGGATAGGCTTGTCGGAGAAGCGCGCAATTAAGGTTAGAATGTGCGCGAAATCCATGAGAAATCTATATCTGGCCTGATTTCTCGTTTGTTATAGACGCAATTGGGATTTGTTGTGTCGATGCCCCGTTCCAGTAGCCGTGGTGATCATGCAGAATTGATTTGCATCCCCTCGTTGATCGTTGCAGGTCTGTGTAAGCCGCGTTGATCTGGCTTCTGGTGGAGAGTGAAATGGTGGAGTGTGAAGGGTTGCGACGGCTCGCTGGTCTACTGCTCAAGTGCTGCGATCTTGACATACCGAATCGTCCCAAGGGCCTCGAGGATCCTGAGCGTCTGGCAAGGGAAACAGTTTGTATGTTCTGTTCACTCTTTTACCTCCAATTACTGGATCAGTCGATCTCCTATACCTCCTCTTATATGCTAGTATGCTACGTGTTGGTGGCCTTTTATTCATCAGATAATTCCTCGTTCTTATGCAGTTAGCGTAAATGAGATCGAGGCACTGTATGAGCTCTTTAAGAAGATTAGCAGTGCTGTGGTTGATGATGGTGTGATTAATAAGGTCTGTAAGCTCTGCTGATTTCGTTGGGTGTGGACTGTGGAGTGTGGTGGTTGACATTTTGTACACTATTGTGCTGAATATCAAGGCCTTGCCATTTTTATGCGCAGGAAGAATTCCAACTAGCGCTGTTTAAGACTAACAGGAAAGATAGCATGTTTGCTGACCGGGTATGTATACACGGCTTCTATTTAATGGAGATCTCTGTTGTAAAAAGAAAAGGAAGTCCAGTTTTATATTATTCCTGGTATTTGTTTGCTCTGTTCAATTGTTTTATTCTTTGTGCTATTGGATATTTGGTTCACGTTTGATCTAACGATTTGCACTTTTATATGTCACGGAAGCATCTTGGATGCAGTATGATGCAGTGTTACATTATATGGAGCTTTCTAAAATACCATGAGCTTGAGATTTAGTAGTTTCGATGATGTGCTGAGGCACGTGTGTGATGTGTCTGGGCATGCACACCACATGCCTCCATTGGCTGAGCCAGTATTGCGGCATTTCGCCATGAAGTGGCTGAGTTATGAGTATATTTGCGCTGTCATAAGTTATGAAAGTAAAACGAACGCTAATTTGAGCTCTGCTCTATAATAATGATACATCGAAATAGGAAAAACCTGCAAACAGTATACGTGTTATAGTACATAAGTACAGTCTGTGTATCTAAATAATGACGATTGAGTCCATCTTATGCTATTATTTCTATACCAATTATGTAACAAGAGCCAGACTTTGCAAAGGCTAAATATGCAGCAAACTAAAATAGGGGTATATTTGACTCTTAAAAGGGGTATATTTAAATACAAAGTATACAAATTTGGAATCTGCAAGAAACAAACTTAATACTAGTATGAAATAGTAGGGTTTAGGGTCCTATGTGACCTCATTCGTTGGAAATGATGTGAATTGTGAAGTACTTACTCCTTAGTGCTGTTACAAATTATTATTTTCTGAACATCCAGACACAATACTTCTTTTTGATGGCTTGATCTCAATACTTCTTTATGCTGTAATTTAATTTATTTAGGTGTTTGATTTGTTCGACACGAAGCACAATGGGATTCTCGAATTTGAAGAATTTGTGCGGGCTCTGTCTGTGTTCCATCCGAATGCACCAGTTGATGACAAAATCGATTGTAAGCCAACATACTTATTTTATTTGCTCATTTATTAACCGTGATAATTTGACATGGTCGAGTGAGAATTCGTTTCTTTTGTTTTGCTTCTATGCGACAATTATTCAAGAATATTGATCTTCAGGTATTACTTCTTAGCAAAGGTTTATGGAAAGTTAGTTATCTGTTGACTTCATTGGCGGATCCCTTGATGCTTTTGTGCAAGTGTTGTGCACCTGAAACTGCTCTATGTTCTACATTTCCACAAGGAGGGACACAAACTGTTCAATGTTGCATATACTGAACCCGCAAGTTAGGCAGACTATCATTGCAATCCTAGCAGTCTTTCATTATATTTAGTTCTATTCTATGTAGAGATCACCCTGTGAGGGAGTTTGGTGTGTAGATATGGCAGTCTTCTGCAGTAGATGCATTGAATTTAACTCATCTGATATTACCTAGACCGTCTTTGTGTTCAGTTTTCTTCTTGTAGATATGGCAGTCTTCTGTAGTAGATGCATTGACCGTCTTTGTGTTCAATTTTCTTCTTTGGTTTCTGACATCCAAGCACATGAATATCCTTTTTCTTTCTCAACCACTTCTTCATTTCTTTCATAAATTTTGCTTGTGTCCTCCTAAATCATGTACTGTTCTAATCTTATGTCATATATGAACAACTTGCAGTTGCTTTCAAACTCTATGATCTCAAACAACAAGGTTTCATCGAAAAACAAGAGGTACTACCCTCATTTTTCCTATAGCCACTCTTTCTTCTGTGCTATTTTAGTACATGTGATTCGTTAACATGTGGAAGGTTGTTCTTTCACCTATATGTGCGTGAATACGCAATATTGTAGTCCGTCTGTTCTTTCTGCCAAGTCATGTTTCTGTTCCAGCAATTTATTGTACTGCCAGTGAAAAGTTAGGAATGGTGGGAGAGTTTTGCACATCAATGTTAATAAATCCGTTAACCATTTTGAACACTCATGCGTAGAAACTGGTGCTCTTTAGCAATCCTTCTTTTGTTGATACTATCCTTTGTTTTTCTTTTTTTACTTGGAGAAAGCATACCGTCAAGTTTAGCTAGGAGCAATTGCCTCGAGAGAAATCCATCATGTACCTTCTCAATTGTCAGGTAAAGCAAATGGTGGTCGCCACACTTGCTGAATCGGGAATGAATCTTTCAGATGATGTTATAGAAGGCATTATAGACAAGGTATACATAAGTATAGGTGTTGATGTACAAGTGTACATAGTGGTATGTGTGTTGAATTTACGCTTTATTGCTTACTGGTCATACTTCTTTTTCTCTGTCCATAGACATTTGAGGAAGCAGATACAAAGCATGATGGTAAGATCGACAAGGAGGAATGGCGCAATCTCGTCTTGAGGCATCCATCTTTGCTCAAGAATATGACACTCCCATATCTCAGGTCGGTATGGGTGACCTGTTTGTGCATTGTGTGCCCCTTTCTCTCTCCCAGTAACTTGAGTCAAGCTTTCTTCCTGATCAATATCTACTTCAGCTTCATGGGGTGTATGTGAACTTCGGCATGCTAAAATCTTAATGACTGATTTGCGGTGCATTTTCCAATCTCACAGAACATAGGCTCTCTAACTTTGAACTACTCCTTGCTTAATTAGCAAGCAAGAAATGGGATATTATATGACAGTTGCATACCTGTCATGATTATAACTTGAAACCAGGTGGAAAAAGGCTGATTTGAGCTTAAACATTCAAAGTTGAAAGAGCACACATATGTCACTTTATTTTGCATAGTATTAGCTTGTTTAATAAGTGTTTGTCAATGTTGTCCTAATTATGACTTGATCAACAGGGATATTACCACAACATTTCCAAGCTTTGTCTTCAACTCTCAGGTCGAGGATGCTTGAGATTCCAATTTCTATGTTACCGCTGATGCTTGTGGGGAGCACAGCAGACCAGATCCTAGGTGGAAGTTGTGTGCTTTTATCTGTTTATTCCCTTTTGGCGACATCCTTCTTGTGCTTGGAACCATTTCTTGTAGTTTTTCCGTTCCTTCAATATGTGAATTCCCAGTAATCTCGTGATGGTTCTTCTTTTGTATATACCTGAGAGTATATTCTAGCATGAACTGTTCCTTGTCATGTATAAATGCTCACCAGGTACATGGTTGCCTGTACGAGTAGCAACCGAGAAGTGGTATTGCACATTTTATGTTTTCCTTTTAAGTTCATCCATCTGTTGGTTCTTGTTGTGTTGCTGGTGGCTCTTGCATGAGGCTTGGTGAAGCATATGATACACTTAATCTTTTCTATCTTTGATTGATGTGAAGCAATCAATGTGGTGATGCCTTGATGTTCTCCGGGTGAAGCTTCTTGAGATTTGTATTGTATCACATTTGCACGTCTGATCACATTATTAGAGTTAGTGTGATCTGTATGGAGCTAGGGCCATTGAAGACCAGAAGTATCCCATCTTCAGTTCGTGTCCAATCATATCCTGGCCACCCTGCAGACAAGATCGCCATGGTGCTCCTTCACCTGGAACAACCAGTGAAGGTGTAGAGCTTCATGGTCATTGGCAGTTGACCACCAACAAGAGCAAAGACATCAGGGATGGCCAACATCTCTAACCGTGGTGCTAACAAGTAACAACCCCTTGAAAAAGCGGTTAAGTGATCATCATCCGAGGTTCCATTGATGAGATCATCAGTTGCAGCCTTAGAGTTGTCCCTTGGCATGGTAGAAACATTTCCTAGGAGCATGCCCCCCTTTTGATAGCCGTTCTCCAGCTACAACGGGTTTCTCAGAATGTGCTGAGACCATCCCTCAAAAAAAGAGACCTGCAAGGTATGTTCTCCCAGTAATGTGATCTGAAGATCACACTCAACCTCTTTGCAGAGTTCGGGATTAGCCTCCACAGCAGATGAATGTTAATCCAGGATTGACCATTTTAAAATCATTTCATCCCTGACTCTCCAAAGGCTCCATAAAGCGCCAACAGGAACAAAAAAATTAACTACTCCATGTCTTTTGTTAGCTAATAAAACCCGACAACAGAAATGTAATGATTCTCGAGCCGTATATTAAGAAACTAGATATACCGTGCCAAATTTGTTTAGCCACAATGCATTGAAAGAACATGATGAATGGATTCATCCTTTGCACAATGGATGCAGGTTTCAGGTTTGCCTAGCTGCCCCTTTTCAGATTATCTTTAGCCTTGACTTTGTTCGGAGCCAGAAGCCAAAGGAAAATATGCACTAGAGGTGGGTCTTCTCCTTACAAAAGTGTCCAACCATGGGTAGTTGCCATCCTTCCTGGTTGAAGTCTTGAAGAGCTCTCTCTTGCCTTCTTTTGAGAAGATCTTTTTCCAGGACGTAGCTTGGAAGAGTCATCACTAGCTCGCCATCTGAAAGATCTTTTTTTTTTTTGCGGGTGAAAGATCTTTGTTTAGCAGGAATGATTATCATATGGTACCATCATCACCTTGATCAAAGTTTCAAGTGCTTAGGGAATCTCTAACTGAAGTACAGAAATTGATTAAAGGAGTAAAACGGAACCTGCACCTGACCGATCTCCTATCACCTTCGAACGGTGGATGAGTAAAATATTCTCCTCCCATTCCCCCTCCACCTCGGCATCTCCTCCACTCCCGACGACCGCCGGCGCCTCTGCAGCCACCCCAGCCACCCCAGCCACCACCACATCCCCGCGATGGCCAGATCTTCTCGCCGGCCATCCCCGCTGCCCATTCCTAGCGCTTGCCGCCACCGCAGCCCTCTGCCGCTTCTTCTTCTGGCTGTCGTCCCCTTCCACGATTGGCGCCACCTAAATGACACCAACAGCATCGCCGATCCCGCACCCTCCTTGATCTTTCCGTGCCGGCGGTGTCGCTCTACCGCAGCGTTCGCCAGCGGTCATGGGGCTTGTGGGTGGTGGAATCACCGACCGCAACGCAAGGAAGAAGGTGCGGATTGGAAGCTTCCAATCGGTGGAGCAGGCGGCACGCGAGGCCAGGGAGGCCCGCGAGCGTCTCGAGGCGGAGCACCACGACGCAGAGATGGTGGAGCGGCTCGCGTGGGCCAAGCCGGAGCTCGTCGAGGAGGAGCGGTGTCGGCTCGAGGAATACACCGCGATGAAGAGGATGGCGGATGCGGCGAGGAAGAAGGAGGCCACCGACACTGCGAGCCACCGACAACGCCGATGCTGGTGATGATGGAGGAGGAGGATGCGGGACCGTCGACGGTCATCGAACTAGACAATGATTCCTCCTCCCTTTGACTGAGAGGATTAGTTTTGTTTTTAGTGAATTTCAGTCAAATCTAGTAAAATTTGGCCGATACAGTGAATCTAACTAGTTCTTGTAAAATTTGATTGGAATCATGCAAATTTTAGTCGAATTTGAGTGAATTTCGCTGTGATCGAGGTTTTACTCCTCTAAACTATTGAGGATCGGTGAGGGACCGCTTTGTGTTAGAGGAGTATTTATACTACTCTAAGTTTTAGGAGTTAGTTTTACTCCTCCAACTATTAGGGATCGGTTAGAGATGCCCTTAATTGTTGAAAGTCATTTTGATCAAGTATTTAAAAAGAGTTTATACCCGGTCCATATTAATGGTCTCAACTTTATCTAGATCTGTACGTATCTGGTTAGCTATTTAGACTAGATGCATTCGTATCTAAGCCATTAATATGAATCGGAGAAAGTATGAAAGGTATATATATGCTTCAATATAATAACAATGTTAAATTAAGCAGAACCAACCCCGGTCATTTCTTTCTCCCTACACCAGAGCCACCGCCACCCCTAGATCCGGCCTTTTTTGTCCCCCTCCGTCCGATGGCCACGCCGGCGGATAGAGGAGTGGGGACCCGTCCTCTTCATCGTTTGCTTTTTTGTAGGTATATTTTCTCTTGGTTTATCTCCTTAATATATTAGCGAGGTGGAGACGACGATGACGTGTTGGAATAAACTCTCTTCGGCCTCTTCCTACCTTGTGGCGTCCGTTTCAGAGTCAACGAATGGCCCGTGAGGGCTAGTGTCGCCAGATCTGTTGATTCTCTTTGGATCTTGACAATTGATGTTTATCAAGGGGACTTTATCGACGGTTACTTCTTTCTCTTCGTCTCCGGGACGGATGTGGTCTTTTTAAACCGCTCGACGACTTCGTGTCCGCAACCAATAATATCAGGATGGCTCAAGGAGGAGTGACACTGGTGGTGCACCATCGACACGGTCCGAAGGTAGAAGACTAAAGACATCTCAGGGCTAATTTTCGTTTTTCTTACGGTATTTTATATTGTCGTATTTCGGTAAAAGAAAAATAGCAATGTTGACGTCGTATATTTTACGCTACTAGTTTCCACGGATTTTGGTTACGTTATATAGGCGTTTTTTAGATGGATTACGATAGGCGTTGGCAAGATCGAAGGGACACGAATTTTCTTTTTTTTGACCTGAAGGGACACGATATTGAATGGAGAAACTGGAGTTCTGACCGTTTCAGATGCTGAATCCCGATAGGAACCGAGCCCTCCTCCCGTACAACCATGCCAACCTCGAACCGTCCGGAACCTCGGTCGGCCCCACCGAAAGGATCCCCGTCCAAACCGTGCGCGCGCACCCGACTCGGAGTCGAACTCCCGCACACCCCGCCGCCTGCCTCCCCCTAACCCCCTTCCATAAATTCGCAACTCCAAGGGTAGATTCAGTGGGAAGCAGTTGAAACTCCGGAAATCTAGCGTATCGGTTCGGGCGAGAGAGCAGGGATGGATCCCGTGGAGGCGGAGGAGCAGCAGACGGAGCCACCGGACGAGGAGACGTACGCCGAGGCCGATCCCACAGGGCGCTTCATCCGGGTACGTCTGCTCTAGCTTAGCCTTGCTCGATTTCTCGGGGCGGCTGCTGCGTTCTCTGCCTGGTAATCTTGTTCTTTATTAGACATCTAATTCGTGTTTTTTTTCATCTGATTGCTGCTTGTGCAGTATGATGAGATCTTGGGATCGGGATCCGTCAAAACAGTGTATCCTTCGATCGATTCGAACTCATCTGCTTTTTTTTTTTCATATATCGATCTGTGTGTTTGTCTAGACTAGATCGCGATTTCGCGTCGCGTTTGATTCTGTCCTGGTGGTCGAATTTCGATCCTCTATGAAGCGCGACCTTCCATGTTTCAGCGCCGTAATGTCGATGGCACGGCCATAATATTGATCAAATTCATGTTTTCTTGAGTAAACCTTAGCAGATTCGTAGCAAACATAGTACCGGACGTAATTTATTTTTTACCAATCTGTTGTGACTTACTGCATTACTAGTATGTATACTCCATACTTCGAGTCAAGCTATATAGTACTACTACTAAGCAATTCAGTTTTTTTGTGGGGTATCTCTCGGTTTGATTTTGGGTTGGAATTTATCCCGTCTGTGTAGCACTGACAATTGTTCATCGTGTATTCCTTAATGGGGATTTTGCCAATAGCTACAAAGCCTTCGATAAGCTGGAGGGTGATGAGGTGGCATGGAGCCAAACACGGATTGACGATTCTGTCATGGGTTCCTCTAAGAAGATGGCTCTACTGAACACGGAGATCCAGTTACTGAAGACGCTGAGGCACAAGAACATTCAGAAGTTGTTTGCCTCGTGGATTGATGAGGACAAGAAGACAGTTAACATCATCACAGAGTTCTGCATATCCGGCAGTTTGAGGCAGTATGTCCCTTTTCTTTAGCGCAACTCTTCTTCCTTCAGTTATGCTGTTTGCTCTTCCTACTGGGGGAGCATTTATGAATCTTTGCCTAATTTTGTTTTGGATGATTACCCTTTCTGTGATGTACTTCAGTAAATTAACTATGTTAGAGTTTGCCATTGTGTGAAGATTATTGAATGGGTTGGATTTTTTTATTACAGTTCTCTCTTTTCGCCCTTCTGTTGAATACATTACGGTCATTCTAACTTGATACTATAACCAGGTACCGTAAAAAGCACAAGAAAGTGGGTATTAAGGCCATGAAACGCTGGGCGATACAGATATTGACAGGGCTGGAATATCTTCACAGTCAGGAGCCAGCGGTTATACATAGGGACTTAAAGTGTGACAACATATTCATAAACGGTAATGATGGAACAGTGAAGATTGGTGACTTTGGTTTGGCCACAATTTTGCAGCAACAGAAAACAAAAAGTGTCAAAGGTAGCAGTTTCCTTTTTATCCATTATCCTCACTGTGAAATTGTGTTTTTCTGATGGTTAAGATCTTTGAAAATATACCTATTCTCCTTCCGTGGATGTCTACTCTAAAGGATGCCACATACGCAGTTTATTTTGTTGAATGAAGTTCCTTTATCTGGAAGGCATGTACTAACAGCAATTGTTTGTATCACAAACATGCAGGCACATTAGAGTTTATGGCACCAGAACTCTTCACTAGGGATTACAATGAGTTGGTGGATGTATATTCATTTGGGATGTGCATGCTCGAAATGATGACATGTGAATATCCGTACAGTGAATGTCAAGGCCAGGCCCACATATATAGGAAAATTTCTCAAGTAAGTGCTTTGTTGTCCAAAGTACCCAGCCCCTTCGAAGATTATCCATCAAAACAGGAACTGATATTCGTTTATTGGTCCTTTCTGTAGGGTATAAAACCGTGTGTTCTTTCCAAGGTTGAAGACGCAGGAGTAAGATCTTTTATAGAAGTTTGTCTAGCTCCAGTAGCTGAAAGACCTACTGCAAGTGAGCTCTTGAAGAATTCTTTCCTCCAGAAGGATGGGTCTATCCCAGTGCCTCCAATTTCAGTCTCGCTGGTCTCGAGTGTGACCAAAGATGGGCGGCAGTCTGCCAGTTTCGTGCTATTGAAGGGTGAATTTGTGCTGAAAGGCGATATGCATGTTACCGACCACATCGAATTAGTGCTAAGATTTCCTGATCCCAGTGGTAATAATTGCATCCCAAACTTCGTGAATCAAATTTGAACTTTACTGAACTGTGCACTGACAAATCAAATTCTTTCAGGTTGTTTTAAGAATGCTGAGTTCCCGTTCCATGTAGACCGAGATACCAGCCTTTCTGTGGCTCTGGAAATGGTTGAAGGTTTCGAATTGCCACAAGGGAACATACAGATCATAGCGCAGCTGATTGATGCGTTCTTGCTCCTCCTTATCCCTGAATGGGTACCCTGTGTTGCTGTTGGTCAAGTGGTTTCTAAGAGCGCACACAGCTACATCGCCAAAAGAATCATGAACTGCAGGCAGCCCAGTTCGTCTGTTCTGGATAAATCTGCTCTCCCCAAGCTATCTACCATTTAGGTTTTTGTTTTTATTTTTGTTTTTAGGCAGAGTATTTGGCAAGGCTCCAGCCTCATGTGTGGCTCGTATTACAGCGCCCACTAGATGTGCTGCCAGACATGGCGTTCTCCATTGATGATGATGAAAGTTAGGAGAGGACTAGTCGACTTAGTTGTTGTATTTGTTTCGTTCTCCGTAGTGTTAGGAAGGAACATCAGGTTGAGAGTATACCTGTGATCAGTTGAAAGTACTTGTGCCTTTATTTCTTAAATTATTGAGTTCTAATCCAATTTTTGAATGCTTGAATTTCCCCCGGTTTTGGATGGAACTGAATTGTTTCCGGTGAATTTCATGAATTACAAAACAGACCCTATCCATGAATCAATGTTTTTTAGTTAACAATTTTAACTTAACAATGGTTTACAATCACAAAAACCGCATCTAGAGCAAACCACATCTGCCCCCCAACTTCAGCCACCGCAGGTCCCCGACAGATGTAGTAGTTAGGGTTGGTCTAGTGCTTACAACATGACTAACAACACCCTGAAATTGGTAACCCTTAAATTGCGAGTACCGGTGTCTGTACTCGCGATTTAGGGTTTCAAACTCGTCAGCGGAGAACAGTACCTGTAAATCCAACCACTAAATCGTGATTTGAACTAAAATTAAATTAACGAGGGAAGATCGTGCGCGCGTTCATCATCCAGTACATACATACTGCAAAATTACATAAAAAAAATAGTGTTGGGAGAGCTCGCGGAGGACGCCGCCGTGTCCTGGTATGTCCAAAATGCGAGCTCCTAGTCGGCGGCCGCTTGCCGTCGTCGGCGAACTCCTAGTCGTCGAGGACGTCCATGTCGTCAACGGATGCCAGTCCGGCCTCCTCCTCCTCGCCGCGGATGGTGGGGACCGCTTCCTCGATCTCCTCCTGCTTCTTGGAGAGATCAACGACGGCGATGGCGGCGGCGAGCTCCTCCTCCTCGCGCCGCTTCTTGGCCTCGAGGTCGGCGAGGGTGCGCGACAGCCACTCCCTCCTCCTCCTCCCCCTAGCACGGTCGTCGCCAAGTCCGTAACTCCCGCTCCTGCTCGCCATCTCTCTCGCGCAGAAATGGGAGGAATTGCTCGCCGGAGTACGCGTGGAAATGCGGCGGCGGCTAGGGTTCTGACCCGTCTCCGCCCGCCCGACCGGTAGAAATAGGGGTTGCAACGGCTCTTTCACAGGCACCTGTGAATTCCGTTTACGGGCCGGGCCGTTTACAGGAGCTGTTAGCTCGACGGCCTAGCCACAAGCCCGTGTAACCGCTGGAATTTTAAGGGCGCCGGCGTTTTAAGGGTGCTGTTAGACTTGCTCTTACTTGGGGAGTTGCTTTCAGGGAGGAGACGGCATCGCGTCGGAATAATTTGTCTGCTTCTCCGGTCTTCTTGCCATTCTCTAGATCCGATGAGATTCGTGTCTGCAGGTCGACGTTCATCACTCTCGAGGGTGGTGATTGCGTCGGCTGCAGTAGTGTTTGCCGGCTTGCAGTTGTACGAGTGGAACACGGTAGGTAGCGGTGTCGAGATCTGGTGACCACGGGAAAGATCCCTGGCCGACGTGCCACAAAGGCTCGGGCTCGTCGCTTGCGATGACTCGGTTCATTGACTCAAAAAGCATCCTCGTATGCGATGGTGCTCCCCCAGATCTAAATATGGCGGTTGTTCGCCTTTTTTTGGCGCTACCACGGTGATGGCGGAGAATGATGGACGACGGTTCGGCGGGGCACGAGTTTCTTCATCGGTGAAATTGTAATTTACTTGAGAGGTTCTTTGTGCAAAGTTGCTTGACCATATAGGTAATCTTTGGATTGTCTAATGGAATATATGGTTATTTAAAAAAATAAAAGTTTACAATCTGACTGAACAGTTCTAGTCAGGAATCCAGGAGTTGCCAAAGCATACTGTTAGACATAATTGATCCCGTATCCTACCATATTAGTCCCCATATCTTTTGCACATAAGTAGGCCCATTATGGTTAGGATTGTATATTGATTGTGATCCGATTGTGATCTGTAATCAGCCTATATATATGAGATACGGGAGACCCCTCATTGTGTGGTCAATTCTCTCTCTCTCTCTCTCAATCTAACATGGTAACAGAGAAACGTTCCGTTCCTCTCCACTACCACCACCGCCCTAGGGTTTCCTCCTCCTCCAGCCGCCGCCGCCGCCCCACCGCCCCCGACTCCATGGCCGATGGTGTCGAACCCCACCCCTACGCCGCCCTATGGGCGCAGGCCACCGCGATCCATGGCATCAAGACCCTGATCCCCGTCACCCTCGACCTCAAAGCCTCCAACTTCACCAAGTGGCGCAACTTTGCCGCCATCGCCGTCTCCCAGTACGCCCTCGGCGATCACCTCGACACCCCCAACCCTCCTACCGACGCCGATGCCGTGGAGTGCCTGTGGATGGACGCCACTGTCCTCCTTTGGATGTACGGATCGGTGTCTCCGGACATCGTTGACATGGTGATGGAGGCGCCTACCACCGCCTTCTCCATCTTCTTGCGCATCACCTCCCTCTTCCGCGACAACCAGCAGGCGCGTGCGGGCTACCTCGGCCAGAAGTTCCGCAACATCGAGCAAGGCGACAAGACCATCACTGCCTACTGCCTTGAGCAGAAGGCCGCCGTCGATGCCCTCGCCGATGTTGGCAGCCCCATCGCCGATGACACCCTCGACTGGAACACCATCAAGGGTCTCGACGAGAAGTATGAGGGCGTGGCCGCCCTCATGCCGCTCCTCACTCTGTTCCCCAACTTCATGCAGTTCCGCAACATGCTTCTCCCCCAGGAGCTCAAGCCCTCCACCGCGTGTTCATCGTCGCCGCTACGCTACCCCTCCCATCGGCGTCCCGCGTGGTGCTCCTTCCCCTCCTGCGCCATTTGCCCCCGCCAGCCATACCGGCTTTAGCGCGCCCTCCGTGCTCGACTATGGCCAGAATAAGGGGAAGAAGAAGAAGATGACCGGGGGCTATATCGCCCCCGCCTACCCCTGCCCGCACCACCCCTAGACCAACGCCATCTACATGAACCCGATATCGGGTGCCCCTCAAGGAGCGTCGACCTTTGCCCCAAGGCTGCTCGGGCAATGGCCCCAAGCGCCACCACAACGCCACCCCCAGGCATACGTGACGCTACCCACTCCACCGACCATGGCTCCGTAGCAGGCGACAGCCTTCTACCCTAATTGCTTAGCTACGGTTCCTCCTCAGCGCCGACATGGGACCCCTCCGCCCTCTCCAACTACTTCAACTCCATGAGCCTCCATGCCCCCTCCGAATGGGTCATGGACACTAGAGCCTCTGTCGTGGTGGTATCACGGCATATGCCATGGGTAGGCTAAAGTTGGGGCCGATGGACGTGGAGGAATCCGGGGAGGGATGATGCAGTGAAGACCGCACTCGTATGAACAAAGAGAAATACAATATATATTGGATTGAAGCTCTCAAGTGGAGATAACACCTCATTCTCTACATCTAATCTCTTATAATCTGGCCATACTTGTGGCTACAATCATGCTCCTTGAACTGTATCTCCTATACCTCTATCTAGATCTCTTTATCAGAGTGGAGGAGGAAGAAGAAGGAGAGATCCTATTGAGCTGAGAGGGGAGGAGCCCTTCGGGGCCTCCCCTAGAACGATCCCCCTGGTGCTCCTTATAAAGGGGAGCCCAGGGGACAAGTCTTGTTTCACACGTTTAGCATCTAGATGGCATATCCTGGGCATCTTCTAGAGATCTTTGGGCATATGCCCCGCATCTTTGGAGATGCCAGGCATATTCCCTAGCATCTTATTTGATGCCAAGGGCATATCCCAATTGACGGGTGCCAGTCTGAGCCATGGGCGTCCCAAGACTGGCACGATTCCCGTGAACCTTGTCCTGTATAGATGACGTGCTTTCGTAGAGGTTTGGGAAACATCTGGAGATAAATAAAAGGGGCCATAGGGCGAAATAACTCGGCCTGGATGCTCCCAGGCAAGATGTAATTCGGCCTGGCTAAAAACTGACTCGGCCTGGGAAATCAAGGCCCAAGCCGGATCACAGATCAGCCAATTGAGCTAATTCTCGTGGTCCAGCCGGGCTCGATCTGATTCGCCTGAGTGGAGCTGGGGACGAATACCGGGATGGGCCGCCGTCTTCCCACCGGATTCTTGGAGGCGGAGCGGAGGTCGACTGGCAGAGTCCGGTGGGCGAATCTGCCCACCCGGCGACGTCGCGAGATCTTTGGGGATCTGGCGATGGAGAGAGTTGGCGGGATCGACGAAGTGAAGCAGTGATGACCAGCGGTGGGCTAGATCCTTCCCACCTCGGCCCACCCGGGGGGATCGATCGGGAGATACTCCTGGCGACGAGGTGTGCGGGCGCGGAGGCGGCTTGGCGGGAGCGAGGGGGAGTTCTGGCGGGCGCTGGCAGCTGATTCGGCGGTAGTTCGGCCTGGTGGGCTGAACTGTTACTTGATTCGGCCCGTCAGTGCTGTTTGGCCTAGGAGGAGTAGTGGGGGCAGGCCGAATTGAGTCTAATTCGGCCCAGGTCCTCTTTTTCCCTTTATCTTTTTCTGTTTATCTCCTGTACACATATTTAATATCATTTTCCTACTTATGTATCTTATTGACTTACTTAATTCACCAACTCTGGGGTACCTAAGGGTACACCCCCGACATTAGTCCCCGAGGCTATGTGGGACTCGTAGAGTCGTGCATAGGCTTCATATTGAATATTCCCAGAGTTGTCTTCCGACTTATAATCTCTTGGTTGCATAATGTTTTTGGGCAAGTTTGTGACTTTGTCCTTCTTGGGCTCTGCTCATAACCTCTCTGGGCAGGTTTTTTCGACTTCTGGCCTTCTTGGGCTCTGGTCATAACCCTTTTTGGTAAGTTTCTGGACTTCTGGCCATCATGGGCACTGGTCACAACCCCTTTGGGTAAGTTTCTAGACTTCTGGCCTTCATGGGCACTCGTCATAACCCCTTTGGGTAAGTTTCTAGACTTCTGGCCTTTATGGGCACTCGTCATAACCCATTTGGGTAAGTTTCTAGACTTCTGGCCTTTATGGGCACTCGTCATAACCCCTTTGGGTAAGTTTCTAGACTTCTGGCCTTTATGGGCACTCGTCATAACCCCTTTGGGTAAGTTTTGAGTTCCTGCCTTCTTGGGCATTGCTCTTTTAACCTCATTGGGTAAGTTAGGAGTTCCTGCCTTCTTGGGCTTTACTCTTTTAACCTCATTGGGTAAGTTGCGAGTTCCCGCCTTCTTAGGCATCGCTCTTTTAACCTCATTGGGTAAGTTAGGAGTTCCTGCCTTCTTGGGCATTGCTCTTTTAACCTCATTGGGTAAGTTATGAGTTCCTGCCTTCTTGGGCATTGCTCTTTTAACCTCATTGGATAAATTATGAGTTCCTGCCTTCTTGGGCATTGCTCTTTTAACCTTATTGGGTAAGTTATGAGTTCCTGCCTTCTTGGGCATTGCTCTTTTAACCTCATTGGGTAAGTTATGAGTTCCTGCCTTCTTGGGCATTGCTCTTTTAACCTCATTGGGTAAGTTATGATCCGAGTCCTCTGTTTCCAAATCCGAGTTATTTTACTCAAAATTGACTTAAGTCTTAAGTCTGAGTCATCTGACTCAAATCCGAGCTATATGATTCAAATCCGAGTTAACTCAACTCAAATCCGAGTTACTTTACTCAAAATTGACTTTATGTCTTAAGGATGAGTCACCTGGCTCCAATCCGAGTTATATGATTCAAATCCGAGTTAACTCAACTCAAATCCGAGTTACTTTACTCAAAATTGACTTTATGTCTTAAGGATGAGTCATCTGGCTCCAATCCGAGTTATATGATTCAAATCCGAGTTAACTCAACTCAAATCCGAGTTACTTTACTCAAAATTGACTTTATGTCTTAAGGATGTCATCTGTCTCCAACCCGAGTTATATGATTCAAATCCGAGTTAACTCAACTCAAATCCGAGTTACTTTACTCAAAATTGACTTTATGTCTTAAGGATGAGTCACCTGGCTCCAATCCGAGTTATATGATTCAAATCCGAGTTAACTCAACTCAAATCCGAGTTACTTTACTCAAAATTGACTTTATGTCTTAAGGATGAGTCATCTGGCTCCAATCCGAGTTATATGATTCAAATCCGAGTTAACTCAACTCAAATCCGAGTTACTTTACTCAAAATTGACTTTATGTCTTAAGGATGAATCATCTGGCTCCAACCCGAGTTATATGATTCAAATCCGAGTTAACTCAACTCAAATCCGAGTTACTTTACTCAAAATTGACTTTATGTCTTAAGGATGAGTCACCTGGCTCCAATCCGAGTTATATGATTCAAATCCGAGTTAACTCAACTCAAATCCGAGTTACTTTACTCAAAATTGACTTTATGTCTTAAGGATGAATCACCTGGCTCCAATCCGAGTTATATGATTCAAATCCGAGTTAACTCAACTCAAATCCGAGTTACTTTACTCAAAATTGACTTTATGTCTTAGGGATGAGTCACCTGGCTCCAATCCGAGCTATATGATTCAAATCCGAGTTAACTCAACTCAAGTCCGAGTTACTTTACTCAAAATTGACTTTATGTCTTAAGGATGAGTCACGTGGCTCCAATCCGAGTTATATGATTCAAATCCGAGTTAACTCAACTCAAATCCGAGTTACTTTACTCAAAATTGACTTTATGTCTTAAGGATGAGTCATCTGGCTCCAATCCGAGTTATATGATTCAAATCCGAGTTAACTCAACTCAAATCCGAGTTACTTTACCCAAAATTGACTTTATGTCTTAAGGATGAGTCATCTGGCTCCAACCCGAGTTATATGATTCAAATCCGAGTTAACTCAACTCAAATCCGAGTTATATGTTTGCCATGATATAGCTTGATTTGGCGTGATGAGGATAATTTGCCTTTGATATGGATCCAAGATATAGATCCGAGATTTAAGTTTTGGGATATGATAATAGGGCTAGCCGTTGAGGGATCTGATTTGAGATGTAGATATGAGATTTAGATTGGAGATGTGGTAAGCTGGCCAATAATCATTCGTGATATGGGATAACCTGGCGAGATGGTGAGATATCAATCCGAGTCATAACATAACCTGGCAATCTGGGGAACTGGATAAAGCTTCGGCATGAATCAGAGATATGATTAGTACGCCGAATCTGAATACCAATCCGAATTATAATATCCCCTCTCAAGCTGAATCAAATGTTAGTCCGAATCAGAGACAATCTACTGAGCTGAGTTAAAGGTCAATTCGAAGCATAAATAAATTGACTTCAAACTACATCCGAATCATCAATAAGCTGGCCGGTAAGCTGAGTTAGAGGACAATCCAAAGCATACATAAACTGACTCAAATTCTATCTGACTCATAAGTAAGCTGACTTAAATTCTACCTGGATCATAAATAAGCTGACTCAACTTCTGTCCGAGTTATGAAATAAGCTGGCGGGAGTACAAATCTAAATCAACATAATGCTCTCTTAATCTAAAGGTGACTCTACGAATAAGTTGACTAGTCCCCGGGTTAAGTTATTCTCTCCCCGGGGTGAAGGATTGGATGTAGGTGGCTGAGTTACATGGTACTTACAGTAAACTTGGAGAAGTGTTTGGGTAAGTTTTGCTAGGTCATAACTGCCCTGCTGAGTTACTTGGTACTTACAGTAAGCTTGGAGTAGTGCTTGAGTCCTTGCTGGGTCTTACGTGCTTCGATGAGTTAGACTTGGAGAGCCTCTGTGCTTACCTACTTGTTCTCTGTTGGCTTGGTGAAGCCAAATGAGCCCTATGAGGAAGAAAATTGATGAAGGTGTTCCCGTCCGGATGGAAACCCAACCAACGCCACTAAAAGCCCCACGGTGGGCGCCAAATGTCGTGGTGGTATCACGGCATATGCCATGGGTAGGCTAAAGTTGGGGCCGATGGACGTGGAGGAATCCGGGGAGGGATGATGCAGTGAAGACCGCACTCGTATGAACAAAGAGAAATACAATATATATTGGATTGAAGCTCTCAAGTGGAGATAACACCTCATTCTCTACATCTAATCTCTTATAATCTGGCCATACTTGTGGCTACAATCATGCTCCTTGAACTGTATCTCCTATACCTCTATCTAGATCTCTTTATCAGAGTGGAGGAGGAAGAAGAAGGAGAGCTCCTATTGAGCTGAGAGGGGAGGAGACCTTTGGGGCCTCCCCTAGAATGATCCCCCTGGTGCTCCTTATAAAGGGGAGCCCAGGGGACAAGTCTTGTTTCACACGTTTAGCATCTAGATGGCATATCCTGGGCATCTTCTAGAGATGCTGGGCATATACCCTGGCATCTTTGGAGATGCCAGGCATATTCCCTAGCATCTTACTTGATGCCAAGGGCATATCCCAATTGACGGGTGCCAGTCTGAGCCATGGGCGTCCCAAGACTGGCACGATTCCCGTGAACCTTGTCCTGAATAGATGACGTGCTTTCGTAGAGGTTGGGGAAACATCTGGAGATAAATAAAAGGGGCCATAGGGTGAAATAACTCGGCCTGGATGCTCCCAGGCAAGATGTAATTCGGCCTGGCTAAAAACTGACTCGGCCTGGGAAATCAAGGCCCAAGCCGGATCACAGACCGTGAGCTAATTCTCAGGGTCCAGCCGGGCTCGGTCTGATTCGGCCCACAGAGTGGAGCTGGGGGACGCAGATACCCCGGGATGGGCCGCCGTGCTGGCCCACCCGGGTAGCTGGAGGCGGAGCGGAGGTCAGCCTGGCAGGAGTCCCGCGGTGGGCCGAAACTGGCCCACCCGGGCGACGTAACGCGAGGATGCTGGGGATCTGGCGATGGAGAGAGTTGGCGGGATCGACGAAGTGAAGCGGTGACGACCCGCGGTGGGCCGGATCCTTCCCACCTCGGCCCACCCGGGGGGATCGATCGGGAGATACTCCTGGCGACGAGGTGTGCGGGCGCGGAGGCGGCTTGGCGGGAGCGAGGGGGAGTTCTGGCGGGCGCTGGCAGCTGATTCGGCGGTAGTTCGGCCTGGTGGGCCGAACTGTTACTTGATTCGGCCCGTCGGTGCTGTTTGGCCTAGGAGGAGTAGTGGGGGCAGGCCGAATTGAGTCTAATTCGGCCCAGGTCCTCTTTTTCCCTTTATCTTTTTCTGTTTATCTCCTGTACACATATTTAATATCATTTTCCTACTTATGTATCTTATTGACTTACTTAATTCACCAACTCTGGGGTACCTGAGGGTACACCCCCGTGTAGCATCCCAATTGTCTAACAATTGTAATGCTACTTGGTCTAGTAATATAATGGCTACGTCAAATATATAATTGTTGCATCATCATTATATCATTCTCATGTCATCATGCCACCTTGCATTTGAGCATCATATAAAACCCTTTTCCATTTGGTTCTTATCTCATATGCATTGTTAATTGTATTTTGCCTCTTGATATTGTATTTTGTTGTTGATATATTGTTTAAATGCCCAAGTTGAGTGGGGGGCATATCTTTTATTTAACTCCACCACCTTTCTTTCACCACCTTATAATTCCACCATCCAACTAAATATGAGCTTGGCATTTATTGGTTTTACTTCTAGCTCATGTGGGTTGGGATGGATCCAATTCTTGTCCACATGCTCTCATCTTAGCATCATGTTGTCTTCACAATATTGATATATGAGAGCCACATGGCCACCTTTGCATGCCTTGTGGGTGGAACCCTATTTCTAGCTCACATATGTGTTGTTTTGGGGTCATCATCATGTTGGGATATTTTGTGGGCTTATTAACTATCTAGTGGCACATACACACTAGCAAGTCCCATTGTATTTCAAAAATGGTCATCTCCATCTACTCCACATGGGGCATCCTTATAATTCCTTTTGCTTGGCTGTTATTCCAATTTTGGGAATGCATAATAATAATGCCATGTGATAATATTGTTTTCACAAGAATCAACATGGCAATAAATATTTTGCATGGGCCATGCAAGTGCCACCTTTTTCTAGTATTTGGTTTTTATTTGAATCTTGAGAGGATCATCTCTATCTCTATCCCTTCTTTTGGGCTTGATCTATTTTGATCTTGCTTAAACCTCATCATCATCTCCATCCACCCATCACCACCTCCCTTTTCTTCTATTTTTGGCCATTTCTTGTTTGAGCTTGTTTGATCATGATTGAGCTTGCCAAGGGATTGCCACCACCTCATCTTTCCTCTCTCTCTTATCTCTCTCTTAATCTATACCTCTTCCTTCTAACCTAAAACCATACCCCCTAGTACCAAACCCTAATCTATACCTAATCTAAATCAAACCCTAAGTACCCTCCCTCATCTCTCCTCTCTCTAGCCACCACCCTGAGCCTGACCTACCCTAGCTTGGCCCCACTTGGCCACCATGCCACCTAGCTACCCCACCCAAACAAACCCTACCCGAGCCTAGCTCCAAACCCAACCCTAGCCCGAGCCTTCCCTCTCCCTCTCTTGCTCTCTGCCTTGGGGGCCCTCCAACCGAACCTACTCCCTGGCCTAACCGTCCCCACCTGGAAGCCTCCCCCTACCTGCCCCTGCCCTGCCCTGGCCGACCGAGCACGTGAGGAAGGAGGGAGAAAGGTGGCCGAGCCAACTTTTCCATCTCCCACTCCCCCACGGCGTCCTCCCTCCCTCTGCTTTATCCCCATCTCCACGACACCTCTGGCCCCTCCCAGATCTCCCCAGAGCCGTGCCCACCTACTCCTTCCTCCCCATCACCTGGTCACACCATCGCCGCCACCGTCGGCCTCCACCACGCCCAGTCGATCCAGCCATGCAGCACGTCCGAGAAGCAGCCGGGAGAACGAGGAGACGCCTAGGAGGCCTCCTGTACCCGCCGTCGAGGAGGAGACGCACCAGAGCCGGAGATCACCGCCGAGCCGACGCCGAAACCCTAGCTATCCTGGGCCTCTGCATCACCGACTTCCTGCTGCTCGCCGACCCGATCCAACACCACCGACACACTCTCGGTGAGCCCCTTAACCCCCTGGACACGCTCTTCGCCGTCGTTGTTGCCTTGACGGACAATTCGACGAACAGCCTCTATGCGCCGGCGTCGCATTCGTTCTCCTCGCCGTAGCGTCGCGTAAGCCCTATCTAGCCTGTGTCCAGCCTTCCAACACCTAGCCCAAGCCACCGCAGTGGCTCCGCCTCTGTAGCGCCCAGTCACGTTCGAGCCCTTGTGGCGCCTGTCTTTGCGCGCACCGATCGGTCGACAGATGATTCGAGAGGAAGCAGTCTTGGCCTTGTCGCTTTTGAAACCCCCGCTGCTTTTAGGCGCAACCGCGGTCCAGCCTGCCCACCGTCACCGTAGTGTGTCATTGCAGAAACCCCCGCTGTTTCAACCACTTAACCCGCTCTCGCCTCGCCCACTGGCAGCCTGCGACCGTATTCGTGACAGCTGGTCCGTGTGTCTTAGTGGTCCCACATGTCATTAAACTTGCTTAGATTAGGCCATGTGATAAACGTTTTCTACTGTGGAGTCCCATCAAGATCGGGCCCTACCGTCGATGGCGGGGTTGCTGTTGGTTATAAAAAGGTTTTCTGGATATCTGTTTCAATTCAAACTTATTTCAATTAATTCAAATTCAAAATTAAATCTGTTTTTAATTAACTTTTAACTTATAAACCCAAATAATACAAATAATATATGTTTTCAAATCAGAAAAATATGAGGAATTGAAATATGACCTTCAAAACATATTTTGAACATTTAAAATTGCAAGTTAATTAAATTACAATAAAATGCCCTTTTGACTTAATTAATTAATAACTTTTGTTTTATAAGTCCAAATTTAACAAATGATATGTCTAAAATGATTAGCTCGACGAGACCTTTCTGTTTATGCATTCCGTGTTTTGTTTTGAAGCATGCATCATATAAATATAAAGTGAGCAGCAACTAAAATGAGAATAAAATGTGGGCAAAACTCAATAAAATGGTTTCTTCTTGTATTCCACACCTCACCCATGCCATGCTACTTTATTGCCATGCAAATTGTGCATCATTCATCATGGCATGATTGTTTGCTTGTCGCATTTATTCATATGCTTGTGCACTTTATTTATGTTGCCCCTTGTTTGTTTGGTTCTTCTTCGAATAGACGCTGAGCAGGGGATATACCAAGAGAACCAGGAGCACTACCCAGATCCATCCCTTGCTTCAACTGAGCTGCCAGGCAAGCACTACCACATGCTTGCATACATATAGTACATATTGCCTCTATCTTATTCTTGCATCATTGAGTCGCGATTGCATTAAATTGAATCCCAAGTATTGCATAGCCTTTACTTTTAAACCCCACCGAAGCTTGTTCCTCCATCCCATGAGCCATTACTACAGGAGTTGTTTGAGCCATGCGAGTCGTAGAACAGCATGTGTAGGGTATGTGAGTGTCTGATGGATAACGAGGTACCTAAACGACTTAACCTGAGTAGTAATGGGATAACTAATCAAAGTGGCATCGGTGAGCCATATTCGCTATTTGGTTTTTCAGGCTCACTTGTGTCCCGTAGGACCCCGAGTACTTGATTCCTGTTCCTTGAATATTCACGCTATCCACATCCGGGAGGCTTATGACCCCCCCTGAGCCAGAGCTTGATTCATTCTTATTTCTTGGGGCCACAAACTAGTTTGAGGTTTTATTTACTATCCTGTACTTATGCCATGCTTTCTCGCTTTATTTAAATTGTGCGAGTCTTGCACTGCATCTTTTAGGTCCGTGACCTGTTGCTTGTATCGACAAGCCACCACACTTTCGGTTCCCGGTCGTTTATAGCCGGCCACACAAACCTTGAGTCCGTCTCAGAGCCGGCCAGCTTCAGTGTGGTAGCAATGGGGTGGCCTGAAATATTTCTGAATCTGTGATCGCTTTGTCGTGGATCGCCTCGTTGGGTTTTGATTTGGTTTTCCGAGGCATATCGAGTGTGTGTTGCTATTTGTGCACCCTCAGGTAAAACTTTCAAAGCCATGTCCGCGGTTATGGACGACTTGGAGCATGATTTCTCGATCATAGACAAGCATAACTAAAGTACCGCTTTTAATTTGACTAGACTAGGTACACGACTAGTAAATAGTGCAACACTCACGGAATGGATAATAAAGCGCCAGCGGATGGGGGTTGTTCGTCGCTTCCTCGTCGATGGCGAGGAGGAGGATGGATCTAAGATTACCGTTATTCTTTATAACTTGTTATTAATTCATGGACATCCGTCTATCTTTGGTTAGGCGGATGGTTAGCGATATCTATAGAATTGTTAGGGTTTATCTTTTGCTGCAATTCGTCACCCTGTGTTGTGTCCCTTTAGAGGCATAAAGACTTGCTGAGTACCCTAGGGTCTCACACGATAAATTATTGGTTCGAGATGAGCATGTACACTGCAAGATGGTTCTTGGGTGGAAGAGACAGACGATGTGGGCAACGATCATTCGGTGTAGAGATTCAGGAACGGGATCCGTGAGATCTGTATGGATTTGCTTATTTATGGGGCATCTTATGCCGATTTGCTTCTTATCCGTACTCGGATTTTGTCTTCGCTCCGCTTGATACTGCTTGATTGATGTATGAGGAGATATCCTAAACTATTATATCTATCTAGGATATTTGGATCTTGTCGTATGCGTTGCTATATTTCCTTTCTTTTTAGATGGAATGGCTCGATGTCTTTGTTGTATGGTGGCTTGCATACATACTCATTTATGTATGTAGTTGATCCCTTACGCTTTGCGATTCGCCCGTTCTTGTCGATGTATGGAAATGGTTGGGACGGCGAAAGGTCTGTGAGTGGCATTTGGGCCCCACCATTATATTTCAACCATTTACGCTCGCTTCATCCAGGCTTGTAACTAGGGCGTAATTCACCGAGGTAGTTACAATTGGTATCGAGCCATCCGCCCTTCGTGGTCTCGGCCAAAAAATGGTCGTTTGCATCTAGCAAATATTTTTGGTAGCTATGTATACTAGGGAAAACAAAAGCGTAGAGTAGGACTGCTTCCACTTTTCTTCTTACCCACCCACCCACCCTTTTCGGTAAGGAAGTGTAACGTTTTCAATCCTCTTCTTAAAATTCAAACTAGGATTCACGTGTTCTGGGATTCCGTAGTACCATAGGTTGTGTGTGTGAGTGTGTGTGTGTAATTCTTTGTCTATCTGTTGCATCCAAGTTGTTATCTTTATCGGCCTTTTGGTTATCAACTGTTGGTACATTCCATACCAACAGGCTTTTGCAAACCGACGCGATCTATCTGATTTGTTGTATACCGCCGCGATCTGTCTCACTCTTTGTTATCCGACGTTATCTTGTTTGGGGTGTTCGTTTCCGTAGTTGCTAATCTTTAGGTTCATCGTGAGAAGAAGGTGTCGAGATATGTGTTTTACTCATTCATGTGCGGAGTAATGATTTGAGTGCGGTATGGAGTCGCGACCATACCACTACTCTTATCATTCGCTCTTGTATATTGAATTGGTAGAGTCACTAATCTTAATTCGTTAAGTGATTTTGCACATCTATTGGTATTTTAATGCCGAAATTTGTGGAAAATTTTTCTTTGATATATTTGTGTACCACACTCCTTTTCAGTCGTGTGCGATATGCTTAATATCTTCTAGGTGCTTTGAACTTCGTTGATATTTTAATATCATCTTAGTAAATTGTATCCTTTAATCTTGATTAATTCCATTTTGGTACTATTGTGGATTATTATTATTCTCCATCATAGTACTGACTTGTGTTTTATATCAATAACAGGATGGCACCACCACGCCGTTCTGAGGAGGACATACAACCTGAACTGGGGGCAGCGTTGTCAAGCATCGCCAATGCCTTGGCAGCAATGCAGCAGAACCAACAGCGCTTCGAGGAAAGTGTCAGGAGGAATGAGTTTGTTCCGCTACCTCCACCTCCCAAGCGAGGAGACATCAAGAGCTTCCTGAAGTTCAACCCACGCCAGTTTGATGTTTCTGATCAACCACTTGATGCTGATGATTGGTTGCGTGAGATGTCAAGGCTGCTGATGACTGCTGATGTTCCTGAGCAAGAATGGGTAAAGTGTGCTACTCACCTTCTGAAGGGAGATGCAGCTCTCTGGTGGGAGAATTACCTGAAGGCAAACTGCACTGGTTTTCAGCCTACTTGGGGACAGTTCACTGGAGCTTTCAAAGAGCAGTATCTGTCAGAAATTGTCATGGAGAGGATGAAGGAAGTGTTTCTCAACCTCAAGCAGGGCAATGATAATGTCAATACCTACATCAGGAACTTCATGAACCTTTCTCGTTATGGTGGCGATGAGATCTCTGATGACAAGAAGAAGCAAAAGAGGTTCAGGCAAGGGCTCAATGCATCGATTAAATATGCAATCACACATGCAAGGCCGGCGTCCTTTCTGGAACTTCAGCATACAGCTCTGCAGGAAGAGGCAAGTAGGCAAGTGTTTGAGGAGTCAAAGAAACACAGCCGTGATGCAGCAGGTTCTTCAGCTATGTCAGCTCCTTCTAAGCGTCGTGTCTGGGTTCCTAACACCCCACCGTCGCTCCCGGCTTCACCAAGACCTTCTAGCTTCGTGGCAAGGCCACCAAACTTCCTCACTGCTCCCTGTGGGCTACAACCACTACCCTGAGCGCTGGCGGAGTCCCAGCTACGTTGCTCCACGTCCACAGGTGCTTGTTTCACTTGTGGAGACACTGGCATCAATCTTGGAACTGTCCGATGAAGAACAAGGCTCTTCCTCCACCACCTCCAAGACCTGCGGCAAGCTCTCCTTTGGTTCGTGCACCACCACCTCGGGCTCTCAACATCAACACCAAGCCCGGTCTCACATTGCTCGTGCCAACTGTGTCAACGCCGCTCAAGCTGAGCATGCACCTGGAGTTGTGATGGGTATGCTTCCCGTTAACTCAGTTCCTGCAAGAGTTTTGTTTGATTCTGGTGCTTCGCATTCTTTTGTTTCGCACAAGTTTGCGCATGAGCAGGATCTGGATATGGTTCCTTTAGCACATCGTCTGGTGGTTCTATCTCCTGGTTCAACCATGAGGGCTGCTCATATCAGCCATGGCAATCAAATTAAGATTGGTGGCTCTTCGTTCTCGGCGTCCTTAATTGTTCTGGGCAATTCTGACATTGCTGTCATCTTGGGCATGGATTGGTTGACAGCAAATGCAGCTGTGATTGATTGTGCTGAACGCTCGGTTTCTCTGAAGATTCCTGAAGGCCATATAGTCTATTCTCCAAGTCAGACTCCTGCTATCCAGCTTTTCTCTTTGGCGGCTCTGAATGTTGATGCTATGGAAGCTATTCAGAGTGTTCCGGTGGTCTGTGAGTTCCCAGATGTCTTTCCTGAAGAGTTGCCAGGTATGCCTCCGGATCGTGAGGTTGAGTTTGTAATTGAGCTTGAACCTGGTACCGCTCCTATCTCCAAGCGGCCTTATAAGATGGGACCTGCTGAGTTGGCTGAACTCAAACGACAGCTTGATGAACAAGAGAAGTTGGGTTTCATTCAGCATAGTACTTCTTCTTGGGGTAGCCCTACTCTCTTTGTGAAGAAGCGAGATCAGACTGATAGACTTTGTGTGGACTATCGGGCTCTCAATGCTAAAACCATCAAGGATAAGTATCCCCTTCCGCGCATTAATGATCTCTTTGATCAGCTAGCTGGAGCTGTGATATTCTCTAAGCTTGACTTGAGAAGTGGTTATCACCAAATCAAGATTCGCAAGGAAGATGTTCCGAAGATAGCTTTCACCACCCGCTATGGCCTGTATGAGTACACGGTCATGTCTTTCGGTCTCACCAACGCACCTGCCACCTTCTCGAGGCTCATGAACTCGGTTTTCATGGAGTATCTTGATAAGTTCGTTGTGGTCTATCTGGATGACATCCTAGTCTATTCTAAGTCAAAGGAAGAGCATGAAGAACACCTTCGGTGTGTCCTAAACAAGCTTCGTGAGAACCGCTTGTATGCAAAGTTCTCCAAGTGTGAGTTTTGGCTGCCTCAAGTAACCTATCTTGGTCACGTCATCTCTGCCAAGGGCATTGCAGTCAACCCGGAAACTGTGAAGACAATTGTTGAATGGCTTCCTCCTGTTAATGTCAAAGAAGTGCGGAGTTTCCTTGGTTTGGCTAGTTATTGCCATCGCTTCGTTCAGAACTTTTCGAAGATAGCGAAGCCTCTTACCAATCTCCTCAAGAAAGGCAAGAAATACCTTTGGACTCCTGCATGTCAAGCAAGCTTTGAGACACTCAAAGAAAAGCTCACCTCCACACCAGTCTTGGTTCCTCCGGATACATCCAAGCCGTTCCAGATCTTCTGTGACGCATCTTTGCATGGATTGGGTGCGGTCCTCATGCAAGAAAAGCAAGTTGTTGCTTATGCCTCTCGACAGTTGAATACGCATGAGATCAACTATCCTACACATGACCTCGAGCTCGCAGCAGTTGTCTTTGCTTTGAAAGTATGGAGGCACTACTTGCTTGGCAACCGTTGTGAGATCTTTTCTGATCACAAGAGTCTGAAGTATATCTTTACTCAGCCTGATCTCAACCTTCGGCAAAGGAGATGGATTGAAGCAATCAATGACTTCGATTTGACCATCAACTACACTCCAGGCAAAGCTAATGTCATGGCAGATGCTCTCAGCCGTAAAGCTTATGTCAACAACCTCATGATGGAAGAACAACAACCTCTCTTGTGCGAGGAATTCCGTCAGCTCAACCTGGAAATTGTGGAACAAGGGTATCTCCTGAACCTTCTAGCAACCCCTCTCTTGGAAGAAAAGGTTCGCTCTTCTCAGCTTGGTGATCCATACACAAGAAAGATCATCTCCAGGATTCAACTTCCGAAGTATGAGTCCTTCCACGTCGATGATCAAGGCACGCTTTTCTTTGAACACCGGATGTTTGTTCCGAACTACCCGGGTTTGAGAGAGCAAGTTCTCAAGGAGGCGCATGATTCTGTTCTTTCTATCCACCCTGGCAGCACAAAGATGTACATGGACTTGAAAACACAATATTGGTGGCCGGGTTTGAAACGGTATTGTGCCAAGTATGTCTCGGAGTGTGATGTCTGCCGTAGAGTGAAAGCTGTCCATCAGAAACCTTCTGGTCTTCTACAGCCATTGAAACCCCCGGAGTGGAAATGGGAGAAAGTAGAGATGGACTTCATCACTGGTTTTCCTAGGTCGCAGAAGGTCAACAATGCAATCTTTGTCGTCATTGACAGGCTTTCTAAAGTGGCTCACTTCTTCCCCGTCAAGGAAACCATTTCTGCAATTCAGTTGGCTGAGCTCTATATCAACAGAATTGTATCTCTGTATGGGGTTCCTCTCGAGATCAATTCAGACCGTGGAAGCATTTTCACTTCCAGGTTCTGGGAAAGTTTCCAAAATGCTTTGGGAACAAAGTTGAACTTCAACACAACTTACCACCCTCAGTCGCAAGGGCAAGTTGAAAGGATCAATCAGATTCTGGAGGATATGCTTCGTGCCTGCGTCATCTCTTTTGGCATGAAGTGGGAAGAATGTCTTCCTTATGCTGAGTTCTCTTACAACAACAACTTCCAGAAAAGTCTAAAGATGGCACCATTTGAGGCTCTCTATGGGCGCAAATGCAGAACTCCGATTGGTTGGTCGGGTGCAGGTGAAAGAATCTTGTTTGGCCCTGACATTGTGACTCAAGCGGAGGATAAAGTTCATATCATTCTTGAAAATCTGAAGATTGCTCAAAGTCGCCATAAGAGCAATTATGACAGGAAGCACACGGACATGGAGTATGTCCCTGGTGATCTCGTTTACCTTCGTGTCACTCCCATGAGAGGCACACACCGTTTTGGTATCAAAGGAAAGCTGGCTCCTAGATACATCGGTCCCTTCAAAATTTGTGGAAGAAGAGGAGAAGTTGCTTATGCTCTTGAGCTTCCGGAAAAACTCAAAGTCCATGATGTTTTCCACATCTCTCAGCTCAAGAAGTGCTTCAAGGATCGGCCAGACCGTGGACCATGAGCTTATCAATCTCCAAGAAGACCTGTCTTATCAAGAACACCCCAAAAATCCTTGAAGTCGCGAAAAGAAGGACTGCAACAAGTCCATCAAGTTCTGCAAGGTGCAGTGGTCGCACCATTCCGTTGATGAAGCCACTTGGGAACGTGAAGATGACCTCCGTGCCAAGTATCCTACCCTCTTTGTGTCTTCTTCTTCATCCTAGAATCTCGGGGCGAGATTCCTGTTTAGTGGGGGAGAGTTGTAGCATCCCAATTGTCTAACAATTGTAATGCTACTTGGTCTAGTAATATAATGTCTACTTCAAATATATAATTGTTGATCATCATTATATCATGCTCATGTCATCATGCCACCTTGCATTTGAGCATCATATAAAACCCTTTTCCATTTGGTTCTTATCTCATATGCATTGTTAATTGTATTTTGCCTCTTGATATTGTATTTGGTTGTTGATATATTGTTTAAATGCCCAAGTTGAGTTGGGGGCATATCTTTTATTTAACTCCACCACCTTTCTTTCACCACCTTATAATTCCACCATCCAACTAAATATGAGCTTGGCATTTATTGGTTTTACTTCTAGCTCATGTGGGTTGGGATGGATCCAATTCTTGTCCACATGCTCTCATCTTAGCATCATGTTGTCTTCACAATATTGATATATGAGAGCCACATGGCCACCTTTGCATGCCTTGTGGGTGGAACCCTATTTCTAGCTCACATATGTGTTGTTTTGGGGTCATCATCATGTTGGGATATTTTGTGGGCTTATTAACTATCTAGTGGCACATACACACTAGCAAGTCCCATTGTATTTCAAAAATGGTCATCTCCATCTACTCCACATGGGGCATCCTTATAATTCCTTTTGCTTGGCTGTTATTCCAATTTTGGGAATGCATAATAATAATGCCATGTGATAATATTGTTTTCACAAGAATCAACATGGCAATAAATATTTTGCATGGGCCATGCAAGTGCCACCTTTTTCTAGTATTTGGTTTTTATTTGAATCTTGAGAGGATCATCTCTATCTCTATCCCTTCTTTTGGGCTTGATCTATTTTGATCTTGCTTAAACCTCATCATCATCTCCATCCACCCATCACCACCTCCCTTTTCTTCTCTTTTTGGCCATTTCTTGTTTGAGCTTGTTTGATCATGATTGAGCTTGCCAAGGGATTGCCACCACCTCATCTTTCCTCTCTCTCTTATCTCTCTCTTAATCTATACCTCTTCCTTCTAACCTAAAACCATACCCCCTAGTACCAAACCCTAATCTATACCTAATCTAAATCAAACCCTAAGTACCCTCCCTCATCTCTCCTCTCTCTAGCCACCACCCTGAGCCTGACCTACCCTAGCTTGGCCCCACTTGGCCACCATGCCACCTAGCTACCCCACCCAAACAAACCCTACCCGAGCCTAGCTCCAAACCCAACCCTAGCCCGAGCCTTCCCTCTCCCTCTCTTGCTCTCTGCCTTGGGAGCCCTCCAACCGAACCTACTCCCTGGCCTAACCGTCCCCACCTGGAAGCCTCCCCCTACCTGCCCCTGCCTTGCCCTGGCCGACCGAGCACGTGAGGAAGGAGGGAGAAAGGTGGCCGAGCCAACTTTTCCATCTCCCACTCCCCCACGGCGTCCTCCCTCCCTCTGCTTTATCCCCATCTCCACGACACCTCTGGCCCCTCCCAGATCTCCCCAGAGCCGTGCCCACCTACTCCTTCCTCCCCATCTACCCCCCTACCGCCACCGTCTACACCATCGCCGCCACCGTCGGCCTCCACCACGCCCAGTCGATCCAGCCGTGCAGCACGTCCGAGAAGAAGCCTGGGAGAACGAGGAGACGCCTAGGAGGCCTCCTGTACCCGCCGTCGAGGAGGAGACGCACCAGAGCCGGAGATCACCGCCGAGCCGACGCCGAAACCCTAGCTATCCTGGGCCTCTGCATCACCGACTTCCTGCTGCTCGCCGACCCGATCCAACACCACCGACACACTCTCGGTGAGCCCCTTAACCCCCTGGACACGCTCCGCCTCGCCGTCGTTGCCTGCACGCGCCGGACAATTCGACGAACAGCCTCTGTGCGCCGGCGTCGCGTTCGTTCTCCTCGCCGTAGCGTCGCGTAAGCCCTATCTAGCCTGTGTCCAGCCTTCCAACACCTAGCCCAAGCCACCGCAGTGGCTCCGCCTCTGTGGCGCCCAGTCGCAGCGTTCGAGCCCGCCAGCTACATCTTTGCCGCACCGATCGGTCGATGCAGATTGAGAGAGGAAAAGGTCGGCCTTGTCGTTTTACAGAAACCCCCCTGCCGTTTTGCGCGCGCAACCCGCGGTCCAGCCTGCCCCACCGTCAGCCGTAGTGTCTGTTATGCAGAAACCCCCCCGCTGTTTCAACCACTTAACCCGCGCTCCCTCGCTCGGCCCACCTGGCAGCCCCCGCGCGACCGTTCGCTGACACGCGGGTCCGTGTGTGCCGTGGTCCCACATGTCATTCGCTTGCGCTAGATTAGGCCGCGGTGATAAACGTTTTCTTGTACTGTGGAGTCCCAACAAGATCAGCCCTACCACGATGGCGGTTAGCTGTTCCTGGTTATAAAAAGGTTTTCTGGATATCTGTTTCAATTCAAACTTATTTCAATTAATTCAAATTCAAAATTAAATCTGTTTTTAATTAACTTTTAACTTATAAACCCAAATAATACAAATAATATATGTTTTCAAATCACAAAAATATAAGGAATTCAAATATGACCTTCAAAACATATTTTGAACATTTAAAATTGCAAGTTAATTAAATTACAATAAAATGCCCTTTTGACTTAATTAATTAATAACTTTTGTTTTATAAGTCCAAATTTAACAAATGATATGTCTAAAATGATTAGCTCGACGAGACCTTTCTGTTTATGCATTCCGTGTTTTGTTTTTAAGCATGCATCATATAAATATAAAGTGAGCAGCAACTAAAATGAGAATAAAATGTGGGCAAAACTCAATAAAATGGTTTCTTCTTGTATTCCACACCTCACCCATGCCATGCTACTTTATTGCCATGCAAATTGTGCATCATTCATCATGGCATGGTTGTTTGCTTGTCGCATTTATTCATATGCTTGTGCACTTTATTTATGTTGGCCCTTGTTTGTTTGGTTCTTCTTCGAATAGACGCTGAGGTGGGATATACCAAGAGAACCGGAGCACTACCAGATCCATCCCTTGCTTCAATCGAGCTGCTGTGCAAGCACTACCACATGCTTGCATACATATAGTACCTATTGCCTCTATCTTATTCTTGCATCATTGAGTCGCGATTGCATTAAATTGAATCCCAAGTATTGCATAGCCTTTACTTTTAAACCCCACCGAAGCTTGTTCCTCCATCCCATGAGCCATTACTACAGGAGTTGTTTGAGCCATGCGAGTCGTAGAAACGACATGTGTAGGGTATGTGAGTGTCGATGGATAACGAGGTACCTAAACGACTTAACCCGAGTAGTAATGGGATAACTAATGAAAGTGGCATCGGTGAGCCATATTCGCTATTTGGTTTCAGGGCTCACTTGTGTCGTAGGACCCAGTACTTGATTCCTGTTCCTTGAATATTCGCTATCCACATCCGGAGGCTTATGAACCCCCGAGCGAGCTTGATTCATTCTTATTTCTTGGGGCCACAAACTAGTTTGAGGTTTTATTTACTATCCTGCACTTATGCCATGCTTTCTGCTTTATTTAAATTGTGCGAGGTCTTGCTTTGTCTTTATTTAGGTCCGTGTCCCGTTTTGCTGTATCGACAAGCCAGTCCACACTTTCAGGTTCCCGATCGTTTACAGCACCACAAACCTTGAGTCTGTCTCGTAGCCGGCCAGCTTCGTAGAGGGTAGCTTAATGGGGTGGCCCCCTGAAATATTTCTGAATCCTGTGATCCTTTGTCGTGACTGCCTCGTTGGGTTTTGATTTGGTTTTTCCGAGGCATATCGAGTGTGTGTTGCTATTTGTGCACCCCTGCAGGGTAAAACTGTCTGAAAGCCGTGTCCGCGGTTATGGACGACTTGGAGCACAGTTTCTCGATCATAGACAAGCATAACTAAAGTACCGCTTTTAATTTGACTAGACTAGGTACCTGACTAGTAAATAGTGCAACACTCACAGAATGGATAATAAAACTGCCAACGGATGGGGGGGGGGGGTTGTTCGTCCGCTTCCTCGTCGGTAAGCGAGGAGGAGGATGGATCTGTTAAGATTACCGTTATTACTGTTATAACTGTTGTTATTAATTCACGGACATCCGTCTATCTTTGGTTAGGCGGATGGTTAGCGATTATCTATAGAATTGTTAGGGTTTATCTTTTGCTGCAATTGCGTCACCCCAGGTTGTGTCCCATTTAGAGGCATAAAGACTTGCTGAGTACCCCTAGGGTCTCACACGATAAATTATTGGTTCAGATGAACAGGTACACTCGCAAGATGGTTACTGGGTGGAAGAGACGGACGATGTGGGCAACGATCATTCGGTGTAGAGATTCCGGGAACAGGGATCCGTGAGATCTGTGGGCGGGATCTGCTTATTTATGGGGCATCTTATGCCGATTTGCTTCTTATCCGTACTCGTATTTTGTCTTCCGCTTCCGCTTGATACTCTGTTGATTGATGTATGAGGAGATATCCTAAACTATTATATCTATCTAGGATATTTGGATCTTGCCCTATGGCGTTGCTATATTTCCTTTCTTTTTAGATGGAATGGCTCTGATGTACTGTTGTATGGTGGCTTGCATACATACTCATTTGTGTATGTAGTTGATCCCTTCGCCTGCCGATTACGCCGCCCGTTCTTGTCCCGATGTGTGGAAATGGTTGGGACGGCCGAAAGGTCTACCTATGAGTGGCATTTGGGCCCCACCGTACTATTTCAACCATTTCTGCTCATCCAGGCTTGTAACTAGGAGCGTAATTCACCGAGGTAGTTACACCCCGACAGCCTCCGCCCACATGTCTTCGGACACCGGTAACCTCACATCTCTATCTCCTAATCCTCTTCATAAACACGTCATAGTCAGTGATGGCACCTCTCTTTCTGTCACTCATTCTGGTCATGTCAATTTGCCATATTGTCGCTGTCAGAAGCACCTCGCTGATGCGCTCTCCGAGAATGACTCCCCCATGAGCGACCGCGCCCTTGTCCTCAACACCCTACATGGTCTCGGTCCCCGCTTCACCTCCGCCGCCACGGTCATCTCCATGACTGACCCACTGCCCACCTTCCTCCGCACTCGGGCGATGCTCCTGATGGAGGAGATGCAACAGGCTAACACGGTGGCCCATTCTGCCTCCACAGCCCTGGTCGCTCAGGCCCATGCTCCTGGCCCTGGCTGCCGTGGCGAAGGCCCCGCCCCTAGCGCGGCTCCCTGGAAGGGCAAGGCAGCTACCAAGCCGAAGGGGCGCAACAGCGGCCGCCAAGGTGGGGGCGCCACCTAGATCACCCGTGCGCCCGCCCTTGCTGGCCAGTGGGTCTGCTTCTCCCTAGGGGCTGGCCAGTGGCACGCCCCCTCCTCTAGACAGGGCATCCTCGACCCCCGGCCCCAGGCGTACACTGCCACCGTGTTGTCATCCTCGATGCCAACATGGGACAACTCGGCCCTCATTGCCACCCTCAATAACCTCGCGCTTCAGCAAGGTGGCTGGGTCATTGATAACCCACAAGTATAGGGGATCGTGTGTAGCCTTTTCGATAAGTAAGAGTGTCGAACCCAACGAGGAGCTAAAGGTAGGATAAATATTCTCTCAAGTTCTATCAACCACTGATACAACTCTACGCACACTAAACGTTTGCATTATCTAGGAAATAAAACTAAAGCAACAATACGAGTAATAGAGATAGCTTTGCATGATAATAAATAATAAGAAAGTAAAGCTAGTTGCTGCAGCAATAAAATACACAAAACTAACAGAATCATGAGTGTGGAATAGTGGTGGTAATTGTGGTGGATTTTTCCAAGTTTAAATAGCGCACAAATATAATGGACACCAAAAGACTGTACCATATCAACATACAACTCTACTGAACCAAAGACGTTCAACCATTCAATCTAAGAACAAAGAAACTATGCAAACATGACATAGATCATAGGATTATAACTTATAGCATCAAACACCATGCTTACATAGGACGGTACAGAGGTGTGTGGGAGGATGAACCACTACATACTAGGAGGATTAGGTGATGGAGATGGCGGTGAAGATGGTGAAGAGGGCGGTGGCGGCGCCGGCGCGGGGGACTCCTTCCCCGCCGCCGGTATCATGGGGGAGCACCGCCCCTTAGCCTCCTTCATGGCTTCTTGGGAGCCCTCCCCCGTGGATATGGGATCCATGGGGGAGGAAAAAACGTGGCTTTGGTGGCTGCAAATTCGTGGGTGGAGATGCCCTGGGCGAATTAGGTTTCCTCCCTTTATATAGCTTCTTGGATTCCCGTCACCCCATCTTGGGCTGCAGTAAATCAGGCCTAAAAGGCCCGTACAGACTCGGAATCAACTAAATTTTATATCCAGAACATTTGTCGCGAAATTTTCAACAACTTTGTAGTTGAAGAATTTTCCGTTTGATGCCTTCTTCGACCCAAAAAGTGACCATCTTCAAAAGGAGATTTGAGACAGATTTCTGAAAAAAATCCCAATTTGACTCCAACAAGGTTTCCACTTGTATTCTTTGTAATTCCTACACATCAAAATGTAAAACAATAATATTATGCACTTTTGCAACTATTAGTAGGTTAGTCCAAATAAATCATAAACTTTATACAAAAATGAGTGTCAAAAGCATATTATTAGCATAAAACCATCAAAAATTATAGATACGTTATAGACGTATCAACATCCCCAAGCTTAGTTCCTGCTCGTCCTCGAGTAGGTAAAAGATCAAAACAATATAATTTTTGAGGTGACATACATTCAACACAATCTTGATCATCATTATTGTAAAAGTATTGATAGCTGGGATTAAGGCACTCTAAACATGAATCATAAAAGATAGAGTTCTAACAATAAGACATGTTGTAACATGAAAATGCATAAACAAAAGATTCATGAATAACAATGTTTTGCAAGACATTTGTTTGTTTCACATAAAGAAAGCATAATGAGAATGGTATTCAGCTTGTCCATCATAGAGTAGCAAAACATAAATGCATAGGACACCTTCAAAGTTCATAAGGGTGACTAGATACAAATAGTTTAGGAACAAGCAATATCAAAGTTATGATCAATCAACAAGTCTTGGGACAATACACATAGAACTAAGAATGACAACTATGCTCTCTTAATTGGTGCATAAATATAGAAGGTGGAGACTCAATATAAAAGTGGAAGAAAGACCTTCATAGAAGGAAGCAGGGATTCAAGTCTCATAAAGAGCTTTCAAAAATTATGATACTTATTAGCTTTCAGCTCTCATTGCCCCTATCATAAGCATCTTGAAGTGATTAAGGTTAAAGTGAAAAAACTATGGAGTATATGCTTGACAAAGTATAAGTTGGAAATCTCATGTCCCTTGAATACGAGGGCCGCTCCTCATGCTACTCAAGTTTAGTTACTGGTAAGTTCTTGTCATAGTAAGTACATGTGTATCATAGAGAACCGCCAACGGGGCACCCCTTGCCCGATGATACGGAAGAATCCCCATATCAAAATGACAAGGCAAGCAGGCAACGATCATCTCAGCAATCTTCTTATTTACCATAGGAAAATGGTGCTTTTTTCTCTCTTTCCTCTTTTCTCATCTTTTTTTTTTCTTTTTTCTCAATCTCAATCTCTTTTTTTATAAGAAGAATGCTTCATAGATTGCTCATTATGGTTACGCTACAGGTTTCCACCATGATTAGGCATGGATTAGACCGGCGTCCCAGGCGTTTCTCTAACACACATACATAACTCTATGGACTTACAAGCTCCCCTTTCATTTCACACCGACGACATCCATAGACAAAAGAGCATGATATCAACTAGGTACAATGTATAAGTGTAATGTTGAAAACGTTCCCCATGACAGCATGGTTCTGCTAATCCCCAACATATAAGTGCAAGCATATACAACATAGATGACACAATGGTTTAAGTTTATCAGGGGCAAGAAAAGTAAAGTGTGCCATCAAGTTCGTGAGAGCTTTAATCACTAGTTTTCTCATAACAAGTTTAATTCAGAAGGTAGATAAAAGCATTAATATACTTGGAATAGCAAATGCTAATAGGTAGGTATGGTGGACTCTTTGGGATAACTTGGTTTTATTTGGAGTTAGATGCATGAGTGGAACTCATACTTGGTTATGGAGGCTAGCAAAAGACTGGGAGCGACCAACTAAAAGAGCAATAATGGCCATAATCATGCAAAGTGACAAAACATCATTAATTAAAGCATAAAGTGATATTACAAGTCAAAACTAAAGGATCATAAAGTCTATGGTGACTTGGGATAGTCATAATATGGTGTGAGCATGCGCTAAGTCAACCCAAATAAAGCATCAAAAGAGAACACCACAATACTATGTTTTAATATGCTAAAACAACGCATGATTCTTTCAAGGCACATCAAGCAATCTCAATTGTTTATAACATGTCATGCTACAGCAAAAATCACTAAGCATAAATCCAAAACAATATCAAGCATGACATGACAAAGCATATGCCACCGTAAAAACAAGCTCCTTTTACCACTTAAGCATGAACTTTTCCTACTCTTTTCCAATCCAAACCACACTTATTTAAAAACTAATGTATGAAAGAGGGGGTCCAACCAATTTATTCAAGCAAACTAAGAAAACCAAGCAAACGAAAACAAAACGAAGACGCTCCAAGAACAACACAACTGTGCATGAAATAATAAAAATGAAGTGTTTGGAAGAAACCTGAGATTTTTATTGATGAAGAGGGGATGCCTTGGGCATCCCCAAGCTTTAACGCTTGCACTTCTTGGATATTTCTTAGGGTGACACACGTGGCATCCCCAAGCTTGAGCTTTAGTCCATTCTTCATCTCATTACATCACTCTTTCCATACACCTGAAATTTTTTCCTTCATACAAAACTTCACACAATCTTTATTAGCAACATTAGTGCACTCAAGATAATAAGTCTTTGGGTTCAGTTACAACACCAATAAAACTTTCATTAAAACACAAGCTACTGTAGCACTTCCCTAAAAAAGCTCAATTCCCCAAAAAGAACCCAAAAAGGAATCAACAAAAGCAAATGCAAATAATTGCAGAAATCTGTCAAAACAGACTAGGAGGTAAAGACCAATTTTTTCGAAGACCTTCTGTTGCTCAAATCTAAAAGTGTTGAACTAACAAAAGTTATATAATAACCTGGGGCAGAAGCACAAAAATTCACAGCTCAAACTGACGTACAGAGATTTTACACGATTTTTTACAGCGAAGCACAAAAATCTGTTTCGGGACAACAACTTTCCCAAGCATTACCGCTCTCTCATTAGAGGTTACTCTTGGCACAAAAAGCAAATAAAAAAGGATAAGGAGCGGTTATTACTGAAGCAATATCTTCCAAGACTCAACTAAAACTTTTAGGTTATCTCCCAATAAGTACTTTTCTTTAATGCCTTTAAGTTAGGCATAGGATCAAGATTCAAGTATTTTCGAATGAATAAGCATTAAGATCAATACCAGAAATATCTTTCTTTTTCAAGGCTTCATGCATTCCTACAAGTTTTTAACTGAAAAACTTCCATAGAAAGATTTGTTTTGGTTTCATAGGCATGAACACAAGTGTTCAAGTAATTTCACTTAACCATTACTCATCTTTCCAATCACTTTCTTTTTTAAAACGTTTTTAGGTAACAAGTACAACTATTTTTTTTTGTAATTCGCATTTCCTATCCATACTAAGATAAAGAACAACTTAAAACTGAAAGTAAAACCCAATTAGAGATAAAGCAAACAAGTGCACACAACAATATTCACCCACACGCTATTGTTCCCCATCAACGGCGCCAGAAAAGGTCTTGATAACCCACAAGTATAGGGGATCGTGTGTAGCCTTTTCGATAAGTAAGAGTGTCGAACCCAATGAGGAGCTAAATGTAGGATAAATATTCTCTCAAGTTCTATCAAACACTGATACAACTCTACGCACACTAAACGTTTGCATTATCTAGGAAATAAAACTAGAGCAATAATGCGAGTAATAGAGATAGCTTTGCATGATAATAAATAACAAAAAAGTAAAGCTAGTTGCTGCAGCAATAAAATACACGCCCATACGTGCAATGTTCTAGTTCGCGTCCTCAGGTTTCTGTCACTCCGACAGAACTTTTCCCCTTACTCTTACACATACTACAAACCGTATGATATTTACTCTATGCGCGCACAAATATAATGGACACCAAAGGACTCTACCATATCAACAAACAACTCTACTGAACCAAAGACGTTCAACCATTCAATCTAAAAACAAAGAAACTATGCAAACATGACATAGATCATAGGATTATAACATATAGCATCAAACACCATGTTTACATAGGACGGTACAGAGGTGTGTGGGAGTATGAACCACTACATACTAGGAGGATTAGGTGATGGAGATGACGGTGAAGATGGTAAAGAGGGCGCCGGCAGCGCCGGCGCAGGGGACTCCTTCCCCGCCGCCGGTATCATGGGGGAGCACTGCCCCTTAGCCCCCTTCCTTTATGGCTTCTTGGGAGCCCTCTCCCATGGAGATGAGATCCATGGGGGAGGCAAAAACGTGGCTTTGGTGTCTGTAAATTCGTGGGTGGAGATGCCTTGGGCGAATTAGGTTTCCTCCCTTTATATAGCTTCTCAGATTCCCGTCACCCCATCTTGGGCTGCAGTAAATCGGGCCTAAAAGGCCCGTTCGGACTCGGAATCAGCTAAATTTTATGTTCAGAACGTTTGTCGCAAAATTTCCAACAACTTTGTAGTTGAAGAGTTTTCCATTTGATGCTGTCTTTGACCCGAAACGTGACCATCTGCAATAAGAGTTCTGAGACAGATTTCTGGAAAAATCCCAATTTGACTCCAACAAGATTTCCACTTGTATTCTTGGTAATTCCTACACATCAAAGTGTAAAACAAGAACATTGTGCACTTTTGCAACTATTAGTAGGTTAGTTCAAATAAATCATAAACTTTATACAAAAAAGGAGTGTCAAAAGCATATTATTAGCATAAAACCATCAAAAATTATAGATACGTTATGGACGTATCAGTCATGGACTTCGGCGTCTCCTCACACATGACCAACGAAGATGGTAACTTGACTCGTTCATCACCTCTTCGTAATCCCCACTTCGTCACCATAGGTGACGGCACCACCATCCTTATTTCTTCTTCTGGTTTCATCTCCTTTCGCACACCTTCCGGTCACGTCTTTAGACTCAACCATGTTCTTGTAGTACCGCACATTATTCGCAATTTGCTTTCTGTTCGCAAGTTTAACCACGATAAAATGTGTTCCATTGAGTTTGACGCCTTTGGTTTCTCTGTGAAGGACCTGAAGACCCATCGCGTGATTCTTCATTGCAATAGTGACAGAGATCTCTACACCTTTCCCGAGAGGAGCAGCTTTCCCCGTTCTTCCTCTACCGCCTTGGTCATCACTGCCACCGCCGATTTATGTCACCCTGGTCATGATGCCATGTCGGCCCTTCAGCGTCTAGATTTTATCAAGTGTAATAAAATTAGTCGTGCTCGGGTGTGTCATGCCTGTCAACTTGGCAAGTACATCCGTTTACCGTTTAGTCAGTCTACTACAACGTCTAGTGCCATCTTCGATTTGATACACTGTGATTTATGGACATCTCCAATTATTAGTACCTATGGTTTTTGATATTATCTTGTTATTGTCGATGGACTTATCGCACTTTTATTGGTCTTTTCCGTTACGTCAAAAATCATGTGCTGCATGTACTCTCGAATTTTTTTCGCTTACACACACACACGCAGTTTGGTGTCACTATTTGCTCTCTCCAAATAGACAACGGTACCGAGTTTCTCAACAAAACTGTTGATACTCTCCTCACCACCCATGGCACCGCATTGCGGTTGTCATGCCCACACACTTCCTAGCAAAACGGCAAAGCTGAGCGTTCCATACATACCATTAATGACACTATGCGCACCCTTATGGTCCAGGCTCACATCCCAGATTACCTCTGGGCCGAGGCGCTAGCTACTACCACCTATCTCCTAGACCGCCGTCCTAGTACAACCATACAATTCCAAGTTCCATACATACGTCTCCATGGTCGTCCTCCCTCTTACACAGATCTTTGTGTGTTCAATTGTCTTTGTTATCCTAACATCGCGTACACCGCTCCCCACAAGCTTAGTGCATGTTCCATGGCATGTGTCTTCCTTGGGTATCCCTCCAACCATCGTGCTTATCGCCACTATAATTCTGTCACCAGAAAAATTCTCGTCTCGCGCCATGTTGTCTTTGATGAGACTGTTTTTCCCTTTCAGTATGCAGCATCGTCGTCCGCGCCTGAGCCACCCGCGCCATGCCGCTTGGACGACTGATGTCTACGCACTTCTATTCTTGTAGACAGTTGTTGGGCCTCCAAGTGCAGAGGTTTGTAGAACAACAACAAGTTTTCCCTTAAGTGGATCACCCAAGGTTTATCGAACTCAGGGAGGAAGTGGTCAAAGGTATCCCCTCTCAAGCAACCCTGCAATTAAGATACAAGAAGTCTCTTGTGTCCCCAACACACCCAATACAATTGTCAGGTGTATAGGTGCACTAGTTCAGCGAAGAGATAGTGAAATACAAGTGGTATAGATAATTATAAGTGGTAACGGTGCCAGAAAATACTTTGATGGCGTGGAAAAGACTAAAGGCAAACTGAAATAAAGATGGAAGCAAGAAAACATGTAACAGATCTAGTTGCAAACGGTGTTTCAATGCTTAGAAACAAGGCCTAGGGATCATACTTTCGCTAGTGAACACTCTCATATACATATCTTCTCTTCATGATACTACTCTGAACTACTCTCTGGTTGGACACTCTAATCCATGGCAGGGCTATAACAACACACCTCAAAAGTTCACTTTCCCCATCTAGATAACCCCACACTGTCACCTTGAGCTCTAGATGGTTCCAACAAACACCACAATTTCATAGAAACATCCAACTCCAAATATAACTCATAACAAGTATTTGTAATCTCTAGCCTAAGTGCCACCATGGTGTGCACGCTATCACTTACACACACATGGGGAGAGCAGAGATCTATTAAAGCACTTGAGTAGCAAGGTAGATCTATAGATTACAAGCTCATGATCTCAATAAGATCATGCATAGAAAGAGAGATGAACACATAGCTACCTGTAGAACCCTTAGCCTCGAGAGAGAACTACTCTCTCCTTATCATGGGAATCAGCAACGACGATGGATATGGTGGTGGAGATCGATGGAGATGGCTCCGGGGGCACTTCCCCGTCCCGGCAGGGTGCCGGAACAGAGACTTTCTGTCCCCTGAATCTCCCCTTCGGTGGCGGCGGCGCTGTGGAACTTTTCGTGGCTGGAGGCTTGACGATTTAGGGTTTTTGCATCGGGAGGCATCTTATAGGCGAAGAGGAAAGGTGGGGGTTGGGGGAGGGGGGCACACACACAGTGGGCGGGGCAGGGCTAGCCCGCGCCACCACATGGTGTGGCCACCCTGTGGCCCCTCTCCGTCTCATCTTCTGGCTCCGTGAGTCTTCCGGTAAAATATCGACTTTGGCTTTTGTCCGGTCCAATTCCGTGAATATTGATTTTCTGACTTTCCTGGAACCAAAAACAGTAGAAAACAGGCAACTGGCCTGTGGCATCTTGTTAATAGGTTAGTCTAAGAAAGTGTATAAAAATACTCCAAAGTGTGGACAAAACATAAGAAAGTAAATAAAACCAAGCATGGAACATCAAAAATTATGGATACGTTAGCAACGTATCAACGACCTCTTCAGCACACCGATCGTGCCCCTACCGAGCACCCCTGCATCGCCCGCATCGTCGCTGACTCGCCCTGCCGGGTCCGCTGCCGCAACAAAAAATGCGGCGTTTTCTCTGCCGCGGCAGGAATTCCGGCCGTTTCTCTACCACGGTAGGCTGCCACGGCAGGAAATCCTACCGCTTCTCTGCCATGGCAGACCTCTGTCGCGCCACATGCACGACCTCGGTAGGCTACTACTGCTGTTGCCTCGACGCCCCCTGCAGTGGGGCACCCACCCTTCCGCAGACGCGCTCCGGATGCCAAGTGCGTCCTACGGACAGGGTGAATCTCTCAGCCGTGGACTCCGTCATCGACACCGTAACCACCACTTTCCGCCAGGCGATGCAGGATCCTCATGGCGGGTGATGACTGCAAGTGCACATATTGTTTGTAGCTAGTTTCGAAATAAAGATATCGATCCCACAGGAAGCATGAGTCTGAAGTCTAATAACTCTTGAAATAAATATTACGATAGAAATGCTAGATAAAGTTCTAAGTGACAAGATAAAATGCGAGTATTGTGTAAAAACGTGTTTTTGAGTTTTGGGTATAAGAACAATACATAAAGTAAAGCAAAATAACTGAGTATATAAAGTAAGTATCGCATATGTAAGAAAGATTGAAACTGCAATAGGGAAAAAACATTCTCAGGGAGTAGCGGATACACCACTTGTATTATGAGGATCTAAGATAAATATTATTATCATAAACATTCTCAACTATGTATGTGTGGGAGGAACTCCGTATGTGGATAATTAGGCAGCAACCGCTACTCACATCATCCTCATAAGCACAATAGTCAGCAATCGACATCAATCGAATTACCGCGCTATTAAAGAACATAATCCCGTAGGACATATCCCATGACATGGATAGTGTTCCGTGAGTTTCCTCGGTTTCCCAAGTTGATACGTAAGGGGTTCCAACAGCTTTATAGTCACTGTAAGTGCTAGCACGCCTCCATCTACCAACAAGTAGTTACCTCCATCAAGTCCCCATGAGAGGCGAATATTGAGAGGTCGACTTCTCTCAACATCAAGATGTAGAAAATCCAACACATGGTCACAGCAATGAATATCATAATAGACTTTATCTTATTTCAATCTCATACTAGGGTTTCTCCATCTCCCCAAGAACTAATGATCTACTCAGACATGCAGGCAATCAACATCATAGCAATGGTAATGGAAACAATCATAGATGAATAGTACTTGTATAAATCCACAACGAGTATAGGAATTACAACAAGATCTAGACAAGATGTAGATGGGATGGATGGAGATGGTGGTGATGCAGTGGTGGATGATGAAGATCGATGCCTTAGCCTCCCGGACCTGCGCAGGGCGAAAATGTATCCTTGTGGATGAGTTCCCCCTCCAGATGCCTTCCCGAGGCGAGGTTTCTGTGATTTCTGGGTGTTCTGTATGTCGTCTCCTTAAACCAACTGCACGGGGTTAAATTATTTGATGAGGCGGAGGCGGCGCCAACTATACGGCCGGAGCTATACAGGCGGAAGAGTTGCTCCGGTCGTATAGTTGGTCGTTGGGCCCTCTGCCTCCCTTGTTCGTTTCTAGTTTTCTTCTGATATTATTAATATTTCCCAAATAAGTGATTTACGTTGTTTTTGACTCCTTTTCTCCACAGTACAACTGATCCAATAATTGTATCCATTGGATCCATCATCTGTCTTGATCCTGGTGAAAACAGACATAAAATGTGCACGTGAGCACCGTAAAATACCAAGATCCTACATCTACAATGCAAAATAATAATGTAAAGCATGATGCAAATATGCACTCATCAACTTCCCCAAGCTTAGACTTTTGCTCGTCCCAAGCAAGTTTTTAGCTTAATGGATGTGATCCTCATATTCATGAAGCTGAGTCGATCAAATAAATGAGGCAATTGCAGCATGTTTTTATCATGTACGATACAGGGAAATAAGTTCATAAATAGTACCTTACTCGAACCATCTGAATAGTATTGGAAGGCTTCCACACCTTAGTTATCAATAGTTCATAAAAGATGAATCTCAACATAATGTAAAAGAATCTGGTTCAACCGAATGAGTTAACTAGGTACTCCCAAGTGTTTTAGGATCAACGTATTCACTTGGGATTTAAAATCTTAAAAGTGTCTCTTTGTCATACTACAATATAGTGGTATATGCCTATTTGCTCTTTGCACATTCACTCTTTTTCTTCTTTCCTTTTATTTTCTTCTTTTGCATATATGATCACACTTTTGTTTTAAGTGCTGTGCAAAGGAGCTAGCCATATATTCCACCTTATATAGGAATTCAAAGTTCAACGATCTCAATTATCAAATTCCAACTATATATGAAGCATACTTATGATTTGGAGATTCTACCTCGACTTGTTCTCACTCTATTTGGATAGCACTTTCATTTTCCTTTGTTCAAGATTTCTCTTTTAACTTAGTTGAGTAGATAATTTTTCTTTGTCAATCAAACTGTAGACTTACAACATATTGACCAAATTATCTTTATGTGTTCCATTAATACCAATGGTGTGGAAGACTCCTATTGCTATCATCAAGTGCAAGTAAAATCATACTCAAGCCATTCATATATGAATAAAGCAAATACAAACTCAATATTGCTCCATATATAATAAGAAACTCGGAATCTCATAAAAGGGATCGACTATTCCTGAAGGGAATTCTAATGATGCAAACTTGCAAAATAATAATAAAAACTTATAAGATAGATTACAAGGTCTTAAAGATCTCCCCAAGCTTGGAATCAAGCCAGGCGGGATCAAATAATCCCTTGCGATTATTTGATACAGTGATTGTTGTAGATCACTGTGGCGCCATGGCATGTAACACCGTGGTGCATAGCTTCTTGTTGGTCTCCTCCAGAGTAGTTATGCGGCTATAGCACCTGCGTAGATCAGATTGTAGAGTGTCCACTCTATCTGCGAGCTTGGTCATCAATGGAAGGAGGTCTTCCTTCTTCTCCATCTCATTGAGACGGTGATGGTCTTCGACACGATGGAGTAGCTCCTGCTTCTGATATATCTCTAGTGCCCGCACGCGATCCTTGGTCCTAGGGACATCTTCTTCTTCCCCATCCATAATTGATGGATCGGGGAAGTGGAAACCATACCTCCACTCTTATTAAGGCTTAAACTTCATATGAGCACCAATGGTTGGCTTCGAGAGTGGAATCTCCCCTTCCTTGCTAGCACCTGCACCAATATTAGATAATTCCTTACGCTTGTGCAGCCTTGGATCTGTGGTGATGAACTTGACCGTCTCCACACGCCCTTTTCCATGTGTCTTGCGATCTTCTCTCTTGTTGAGCTTTCTTCATTGCCGCCCAATTGATCTCCGATGGATCATAGATGTCACGGCGGATGTAGACGTCAACCACGTCATCATTGGAATCATTATGAAGTAGCTTGGCTCGACGTACTCCTTGTACCTCGGGCTAAACCTCTCCACCTCCTCATCATCATCCTCCATGGACGGGCTACTAGAGCGGTCCCTGGAAGGAGCAATGAGCCCCATGGTTTTCCCACGGCCTGGGGTGGGATAGCGCATTGCTAGATTGGTTTATGTAGATTACGATTAGAGAGAGAGACAATGGCAGTATATAAGAGGGGCCAGAGGTCGGTAAAACTCGCGAGAAACACCAAATTGTCGCCCAATAAAAGAATCCAAACAAAATAGGGAAAGAAATCACGGATTTGGAAGTGTCATGCCGCGTAATGACCAACTATACGGGCGCGGCCCGTATAGGTCCGGCCATATAGTTGGTTCCGGGTAGATATTTCCAAATATCTCGAGTCCAGATCGATTAAATCACAACTCGGAACCGACAATAACTTTTTTGGCAATGAATATAAAAGAAAGATTGAACGAACAAGTGTGTGAGAGTTTAATGACCAACTATACGCCCAGAATTTTTATTCTGGTCGTATAGTTGCGACTGTATAGATTCAAACACCGAAAATCAAAAGTGTCTGGGAGTTTAACGACCAACTCTATGGCCAGAATTTTTGCTCCGGTCGTATAGTTGTGACCGTATAGATACATACACTGAAAAGCAAAACTATCTGAGAGTTTAACAACCAACTATATGGCCGAAATTTTTGCTCCGGTCGTATAGTTGTGACCGTATAAGCTTAGATATCGAAAACTATTTCACAAAGATGATACAGAGAGTTTAACGACCAACTATACGATGGGAGCTCCCTCTCCAGTCGTATAGCTCCGCCCGTATAGTTGGTGAACCCCTCTAAAACTTCAGAAAAACACAACGATTTCAAAGACAGAATTTTTAGGAGTAAAATTTGTGAAAATAAATCACTTATTTGGGTAAGAACACTTACCTTGCACTTACCATTTGCTTAATTGGGGATGAAAAATTCCTCCCACAACAAGGACTCCTTATCTTTTGGAGGAATTGACTTTAGTTCATCAGATAGTTATCGTAAACGAAAATCACCAGGACTAAAGTTCCTCTCAATAAGATTGGTGTCTTCCTAGGCAAACATGGACACTGCATCTAACGTTTTTATTTCTTGCCTCTGCATAATCTGCAATTCAAATTCTTGTAGTGAAAGAATCCAACGGATCAGTCGTGGCTTATGGTCTTTCCTTTCAAGGAGTTTTTTAAGCCATCACGATCCGTGTGAACTCTTACATTTGCATCGACTATATAAGAACTTAATTTATCACAAGAGAAAAATACAGCAAATAGTTCCTTTTCTTCCTTGGGGTAATTCTTTTGAGCACCATTGAGAGTTCTACTAGCATGATGTATAATATTAAATCTATGACCAATATGTTGTCCTAGAGTTACTCCTACAACATCATAACTAGCTTCACATATTAAATCAAAGGTTGTATCCCAGATAGGTGGTTTAATAATTGGATCACGAGATAAAGCATTTTTGAGTTTATCAAAGGCTTCAAGACATTTATCATAAAAATTAAATCTTATTCTCTTTTGCAAGAGGTTTGTCAAAGGTTTAGATATTCCAGAGAAATTTCTAATAAACCTTCTATAAAAACCCACATGACCAAGAAAACTCCTTATACCTTTAATATCCCTAGGTGGTGGCATTCTCTCTATTGCTTCAACCTTAGCTCTATCAACTTCAATCCCCTTACCTGATACCTTGTGTCTGAGGACTATACCTTTTTTGATCATAAAGTGGCACTTCTCCCAGTTTAGAACAAGATTAGTTTCTTCACAACGCTGCAAAACTCTCTTGAGATTATCCAAGCAACTAGTAAATGAAGTTCCATAGACAGAAAAGTCATCCATAAATACTTCCATTATAAGTTCTACAAAATCCGCAAAAATAGTAGTCATACATCGTGGAAAAGTAGCTGGAGCATTACATAGACCAAAAGTCATACGTTGGTAAGCATGTAAACCGTAAGGACTTATGAAAGTTGTTTTAAGTTGGTCATCCATATGAACAACTATTTGAGAGAAACCAGAGTATCCGTACAAATAACAAAATGAGTATGGTTTTCTAACCTTTCTAGAGTTTGATCTATGAACCGTAATGTATAGTGATCTTTCCTAGTTTCTTTATTTAATTTCCTAAAGTCTATACACATCATGTGCCCAACAATAGTTCTAGTAGGTATTAATTAATTATTTTCATTAGGAACAACAGTAAAACCGCCCTTCTTAGGGACACAATGAACATGACTTACCCAATCACTCTCTTTAATAGGGTAAATTATACCTACGTCCAGTAGGCGTACAATTTCTTTTCTTACCACTTCTTTCATTTCAGGCTTTAATCTTCTATTAAATTCCGCAACTAGTTTTGCACCTTCTTCCATGAATATTCGATGGACGGCTATCATGGGACTAATGCCCTTCAAGTCATCCATTGAGTACCCAAAGGCTTTGCGATGCTCCTTAAGTATCTTCATGAGTTCTTCTTATTCTTCTCCTGAAAGTTTAGCACTAATAATAACAGGGAATTTATTGGTATCATCTAAAAACATGTATTTAAGATTATCTGGTAGAGTCTTCAACTCTGGGGGTGGTAATTCCTCGCCCCCTCTCTTTTCTGGCTCTTCAAAATCCTCATCAGTTGGAGGTCCCAAAATGGGAAGTGAATCGAATTCATCTTCTAGTTCTTCTAAGAACTTGTCCTCCATAACTATTTCTTCATAATTTGGATCTTCATTTGTTTCTTCTTCTAGATTACCAAAGAAAAGAGCCGCCATTTCCTCAATAGTTCTCACTTCCTCTTCCTCTTCTTCTTGTATTTGTGGAGGCCTGTCTTTAAATTTGGAAAAATGGAATTTATTTTCCGTTCCCCCAAGCTTAAGTGACACAATCTCCTTCTTGAAATTAACATAGGCACCTATATCACCCAAAACGTTTCTTCCAAATATAATAGGGCAAAGAGTGTCAACTGGCATATCAACAACTACAAAGTCGATAGGAAAGTTTTGCCAATTGTGACAGTTGCATTGTCAACTACTCCCATTGGAATTCTAAAGTTCTTATTGGCTAACATAATTGTCATATCAGTATTTTCAATTGTAGCCGGTTCTATTTCTTCTTTTATTTCTAAGTAGAAATCATAAGATATAACATTAACTTCGGTGCCAAGATCACATAAATCGTAATGAGAGGTTTCTTTGAATATGCAGGGAAGAATAGGCTTACCCACATCTTTTACCTTTGTTTTACCTTCAACCAATATGGAAGTCTCTACATCAAGTTCAACTATGTTATAGTGTGAGTACATAGCCATAATTGCTTCCTTGGTTACCTCTTCATCTTTGGTTTCCTTCAGATGTTCCACGACTTCTGGCATGCTTTCCTCTTTCCTCTTATCCTGTACTGCTTTGACCTGTTCATATTCAAAAATATGCTTTTGTGCAGTGTTAGGGAATGATACTTCATATATTGGTTCTACGTAGGCTAGTGTTGCTTTATCTTCTATTTTCTTTTCTGGTTCGGGTGGTGGATCATACTTGACTGGACCCACCTTTGGAGCTTTAATATGTTCTGTAAAAGCTTTAACAACTTGCAACACAAGATCTGAATCCAAATAAAGTTCTTTAGATAATTCTTTAACATGGCCTTTTTTATTATAGTCATGAATACAATCATGCTCTATTTCTACGCCTCCTTCACTTCCAAGACCAAAATTCCATGAAACTCTATGATCATGAATTCTATTAAGTAAATCCCAAGCTTTAGGTATAGGAAGATTCATAAAGTCTCCTTCCGCGAAAGAGTCTAGTTCAATTTTATTAGGTTCAATTAAACCGCCATAAAAGATATGTAGTAAATACCATTCAGGAAAATCATGATGAGGACATAGTCGTAGTAAATCTTTAAATCTAATATAAGCTCTTACTAGTCCTTCATTAGCACGATTCTTCCAGGTCATTATAAGATGCTTGATTCCAAAAGATTTTGATAATGGATAATATTTTGATAGAAATTCATAGGCTAGATTATCCCAAGTAGTAGTAGCTTCAGGGGGTAGAGATCTATACCATGAGAGAGCTGTACTTGTCAAAGTTTGACTAAAAAGTTTAACCCTTACCTCATCAGCGGTATATCCCGTCAATAGAAAAGTGCCACATATATCTTTAAAACATGCAATATGCTCATATGGACCAGGATCTTCTTCATCTCCAGTAGTAGAGGATTTATTTCAAACCCCCTTGTCTTCTCATTGGAGTTGTCTCTTTTATAAATATCATAGGGCTTCCCAAAGTGGTTGAGTGGGTTAGCACTAGTCATATGCTCAAACTCCATCATGTTGGTGAAAACCTGTAACTCAAAACAAAATTTAGCAAGACAAAAATAAATAAGCAAAAACTAAAAGACCTACATCGCTTAGCTCCCCAGTGAAATGGTTCGTATGGGCACCTAGAGGGGCGGGGGTGAATAGGTGCTACTTCAAATTTTAATGCTTTTTCAATTTTAGGCTTGACACAAAAGGTAAATTCTCTAGATAGACTATTATGAAGAATTTCCCTATATGCAAACCTAACTACTAGCGAGTTAAAGGCGAGTGAGAAAGAGGAACGGGTGAACCGTAGTGAAGCACACGGAGATACATGATTTGTTTTACCGCAGTTCCTTCCTTGTTAAGGGAAGTACATCTGCGTTTGAGGGGTGGGCGGTACTAAGACCACCACGCCACAATAGGCCTCACCCTGTTCTCCGATGGATCCCACCACCAAAGGCCTGATCCACCGTTCCACTATAGGAACCCTTCGAGGCGGGAACCAACGCCTTTACACAACTAGCGGGGCACAACTCCACAACCAAATTGGAGGCTCCCGTAATGACAACAAGCTGCCACAAGAACAAGTTATCAATAACAAAACACAAGATCTAGATATTAACAAGAATACTAGATCGGGGATTTCTCCAAATGAATGGAGAGGAGTTGATGCGCTTGATTCGTGATGACGATGTAGATTGTCTCCTCCTTCAATTCCCCCAAAGATCGAAGCCTTCGGGTGGTTGAAGTGGGAGATCGAGAGAGAGAGCTCTTGCAATGGGTCTGACACTTTTCGAAATGAATCAAGAGTTCTGCCTGAAGGGGATGAAGGGGATTTTATACCCCCTTCCCCAACTGAGTCGTTGAAGCCTTTGGGGGCCGGATTATCCGGCCCAAGTGAGGGCTGGATTATCCGGCCTAGGGAAAATCCGCCCCAGACTCGGATTATCCGGCAAAAAATCCGCCTAGGAAAGAAAGCTCGCGCAAGCTGGCCCTTGACATCTTCTCCTGGGATACGGATTATCCGGCCCTAGGGGAGGGCCGGATTATCCGGCTGGGGAAAAATTCCGCCCCAGCGGTGGAATATCCGGGGGAAATTCTTCCCCCAGACATAAGCTCGCGTAGACGCTCCCTTGGGCGATTCCACTGGGGCCGAATCATCCGGCCCAACATGAGGGCCGGATTATCTGGTCCAGGGAGAAAATCCGCCCCAGAGCCGGACTGTCCGGGGGAAAATCTGCCCCCAGACAGAAGCACGTGTGCAGCTAACCCTGGCCAAGATGGTCCGGCCGGATTATCCGGCCCATGATGGGGGCGGATAATCCGGTCCCCAAACACTCAAAACTTTCCTGCAACACTTAGTGCACATTAGAAACTCCATGGTATTGTCATCTAACACACAAAACATAGGGAACCATGAAATGTTCTTTCAATCTCCCCCTTTTTGGTGTTAGATGACAATACTTGGATCTGCAAGAAAGTTCACAAGACCACCAACAAAAAATACATGAAAGAGACTCCCCCTTAATGTGTGCATACTAAAAATTTGCATTTGAATACAAATGCACACAAATAGGTTTGAGTCTATTCCATTGAAATATAAACAACATAATCATACCCCCTAGATAGAGAGAGGCGTCCTTGATATAGCCACTATTAGCAATGTGATAACCATTATAAACGTCTTCCTCGAGATAGATAACCAATATTATAGGATACGATAGATGAATCCATAGGAGTAATCCACGAGATAAATCCAGAGCCACACAGACACAAAGTTTCATACAAATCAAACCACAAATTAAAGTTCAACGCTAAATGGGCACAAGCGAGAAAACGACGAATAGAAAAAGTGCAAATGCTTGTGCCCGACCCATGCAAATCCTCGGAGACCTAATAGAACTACTTCTCCCCCTTTGACATCGAGACGCCAAAAAGGAAGAAGAGCTATGCTAACGCCCCAAGGTATCACTCGTAGTCCTCATCCTCGTCCCCATCCTCGTCCTCATCCTCAAGCTCCTTGGTGTCATCGTCCTCATCATTAGCAGTGGCCGCAGAAGGGAACAGGTGACGCTCCAGCTCTCCATAGTTAAGCCCAGAAGAAGAGTTCCACCGAGCATATGGTGTGGGAGTAGTAGGAACAGGGGGGTCGCCCGAAGCACCGGACACATGGTGAAGAATGAGCTGCTGAGTGTGAGCCATCTCGTGGCGCTGCTTATAAGCCTCATACTGACCCGTGCGAGTGTCCACTCCCATGCACAGAATGTTCTGCTAGAACCAGTTCAGCTGCGTGATCTCACAAGCAACAGGAGGCACTGGGGGCCTACGAGCACTGGCACGAGCATCCCTCATGAGACCCTCAGGAAGATAAGAGGGGTGAGAGGTCTTCCTAACCTTGGTGTAGATCTTCTTTGCCTTGTGCACAACATCAATGTTAAATTCTTCAGATGAAAGCAGGTGCTTGATGAGCATCATAATGTAGGGAGCATAAGGAATGGACAGCCTGTTGAACATTGCATCAGTCAATTCATGGTAAATGAAGTCCATCACATCCAGCTGGTACTTCATGGACTCATCCTCGCAAGATGCAACCTCATGAGCGAAGGCTAAAAGCTGGACCAGGTGACCACGGGTGCTGTCATTGTTGCCTCCACTCGAGGTGATAGAATCACGGAAGAGACCCACCAAGGCAGCATAGATTGGAGCAAGACCAGCAAAGGTGCCCACAATACCATTGTCCATCGTGCACGGAGAGAGGACTGCATCTTTATTGGGCTTGAGTTGGGTGATGATACGGTAACCACTAGCACGGTCCCTATGGCGGAAGGGATAGCCAAGAACTTCAGCAAACACACATAAATAAGCTTGCATAGGCCTGTCACGAGTCATCCACTTCATAGTGCGGTGCTCATCACCACAAATAACCAAGGTGGAAAAGAACTGCTTCACAACCTCAGAATCATAGGAGCATTGGAGAGCCATGAGATGGTGCAGCCCCATCCGCTCAACCACATACATGGCATTAACAAGGTGAGGCTTTTCCAAGGCCTCAACAAGAATCAGCGGGTGCATAGGCCTAATCTTCAGCTGGGCATACACATCTTCATAGATTCCTTTCTGTTCAGCACACCAAAAACGAGAATCACCCAACTCAGTATCACGTGCCAACTCAACAAACAGATCACGGTGACGAATAGAAGAAAAAGTAACGGGATCCAGCGACTTGTAGTTAATCTTGGGATCTTTTCCCTTCCTCTTGGACACACCCCTCCTGGTTCTCTCCCTCTTTTCCTGCTCAGCCATGCGGTCAGCCTCTTTCTTTCTTCTTCTCAGTTCAACTTCGTCCACAGTATTACCCTCACTGTCCACCCTGAAATAGAGACCACGAGGACGCCGCTTGTATGTCTTGGGAGCACTGGAACCACCTGTGAAGAGAACAAGGTGGATATCATGAGGATAAGCATACACACAAGTCCAAGAGAGAACATAGAAAAAGTAGGCAAATAGTTCATAGTCCAATCCTACTCAATGCACAAATCTATACGAAATTGAACCAGTTTTTAGTCTGTCAGGCCTGATTATCCGGCCTGGCCAAGCACGGATAATCCGGCCCTGGCAAAAATTTTCAGAATCACCTAGATTGAATGCAAAAGAGTAGATCGGGCCTAGATACTGCAAGACTGCAATTTCTACGCGAAACAACATCCTTCTAGACAACGTTCCACCCAACAAGCAACACATCTAGCCAAAGATGGGAGAGAGGGAGTTACCCTCACTCATTGGAGGAAGAACGCGGAGGAGAAGGTACCCAGAGGCACGGAGAAGAAGATCCGGGGAGGCCCAGAGAATCTGGTGGCCAGAGAGGCTCCGGGGAGGGTGGGGGGGGGGGGGGGGCAGGCGGTGGCAGAGGAGAGGGAGAGGGTCGAGGGAGAAGTGCTGCTCGTTATGAGCCCTTCCCCCCGACCCCAGCCCTTAAGGACTAAATCCGCCAGGGCCGGATTATCTGGCCTATACTTGGGCTGGATTATCCGGCTTAAAATATGAATTTCTGTTACACACAAATTCAGGCCCGCGCGTCCCCAAACAACACCCCCACAAGGTGTGCAAGGGACTTGTGTGCAAGAATAGATGGCTTAGGGGTAGGGAAAGGCTTAGGATTTAGAGAACCAAACTGAGATGGTACTACACACTCAAAATTGCAAGAACCAAATCAACCAAAGGCCAAAATTAAGTGTGATTCCCATAAGAACATAAGATGAGCAAGAACAACCAAAAAAAGATCCAAATAAACTCAACTCTTCTCATGGAAGAGGGCGGTGGCCGAAGCCACCTTGTTGGAGTATAAGGTATGACACTGCGAAGATATATCTTGGGCTCATGACCAATACTCATCAATAAGCTCACATATCACAAAATGATATTAAGAGGAATGATTTGACTTGCTTTCGACATTATGAGGGGAGGGTTATCCCAATCAATTAGGAACACACTCCCCCTATATCCATGCCCACATCTAGACCAAATGAGACTGAGATGTACGAGTGAGTGCATGGGTAATCAAGACAAGATCCTTGAATCAACGATATTTAGCTCATTCCTCAAGTAACAAAACATTGCTTCATCAAGTGGCTTCGTGAAAATATCAGCAAGTTGGTTCTTCGTGCTCACAAAAGATAGGTCAATATCGCCTCGAGCAACATGGTCCCGAATAAAATGATTCCGAATCTCAATATGCTTTGTCCTTGTGTCTTGTGCAGATTATGCATAATTTTGATTGCACTTTCATTATCGCATAAAAGAGGCACTTTGTCACAATTGACACCGTATTCCTTTAAAGTTTGCCTCATCCATAATAACTAAGTGTAGGCACTAGCATCAGCAAAATATTCAGCTTCGGCGGTGGAGAGGGATATACAATTCTGCTTTTAGAAGACCAACAGATTAGAGATCTTCCCAAGAACTGACAAGCTCCAGAAGTTGATTTCCAATCATCCTTATCACCAGCCCAATCTGAATCAGTATAACCACATAGAGAGAAATTGGAGCCTTTGGGATACCATAGACCAATGTTAGGGGAATGAACCAAATATTGGAAGATCCTTTTGACCGCCACTAAGTGGCTTTCTTTAGGAGCTGCTTGATACCTTGCACACACCCCAAAACTCAACACAATATTGGGTCTAGATGCACAGAGGTAAAGAAGAGAGCTGATCATGGACCAGTATACCTTTTGGTCCACATCTTTACCGTGAGGATTGAGTTCAAGGTGATATTTTGTTTGCATCGGAGTGGCGACGCCATTAAGATCTGTCATCTTGAATCTCTTGAGCATGTCTTGGATGTATTTTGCTTGATTGATGAAGGTTCCTTCTCTAAGTTGCTTGATTTCGAATCCAAGAAAAGAACCGTAACTCCCCCATCATAGACATCTCAAACCTGTCAGTCATAAGCTTTGAAAATTCATCATTAAAAGCTTTATTAGTAGAGCCAAAGATAATGTCGTCTACATATAGTTGGCATATGAATAGCTCCCCCTTAACCTTCTTAGTAAAAAGAGTGGGATCGATTTTCCCAACTTCGAAGCCAAGGTCTAACAAGAGCTCTTTAAGGTGCTCATACCACGCACGTGGGGCTTGTTTAAGGCCATAGAGTGCCTTATCGAGTTTGTAGACATGGTTCGGAAAGTTAGGATCCTCAAATCCTAGGGGTTGCTTTACATATACCAACTCATGTAGAGGACCATTAAGAAAAGCACTCTTAATGTCCATTTGCTGTAATTTAAAATTATTATGAGAGCATAAGCAAGAAGGATACAGATGGACTTAAGACAAGCCACAGGAGCATAAGTCTCGCCGAAGTCAATGCCCTCAACTTGGGAATAGCCTTGTGCCACAAGTCTCTCCTTGTTCCTCACAACAATACCATTCTCATCTTGCTTGTTTTTAAATATCCATTTAGTGCCGATAACATTGCGACAATCCTTGGGCTTATCTACTTATTTCCAAACCTTGTTGCATTCAAAGTTATTCAACTCTTCATGCATAGCAACAACCTAGTCCAGATCTTCAAGAGCTTCAAACACTTTCTTGGGTTCCACCATTGAGATGTGGGCTTGATGCTCACCAAAACTTGCCAATTCCCTTCGTGTGGAAACTCTTCGTCGAAGATCACCTACAAGTTTGTCAAGAGTATGTCCCCTTAACTCAAGGTTCTGATCAGCACGAGCCTTGTGACGAAGTTCAATAAGCTTGTTGTCTCTTGTTGGAATAGTTTCATCACTTGAGTCTTTGTTGGAATAATTTGCTTGGCCTTGATTAGAAGCTTGATTATCAGTAGTAGGAGATGATGAATCTTGCCCTTGAAGTGGATCAATAGCCGTAATAGGAGGCTGTTGATCATCAAGAGTTTCAGGGCCAGATAATCCGGCAGAGTGAGGGGCCGGATAATCCGGCCTGGGAGATCCTAAAGCATCTTCGCTAGATTGACTGGAACTTGCTCGAATTGGCAAGTGGCCAGATAATCCGGTGTTAGCCAGAAACTCCGGCCTGGGACTTGCAGTTGTTTCTTCGACATGATGATTAGTTTGGTCGCCGGTGGAGTGAGGGCGGATAATCCGGTGTTGACCGGATAATCCGGCCTGGAGCATACATGAGCATGTTGATCTTCAGCATTTGGAGGAGTTGGTATAGAAGTTTCTCCCGTGATTGGAGCATGTTGAGTCTATGTAGATGAGGGCTCTACATGAGTAGAGCATTGTCCTTCCCGATCCACCACAAGGGGTTCCTCAATGGGGTGGACAATCCCACGCCCATTCTTCTTATGGCATCTTAGGGTATTTCAACATCTGCATCACAAACATCAACTTGTCCCGCATGTGAGCCATCATTTTCCTCGAATACCACACTACAAGATTCTACAACAGTTCCGGAGAGCTTATTGTAGACTCTATAAGTGTGGGATTCGGCACCATAACCAACAAAAATACCCTCTAAAGCCTTAGACTCAAATTTAGATAAACAAACTCCTTTGATGAGAAAGAAACACTTACACCCAAATACCCGAAAGTATGAGATGTTTGGCTTGTTACCGATAAGAATTTCATACGGAGTCTTGTCCAAGATTTTATGGAGGTATAGCCGGTTGGATGAATGAAAAGCGGTAGATATTGCTTCAGCCCAGAAGTTATATGGAGACTTGAATTCAGCTAGCATAGACCTTGCCATATCCATTAGGGTCCGGTTCTTCCTCTCGACAACACCATTTTGTTGAGGGGTGTACGCAGCGGAATATTGATGTCTTATCCCCTCTTCACTTAGGAATTCATTTAAGGTGTAGTTCTTGAATTCGGAGCCATTATCACTTCTTATTACCAATATAGGGACATTGTGTTAACGTTGAACCTCGTTGGCGAAGTCGATGACCGTTTGTTGAGTCTCGCTCTTCAACTTGAAGAAATAGACCCAAGTATATCTTGAGTAGTCATCAACGATCACAAGGCAGTACTTCTTCCCACCGAGGCTTGCATGTGAATGAGGTCCAAAGAGATACACATGAAGCAGCTCCAAGATCCTCTTTGATGAAATAATAGTCTTCCTTCGATAAGGAGAGTCATGCATTTTCCCTTCAACACAAGCCCTACAAACACGATCTTTGGCAAAGGAAACATTTTATTTTAGTCCAAGGATGTGGCCACCCTTGTGGAGACTTTACAAAGTTCTCATATTGACGTGGGCTAGTCGGCGATGCCATAACCAACCCGTGTCAGCCTTTCCGAAAAGACACATCGGGCCTGTAGTGGGTTTCCCCGAAAAGTCCACCACGTACAGGTCATTTTCGACATATCCCACGAAAGCGACTTTTAGAGACTTGCTCCACAAGAGTACCACCAAATCAGCATCAATAGAAACTGCAAAGCCCATCTTACCAAGGGCGCGAACTGAAAGTAAATTGTAACTGAGGGTCTCAACAAGCATGACGTCCACGAGAGAGATATCGTGAGCAACCACAACTTTGCCGAGACCCAATACCTCATATTTTGACTTGTCACCATAGGAGACGGTTATATGATCATAATTTGGCCGCATCTCCGTGATGATCTCCTTGCTTCCGGTCATATGACTTGTGCACCCGCTATCGAGTACCCATTTAGACCCACCGGAAGCATAGCCCTGCAAGAAAGTTACTTCTTGGTTTTAGGTACCCATTTTTCAATGGGTTCTCTCATGTTAGTGACAAGGGTCTTGGGGACCCAAATAGACCAAGGAATGTAACAATCATAAGGCCCTACATAACTAGCATAAACATCACCATAATAATCACGATATAACTCATAGTTAGGATTGTTAGCCCCTGCAAAACCATCATAATTAGACTTGTCATTAGTGGTGGTGCTAGGGATGGCAATGGGGCCCCGAAACCCACAAACCCGATGGATACCCGCCTTAAATGGGGAGGGTTTGGTAAAAAGTTAGACCCTCCAAGTTTAATGGGGCGGGTATGGGGGTGGCAAACCCATACCCGCAGATCCGCAGACCTGCTCTAAGCCTTAATCCTATCCCTAATAATCATATGACTAACCACACGTCCACGCGGGCCATGCACGCAGACAACACACATCACATGCACACGCTGGAATATGGAGTCCTGAAGACAGGACACGCACGCACGCGTCCATTTTCACCAAACCCATCCTACTATCCCATTGTTTTCTTCCCGCATGCGTCAGCATCGCTCCCGTCTCATGCGCTGGTAGGTACCCGCCGGGGCCCCGAACCCGGCCGGGTCACGGGTATGGTAAGAAATTAAACCCGACAACTTAAATGGGGCGGGTATGGGGGGACCAGACCCGACCCCAAACCCGGCGGGTGCCATCCCTAGGTGGTGCTAGTCTTTGGTTGAGCAGTATTGCTCTTCTTCTTCTTGTTGTTCTTCTTGTTCTTTGTCATGGGAATATAACCAAGACCCTATTTTCCATTGTTTGTTCTTTTCTTGCTAAGGACCTCATCTAGAACTTCTTTACCTTTGTGTTGAGATCACTTTGTAAGTTCAACTTGTCCACAAGAAGGTGTGGAGGTGCTGGGCATATTGTGTTTCTCCAATTGAGTTTGGAGCTGATCATGAGACTCGTTTAGAGTAGAATGTTCACTCTCCAAAGCCTTGTGAGCAATGTCAAGTTTCTCAAACTTCTCCAAGAGTCTAGCATGAGCATCCCCAAATTCAATCTTTTCCTTTTTTTGTTTCTTTACCTTAGCAAGAGCATTGTCACGTTCTTTGATGAGCTGAGCAACAACCTCTTTATGGGACTCTTCAATTGACTCAAGTCTCTCTTCCAAGGATACTCGAGCTTCCTCTTCTTCTTCCAAGGCATTCTTCAAGGAAGCTATCTCCAAGGCATCTTCTCTTTCAATTCTGCCCTTTTCTTCGAGGAGATCTTCGGCTTGGGCAAGTTGACTCATAAGAGCATCAAAATGAAGTTTGTGCTCACCTTGCAAGTTAGTGAAAAAGTTGTCCAAAGCAATAACTTCTTCTTTCATCTTAAGGCTAGTAGGATCATCCATATCCATATTTATGTTAGTCTTAGGAAATGAAGAACTAGAAGATGATACCTCAGACCCTCTTGCCATAAGACAAGTGACGTTGGTGTTGATGATGTTTTCGTTTGGTGAGTCGAAGAGTGATGATGGAGTCGATGTGGTGGCTATAGCAACCACCTCACGAGAACTATCTTCATCCTCTTCATCTTCACTTGCAGAGGAATATTCTTCTTGTGCCACCAAGACAATCTTGGGTTGCTTCTTGTAAGGGCCATTCTTTTTGATAAATGGTTTTTTCTTAGGTGCCTTGGATTTTTCTTTAAGGATGAGCCTGCCACCATTGTCTTCTCTATTTTGATATGGACACTCAGCCACAAAGTGTAGCCTATCTCCACAATTGTAGCATGTTCTCAGTTTTGGGCCATTTTCTCTTCTTCCACTTGACCCATTCTTGCGCTCGAGTTCCGACTTGGCCTTGGCTAGATCCTTCCAAAAGTTTCTTGCATAGAACACCATGTACTCACCATGAGCACGCTTGACTTCCTCGGGGCAGTCCATGGAGACACCCTCGAAACCTTTTTCATCCTCTCTTGCTCAACAACATTTGCCTTTAGAGCAATATTGACCCCTTTTTGCATTCCAATGGCTCGGGCACGGGCATATTCTGCGTTCTTAGCTGCAACCTTGAATGATGCCATTTCTTGCATGACTTCATTGGAAGTCATTTGATGGTAGTTGTGTCTACCTTGCAATCTCTTCAAGTCCGTTGGCTCAAAAGGCATTAGAGCACTCACGTATTTCCTTTTTATCCAAGCATCATCAATGTGAGTGGCTCCATGCTTTCTAAATATTGTTGCGATGCCCTTGAGTCTTCTATACATGTCTTCATGGTTTTCACCATCCAACATGTAGAATCCTTCAGCTTCATTACTAACGGCATCATTCCTATTCCTTCTCATGCTTTCATTTCCAATAAAGAGGTCGATGAGATCATCCCAAGCTTCTTTAGCTGTGCTGAGATGCTCAATGTGGGGCATGTCCTTGGGACCCACTCTGAGCTGTATCATGTGGAGAGCCGTTGCATTCAATTGGCTATCCATAACTTCTCTTCTTGTCAAGTTGGTGTGATCTCCAATATGAAGACCCTCTTCGATAATCCTCCAAAGTTCAATTGAAGAGCTGCATACATGAGACTTCATTAAGAATTGCCATTGATTAAATGAAGATGTAGTAAGCTTGGGTGGATCACCCCTATTGTTTATATGAGGATGAGGGATAGGTGGGTCGGGGGAATATAAGTGATGAACCTCACTATAGTCCTCCTTACCACTTCCCTTCTTGGAGGCGGAACCATTATGTTTTTCACCTACCACTTCATCTTCCTTGGATCTGGTGTTAGCCTTATCCTTGGATGAGGGAGTGGCAGCCTCAGAGGAGGATGGAAATGGGGCTACGGATGATGTGAGGCGAGCAATCATTTGTTGCATATCCTCCATCTTGGTCTCAAAGGATTTCAACAAGGTTGTTTCCAACGTCTTGAGGTCATCCATTGTGTCCTTGTCCATAGCCTCATTCCCATTCTCCTTGGTACCCATACTTCTCTTAGGCGGTTAAGCCCGAATAAAGAGCCGGGGCTCTGATACCAATTGAAATGGATCATATGGGCACCTAGAGGGGGGGGGGTGAATAGGTGTTACTTCAAATTTTAATGCTTTTTCAATTTTAGGCTTGACACAAAAGGTAAATTCTCTAGATAGACTATTATGAAGAATTTCCCTATATGCAAACCTAACTACTAGCGAGTAAAAGGCGAGTGAGAAAGAGGAACGAGTGAACCATAGTGAAGCACGCGGAGACATAGGATTTGTTTTACCACAGTTCCTTCCTTGTTAAGGGAAGTACATCTGCGTTGGAGGGGTGAGCGGTACTAAGACCACCACGCCACAATAGGCCTCACCCTGTTCTCCGATGGATCCCACCACCAAAGGCCTGATCCACCTTTCCACTATAGGAACCCTTCGAGGCGGGAACCGGTGCCTTTACACAACTAGCGGGGCACAACTCCACAACCAAATTAGACGCTCCCGTAATGACAACAAGCTGCCACAAGAACAAGTTATCAATAACAAAACACAAGATCTAGATATTAACAAGAATACTAGATCGGGGATTTCTCCAAATGAATGGAGAGGAGTTGATGCGCTTGATTCGTGATGACGATGTAGATTGTCTCCTCCTTCAATTCCCCCAAAGATCGAAGCCTTCGGGTGGTTGAAGTGGGAGATCGAGAGAGAGAGCTCTTGCAATGGGTCTAACACTTTTTGAAATGAATCAAGAGTTCTGCCTGAAGGGGATGAAGGGGCTTTTATACCCCCTTCCCCAACTGAGTCGTTGAAGCCTTTGGGGGCCGGATTATTCGACCCAAGTGAGGGCCGGATTATCTGGCCAGGGGAAAACTCCGCCCTAGACTCGGATTATCCGGCTAAAAAATCCGCCTACGAACAGAAGCTCGCGTAGGCTGGCCCTTGACATCTTCTCCTGGGAACTGGATTATCCAGCCCTAGTGGAGGGCCGGATTATCCGGCTGTGGAAAAATTCTGCCCCAGCCACGGAATATCCGGGGGAAATTCCTCCCACAGACAGAAGCTCGCGCAGACGCTCCCTTGGGCGATTCCCCTAGGGCCGGATTATCCGGCCCAACATGAGGGTCGGATTATCCGGTCCAGGGAGAAAATCCGCCCCAGAGCCGGACTGTCCGGGGGAAAATCTGCCCCCAAACAGAAGCACGCGCGCAGCCAGCCCTGGCCAAGATGGTCCGACCGGATTATCCGGCCCATGATGTGGGCGGATAATCCGGTCCCCCAAACACTCAAAACTTTCCTGCAACACTTACTCACATTAGAAACTCCATGGTATTGTCATCTAACACAGAAAACATAGGGAACCATGAAATGTTCTTTCACCCGGCAATGATGCCATAAAATAGCTTGATGAATGCAAGTGCACAGATCGTTTGTAGCTAGTTTCGAAATAAAGATATCGATCCCACAGGGAGCAGGAGTCTGAAGTCTAATAACTCTTGAAATAAATATTATGATAGAAATGCTAGATAAAGTTCAAAGTGACAAGATAAAATGCGAGTATTGTGTAAAAAGGTGTTTTTGGGTTTTGGGTATAAGAACAATAATAAAGTAAAGCAAAATAACTGAGTACAGAAAGTAAGTATCGCGTATATAAGAAAGATCGGAACTGCAACAGGGAAAAGCGTTCCCAGGGAGTAGCGGATACACCACTAGTATTATGAGGATCTAAGATAAAGATTATTATCATGAACATTATCAACTATGTATGTGTGGGAGGAACTCCGTATGCGGATAATTAGGCAGCAACCGCTGCTCACATCATCCTCATAACCACATCAGTCAGCAATCGACATCAATCAAATTACTGCGCTATTAAGGGACGTAATCCCGTAGGACGTATCCCATGGCATGGATAGTGTTCCGTGAGTTTCCTCGGTTTCCCAAGTTAATACGTAAGGGGTGCCAACAGCTTTATAGTCACTATAAGTGCTAGCATGCCTCCGTCTACCAACAAGTAGTTCCCTCCATCAAGTCCCCATGAGAGGCAAATATCGAGAGGTCGACTTCTCTCAACATCAAGATATAGAGAATCTAACACATGGTCATAGCGATGAATATCATAATAGACTTTATCTTATTTCAATCTCATACTAGGGTTTCTCCATCTCCCCAAGAACTAATGATCTACTCAGACATGAAGGCAATCAACATCATAGAAATGGTAATGGAAACAATCATAGATGAATAGTACTTGTATAAATCCACAACGAGTATAGGAATTACAACAAGATCTAGACAAAATATAGATGGGATGGATGGAGATGGTGGTGATGCAGCGGTGGATGATGAAGATCGATGCCTTAGCCTCCCGGATCTGCGCAGGGCGAAGATGGATCCTTGTGGATGAGTTCCCCCTCCAGATGCCTTTCGGAGGTGAGGTTTCTGCGATATCTAGGTGTTCTGTATATCGTCTCCTCGAACCAATTGCACGGGGTAAAACTATTTGACGAGGCGGAGGCAGCGCCAACTATACGGCCGGAGCTATACGGGCGGAAGAGTTGCTCCGGTCGTATAGTTGGTCGTTGGGCTCTCTACCTCCCTTGTTTGCTTTTGGTTTTTTATGGTATTATTAATATTTCCCAAATAAGTTATTTATGTTGTTTTTGACTCCTTTTCTCCACAGTACAACTGCTCCAATAATTATATCCATTGGATCCATCATCTGTCCTGATCCTGGCGTGAATGTTGCGGCCAATTTATGTAGACGTGAATGTTGTGGCCAATTTGGCTCGCAAGGCACTCCTGCATGCACCTTTGGTATGTGGCACCGGCGTTCTTGAGGCTAAACGTCATGGCCGTGTAGCAGAAGGCACCGAATGGCGTGATGAACGCCGTCTTCTCCTCATCCTTGACCGCCATTTTGATCTGGTTGTAACCAGAGTATGCATCGAGGAAGCACAATGACTCCGATCCCGCGGTCGAGTCGATGATCTGGTCGATGCGCGGGAGGACGAACTCCTCCTTCGGGAAGGCGCTGTTGAGGTTGGTGTAGTCGATACACATTCTCCACATGTTGTTCTTTTTCAGAACTAGGACTAGGTTTGCCAGCCACTTGGAGTATTTTATTGGCCGAATGAAGCCTACGGCTAGCAGGCATTGTACTTCTTCGGCGATTGCTCGACGATGCTCTTCATTGAAGGGCCATAGCAACTTCTTTATTGGTCGCACTTTGGGGTCGGCGTTTAGTTTGTGCTCAACAAGTTCCATCAGGACACTTGGCATGTCAGATGGTTTCCATGCGAAGATGTCGTGGTGCTCATGGAGGAACCCGATGAGAACGCTTTCCTATGTAGGGCTCATGTGTGCCCCAATGGTAACCATCTGGCTGGAGTCGCCCGGGACGAGCTCGACGGTATGGGTGTATGTGGTCGCCTCGAATGTGGAGTTCGCGGCGGTTGGCTTCTTCAGGATGGTGGGGTCGTCCTTGTTGATGTTGCCCACGTATTTCGCGAGCTCCTCCACATGGTCAGTCTCCACGGTGATGACGACATCAGCGAGCTCAGCGCCTTTGTTCTCACATTCCACAGCCATATCAGGGTCACCATGGACGGTGATGATGCCGCTTGGCCCTGGAAGCTTCATCATGTTGTATGCGTAGTGCGGGGTTGCCATGAATTTGATGAACGTTTGGCGTCCCAGGACACAGTGGTAGGGGCTGCGGAAGTTCACCAGCTCGAACATGATCCTCTCCGTGCGGTAATTTGCCGGTGTGCCGAAGGTGACTGGCAGCGTCACTTTTCCAATCGGATATGCCTTCCGACCGGGGATGATGTCATGGAAGGTTGTCAGGGTCAGCTCGATTGCTGCTTCTAGGAGCTGGAGCCACTTGAACGTGTCCAGTACATGATGTTGATGGAGCTCCCCCCGTCCATCAGTGTCTTGGGAAGCCAGTAATCAGTCACCTTGGGCCTGACCACCAGGGCGACTCGCCCTAGGTATTTGATCCTGGGCGCGTGGTCCTGGCGACTCCAGGTGATGCTCTGTTCGGACCAGTTGAGGAAGCGAGGGATGTCAACTTGGGTCACCGCATTGACAGCGACTGTGCGGGCGAGGACCTTCTTCCCGCGTTTGGTGGCGAGCCCGATGAAGGTGTGTAGCGAGCCGACGGTGTTGCTGAAGCCACCGGCATTTTCGTTATCCCGAGGCGGGTTGTTGTTGGGGTCCTCCCTTGCTCGCCTTTCCTTTTAGATCTCCTTGAGGGAGTGGCAGTCGGCGATGGTGTGGGTGGCGGGTTTTCCCTCCCTGCTGTGGTAGATGCAGGGCTGGTTGAATAGGGCGGCAGGGTCGAATTTCGTCCTCGCCGTGTTGTTGGCGCGGTAATTTCCACTATCGTGGTAGCTTCCTCTGTCGTGGTAGCTTCCTCCATTGCGGTAGTAGTTCTTGGGGTCGCGTTGGCCGTATCCAGCATTGGTGACGAAGTCGACCCGCCCATCCGTGCGGCGCTTGCCGGTGATGCGAGTGTTGCTGTAGCGCAAGTCATGCTGTCGCCCGTTGTCGTCGCCGTTGGTGTGGCGTCTTCCTCCCGACTCGCCGTCGGAGTCCTGGTTGGGGTCTTCCTCCGCGTAGCGCTTGGCGATCTCGAGGAGGTCAGGGATGTTGTCGAGCGTCCGGTAGACCCTCTTGATCTTAGCGACCAGGGGTTCGTACCGGCATGCATTCTTGAAGCAATGTATCGCTGTGTCCGAGTGGATGCCGGAGGCATTGATACACAGTTCCTGCCACCTTTGAATCCAGTGGCGGGTCGACTCGCGTTGTCCTTGGATGCATCTCTCCAGGTCCTCGATGGTGGTGGCGCGGGTGTAGGAACCCTCGAAGTGCCTGATGAAGGCATCCCGCATTTCCTCCCAGGAGTCAATGTTGTCGGCAGGGAGGGTGTTGATCCATTCCGGGTCGCACCCTCCATCATCCGGGGAGGTAGCGAGTGGCTAGCAGGTCGGTGTGGCCGGCGATTCCCATCGCCATGAGGTATGTGTCCAGCCAGACCGCTGGATCGTACGTCGGGTCGTACTTTTCGATCTCCTTGGGCGCCTTAAAGTTGGCGGGGTACTTTTCCCCTCGGATCATAGGTCCGAAGCATTGGGGGCCGACTCAGCTAAGCGAGCCCCTGGGTTCGGGGTCGCTGCGGTTATTGAGGGTGTGCCTCCAGTCGTTGGGCTAGCGCGCCCGCCAAGCCTGGTTGTTGACAATGTGCGTTCGGGCATCGATGGGATGCCCATTGGCGGCGACCGTGTTGTTCACCGGTCGCGGCTCGTTGGTGGAGAGCGTGGGGTTGGCGGCCCGTGGCTGGGTCGCCAGGGGCTATGGTGGTGGGCAGGTCATGGCGTTGGTGACGGTGGGGTGACCGCTTGAGGCCGCCCTGCTTGCCGAGGAGCGGGAATACATCCGCCCCCATGGGTCGACTCCCGCGGCTTGTTGCTCGACAACCCTGGCGAGTAGGGCCTTGGTGTATTAGATCTGCAACGCGCCCTCTCCCTGGACGTTGAGGTTGGCGACTGCGGTGTCGGCCGCGACGACGTTGTCCATCGGGGTGGAGTATAGTGGGAGTCCGTTGGAGTCGCGGGCCTGTGGCGAGATTATGATTCGCGGCTGGTCCGATAGGGGTGCGCGACCGATGGGTGGTAGCGGGCCCCAGTCACCGGTGCGCTGGGTGGTGGTCGATTGATGCCGCCTGGTGGTGCGTTGTCGTAGTATTCGCGCTCAACTGCGCGTGCGGGGTCGCTCTCGTCATTGAAGGTTAGGACGCGACATTGGATGTTGGAGTTCAGGCGGGTCCTGATGCGGCACTGGTGGTAGAGCGACAGCTCCTGCGCCATCGCCCGCTCGAGGTGGAATTTCTTGCGCTCGGCTATCTCCTTGCGCGTTGCCTCCTCTAGTCGCTGGCGGGCTTCCTCCACCTCCGTGGCCGTGGCGGTTGGCGGGATCGGTGTGGAGAATGGATCTGGTAGGGTGTCCGTGCTACCCACCATGTAGATCGCATTGAAACGATTGGATCTGGCGCGGAAGTCCTCGGGGGACTCCGAGCTGGAATCGAAATCGAAGATCCCGAGGATGGAGCAGTCCTCGAAATCCTCAGGGTTGGATACCCACGTGATGGAGTCCTCCCATGATGCCGTGGTGATAGATCCGTCGACCGAGGCAGGGGTCGCGGAGTCGGCATCGTTGTTTAGGGCCACGTCATCTATAGCAGTATTGGTCTCGACCGCGTTGCTGGCGGCCGAGTCGTACTCGGTGACGAGGCTCCTGATGGAGCGGACCTGCTCCTCCGAGAGCAGATCACGGTGTGGCGGCGATCTGCCAACGATCATCGTCGCTGCTGGGTCGACCGCGCCGGTGAAGCCGACGAAGAGGTTGATGGAGCCAACCGGCATTATCGCGTTGTGGGTGATCAGGCGCGACGCCAGGATGTAGCTGCTGGGCAGGATCTGTAAGATCCCGCCGATGGTGATCATGCGGCCGGTGGCGATCGGCCGATCGATCAGCGAGTAGGGTCTCGCCGCAAAACTCAGGCTAGTCCGGTTGGGCCCCACGGTGGACGCCACTATCGTGGAAATGGCCACGACAGTCGCTGTAGTAGGCAGCGATTGATTGAATCGGGGGCGAGAGCTGGCGGCCATCTGTGGTGCGAGATGGGGGCGGATGCACATGGATTTATCTAGGTTCGGCCCCCCAGAGGGTAAAGACCTACTCCTGCTAGATTGGATTGACAGAGAGAGAGTTACAATGGCGGTGAGCTCGGCGTCTAAGTAGCGAGTCGCTTGAAGGGGTGTATGATGGAATGTAAGTCCTCAGGATACCCTAGGGAGGTTTATATATGAGGCACCTCGCTAGGGTTTACAGTTTACAACCGAACAAGATATGGATTCAGAGGCTTTGACCTAATCCGACTGGGCTTCGAGTACGCTTTTGGGCCTCCAGTCTCCAGTCGCCAGGCCTTCTCCCTAGTCGCATTCCAGTCGTCGTCCTGCAGGCCCACTCGTGAGACCTTTGGCCTAATCGGAATGTCCTGCTGGGTATACCCCATTCGGCATATCCCCATCAGATGATGAAGGGGATGATGCAATATCCTCCAATGATCCGTGAAGTAGCAAGGGTTTTCCCTTCTCCAAGTTCCTCCTCCAGATCCCTTGCTGGTGTGGTATTTTGAGGCTGGAAGTTTCTGTAAATGTCGGATCTCAGATCCGTCTTCATGAGGAGATAGTACTTGAAGAAGCGAACGCGCTTCCACATGGTACGGGCGGGCGGTACGGGAAAGCTCCGCTCGTACCAGTGGTTGTTACACGATCTAGATCTTCCCTCCACATTTTCCAATATCCTAGGTGCGAGAATAAATCAATTAAACGACTTTTATCACTTAGAAATACCATATTAATACATAATATGATAGTTCCAATTGATATGTTCATAAGAGACTTAGTGATTCGGGATTCTGTTGAAACAAGGACAAAAGGTGCGCGAATGCGCGGTAAAATACTAAAATCCTATTCTACTTATGCAAAACAAAAGGTAAATATGCTTCAATTTTGGACTCATCGACTTCCCCAAGCTAGACTCTTGCTCATCCCCGAGCAAGGTGGTGGCTTATGTACAAGGTCATCATCTTCATGAGACACGAGTCGTTATAATAAATGAGGCAAAAATTGAAACAAAGAGTACAATATCAGATATAGAATTGCATCGTGAGTAATATCACACCCTTACACATCACATGATTTAGAGGCTTCGACACCTTATGTATCGATATGTCATAAGAAGTTTTCATGGAGTAAGCATATTATAGAATCATCAAATTTAATTATTTGAGCACTTATTTCGAGTAATGAACGATCATTGCTTGAGTTACTTTCTCTTTTTTACTATTCTAATTTATTTGGGCTTGAATTTCTTTGATAGCTAAGTATTTTTTATTTTCCATCGAGCTAAGTCATTCCATCAATTTTAATACTCTTTATGGCTCTTACAAACTTAAACTTGTGACCATAACATGCTATCCAGATTTTCTTCTCATAACTAATCAATACTTCATTGGTGTGGAAGGTCCTAAAATCATAATAGTGGTACAAGTATAATAGCACTCAACCTAATTCATACATCTAATATAATAATCATGGATAAAAAATTACTTCAAAATGTTATAAAGTCTGGAAACTCAACGAATATAACTCTTTCCTTGAATTGAAGGAATTTGAAGATGGTGCGGCTAATGCAAATTCTTGGAATTAAAAACCTAACATGCATGCGAGAAAATGCTTAGAAGATCTTGGAGATTTTACCTCAATTTTCTTGATAGGTTGATTGAGGTTGTCTAGTGAGGTTTGGATCTTCGCATCCTGCTGCTTCAGTTTCCCCAGGTAAGATTCTCCGTCTTCTTTGGTGTTGAGTTGGACTTCTTCGACATCATCGTCTTGACCTATCATGAGATTGCATCATTTTTGTCCATCCTTCACTATCTCCATTAGTTTGAATCCGTCTTCACCTCCTAGCTGATCGCACCAGGATTATTTTTCCTTCCTTCCTTTGGCATCTTCCGTGAACTTTGAGGGAGAACTTTGATGGTCTTCTTTGACTTGAACTATGCTCCACGGATGAGACATGCCAAAAGGATAGTTGGAGAGGGAGGAGCGGCGCGAGGGAGATCCTTTTTTATAAGAGAGAAAAAGATACCTTCTGGGAGGCTTATGAAGGATTAGAAGCAGGGGAAAACTCGTGCTAGAGGAAAAAGGGTTGAACAGGAAAAAAATCTCAACAAACTAGGAAGAGAAAGGGAGAAAAAGGAAGAGTCAGAAGCGGTAATGACCATTGGTACGGGTGGGTGCGGCCGTACTGCATGCCCGTACCAGGGTTCTTACCAGAAATTACACCGACCGAGGTTAGTAAAACTTTACCGACTAAGTGGTACAGGAGGGCCCTGCCTGTACGGTCCACCCATACCGAAAGTTACCGACCTTTCCACATCAGTTTCTCTCTCTCTCTCTCTCTTAACATAAAAGAAACAAAATAGAGGAACAAAAGCCGAGAGGCTAATGACCACTAGTACGAGCACATGTGCCCATACGTCCTGGTCGTACCGAAATCAGAAAATGGACCGAAAACATAACCCGGGTACTAACAATTTAACGAACATTGGTACGGGCGTGTGCAGCCATACTGCTCGCCCGTACCAGGTTCGAAAAACTGTCAGCAGCTTCAAAAGAATGTGAGGGTTTCAAAAATGCAAAGAAAAATAGCAAAACAACAACTAGAACATAGGTAAGTCAAAAAAAATTGTTACCTTGTTCAACTGGTGGTGAGGAGTTTACTTAGGTATCTTTTTCTCCCTTTAATGTTTGAGTTAACTTCTTCTTCTTCCCTTTGAACAAGGTTGGTCGCAAGAAGTCACTAAAACCATTACAAAGAGAAATCAATTTTTTTATTTTGGGAAGTGTAGTCCCTGATGGTATGCATATGGATGACACCTTTTCCGGTGTTTTGATCTCTTCAATATCCATAGATATGTCTACTTGTTCTTCCCTTCTTTGGAGGGTCTACAAGTCAAACACTTGCAAAAGCAAAGTCCAACAGATCATCCTTGGCTTAACGTCGGTCCTTTCAAGGATTTCTTTCAAGCCAGCACGACCAGTATGCACTCTTGCTTTTGAATCAATTATATAAGATCAAAATTTATCACAAGAGAAGAAAACAGCGAAAAGTTCCTTTACTGCCATGGGTAATTCCTTTGAGCACCAATTAAGGTGCTACTAGCATGATGGATGATTTTGAGTTCATCACCATCATACTGGCAAAGGATTGATCCAACAACTTCATGACTAGCCTCACAAAATAGATCAAAAGGTTTCTTCCAATTGGGTGGCTTGATAATAGGGGCATCAAGAAGGCTTGTTTTAATATGGTGAAAGCAGTAAGACAGTTTTCATCAAAATTAACATAACATCCTTTTGTAAAAGGTTAGTAAGTTGTCTAGCAGTCTTAGAGAAGTTCTTAATAAATCTTCTATAAAATCCAACATCACCCAAGAAACTTCTAATACCTTTACATCATGAGGAGGGGGAAGCCTTTCTATTGCCTCTATTTTAGCTTTGTCGACTTCCATGCCTTTGCCTAAAATTTTATGACCGAGCACTATACCTTCTTGAACCATGAAGTGACATTTCTCCCAATTCAAGACTATGCTAGTGTCTTCACATCTCTACAAAACTTTATGAATATTATGGAGACATTGTTTAAATGAGGTTCCATATACCGAACAATCATCCATGATATTTGAACATAATCAGCAAATATAGATGTCAAACACCTTTGGAAGGTAGCAGGAACATTGCAAAGGCTAAAAGGCATTCATTGATAAGCATATAAGCCAAAAGGACAAGTGAAGGTTGTCTTTAGTTGGCCATCCGGATGAACATCTGTTTGAGAAAAACCGGAATAACCATCTAAATAGAAAAAATGAGAATGCATAGCGAGCCTATCTAAAGTTTGATCTATAAATGGTAAAGGGTAGTGATCCTTTCTAGTTTCCTTATTAAGTTTTCTGTAATCAATACACATCCTATTACCAATGACAATTCGAGTTGGGACCATCTCATTATGTTCATTTGGAACGACATTAAACCCACCTTTCTTAGGAACACAATGCATATGACTCACCCAATCACTTTCCTCCACATGTAAGATTATTCCTACATCTAATAAGCGAATTACCTCCTTTCTTACTTCATCTTTCATATGAGGTTTAAGTCGTCTTTGAAAGTCTCTGACCGACTGAGCTCCTTCCTCCATGAATATTCTATGAGTGGCTATCGAGGGGCTAATCCCTTTCAAGTCACTCATTGAATATCCAAGGGCCTTTCGGTGCATTATGAGGACCATCATTAAGTTCTCCTCATCCTTTTCTATGACTAGAACTTACAATAACAGGGAAATTATTAGTATCATCAAGAAACCTACACTTTAATTCCTTAGGAAGGGTTTTGAGTGTAGGAGGCAGAAGGGCCTCATATCCTTTCCTTATTGGTACTTCATAAGCTTGATTCATTTCAGGATCTACTTCAGGGGTTGAGTCAAGATAATCATCAATCCCCATTTTATCTATATCTTTAGGTATATTGTTATTATCAACCAGGCTCCTTGCTAAATTACCGTTAGGAGTTTCAGTGAATTTGAAGGCAAGATTAATAATGTTACCTTCTTATTCCAGCCCATATTCATACTTGTCAGACTCTTCAATAGCTGTTTATGCTAGAATTTTGAGAAATGGAAATTTATTTTATCTTCACCAAACTTGAGAGATACAGTTTCTTTCTTGCAATCAATATTTGCTCCTGTGGTGTTCAAGAAAGTTCTCCCAAAAATAATTGACTATAAACATTAGTAGGCATATCAACAAGTACAAAATCAATAGGGTACTCGTAAGGTCCAATACAGATTGGAACATCTCTAATTATTCCCATAGGAACTCTGAGCGTCTTATATACAAGCTTTATTGTCATATAAGTGTCTTCTAATTCAGCTGGCATGAGTTTGTTTTGGATTTTGAGATAAAAATTGTAAGGGATTACATTAGAAGTTGTTCCAATATCATAGGGGCAATAGTAAGAAGATCCACCAAATGTACAAGGGAGGATAGGTTTACCAACATCCTTACCTTTTACCTTTCCTTCAACTAATTCTGAAGATTTGGTATCAAGATCTATCATGTTGCAATGTGCGAACATGGTTAGGATATCTTCCTTAGTTAGTTCACGTGTCTCCTGCATACTTACTTGATTAGTTTCTCTTGCTTGCGCCTCTTATTCTAACTTTTTAGGAACACCGTCTCTTCTTCAAGCTGTTCTTCATGTTGTTGAGCCATCATATATTTTCTTATCATCCTTGGGAAAGGAAGGGGTTCAACATAAGGGGTAACTCCCTCAATGGCTCTACGTGCGCTGCAATTTCTGTCTCAACATCTTCCACTTGCTTAGGCGGTGGAGTGTATTGAAGCCAATCTTTCTTTGGAGCTTCAATATGTTATGTAAAGGACTGAAGGATTTGCAAAATAATATCATCATTGAGTTGAAGTTCATTAGCAGTTTCCTTTACCTTACCGGATTCTTTATAAGCGTTGAGACAATTATATTCAATTTCTATCCCTCCTTTGCCACCTAAATCAAATCCCCAAGTTTCTATATTCTGACGAATTTGTTCTAGGAGTTCCCAAGCTTTAGTTATAGTTAAGTCCATAAAAGAATCTCTGGAATTTGTGTCTAGATCATGTTTAATTTCTTGATTAAGTCCCCCATAGAAAATTTGTAGAACATACCATTCAAGTAAATCATGATGGGGACATTTATTAAGGATGGAATTATACCTTTTTAAAGCTCTTACCAAGCCTTCACCTGGGTGGTTTTGAAACTTGTGATCGCCCTTCTTACTTTAGAGGTCTTCACTTTGGGAAAGAATCGAAATACAAATTCTCCTTTGAGCTTTTCCCAAGTGTCAATTTTCTCTGCATGGCATATTCTATACCAAACTAAAGCAGTGTTGGTTAGAGATTAGCTAAATAATTTAAGTTTCAATTCATTATCAGAATAGCCTCTCAATTTAAGCGTCCAACATAACTTGGTAAAATGCATATGATTATAGGGATCCTCATCTGGATCATCTCCTGCAAAAGTTTTCTCTTTAATAATAGCAATAAAACAAGGATTAACCTCTTATTATAGTTCATTCCCACTCAGGAATTCTTTAACAAGTCCTCTATTGAACTTCTCGAGGTATTTGGTTGCATGAAGCTGATTCATCAGTCCAAGTGTAGTCATGGTTTTTACCTAAAACTACAACTTTATTAAACAATTTGTAGAATAAGCAACTAAGAACGAAGATCAAAAGCGCTTAGCTCCCCAACAACAACACCAGAAAATAGCTTGATGACTGCAAGTGCACAGATCAATTATAACTAGTTTCAAAATAAGAGTATCGAACCCACAAAGAGCTATTTGATTAAGGTCTTTATGCCCCTCGTCATTGGCTACCAAAAGATACTTGTAAGCTGCCTTTGATTTCGAGTAAAGGGTGTTTGAAACGTTTTTGGTTAATGTAGCAAAGTAAATAAAACCAAGTAAAAGAAAGCACGTAATGAATGCGTTGGGAATGGTGTTTGAACTCAATAGGGCTAAAGTGTTCTTGGGGATGTAGGGTACACCACTAGCATGTTTTAATTAATCATAATTAGGATAGCCTATTTCTTGTGTCATGACATGTGTGGAGAGAGTTCCATAATAAGATGTTAACCGCAAGGCTCGTAGGTAGCCGCTTTATTGAGCCAGGTAATGAGGTCATCTCTAAATAACCACTACGATGCCTTAGTGCAGCATGTCATAAAGACCACCACAATTAAGGTTTTCCCCATGGATATCGTAATTAGCTTAGTGAATACCTCTTTATTCCTCCTTAGACCATGCAGGTTATAAGCCAATGCTTGTAGTCACGAGTAAATACTAGACATACTGCCATACACGTCCTTAGGATTTCACGCTCTCTTTAGTCCCAAAGGAAAATAATATGTGGCCGACTACAGATACCATCTAAAGAGAGAGATCAAACACAATATCATAAATCAATAGATCATGGACACAAGTAATAGATCATCTTTATTTCATTTCATAATAGTGCTAGGGTTTCTCCATCTCCCTAAGAACAAAGGGAACTACTCACACATGGAAGCAATTAATGACATCATCAAAATCAAATGGATGGATAAAAGTACGGGGATTAATCTAGTGCAAACCACAATTGAATCTAGAATTACAACAAGATCCAATGTATGGATCATGGGAATAGCAATGGTGATGGAGATGAAGTGGCTAATGATGAAGGGTATGATGTGATGTCCTCCAATGATCCGTGAAGCAACAAGGATTTTCCCTTCTCCAAGTTCCTCCTATAGATCCCTCTCTAGTGTGGTATTTCAAGGCTAGAAGTTTCTGTGAATGTCGGATCTCACATCCGTCTTCGTGAGGCGAGAGTACTTGACGAGGCAGACACGGTGCCACATGGTACGGGCGGGGGGGGGGGGAGGGGGGTATGGGCAAGCTCTGCCCATACCAGTGGTTGTTACGTGCTCTAGAGCTTCCTTCCACGTTTGCCAATCTCCTAGGTGCAAGAATAAATCAATTAAATGACTTTTATCACTTAAAAATACCATATTACTACATAATATGATAGTTCCAATTGATATGTTCATAAGAGACTTAGTGATTCAGGATCCCGTTGAAACAAGAACAACAGGTACGTGAATGCGCGGTAAAATACTAAAAATCCTATTCTACTTATGCAAAACAAAAGGTAAATATGCTTCAATTTTGGATTCATTAGTGAGCATTATCCCCCATCGTGTGGGATCATGATGATCCAGAAAGGGAGCCCTTCCTACAGGACCCAGAAGACGATCAGTCGACAAGTCAGCAAGGTAGTGTCATCACCACCGGCAATCCCTGAGTACCTTAGCAGATCAGAATCATGCATTACCTTTGATAGGTCTTACCACCGGCACCAAGTTCTGTGCCTAGGCCACACAACCTTGGTGCTGAAGGCCCAGATCAGCGGGTACGAGATGAGTACAGTCTTCATGGATGGAGGCAGCGACATCAACCTCATGTTCACCAGCACGTTGCGTGCCATGCGAATCCCACTCTCAAGCCTGGAGCCATCCGAAACCACCTTCCACAGCATCGTGCCAGGCAAGGGAATCTACCCCTGGGCAAAATCCACCTTGACGTTATCTTCGGCACGCCCAAGAACTTAATATGCGAATGCCTCGAGTTCGAGGTGGTTGACTGGCCATCCAATACCATGGCATATTCGGCTGTGTGGCATTCGCAAGATTCTTAGCGGTACCACATGTGAGATCCAGGCACATGGCTTAATAGGATTGATAGGATACCCATATCAACAAGTTGCAACTTCTTTTCCGGAAGCTCATTCAAAAAGAACTCTAAGGTTAAGCGTGCTTGGCCTAGAGAATTTCTAGGATGGGTGACCGATCGAAGTAGCAAGCATTTGCAGTGAGGACAAAGTGCGCAAAAAAGACTAGTGTTGGTCTGTGGGGCCAGTCTAGATATCCTATTAAGCTGCCAGGAGTGACACCCCCTGGGCCCAGGAGTGGACGGGGTGTTACAAGTGGTATCAGAGTCGACCCTTGTGATTACACGGGTGTGTGCGGGTCAGTGGCGGGACATGTGGAGCATGGCGCGTGTGGCCCGGAGTGGACACGACATGGCACATGTGCCGGCACTGGACGCACAGACGCGTGCCAAGAGGGAACGTTCCTGGGGTGTGCTTGATCGATGAGGGCATCAATCTTCTAAAGGGTGGGTGTATGTGAGATCCAGGCACATGGCTTAATAGGATTGATAGGATACCCATATCAACAAGTTGCAACTTCTTTTCCGGAAGCTCATTCAAAAAGAACTCTAAGGTTAAGCGTGCTTGGCCTAGAGAAATTCTAGGATGGGTGACCGACTAGGAAGTGGGTAACCGGGTGCGCACGAGTGAGGACAAAGTGCGCAGAAAAGACTAGTGTTGGTCTGTGGGGCCAGTCTAGATATCCTATTAAGCTGCCAGGAGTGACACCCCCCGGGCCCAGGAGTGGACGGGGTGTTACACCACACTAGTCGCACCTCATGCTAAAGATGCCAGGACCAAATAGTGTAATCACCATCTAGGGGAGCTTTACAAGGTCTGACAATTGTGATAGGGAGTTCAATAGTATCTCCTAGTCATTCTGGATGCAAGAAGAGCTAACAAGGCTCAAGGAGTTGATAGACAACAGTCTTCCTCCTTTGATTAGGGAGAACGCACCTGATCAATCCTTTGACTCCATAGTCAACACCAACAAGGTCCATGTCCACCCGCCGGACCCCACCAAGATGACCCTCCTCGCCAACAACCTGAGTCCCGCATAGGAACTTGCGCTTGTAGAATTCCTCCGTAACGTTGGGAAATCTTCACCTCGTGTCCTATGGACATGCTAAGAGTTCCCAAGGAATTCACCGAGCACACACTCAACATGTACCCGGACATGACCAATAATGAAGTCGTTGTGGCGGCTGTCAGAAGAGAAGGCCAAAGCTGTAGGCGTAGAAGTAAATAGACGCTGGTACCAAGGAAAGAACCTGCATATCTAACCCTGTGCTGGTACAAAAAAAGGACATGATATACTACGGATGTGTGTGGACTTCACATCCCTCAACAAGCACTTCCCGAAGGACCACTTCCCACTATCGCGGATCGATCAAATCATCTATTCAACTGTGGTGTGCGAACGTATCTCCTTCCTCGCGCCTACCCAGGCTATAATCAGATCCAGATGACGGTGAAGGACCAGGAAAAGACGGTCTTCATCACACCATTCAGCGTCTATTGCTAAAACACAATGCTTTTCGGGATACAAAACACGGGAGACACGTATCAAAGGTGCATGCAGGCCTACCTGAAGAACCAAATAGTCCGTAATGTCCAAGTCTACATCGACGACATAGTGGTCAAGACAAAAGAGAGCACAACACTCATCGATGATCTCTGCGAGACCTTCGATAACCTCGACCGCTATAGAATCAAGCTAAACCCGGAAAAGTGCACCTTTGGTGTACCATCCGGGCAACTACTCGGGTACCTCATCTCCGCAAGGGGAAAATCATCGCTATACTAGCCATGGACAATCCAAAGAATATCAAAGGAGTCCAGCAGCTGGCTAGGCGAATTGCGGCCCTCAGTAGGTTTATTAGTCGGATGGGAGAAAAAGCCCTCCCTTTCTACCAACTCCTCTGCAAGACAGACAAATTCAAGTGGACTGACAAAGCTCAAGAATCGTTCAACGACCTCAAGCGCCTGCTATCAACCTCGTTGGTCTTGGTCACTCCCCAGGAGAAGGAACCTATGTTTCTATACATATCCGCCACACCAGGTGGTCATCACCATGCTTGTCGTTGAAAGATGTGAGGAAGGAAAGATACACGGGGTACATCGGCCAGTGTACTACCTCAGCAAGGTGCTCACGCCCACCAAGCAGTGGTACCCGCACTATCAGAAACTGGCGCATGGTGTAATCATGACAACACATTGATTGCACCGCTAATTCATGGAGCATGTAATAGTGGTGGTCAACGATGCTCCGCTGTCTCACGTCCTCAACAACCTCGAAACAACAGGGAGAGTCGCCCTCTGGGGCATCGAGCCATCCCCACGAGACATCACCTACGAGCGTTGCACATCGAGAAAGTCATAGGTGCTCCCGGATTTTCTGGTCCATTGGATGGAGCTCCAACTACTGGACATCCCATACATGTCGAGTGTTTGGACAATGCACTTCGATGGATCTAAACGCCAAGAAGGAGCGGGTGCTGGTGTAATCTCGACGTCCCCATAGGGTGACAAGATGCGATATGTACTGTGGATGAAGTTCTGCACGTCAAACAACAAAGCAGGGTACGAGGCCCTCATCCATGGGATGTAGATGGCAAAAGCATGCGGTGCCGCTCGCCTCATGATATATGGTGAATCTTACCTCGTCATACAACAAACAATGACCAAGTGCGACGCCATCAGTGATAACATGGTCGCCTACCATGACCTATACAACTCACTAAAAGAATACTTCGACGACTGCGAGCTCCAACACATTGGCCATGGAAGCAATCAAGAGGATGACCAATTGGCCAACATCGGATCCACCTGCACCCCGGTACCATCTGGAGTATTCTTGGAACAAATATGCAAGCGCTCCATCAAGGTCAAGCCATCCAATGGGCCACCAGGACCTATGACGCACTCGGGGGCTGCACCACCCAACAAGCAGAAGTACCAACTGGAGCAGAGCTAGATGCTCCACCCAAAGGACCCATGGAGGTCATGCTCATCAAGACCTCTTGGACTCAGCCATACATCACATATTTGCTCAGCCAGAAGCTGTCGGATGACTCGAATGATGCACGCCACATCACTCGTCGCTAAAAGGCCTTCACCATCATCAACAACGAGCTTAACAAGCGCAACATCACCAGAGTTCTTCAGGGGTGCATCACGAACGGTGACGGAAGAAGCATCCTCCTTGACATCCACGATGGCACATACGGGCATCATGCCGGTAGTCGTGCACTCATCGCCAAGGCGCTATGAGCTGGTTTCTACTGGCCAACCGCAATGCGCGATGCCAAGGACATCATCACCAAGTGCAACACCCACCTAAGGTTCATGGACAAGACACACTCGCCACGCTCCAAGATGTGACCCATACCACTTGCTTGGCCTTTCACGCAGTAGGGACTCGACATGGTCGACAAGCTGCAGAAGTCCTCGCCTGGGGGATACGTCTTCCTACTCATCGCTGTTGACAACTTCACCAAGTGAATCAAGGCCACACCCGTCACCAACCAAACCGGCACCACTGCCGCCAAGTTCTTCAAGTCCATCGTCTACATGTTTGGGGTGCCACACAACATCATCACCGACAACAAAACAAACTTCACCTTGAAGGAGTTCCGGGATTTCTGTGACAAGATGGCAATCAACATCAGCTACGCCTCCATGGTGCACCCTCAGACCAATGGTCTAGTCGAAAAGGCCAACAACCTCGTCTGCACATCAAGAAGCGACTCCTTTGGCCTCTTGAGCGAGCCGCCGGAGCATGGTCTAAGGAGCTTCCTCGGTGTTATGGAGCCTACGCACAACTCCGAACAACACCACCGGCTACACACCTTTCTTCATGGTGCACGGTGCTGAGGCGATATTACCCACCGAAGTGCGCTACAAGGCCCCACGGGTCATCACTTACAGTGAAGCCGAATCCACGACAACACTCAAAGACAATGTCAACCTACTGACGAGGCATGTGACATTGCTGCTACACATTCGATAGTGTACCAGCAGAGCCTCCGCAACTACCACAAACGACGGCTGCGCTCAAGATCCTTCGTTGAAGGCGACCTTGTCATGCAACTCAAGCAGAAAGGTCACCTGAAACTCGAGTCCCCTAGGGAAGGACCCTACATCATCACCGAGGTGATTCCAGGTGGTGCCTATCGCCTCAAGGACATATAGATTGGAGTCGAATACTCCAACCCTTGGAACATCGTGCAGCTGTGAGTTTTCTACCCCTAGACATTTTTACACTTCAATAAGGCTATTCAGCTAGGATACTTAGCCAAAACATGTACCTGCTACCCTTTAATAAATAAAGCAAGTTCCTCAACTATGAGTGTCGTCAGATTGAAGACATGTACGCCGAGAGGGGGTCCTCGAGGAGTGTGGTGAAATGGGGTGTGAGCTGATGGTATTCTGGGACGGTGAGCACACAAGATTTACCCAGGTTCGAATCCGACGGCTTTGGATGGATCCTACTCCTGCTAGCAATCTAGTAATATGACAGAGGTGGAAGTACATATTATAAGAGAGGTTCGCCTATGCGAGTTGAGGTTGTAGATTGTGGGGTTGCCCTAAAGGCTAATCCCTAGGATAGCTTATATAGATATCCGGCCTAGGGTTACAGGAGAGACCTATCCAGCTACAATACAGAGTCGGTTATAGAGTACATCTTGGACTACAAGTAACTAAACATGCCTAAGTCAGTAAGTCTTCTGGGCCTTCCCATAGCCGGATGGACCTCCGTATTCTCTCCCTGACTGGGTTGCCCGTGAAGCAAAGCTCTAACCCAAAGTGGGCCACCCTCGTCAGCGAGTCATAGTGGGTATATCCAGAAAGTATATCCCCACCAGTAGCCCCTGGAAGCCTCCAAGATCCAATGTCAGATTTCATCATCTAGCTTGATCCTTCTTCGGCTGTAGATTCTTGAAGGGTTCCTGAAACTCCAAAAGAAATGTACGATCCGGGTCTCAAATTGAGTCAGACCTATGAGTATTTCATATGATTTTCCCAGCTTGATATTCAAACTAAGCCAGAAACTAGTCTCTAACGTAACCTAAAATCAGTCAAGGTCAAGTCTTGTCACTAACAGATATTCCTGTAAGTGTGACCATTGGTGGGTCCACTTAGCGCGGAACCATGGTGCTGTTTAATGTGCGCACGAAGATCGAGGAGGCATTATATTCTCGAGGAAGTTGCTCGGTTCTTCCCGTGACGTGTGGCATGTTTTACTATTCGTTTCACACTTATATTGATGCAAGTGAAGCTTATAAGGGGTCTAGATCTCCTCATTCCCTTCTCGCAGCGCCTCTGCCATCTTCTTCCTCCAAGCGATGCAATGCCCTTGCCTCCTTTTCCTTCCCCAAACCCACAACACCGCCCACCAAAGGTCACCACCCTCGACCAAATGGCTGAAGCATCTTCATATGGCACGGCGGTGATGGCGGCGGCAACATCTGCGGCAGCGGAGAAAGAAAACTTCCGTGGAGTTTGGATCTCCTGCATCCTCGACAACGAGAAACTGGCGGCATCGAGAAGGAAGTCCTCCTCTGCGCCGAGGAATGGCAGAGCGGTTTCAACGAGGTTGGCCCCACCCCTCGCGCTGGTGAGAGGGTTCACTTAGGCACTCATCTGGACCGAGGTTTGAGTTTCCCCCCTCAGAGTTGTTCTCTGAGGTTGTAGATCACTATGGAGTTCAACTCCACAACTTCCCCCAAACACGATTCTAGAGCTTAGTGCTTACGTTTCCTTGTGTGAGGGCTATCTCAGAATAAAACTGAGTCTTATTTTGTTTTGGTACTACTTCGGTACCCTGAGAAATTCCATCACCACCGGTAATCTCTACATTAGTGGAACACTGAGACCGACCCTTAGGAGAGACCGAGTCTACGCCAAGGTTATAGGTAGTGAGTCAGTGAAGAGGTGGTCGTCCACGTTCTTTTATCACAAGGACAAGCCGGCTCCTGGCAAGCAAGAAGCTTTGCCGGCTTTTGTTGACGGTGCCGCCACAGCCCAAGAGTATTGGGATGCAGATGCTCTGGCTCTCACTAAAGATTTGATCCATGCCAAGAGGTGGATTGAATATTTTATGAAGCACAAGGGTATGAAGGGATCTGACCTAGTCCATTGTTGATTGGCACATCGGATTCAACCCCTCTAGCACCATGGTGACCGGCTCATTCATACGGTCACCAAGAGCAAGAAAGACAGCCCAAGGATCAACCCGCTCCCAATCCCAGATAAGTAGTACGAGACTCGGATCAAATGGTTGATCAAGGAGCAGGTTGACAATCCTTTGACACCAGTAAGTTTTTCGGCTAATTCTTTCACACTCATTGATTTGTTCATCTGTACTTAGTTATTTGCGATACTAAGATATTCTATGTTTCATCTTGCTAACCTCCCCAAGTTGGAGCTTGTTTCTCCTCTCGAGGGATATCCGCTTGAGGATCTGGTTCCTTAGGAGGATAAAGATCTTGAATTGCTGCTCGAGGCGCTTACCCAAAAGCGCAAAACCCCGACTGTTTTCATGGGCACTCAGAAAGTGCCTGTTGTAAAGAGGTAAAATTCCTTCCAAGGTTTTGTATATTAACTCGTATTCTTTATGAAGTGCAATGATGTTACTCTGTTACCATCCAGGGATAAATCAATTGCCAAGGGCAAGACAAAAGGAAATCCGGGGAAGACTTTGCGCCAGCAAAAGTTGACTCTGGTTTCGCCTGGTGTCCCGCATTTGGCTCCTACCCGAAAGCCATCATTAGTACCGGAGGATACTTCATCTCCTCGTATTGATGATGTTCCGACTCAATATTCTGAGCCAGCGAACCTTGGTTTGCAGACTGGCGTCACCATGGGTGACTCGGGACTTCATAAGGGTGAAGCCTCAAAGGATAATGATCCCTCAGCTAATACATTCACAGAGAATCTTCTGTAGAATCCGGGTATTGCCAAACTTGGACTTACTCGGAAGAGGGACGAAGAGATCCAGAAGCTAGCTCTCCATTGCCTGGAGACCTGGAATATCACAGCCGAGGAGGAGGCGCAAGAAGCCGAGAACATCAAACTCGTCGAGCTTCTTGACCAAATTCGTCTTCGCGACGAGAAGTTGAAGGACGGTGTGGCCCCACCACCAGTGATTCCTATGACTCTCGCCGAGAAGGTTTCTTCTGTGGTGAACATGAGCCTCAACAAATTGACTCATGAACATTATGTAAGTCATAATCCGACTGTATTTCATATCATATCCTCTAGCCCCCAAGCATGAAGTTGGATAGGAATCCAGATTTATGCTTTTATAGGATGCCAAATAATGAACTAGTATAGCCCCCTAAGGCTCATGATGATATTTAATTCATTTAAAATATTAGCCCTAGTCTTAGTAGACTTCTGACTCTAGGTACCATTCTGACTTACAGAAAGTTAATGCTTCTAACTAGGAATTGTTGAAGAATATCTGCAATAAGCGGAGAGAGATCAGAGCTCTCCGGCTTGAAAATGTGCAACTTAAAGTTGCAAAAGATGAAGCTGAAGGTAAGCTCTTCTGACTTCATTTTCATAGTCTGATGTTTTGATTTGCAGACGAATATTTATTCGACTTCACTTGTTACTACCCTAGATATTGTGAAGCACACCTACAAGCTCATTGAGCGAGCCGAAGATTATAAAGTCTTGCAGGTAGAAAATGCTGACTTGCGTGCTGAGCGGGAAAAACTCAAGGTAGATCACGAGTCCAGCATCACCAATGTTCTTGAATCCAACAATCACGCTAATGAGGTGCGTGACTGCACCATAGCCAAACAAGAAAAAATAATCTTGGCGATGGCTCCGATTTTTGCCAGCTTCCACTGCATTTAAACATTGTTTTTGGTCAAGCAATTGCCAAAGAAACTCTCAGTCCTTTCCACTAATGACTAATAATTGCAAAGATATGCAAATCCTCTCTTTGAATTATGTTGTGCAGGAAATCACAGCTTTTAATGCGAAATAAGGAGTCATAATGATGGATTTTGAGGAAGTACACACGACCAAGTAATTGGGAAGCAGTTCCAGGGCTTCAACATGCTTAATGACCACTGGTACAGGTAGGGACCGCCCGTACCGCCTGCCTGTACCAGGTGGTGACGGTTTCGTCTCGTTAAACCCTACAACTTTCATGAAGACACCTATATATTTCATGGCTCCAGCCGCTGGCCAGAGAGCCACCATTCTCAGATTACATCACAACACCACCAAAGGAGATCCACACCATTGTTCATCCATTTTTCATCACTTCCACAATCCATCCATCCACTAGCCATATCCATTGCTTTGTACTTTAGGTATCCTTGTGATTTGGCGACCATTGTAACAATATTTGATTTCAATCTAAGTATTTGTATAATGTTTTCTATCTCTGATCTATTTGTTATGAGTGAGTAGTCCTCACGGGCTACAGGTTGGGGAGAAACCTCGTAGCGATTATGTGCATCTAGATCATGGGATTATTGTATTTTGTTTGCAATTGATATTTGTATCTTTTGTTTCTTCGTCTCTTGTCTTGATTTGTGGACTTTTAGGTACCCAAGAACCCATAGATTGATAAAGGCTTGAGGTGAGATACTTGGCTAGCGGCAATCTCATAGGAACCTCGGTGACAGAATGGGTAGTACGGTCTTCGCTAAGCGCCCCATTCGGGAACAACAACAACAACATCACCACTTAAAGCTTTGATCTATGTTTTACACTTAATAATTGTTTGTAACCCATGGCTTCGGTGTGCACTCGGTTGGATTAATAGTTTATTGCTATGCCCGCTGCATCACGGGGGCTCTAGAATATTAGGATGTGTTGCCCACAAGAGATTATCTCTATTCAAACATTATACATGACTATGCTCATTATTATCTTTTATCCCATTTGATGTGCAGCTGCAGGTGGATCTTCAACCCTGGCCTATCTCCATCCATTGATTCAAACCCATTATAAAGTAAACTAGATTGGTCCGGTCAACTAAGGTAAAATGAACAAACAAAGTCTTGTAGACGTGTCCTTTTTATTTCCTTTTAGCATTGCTTTTCAAGGTTCAATTAAACCTAGGACTTCTAGGAAAAAGCTATTATACTACATCCATGAATCCGGATCAAAGGTATCAACCCTTTTTCTAGCGCTGTTGCCGGGGAAGCAATTTTGCTATCCTAGTGAGGGGCCTGTTCGTCTGCGGTACCAAACTTCCCAGGTGAGTGCACTGCGGTACCTAAGTTGCCTGAAATTGCCGCGTTTCGAAATGTTGGGCCGCCAACTATCGAGAGGGGCCATTTTGATGCAAACTCATCTCACCCCTACCAAATTCAAACATTCCATGAAACTGCCCCGTGAAGTAGACGGTCAGGACCCTCATGTCGGTCATCTGTCCGTGACGCGAGCGCCAACGCGGCAACCTCTTAGGCAAATCGAGGAACTAAGTGGATTGGATGTGTTGATCAATTTCACAAATCCATTCCCACCTTTCCCCTATCATCGATGGTGTCGGAATACACCCTCCAGGCAGGACGATCCCTTCGGACATTTGACTTCCGGTGCCAAGTTGCTGCGCCCAGTCGGTGATCCCGAGCTCCAATGGCGCATGCTTTAGCCTCCGTTGCGAGGCTCTAGCCCGCCTCCACCGCCGACGAGCCGAGCAGCTCGAAGGATGGCAAATCCTACTACCAAGGAAGAAGAACTTCTAGCTACAAGCGGGTGAGCTACCCTTGTCTTTGCTATTCGCACTAATTATAACTGCTAGCTAGCTACTGAACCTAAAATTGTTTGTTATCCCAACACCGGCAAACATATTTTGTCCAAAGTTTTCTGTCAAGTGGGATCTCCGCGGACCACCCTTACCTGGTTACAGTAGTCCTCTTCAGGTACGACTATAAGGGCAAGTGGTATGGACACCATTGTATCACGATGGAAGAAGCGCCTGCGCAGATCTGCACTATATCTGGTATGGTTGCTGCTCTGCATAATCATGATGAATTATGGCCGAAGCAGACTGCAAAGTTCAGCTTCATGGATGAACGTGGCATCATGGTTCCTCTAATGTGTGATAGTTAGCTAATTGGGTTGATGAAAAGGTATGCTTCGGCTTGCATATTTGAGCTGAATTGTGATGTACTGGATGTGGAAGCTACTGCAACTGGGAGTCGCCCTTCTATTCTTGGACAGGGTGGTTACTCGAACCCAATTAGCTCCCGGTAAGCAAAAGTCTCTTGGGGTTCGCATGTTTGTGCTGAATTGTAATTTTTGTTTTATTTACTCTGTAGATATTGGGCAGTTATGCAATAGTCTTGTTTCTTTGACAGGAAGCGCCGCAAGGTTAGAAACATGACTGCCGGGTCAGTCATTTTGCTGCCCGAAGAAATTAAAAACGAGTGGAAAGATGATGCTAGACACGATTCTGGTGCCCATTGTCCCGACGATGCAGAGTACGTGAAGCTAAGAAAATTGGCACCAAGGAAGAGGAAGAAGGCAGGAAATGAAGAAGCCAGTGGACGTGAAGGCTTGGTACCTAGGCTGCGGAAGAAGGCTACTGGCAATGAAGATGCATAGTAATGTGTTGAACTTGAACCTATATATGTAATTCGGTTAAATTCTGGAGCTCTGTGTGTGGAACTTTGCTGGGCGAAACAATCTACCCACGTTCTCTGAGTAAAATGTACCGCGACTTAGGGTTTGGAAACGCCCGAGTCAGTAGTTGAATCCGAAATTGTGATTGTGCCACTACTATCTGAAAACACGCAGCACCGGTTCCATGATTGCTGAGGGGCAGGATGTCTCCATATACGACGGAATGTAAGTGGCACAGAAATAAATTATTTAAGCTGCTACACTCCATGAAGCAGCAACTTATTTCAGCTACTGCACACAATGACATGGCAACATAAACAACAATGTCAACCGATAATGCCCAGATGAGGAGGAAATCGGTACCACTTTCTGGCCTAATCTTGAGCCCGTCTATCTCACCGCCTCCCTGCTCCTGCATCCCCTGCATCTGGTGAAGCTCCCGGATCTCCAGTAACCGGGTGTACATGCTTCCACTTTATAAATTGTGGTTGTGACATTTGCATGCGGCACAATCCACGTAGATTACGTTTAAACAAACCACCAATGTCAGAATACCACCATGATCAGACAAAAGGAAGTAATGCAGGGTTAAGACAGATTAATGGGCGACCAACGTTTTTCCTCCCAGGACTCTGGGACCACTAGTTCAGACCGCTAGGTCAATAAGTACAACTATTACAACTTAAAAAGGCATGGAGCTCAAGATAAATAGAACTATTTATCACACATCTCCTTGATCTTCCTAATCTTAGCCCGATGCGCATCTTCCTGCGAGAGCAAGGATCGAATCGTCTGCTCCTTCCTTTTAGCATCTTCCTTGCACAACTTCAATTGTTTCTCTGCAATTTTCCTCATGCACTTGTCAATACTCGTAGTTGTGAACTGCAGGACTTTTGCCTGGTGAAGATCATTCCTTGCTTGAGTCAGTTCTTGCTCTGATTTAGCCTTCAGGGCCAATACCATGTCCCTCTCCTTCTCGACTTTGCTAACCTTGTCTTGCACCCTCCTGAGATCTTGCTTAAGCTTGGTCGTGTCAACTGGTTCCCATAGCTTCATCTCAACACTGTCAAGGAGTGAGCTGAATATGGATTCTTTCAACTCAACAGTCATTTCCCATAGTTTGTCCAGCGTTTTCTGCATCGATTTGGGCCACTCTGGATCAACCCATTTGACAACACCGCAACTTCCGGCTTGCATCATTGCACGATGTCCTTGACACCGTAGAAACCTCCTGCCTGCGTTTCGTTCTTCGAACGCTACAAATTTAGTGGGCACATATCCATGTTTACATAGTAGAGGACTGTCTTCATCCGCTAAACCGTGATAGTCGGAAGTCATACATCGTCTGGTTGGCCTAACACATCATACGCGCATGAGTAAACAGAGTAGATCTAGCTCAAAAAATAGATAACTGGCCACAAATGATAGAGACAGAGATGAGACAACTCACATCAAAATCACTGTCCTTGTCGTCATGATGCGTTTCCTCGCCGTCTCCCCTTGAACCCATGGCGAGAGGGGAGGGGGGTGGCTGCCGGAGAGGGGATTGGGATGGATGCACCGTCAGCTTGTGGCTACAGCAGGATGGGAGTGAAGTGGGGAAAGTGGCTTCGAGGGGAAGGAAGAGAAGTACGGGGAGGAAGAGAAGTAACGGGGACGTGACACTAAGATATGGCCCACTAAACTCATGAGTCGTGACACTCGCAACAGGGGAGCTCCCGCTGTTGCCGGTTTGTCCAGAGCAAGAGGGCAGCAAGCATGGCCAATCATGCCGCAGAACAGCCTACTCGCGGATTGCTCTCACGAAGACCATCCCAATCGTCCAAGCGCCCCGATCGAACGGTATGTAACAATCGTCAAGTAGAACAACTGTGTTAGGGCGTGCCTTCTAGAAGACTTGGTCTAACGGCCACCATTGGGGGGCTAAAGTTAGGGCTCTCCTAAGGTTAGGATCCATATGTGGTTTATGAGAAGAACACACATGCAATGACATTGGTGATATGTGGTTTGTCAAAAGAACACACATGCAATTACTCTAGTGGATACATATGTGGTTTGTGGAAAGAACACACGTGCAATGAACACTAGTGGATCCATATGTGGTTCATGACAGGAACACACATGCAATGACATTTGGTTGATCCATATGTGGTTTGTGACAAAAACACACATGCAATGCCATTGGGGTTGATCCATGTGGTTTGTGACAAGAACACACATGCAATGACATTGGTTGATCCATGTGGTTTGTGGAAAGAACACACATGCAATGGCATTGGTTGATCCATGTGTGGTTTGTGAAAAGAACACACATGCAATGACACTGGTGGATCCATGTGTGGTTTGTGGGAAGAACACACATGCAATGACATTGGGTGTGGTTCATGAAAAGAAAACACATGCAATGACACTGGTGGATCCATGTGTGGTTTGTGGGAAGAACACACATGCAATAACTCTAGCCATGGTTCATGAAAAGAACACACATCTAGTGACGCTGGTGGATCCATATGTGGTTTGTGGAAAAGAACAGACATGCAATGACACTAGGTGTGGTTCATATGTGGTTTGTGGAAAGAACACACATGCAATGACATTAGTTGATCCATATGTGGTTTGTGGAAAGAACACACATGCAATGACATTTGCTGATCCATATGTTGTTTGTGAAAAGAACACACATGCAATGAGTCTGGTGGATCCATGTGTGGTTTGTGGAAAGAACACACATGCAATGAATCTAGTGGATCCATGTGTGGTTTGTGAAAAGAACACATATGCAATAACTCTAGTGTTGGTTTTAGTATAAGAACACACATGCAATGACTCTAGTGGGTCCATATGTGGTTTGTGAAAAGAACACACATGCAATGACTCTAGTGGATCCATATGTGGTTCATGAAAAGAACACACATGCAATGACATTGGTTGATCCATATGTGGTTTTTGAAAGGAACACAGATGCAATGACTCTGGTGGGTCCATATGTCATTTGTGAAAAGAACACACATGCAATGACATTTGTTGATCCATATGTGGTTTGTGGAAAGAACACACATGAAATGACATTGGTGGATCCATGTGTGGTTTGTAGAAAGAATACACATTCAATGACTCTAGTGGATCCATGTGTGGTTTGTGAAAAGAACACACATGCAATGACACTAGTGCTGGTTTTAGTATAAGAACACACATGCAATGACTCTGGTGGGTCCATATGTGGTCTGTGGAAAAAACAGACACGCAATGACTCTGGTGGATCCATATGTGGTTTGTGGAAAGAACACACATGCAATGACATTGGTTGATCCATATGTGGGTTCATGAAAAGAACACACATGAAATGCCATTGGTTGATCTATGTGTGGTCTGTGAAGAACACACATGCAATGCCATTGGTGGATCCATGTGTGGTTCATGACAGGAACACACATGCAATGGCATTGGTTGATCCATATGTGGTTTGTGAAAAGAGCACACATGCAATACCATTGGTTGATCCATGTGTGGTTTGTGAAAAGAACACACATGCAATTACTCTAGTGGATACATGTGTGGTTTGTGGAAAGAACACACATGCAATGAACACTGGTGGATCCATATGTGGTTCATGACAGGAACATACATGCAATGACATTGGTTGATCCATATGTGGTCTGTGACAAAAAACACACATGCAATGCCATTGGTTGATCCATATGTGGTTTGTGAAAAGAACACACATGCAATGCCATGTGTTGATCCATATGTGGTTTGTGAAAAGAACACACATGCAATGCCATTGGTTGATCCATGTGTGGTTTGTGAATGGAACACACATGCAATGCCATTGGTTGATCCATATGTGGCTTATGGAAAGAACACACATGCAATTACTCTAGTGGATACATATGTGGTTTGTGGAAAGAACACACATGCAATGAACACTGGTGGATCCATATGTGGTTCATGATAGGAACACACATGCAATGACATTGGTTGATCCATATGTGGTTTGTGACAAAAACACACATGTAATGCCATTGGGGTTGATCCATATGGTTTATGACAAGAACACACATGCAATGACATTGGTTGATCCATGTGGTTTGTGGAAAGAACACACATGCAGTGGCATTGGTTGATCCATGTCTGGTTTGTGAAAAGAACACACATTAAATGCCACTGGTGGATCCATGTGTGGTTTGTGGGAAGAACACACATGCAATGACACTGGGTGTGGTTCATGAAAAGAAAACACATGCAATGACACTAGTGGATCCATGTGTGATTTGCAGGAAGAACACACATGCAATAACTCTAGCTGTGGTTCATGAAAAGAACACACATCCAATGACTCTATCTGTGGTTCATGAAAAGAACACACATCCAGTGACACTGGTGGATCCATATGTGTTGTTTGTGAAAAGAACAGACATGCAATGACTCTAGGTGTGGTTCATGTAAAGAAAACACATCCAGTGACACTGGTGGATCCATGTGTGTTTTGTGAGAAGAACATATGTGCAATGACACTTGGTGTGGTTCATGAAAAGAACACACATGCAATGACACTGGTGGATCCATGTGTGGTTTGTGAGAAGAACAAACATGCAATGACTCTAGCTGTGGTTCATGAAAAGAACACACATCCAATGACTCTAGCTGTGGTTCATGAAAATAACACACATCCATGTGTGGTTTGTGAGAAGAACACACATCCATGTGTGGTTTGTGAGAAGAACACACATGCAATGACACTGGGTGTGGTTCATCAAAAGAACAGACATGCAATGACATTGGTGGATCCATGTTTGGTTTGTGAGAAGAACAAACATGCAATGACTCTAACTATGGATTGTGAGAAGAACACACTTGTAATGACTCTAACTGTGGTTCATGAAAAGAACACACATCCAATGACTCTGGGTGGATCCATATGTGGTTTGTGAAAAGAATAGACATGCAATGACTCTAGGTGTGGTTCATCAAAAGAACACACATCCAGTGACACTGGTGGATCCATGTGTGGTTTGTGAGAAGAACATACATGCAATGACACTAGGTGTGGTTCATGAAAAGAACACACATGCAATGACACTAGGTGTGGTTCATGAAAAGAACAGACATGCAATGACACTAGGTGGATCCATGTGTGGTTTGTGAGAGGAACAAACATGCAATGACACTAGGTGTGGTTTGTGAGAAGAACACACATGCAATAACTCTAGGTGTGGTTCATGAAAAGAACACACATCCAATGACTCTAGCTGTGGTTCATAAAAAGAACACACATCCAATGACTCTAGCTGTGGTTCATGAAAAGAACACACATCTAGTGACACTGGGTGGATCCATATGTGGTTTGTGAAAAGAACATACGTGCAATGACTCTGGGCGTGGTTCATGAAAAGAACACACATCCAGTAACACTAGTGGATCCATGTGTGGTTTGTGAGAAGAACACGCATGCAATGACACTGGGTGTGGTTCATGAAAAGAACACACATCCAATGACTCTAGCCGTGGTTCATGAAAAAGAACACACATGAAATGCACTTGGTTGATCCATGTGTGGTTTGTGAAAAGAACACACATGCAATGCCATTGGTGGATCCATGTGTGGTTCATGACAAGAACACACATGCAATGGCATTGGTTGATCCATATGTGGTTTGTGAAAAGAACACACATGCAATGCCATTGGTTGATCCATGTGTGGTTTGTGGAAAGAACACACATGCAATTACTCTAGTGGATACATGTGTGGTTTGTGGAAAGAACACACATGCAATGACAATGGTTGATCCATATGTGGTTTGTGAAAAGAACACACATGAAATGCCATTGGTTGATCCATGTGTGGTTTGTGAAAAGAACACACATGCAATTACTCTAGTGGATACATATGTGGTTTGTGGAAAGAACACACATGCAATGAACACTGGTGGATCCATATGTGGTTCATGACAGGAACACACATGCAATGACATTGGTTGATCCATATGTGGTTTGTGACAAAAACACACATGCAATGCCATTGCGGTTGATCCATGTGGTTTGTGACAAGAACACACATGCAATGACATTGGTTGATCCATGTGGTTTGTGGAAAGAACACACATGCAATGGCATTGGTTGATCCATGTGTGGTATGTGAGAAGAACACACATGCAATGACTCTAGCTGTGGTTCATGAAAAGAACACACATCCAATGACTCTAGCTATGGTTAATGAAAAGAACACACATCCGATGACTCTAGCTGTGGTTCATGAAATTAAAACACATGCAATGACACTGGTGGATCCATGCGTGGTTTGTGGGAAGAACACACATGCAATGACACTGGGTGTGGTTCATGAAAAGAAAACACATGCAATGACACTGATGGATCCATGTGTGGTTTATGGGAAGAACACACATGCAATGACACTGGGTATGGTTCATGAAAAGAACAGACATGCAGTGACACTGGTGGATCCATGTGTGGTTTGTGAGAAGAACACACATGCAATGACACTGGGTGTGGTTCATGAAAAGAACGGACATGCAGTGACATTGGTGGATCCATGTGTGGTTTGTGAGAAGAACTGACATGCAATGAATCTAGCTGTGGTTTGTGAGAAGAACACACATGCAATGACTCTAGCTGTGGTTCATGAAAATAACACACATCCAATGACTCCAGCCGTGGTTCACAAAAAGAACACACATCTAATGACTTTAGCTGTGGTTCATGAAAAGAACACACATCCAGTGACACTGGTGGATCCATATGTGGTTGTGGAAAGAACAGACATGCAATGACTCTAGCTATGGTTTGTGAAAAGAATAGACATGCAATGACACCGGTGGATACATATGTGGTTTGTGAAAAGAACAGACATGCAATGACACTAGGTGTGGTTCATGAAAAGAACACACATCCAATGACTCTAGCTATGGTTCATGAAAAGAACACACATGCAATGCCATTGGTTGATCCGTGTGTGGTTTGTGAAAAGAACACACATGCAATGCCATTGGTGGATCCATGTGTGGTTCATGACAGGAACACACATGCAATGGCATTGGTTGATCCATATGTGGTTTGTGAAAAGAACACACATGCAATGCCATTGGTTGATCCATGTGTGGTTTGTGAAAAGAACACACATGCAATTACTCTAGTGGATACATGTGTTGTTTGTCGAAAGAACACACATGCAATGACATTGGTTGATCCATGTAGCATCCCAATTAACAATTGTAATGCTACTTGGTCTAGTAATATAATGGCTACTTCATATATATAATTGTTGCATCATCATTATATCATGCTCATGTCATCATGCCTCCTTGCATTTGAGCATCATATAAAACCCTTTTCCATTTGGTTCTTATCTCATATGCATTGTTAATTGTATTTGCCTCTTGATATTGTATTTGGGTCTTGATATATTGTTTAAATGCCCAAGTTGAGTTGGGGGAATATCTTTTATTAACTCCACCACCTTTCTTTCACCACCTTATAATTCCACCATCCAACTAAATATGAGCTTTGCACTTTATTTGAGTTTACCTCTAGCTCATTTGGGTTGGGATGGATCCAATTCTTTTCCACATGCTCTCATCTTGGCATCATGTTGTTTTCACATTATTGATATATGAGAGCCACATGGCCACCTTTGCATGCCTTGTGAGTGGGACCCTTTTTCCTAGCTTCCATATGGATTATCATGGAATTATGCTCATGTTGGAATATTTTGGGACTATTAATCATCTAGTGGAACATACACACTAGCAAGTCCCATTTCTATTTAAACATGGTCATCTCCATCTACTCCACATGGGGCATCCTTATAATTCTTTTTGCTTGGCTTTTATTCCAATTTTTGGGAATGCATAATATTAATGCCATGTAATAATATTGTTTTCACAAGAATCAACATGGTAATAAATATTTTGCATGGGCCATGCAAGTACCATATTTTTCTAGTTTTGGTTTTTACTTGAATCTTGAGTGGACCATCATCTCTCTCTATCTCTATCCTTTCTTTTGGCTTGATCTAAGTTAATCTAGCTTAAACCCTATCATCACATCCCTCTCTTTTCTTGTCTTGTTTTTGTTTAATCTTGGTTGTTCTTGGCTTGACCTTGTCCATAGCAAACCCTAGCTTCAAACCACCCCATCTAATCTATCTCTCCTTTCCTTATCACCTCCTTTTGCTTGATCTTGTGTGATCTAGCTAAAAGTCCACCACCCCATCACACCCTCTTTTTAATCTTGTGTTGGTTCATGTTAACCCTCACACTTCCATCTAATCTTAACCAAACCCTAAGTACCCCCTCTTTCTCTCCTCTCTCTAGCCAAGCCCTGCCCCACCATGACCTACCCTCGCTCGGCCCCACCTGGCCCCCTCTCTCCCTGACCCCACCTAGCTGCCACCCCACCCCAAACCCTAGCTACACCCGAGCCAAACCTAACCCACCCGGCCCTAGCACCTAGCCGAGCCACCCCCCGCGCGCTCAGCGCTCGTTCTGCCTGGGGGCCCCGCCCCCGAGCCTACCACCTCCGGCCTCACCCTACCCCACTGGACGCCCCCTGCCTGCCGCCGACCCGAGCACGTGCGAGGCGGAGGAGGAGAGAAAGGTGGCACCGAGCCACCTTTAACCCTACCACCTCCCCACGGCACCCCTCTCCCTCCCTCTGCTTTATCTCCTACCTCTCTGCCTTGCCCAGACCATCTCCAGATCTCCCCAGGGCGCCTGCCCTCTCCCCTCGTCTCCACCGTCTCCGCCTATCCCATCGCCAGCAAACCTCGGCCTCCACCGCCTCTACTCAAACCAGCCGGTGGCGTGGTGCTCCAGGGTGTCGAGGAAGACCACGGTCGACTGCTGCGACGCCCGGTACACGGCAACGAGGAGGAGGCGAACTGGAGCCGGAGAACATCGCTGGTTTACCTCGAAACCCTAATCCACCGGCGCCTCGCCGTTGATGCGCTGCTCGACCCGATCCAACACCGCCGACCACCTCTCGTGAGCTGGCCAACCTCCCCGACACCTCCGTTTCCCCGCCTCTCTGTGATCGCCGGTAGTTTCCCGAAGCCCTCGGTGCGCCGTCGTTCGCTGCTATCTGCTAGCTCCCGCTCCGCGTAGCAACCTACCTAGGCCACGCCCACCTCCCTGGCAACAACGCCAAGCCACCGCAGTGGTTCCGCCTCTGCGCGCGCGCCCTAGGTCACGTGTTCGAGCCCCACGCTGCTGCCGCGCCCGCTGCTCGGCACCGACACGTCGCCGAGAGGTTCAGTGAAGATCCATGATGGCCGCTGCTTTTGCGAATACCCCTACCTTTTTAACTCCCGAACCAGCGCTCCTCTAGGCCCACCACCAGCGTCTGCTACTTTTTACAAAACCACCTCAGATCTGAAAGGCCAACCCGCAGTACCCTGGCTCCCCCACGTGGCACGCCACTTGGCGCGCCCCAAGGTCGCCCGCCCCACCTGTCATTATTTGGGACTAGACGAGCTCATGTGAGAAAAGTTGTTCTGCAATGAGCTCTTGAGTCACCAAGTGACCCCACCCGTCGATGACGTGGATCCGATCTGTCTGGGTATAAAAAGGTTTTCTGTAATCTATTTAAATTCAAATCTTTTTCAAAATTAATTCAAATTCAAATTTAATTCTGTTTTTAAATAACTTTTAAAATATAAACCCAAATAATACAAATAATATATGTTTTCAAATCAGAAAAATGTGAGGAATTCAAAGATGCCCTTCAAATTATATTTTGAACATTTAAAATTTCAAGTTGATTTAAATTACAAATAAAATGCCCTTTGGCCTTAATAAATTAATAACTTTTGTTTTATAACTCCAAATTTAACAAATAATATGTCTAAAATGATTAGCTCGACGAGACCTTTCTGTTTATGCATTCCTTGGTTTGATTTGAAGCATGCATCATATAAAAATAAAGGGTACAGCAACTTAATCGTGAATAAAATGTGGCCAAAACCCAATATAATGCTTTATTATTGTTTTTCCACACCTCACCCATGCCATGCTACCTTATTGCCATGCAAATTGTGCATCATTCATCATGGCATGATTGTTTGCTTGTCGCATTTTATTCATATGCTTGCGCACTTTATTTATGTTGGCCCTTGTTTGTTTGGTTCTTCTTCGAATAGACGAAAGGTGGATATATCAAGATACCTGTGAGCACCACCTGATCCTTCTCTCGCTTCAATCGAGCTGCTGTGCAAGCACTACCACATGCTTGCATACATATAGTACCTATTGCCTCTATCTTATTCTTGCATCATTGAGTCGCGATTGCATTAAATTGAATCCCAAGTATTGCATAGCCTTTACTTTTAAACCCCACCGAAGCTTGTTCCTCCATCCCATGAGCCATTACTACAGGAGTTGTTTGAGCCATGCGAGTCGTAGAACAGCATGTGTAGGGTATGTGAGAGTCTGATGGATAACGAGGTACCTAAACAACTTAACCTGAGTAGTAATGGGATAACTAATGAAAGTGGCATCGGTGAGCCATATTCGCTATTTGGTTTTTCAGGCTCACTTGTGTCCCGTAAGACCCCGAGTACTTGATTCCTGTTCCAAGAATATTCACGCTATCCACATCCGGGAGGCCTTATGGACCCTCCTGAGCTAGAGCTTGATTCATTCTTATTTCTTGGGGCCACAAACTAGTTTGAGGTTTTATTTACTATCCTGTACTTATGCCATGCTTTACTGCTTTATTTAAATTGTACGAGGTACTGCACACTGTACTGTTTAGGTAAGCGGAGTGTTTTCGCGGTATCGACAAGCCCAGTCACATTTTCGGGTTCCCAGTCGTTTACAGCCATTGACGCAAACCTTGAGTCCGTCTCGGAGTCAGCTAACTCCATTGCGGGTAGCTTAATGGGGTGGCCCCCTGAAATATTTCTGAATCCTATGATCGCTTTGTCGTGACTGCCTTGTTGGTTTTGATTTGGTTTTTCTGAGGTTGATCGAGTGTGTGTTGCTATTTGTGCACCCCTGCAGGGTAAAACTTTCTGAAAGCCGTGTCCGCAGTTATGGACGACTTGGAGCACAGTTTCTCGATCATAGACAAGCATAACTAAAGTACCGCTTTTAATTTGACTATACTAGGTACCTGACTAGTAAATAGTGCAACACTCATGGAATGGATAATAAAACTACCAACGGATGGGGGGTTGTTCGTCCGCTTCCTCGTCGGTAAGCGAGGAGGAGGATGGATCTGTTAAGATTACCGTTATAACTGTTGTTATTAATTCACGGACATCCGTCTATCTCTGGTTAGGCGGATGGTTAGCGAGTATCTATAGAATTGTTAGGGTTTATCTTTTGCTGCAATTGCGTCACCCCAGGTTGTGTCCCTTTAGAGGCATAAAGACTTGCCGAAAATACCCTAGGGTCTCACACGATAAATTATTGGTTCAGATGAACAGGTACACTCGCAAGATGGATACTGGGTGGAAGAGACGGACGATGTGGGCAACGATCATTCGGTGTAGAGATTCCGGGAACGGGGATCCGTGAGATCTGTGGGCGGGATCTGCTTATTTATGGGGCATCTTATGCCGATTTGCTTCTTATCCGTACTCGGATTTTGTCTTCCGCCGCTACCGATACTGCTGATTGATGTATGAGGAGATATCCTAAACTATTATATCTATCTAGGATATTTGGATCTTGCCGTATGGCGTGCTATATATTTCCTTTCTTTTAGATGGAATGGCTCATGTAATGTTGTATGGTGGCTTGCATACATACTCATTTGTGTATGTAGTTGATCCCTTCGGCCGACACGCCTGCTTCTTGTCCCGATGTTTGGAAATGGTTGGGACGGCCGAGAGGTCTACCTGTGAGTGGCATTTGGGCCCCACCGTACTATCTCAACCATTTCCGTTCATCCAGGCTTGTAACTAGGAGCGTAATTCACCGAGGTAGTTACAATTGGTATCAGAGCCATCCCGCCCTTCAGGGTCTCAGCCAAATGGTCGTTGTCTGTCTAGCAAATATTTTTGGTAGTTATGTATACTAGGGAAAAACAAAACGCGAGAGTAGGACTGCTTCCATTTTTCTTCTTACCCACCCACCCACCCTTTTCTGGTAAGGAAGTGTAACGTTTTCAATCCTCTTCTTAACATTCAAACTAGGATTCACGTGTTCTGGGTTTCCGTAGTACCATAGGTTGTGTGTGTGTGTGTAATCCCTTGTCTATCTGTTGCATCCAAGTTGTTATCTCTATCGGCCTTTTGGTTATCAACTGTTGGTACATTCCATATCGACAGGCTTTTGCAAACCGACGCGATCTGTCTTACTCTTTGTTATCCGACATTATCTTGTTTGGGGTGTTCGTTTCCGTAGTTGCTAATCTTTAGGTTCATCGTGAAAAGAAGGTGTTGGGATATGTGTTTTACTTATTCATGTGCGGAGTAATGATTTGAGTGCGGGATGGAGTCGCGACCATACCACTACTCTTATCATTCGCTCTTGTATATCGAACTGGTAGAGTCACTAATCTTGATTCGTTAAGTGATTTTGCGCATCTATTGGTATTTTAATGCCGAAATTTGTGCAAAAATTTTCTTTGATATATTTGTGTACCACACTCCTTTTCAGTCGTGTGCGATATGCTTAAATATCTTCTAGGTGCTTTGAACTTCGTTGATATTTTAATATCATCTTAGTAAATTGTATCCTTTAATCTTGATTAATTCCATCTTGGTACTATTTTGGATTATTATTATTCTCCATTATAGTACTGACTTGTGTTTTATATCAATCATAGGATGGCACCACCACAACGTTCTGAGGAGGACATACAACCTGAACTGGGGGCAGCGTTGTCAAGCATCGCCAATGCCTTGGCAGCAATGCAGCAGAACCAGCAGCGCTTCGAAGAAAGTGTCAGGAGGAATGAGTTTGCTCCGCTACCTCCACCTCCCAAGCGAGGAGACATCAAAAGCTTCCTGAAGTTCAACCCACGCCAGTTTGATGTTTCTGATCAACCACTTGATGCTGATGATTGGTTGCGTGAGATGTCTAGGTTACTGGCAACTGCTGATGTTCCTGAGCAAGAATTACCTGAAGGCAAACCACTCTGGTTTTCAGCCTACTTGGGAACAGTTCACTGGAGCTTTCAAAGAGCAGTATCTGTCAGAAATTGTCATGGAGAGGATGAAGGAAGTGTTTCTCAACCTCAAGCAGGGCAATGATAATGTCAACACCTACATCAGAAACTTCATGAACCTTTCTCGTTATGGTGGCGATGAGATCTCTGATGACAAGAAGAAGCAAAAGAGGTTCAGGCAAGGGCTCAATGCATCGATTAAGTATGCAATCACACATGCAAGGCCAAGGTCTTTTTCCGAACTCCAGATACAGCTCTGCAGGAAGAGGCAAGTAGGCAAGTGTTTGAGGAGTCAAAGAAACACAGCCGTGATGCAGCAAGCTCTTCACTATGTCAGCTCCTTCTAAGCGCCGTGGTCCGGGTTCCTAACACCCCACCGTCAGCTCCGGCTCCACCAAGACCTTCAAGCTACGCGGCAAGGCCACCAAACTTCCTCACTGCTGCTCCCAGGGGCTACAACCACCACTACCCTGGAGCGCCTGGCGGAGTCCCTGGCTATGTTGCTCCACGTCCACCTGGTGCTTGTTACACTTGTGGAGACACTGGGCATCAAAGCTGGAACTGTCCGATGAAGAACAAGGCTCTTCCTCCACCACCTCCAAGATCTGCGGCAAGCTCTCCTTTGGTTCGTGCACCACCACCCCGGGCTCTCAACATCAACACCAAGCCCGGGTCTGCTATTGCTCGTGCCAACTGTGTCAACGCCGCTCAAGCTGAGCATGCACCTGGAGTTGTGATGGGTATGCTATCCGTTAACTCAGTCCCTGCACGAGTTTTGTTTGATTCTGGTGCATCGCATTCTTTTGTGTCTCACAAGTTTGCAAATGAGAATGAGTTAGCTATGGATCCTCTCCTTAAGCGGTTAATGGTCCTTTCTCCTGGAGCAACAATGGCAGCTTCTAAAATCAGCCATGGCAATCAAATTGAGATTGGTGGCTCTTCGTTCTCGGCTTCCTTAATTGTTCTGGGCAATTCTGACATTGATGTCATCTTGGGCATGGATTGGTTGACAGCAAATGCAGTTGTGATTGATTGTGCTGAATGCTCGGTTTCTCTGAAGATTCCTGAAGGCCATATAGTCTATTCTCCAAGTCTGACTCGCTATCCAGCTTTTTCTCTTGGCGACTCAATGTTGATGCTATGGAAGCTATTCAGAGTGTTCCGTGGTCCGTGAGTTCCAGATGTCTTTCAAGAGTTGCTGGTATGCCTCCAGATCGTCAGGTTGAGTTTGTAATTGAGCTTGAACCTGGTACCGCTCCTATCTCCAAGCGGCCTTATAAGATGGGTCCTGCTGAGTTGGCTGAACTCAAACGTCAGCTTGATGAACAAGAGAAGTTGGGTTTCATTCAGCATAGTACTTCTTCTTGGGGTAGCCCAACCCTCTTTGTGAAGAAGCGAGACCAGACTGATAGACTTTGTGTTGACTATCGGGCTCTCAATGCTAAAACCATCAAGAATAAATATCCCCTTCCGCGGATTAATGATCTCTTCGATCAGCTAGCTGGGGCTGTGGTATTCTCTAAGCTTGACTTGAGAAGTGGTTATCACCAAATCAAGATTCGCAAGGAAGATGTTCCTAAGACAGCTTTCACCACCCGCTATGGCCTGTATGAGTACACGGTCATGTCTTTCGGTCTCACCAACGCACCTGCCACCTTCTCGAGGCTCATGAACTCGGTTTTCATGGAGTATCTTGACAAGTTCGTTGTGGTCTATCTGGATGACATCCTAGTCTATTCTAAGTCACAAGAAGAGCATGAAGAACACCATCGGTGTGTCCTAAACAAGCTTCGTGAGCACCGCTTGTATGCAAAGTTCTCCAAGTGTGAGTTTTGGCTGCCTCAAGTAACCTATCTTGGTCACGTCATCTCTGCCAAGGGCATTGCAACAACCCGAAACTGTGAAGACAATTGTTGAATGGCTTCCTCCTGTTAATGTCAAAGAAGTGCGGAGTTTCCTTGGTTTGGCTAGTTATTGCCGCCGCTCAGAACTTTTCAAGATAGCGCCTCTTACCGATCTCCTCAAGAAAGGCAAGAAATACCTTTGGACTCCTGCATGTCAAGCAAGCTTTGAGACACTCAAAGAGAAGCTCACTTCCACACCAGTCTTGGTTCCTCCGGATACATCCAAGCCGTTCTAGATCTTCTGTGACGCCTCCTTGCATGGATTGGGTGCGGTCCTTATGCAAGAAAAACAAGTTGTTGCTTATGCCTCTCGACAGTTGAAGACGCATGAGATCAACTATCCTACACATGACCTCGAGCTCGCAGCTTGTCTTTGCTTTGAAAGTATGGAGGCACTACTTGCTTGGCAAACTGCTAGAGATCTTTTCTGATCACAAGAGTCTGAAGTATATCTTTACTCAGCCTGATCTCAACCTTCGGCAAAGGAGGTGGATTGAAGCAATCAATGATTTTGATTTGACCATCAACTACACTCCGGGCAAAGCTAATGTCATGGCAGATGCTCTCAGCCGCAAAGCTTATGTCAACAACCTCATGCTGGAAGAACAACAACCTCTCTTGTGCGAGGAATTCCGTCAGCTCAACCTTGAAATTGTGGAACAAGGGTATCTTCGAACCTTCTAGCAACCCCTCTCTTGGAAGAAAAGGTTCTCTTCTCAGCTTGGGGATCCGCACACCAAAAGATCATCTCTAGGCTTCAGCTTCCAGTATGAGTCCTTCCACGCCGATGATCAAGGCACGCTTTTCTTTGAACACGGATGTTTGTTCGAACTACCGGGTTTGAGAGAGCAAGTTCTCAAGGAGGCGATTCGATTCTTTCTATCCACCACGCAGCACAAAGATGTACATGGACTTGAAAACACAATATTGGTGGCCTGGTTTGAAAAGGTATTGTGCCAAGTATGTCTCGGAGTGTGATGTCTGCCGCAGAGTGAAAGCTGTCCATCAGAAACCTTCCGGTCTTCTACAACCATTGAAACCCCCGGAATGGAAATGGGAGAAAGTAGAGATGGACTTCATCACTGGTTTTCCGAGGTCGCAGAAGGGCAATAATGCAAACTTTGTTGTCATTGATAGGCTTTCTAAAGTGGCTCACTTCTTCCCCGTCAAGGAAACAATTTCTGCAATTCAGTTGGCTGAGCTCTATATCAACAGAATTGTCTCTCTGTATGAGGTTCCGCTCGAGATCAGTTCAGACCGTGGAAGCATCTTCACTTCCAAGTTCTGGGAGAGTTTCCAAAATGCTTTGGGAACAAAATTGAACTTCAGCACAGCTTACCACCCTCAGTCGCAAGGACAAGTTGAAAGGATCAATCAGATTCTGGAGGATATGCTTCGTGCTTGCGTCATCTCTTTTGGCATGAAGTGGGAAGAATGTCTTCCTTATGCTGAATTCTCTTACAACAACAGCTTCCAGAAAAGTCTAAAGATGGCACCATTTGAGGCTCTCTATGGTCGCAAATGTAGAACTCCGATTGGTTGGTCGGGTGCAGGAGAAAGAATGTTGTTTGGCCCTGACATTGTGACTCAAGCGGAGGAGAAGGTTCATATCATTCTTGAAAATCTGAGGATTTCTCAAAGTCGCCAGAAGAGCAATTATGACAGAAAGCACACGGACATGGAGTATGTCCCTGGTGATCTCGTTTACCTTCGTGTCACTCCCATGAGAGGCACGCACCGCTTTGGTATCAAAGGGAAGCTGGCTCCTAGATACATCGGTCCTTTCAAAATTCGTGGAAGAAGAGGAGAAGTTGCTTATGCTCTTGAGCTCCCGAAAAAACTCAAAGTCCATGATGTTTTCCACATCTCTCAACTCAAGAAGTGCTTCAAGGATCCTGGCAGGACCGTGGACCATGAGCTTATCAATCTCCAAGAAGACCTGTCTTATCAAGAACACCCCACAAAAATCCTTGAAGTCGCAGAAAGAAGGACTCGCAACAAGTCCATCAAGTTCTGCAAGGTGCAGTGGTCGCACCATTCCGTTGATGAAGCCACTTGGGAACGTGAAGATGAGCTCCGTGCCAAGTATCCTACCCTCTTTGTGTCTTCTTCTTCCTAGAATCTCGGGGCGAGATTCCTGTTTAGTGGGGGAGAGTTGTAGCATCCCAATTGTCTAACAATTGTAATGCTACTTGGTCTAGTAATATAATGGCTACTTCATATATATAATTGTTGCATCATCATTATATCATGCTCATGTCATCATGCCTCCTTGCATTTGAGCATCATATAAAACCCTTTTCCATTTGGTTCTTATCTCATATGCATTGTTAATTGTATTTGCCTCTTGATATTGTATTTGGGTCTTGATATATTGTTTAAATGCCCAAGTTGAGTTGGGGGAATATCTTTTATTAACTCCACCACCTTTCTTTCACCACCTTATAATTCCACCATCCAACTAAATATGAGCTTTGCACTTTATTTGAGTTTACCTCTAGCTCATGTGGGTTGGGATGGATCCAATTCTTTTCCACATGCTCTCATCTTGGCATCATGTTTTCACATTATTGATATATGAGAGCCACATGGCCACCTTTGCATGCCTTGTGAGTGGGACCCTTTTTCCTAGCTTCCATATGGATTATCATGGAATTATGCTCATGTTGGAATATTTTGGGACTATTAATCATCTAGTGGAACATACACACTAGCAAGTCCCATTTATATTTAAACATGGTCATCTCCATCTACTCCACATGGGGCATCCTTATAATTATTTTTGCTTGGCTTTTATTCCAATTTTTGGGAATGCATAATATTAATGCCATGTAATAATATTGTTTTCACAAGAATCAACATGGTAATAAATATTTTGCATGGGCCATGCAAGTACCATCTTGTTCTAGTTTTGGTTTTTACTTGAATCTTGAGTGGACCATCATCTCTCTCTATCTCTATCCTTTTTTTTGGCTTGATCTAAGTTAATCTAGCTTAAACCCTATCATCACATCCCTCTCTTTTCTTGTCTTGTTTTTGTTTGATCTTGGTTGTTCTTGGCTTGACCTTGTCCATAGCAAACCCTAGCTTCAAACCACCCCATCTAATCTATCTCTCCTTTCCTTATCACCTCCTTTTGCTTGATCTTGTGTGATCTAGCTAAAAGTCCACCACCCCATCACACCCTCTTTTTAATCTTGTGTTGGTTCATGTTAACCCTCACACTTCCATCTAATCTTAACCAAACCCTAAGTACCCCCTCTTTCTCTCCTCTCTCTAGCCGAGCCCTGCCCCACCATGACCTACCCTAGCTCGGCCCCACCTGGCCCCCTCTCTCCCTGACCCCACCTAGCTGCCACCCCACCCCAAACCCTAGCTACACCCGAGCCAAACCTAACCCACCCGGCCCTAGCACCTAGCCGAGCCACCCCCCTCTCTCTCAGCTCTCTTTCTGCATGGGGGCCCCTCCACCGAGCCTACCACCTCTCTGGCCTCACCCTACCCCACCTGGACGTCCCCTACCTGCCCCTGCCGACCCTAGCACGTGCGAGGAGGAGGAGGAGAGAAAGGTGGCACCGAGCCACCTTTAACCCTACCACCTCCCCACGGCACCCCTCTCCCTCCCTCTGCTTTATCTCCTACCTCTCTGCCTTGCCCAGACCATCTCCAAATCTCCCCAGGGCGCCTGCCCTCTCCCCTCGTCTCCACCGTCTCCGCCTATCCCATCGCCGGCAAACCTCGGCCTCCACCGCCTCTACTCAAACCAGCCGGTGGCGTGGTGCTCCAGGGTGTCGAGGAAGACCACGGTCGACTGCTGCGACGCCCTGTACACGGCAACGAGGAGGAGGCGAACTGGAGCCGGAGAACATCGCGAAGCCGACCCCGAAACCCTAATCCGCCCGGCGTCTGCCTCGCCGTCGATCCGCTGCTCGCCGACCCGATCCAACACCGCCGACCACCTCTCGGTGAGCTGGCCAACCTCCCTGACACCTCCGTTTCCCCCGCCGTCTCCTGTGCTCGCCGGTAGTTTCTCCGAGCGCCCTCGGTGCGCCGTCGTTCGCTGCTATCTGCTAGCTCCCGCTCCGCGTAGCAACCTACCTAGGCCACGCCCACCTCCCTGGCAACAACGCCAAGCCACCGCAGTGGTTCCGCCTCTCTGCGCGCCCTAGGTCACGTGTTCGAGCCCCACGCCACGCACGCGCTCCGCGTTCGGCATCGACTTTGCCGATGAGGTTCAGGAAGATCCACGATGGCGCCGCTTTTGCGAATACCCCCTACCTTTTTAACTCCCTGAACCCGCGCTCCCTCTAGGCCCACCAGTCAGCGTCTGCTACCTTTTTACAAAAACCACCCCGCAGATCTGAGCGCTCAACCCGCAGTACCCTGGCTCCCCCACGTGGCACGCCACCATTGTGGCCCCAAAGGTCGTTCCACTTTGTCATTATTTGGGACTAGACGAGCTCGCGGTGAGAAAAGTTGTTCTGGCTGAGTCTGAGTCTGAAGGACCCCACCCCCACCCGTCAGTGACTGTGTCTGGATCTGTCTGGGTATAAAAAGGTTTTCTGTAATCTATTTAAATTCAAATCTTTTTCAAAATTAATTCAAATTCAAATTTAATTCTGTTTTTAAATAACTTTTAAAATATAAACCCAAATAATACAAATAATATATGTTTTCAAATCAGAAAAATGTGAGGAATTCAAAGATGCCCTTCAAATTATATTTTGAACATTTAAAATTTCAAGTTGATTTAAATTACAAATAAAATGCCCTTTGGCCTTAATAAATTAATAACTTTTGTTTTATAACTCCAAATTTAACAAATAATATGTCTAAAATGATTAGCTCGACGAGACCTTTCTGTTTATGCATTCCTTGGTTTGATTTGAAGCATGCATCATATAAAAATAAAGGGTACAGAAACTTAATCGTGAATAAAATGTGGCCAAAACCCAATATAATGCTTTATTATTGTTTTTCCACACCTCACCCATGCCATGCTACCTTATTGCCATGCAAATTGTGCATCATTCATCATGGCATGATTGTTTGCTTGTCGCATTTTATTCATATGCTTGCGCACTTTATTTATGTTGGCCCTTGTTTGTTTGGTTCTTCTTCGAATAGACGCTGAGCAGGGGATATATCAAGATACCCAGGAGCACCACCCAGATCCTTCTCTCGCTTCAACTGAGCTGTCAGGCAAGCACTACCACATGCTTGCATACATATAGTACCTATTGCCTCTATCTTATTCTTGCATCATTGAGTCGCGATTGCATTAAATTGAATCCCAAGTATTGCATAGCCTTTACTTTTAAACCCCACCGAAGCTTGTTCCTCCATCCCATGGTCCATTACTACATGAGTTGTTTGAGCCATGCGAGTCGTAGAACAGCATGTGTAGGGTATGTGAGAGTCTGATGGATAACGAGGTACCTAAACAACTTAACCTGAGTAGTAATGGGATAACTAGTGAAAGTGGCATCGGTGAGCCATATTCGCTATTTGGTTTTTCAGGCTCACTTGTGTCCCGTAAGACCCCGAGTACTTGATTCCTGTTCCAAGAATATTCGCGCTATCCACATCCGGGAGGCCTTATGGACCCCCCCTGAGCTAGAGCTTGATTCATTCTTATTTCTTGGGGCCACAAACTAGTTTGAGGTTTTATTTACTATCCTGTACTTATGCCATGCTTTACCGCTTTATTTAAATTGTGCGAGGTACTGCACACTGTACTGTTTAGGGAAGCGGAGTGTTTTCGCGGTATCGACAAGCCCAGTCACATTTTCGGGTTCCCGATCGTTTTACAGCCCATTGACGCAAACCTTGAGTCCGTCTCGAGTCACTAACTCTATAAGCTATGGTAGCTTAATGGGGTGCCCCGAAATATTTCTGAATCCTGTGATCGCTTTGTCGTGATTGCCTCGTTGGTTTTGATTTGGTTTTCCGAGGTTGATCGAGTGTGTTGCTATTTGTGCACCCCTGCAGGGTAAAACTTTCTGAAAGCCGTGTCCGCGATTATGGACGACTTGGAGCACAGTTTCTCGATCATAGACAAGCATAACTAAAGTACCGCTTTTAATTTGACTATACTAGGTACCTGACTAGTAAATAGTGCAACACTCATGGAATGGATAATAAAACTACCAACGGATGGGGGGTTGTTCGTCCGCTTCCTCATCGGTAAGCGAGGTGGAGGATGGATCTGTTAAGATTACCGTTATAACTGTTGTTATTAATTCACGGACATCCGTCTATCTCTGGTTAGGCGGATGGTTAGCGAGTATCTATAGAATTGTTAGGGTTTATCTTTTGCTGCAATTGCGTCACCCAGGGTGTGTCCCTTTAGTGGCATAAAGACTTGCTGAGTACCCTAGGGTCTCACACGATAAATTATTGGTTCGGATGAGCAGTACACTCAAGATGGATCTTTGGGTGGAAGAGAGACGATGTGGGCAACGATCATTCGGTGTAGAGATTAGGGAACGGGATCCGTGAGATCGTGGGCGGGATCTGCTTATTTATGGGGCATCTTATGCCGATTTGCTTCTTATCCGTACTGGATTTTGTCTTCCGCTTACCGATACTGCTGATTGATGTATGAGGAGATATCCTAAACTATTATATCTATCTAGGATATTTGGATCTTGCCGTATGGCGTTGCTATATTTCCTTTCTTTTTAGATGGAATGGCTCTGATGTACTGTTGTATGGTGGCTTGCATACATACTCATTTGTGTATGTAGTTGATCCCTTCGCCTGCCGATTACGCCGCCCGTTCTTGTCCCGATGTTTGGAAATGGTTGGGACGGCCGAGAGGTCTACCTGTGAGTGGCATTTGGGCCCCACCGTACTATCTCAACCATTTCCGTTCATCCAGGCTTGTAACTAGGAGCGTAATTCACCGAGGTAGTTACAATTGGTATCAGAGCCATCCCGCCCTTCAGGGTCTCAGCCAAATGGTCGTTGTCTGTCTAGCAAATATTTTTGGTAGTTATGTATAGTAGGGAAAAACAAAACGCGAGAGTAGGACTGCTTCCATTTTTCTTCTTACCCACCCACCCACCCTTTTCTGGTAAGGAAGTGTAACGTTTTCAATCCTCTTCTTAACATTCAAACTAGGATTCACGTGTTCTGGGTTTCCGTAGTACCATAGGTTGTGTGTGTGTGTGTGTAATCCCTTGTCTATCTGTTGCATCCAAGTTGTTATCTCTATCGGCCTTTTGGTTATCAACTGTTGGTACATTCCATACCGACAGGCTTTTGCAAACCGACGCGATCTGTCTTACTCTTTGTTGATCCATGTGTGGTTTGTGAAAAGAACACACATGAAATGCCATTGGTTGATCCATATGTGGCTTGTGGAAAGAACACACATGCAATTACTCTAGTGGATACATATGTGGTTTGTGGAAAGAACACACATGTAATGAACACTAGTGGATCCATATGTGGTTCATGACAGGAACACACATCAATGACATTGGTTGATCCATATGTGGTTTGTGACAAAAACACACAAGCAATGCCATTGGGGTTGATCCATGTGGTTTGTGACAAGAACACACATGAAATGACATTGGTTGATCCATGTGGTTTGTGGAAAGAACACACATGCAATGGCATTGGTTGATCCATGTGTGGTTTGTGAAAGGAACACACATGCAATGACACTGGTGGATCCATGCGTGGTTTGTGGGAAGAACACACATGCAATGATAATAGCGGTGGTTCATGAAAAGAAAACACATGTAATGACACTGGTGGATCCATGTGTGGTTTGTGCGAAGAACACACATGCAATGATTCTAGCTGTGGTTCATGAAAAGAACACACATCCAATGACTCCAGCTGTGGTTCATGAAAAGAACACACATCCAATGACTCTAGCTGTGGTTCATGAAAAGAACACACATCCAGTGACACTGGTGGATCCATATGTGTTGTTTGTGAAAATAACAGACATGCAATGACTCTAGCTGTGGTTTGTGAGAAGAACACACATGCAATGACTCTAGCTGTGGTTCATGAAAAGAACACACATCCAATGACTCCAGCCGTGGTTCACGAAAAGAACACACATCCAATGAGTAGTTGTGGTTCATGAAAAGAACACACATCCAGTGACACTGGTGGATCCATATGTGGTTGTGGAAAGAATAGAAATGCAATGACTCTTGCTATGGTTTGTGAAAAGAATAGACATGCAATGACACCGGTGGATCCATATGTGGTTTGTGAAAAGAACAGACATGCAATGACACTGGGTGTGGTTCATGAAAAGAACACACATCCAATGACTCTAGCTGTGTTTCATGAAAAGAACAGACATGCAATGCCATTGGTTGATCCTTGTGTGGTTTGTGAAAATAACACACATGCAGTGCCATTGGTGGATCCATGTGTGGTTCATGACAGGAACACACATGCAATGGCATTGGTTGATCCATATGTGGTTTGTGAAAAGAACACACATGCAATGCCATTGGTTGATCCATGTGTGGTTTGTGAAAAGAACACACATGCAATTACTCTAGTGGATACATGTGTGGTTTGTCGAAAGAACACACATGCAATAACATTGGTTGATCCATATGTGGTTTGTGAAAACAACACACATGCAATGCCATTGGTTGATCCATGTGTGGTTTGTGAAAAGAACACACATGAAATGCCATTGGTTGATCCATATGTGGCTTGTGGAAAGAACACACATGCAATTACTCTAGTGGATACATATGTGGTTTGTGGAAAGAACACACATGCAGTGAACACTGGTGGATCCATATGTGGTTCATGACATGAACACACATCAATGACATTGGTTGATCCATATGTGGTTTGTGACAAAAACACACATGCAATGCCATTGGGGTTGATCCATGTGGTTTGTGAAAAGAACACACATGCAATGACATTGGTTGATCCATGTGGTTTGTGGAAAGAACACACATGCAATGGCATTGGTTGATCCATGTGTGGTTTGTGAAAAGAACACACATGCAATGACACTGGTGGATCCATGTGTGGTTTGTGGGAAGAACACACATGCAATGACACTAGGGGTGGTTCATGAAAAGAAAACACATGTAATGACACTAGTGGATCCATGTGTGGTTTGTGGGAACAACACACATGCAATGACTTTAGCCGTGGTTCATGAAAAGAACACACATCCAATGACTCCAGCTGTGGTTCGTGAAAAGAACACACATCCAATGACTCTAGATGTGGTTCATGAAAAGAACACACATCTAGTGACACTGGTGGATCCATATGTGTTGTTTGTGAAAAGAACAGACATGCAATGACTCTAGGTCTGGTTCATGAAAAGAACACACATCCAATGACACTTGTGGATCCATGTGTGGTTTGTGAGAAGAACACACATGCAATGACACTGGGTGTGGTTCATGAAAAGAACACACATCCAATGACACTAGTGGATCCATGTGTGGTTTGTGGGAAGAACATACATGCAATGACACTGGGTGTGGTTCATGAAAAGAATAGACATCCATATGTGGTTTGTGGAAAGAATAGACATGCAATGACTCTAGCTGTGGTCTTTGGAAATAACAGACATGCAATGACACTGGGTGTGGTTCATGAAAAGAACACACATGCAATGACACTGGTGGATCCATGTGTGGTTTGTGAGAAGAACAGACATGAAATGACTCTAGATCTGGTTTGTGAGAAGAACACACATGCAATGACTCTAGCTGTGGTTCATGAAAAGAACACACATCCAATGACTTTAGCTATGGTTCATGAAAATAACACATATCCATGTGTGGTTTGTGAGAAGAACACACATCCATGTGTGGTTTGTGAGAAGAACACACATGCAATGACACTGGGTGTGGTTCATGAAAAGAATAGACATGCAATGACATTGGTGGATCCATGTTTGGTTTGTGAGAAGAACATACATGCAATGACTCTAGCTGTGGTTTGTGAGAAGAACACACATGCAATGACTCTAGCTGTGGTTCATGAAAAGAACACACATCCAATGACTATAGCTATGGTTCATGAAAAGAACACACATCCAATGACTCTAGCTGTGGTTCATGAAAATAGCACACATCCAGTGACACTGGGTGTGGTTCATGAAAAGAAAACACATCCAATGATACTGGTGGATCCTTATGTGGTTTGTGAAAAGAACAGACATGCAATGACTCTAGGTTTGGTTCATGGAAAGAAAACACATCCAGTGACACTACTGGGTCCATTTGTGGTTTTTGGGAAGAAGACACATGCAATGACACTGGGTGTGGTTCATGAAAAGAAAACGCATGAAATGACACTGGTGGATTCATGTGTGGTTTGTGGGAAGAACACACATGCAATGGCACTGGGTGTGGTTCATGAAAATAAAACACATGCAATGACACTGGTGGATCCATGTGTGGTTTGTGGGAATAACAGGCATGCAATGACACTAGGTGTGATTCATGAAAAGAAAACACATGCAATGACACTAGCTGCGGTTCATGAAAAGAACACACACCCAATGACTTTAGCTATGGTTCATGAAAAGAACACACATCCATATGTGGTTTGTGAGAAGAACACACATCCATGTGTGGTTTGTGAGAAGAACACACATGCAATGACACTAGGTGTGGTTCATGCAAAGAATAGACATGCAGTGACACTGGTGGATCCATGTGTGGTTTGTGATAAGAACACACATGCAATGACACTGGGTGTGGTTCATGAAAAGAACAAACATGCAATGACATTGGTGGATCCATGTGTGGTTTGTGAGAAGAACAGACATGCAATGACTCTAGCTGTGGTTTGTGAGAAGAACACACATGCAATGACTCTAGCTGTGGTTCTTGAAAAAAAAACACATCCAATGACTCTAGCTGTGGTTCATGAAAAGAACACACATCAAGTGACACTTGTGGATCCATATGTGGTTTGTGAAAAGAATATACATGCAATGACTCCGGGTGTGGTTCATGAAAAGAACACACATCCATGTGTGGTTTGTGAGAAGAACACACATGCAATGACACTGGGTGTGGTTCATGAAAAGAACAGACATGCAATGACATTGGTGGATCCATGTTTGGTTTGTGAGAAGAACAAACATGCAATGACTCTAGCCGTGGTTCATGAAAAGAACACACATCCATGTGTGGTTTGTGAGAAGAACACACATGCAATGACACTGGGTGTGGTTCATGAAAAGAACAGACATGCAATGACATTGGTGGATCCATGTGTGGTTTGTGAGAAGAACAAACATGCAATGACTCTGGCTGATCCATATGTGGTTTATGAGAAGAACACACATGAAATAAACTCTAGTGGATCTATCTTTGCATAATTTGTTGTATGCCATGATGTATTTCATTGTACAAGACATTCACTTTCGATTTTTATACTACTCAGTTTTGCCCTTGGTTTTTTGATACTACTCAGTTTTGCCCTTGGTTCCCCCTCTCTCTTTCGTAGAAGCCCAAACCTGTGCTCACTCTATCTGCTATGCCCTAATTGGTTGTCACAATTGTCACGCGGGTCGTGCGTACCAATCGTTTATCCTGTGTGATCCAACGATGATCGTTGCACACGTCGTGCCCTTCACAGTACAGCGTGAGACAGCACGGACGTCTCCCTCAGTGTGAGACAGCACAGACGTCTCCCTCTACAAGAAGGAACACGATGTCGTCCATGTAAAAAGTCGTTGAGTGGTCATGTCACGTTTAATATAGTCTGCAAAGGCTACTGCTACTACAACACATGCACAGGGCAACGGGGTCATCGAGTGCACGGTTGTTGATGGGACACTGCAATTTATTGCCACTTGATTTTAATAAGACATATCTCGTTTTTACGTAGCGCTCTCAATATCACTTCCAACTGGGCCCTACCGCTAGTAACTTCCATGAGTCAAGGGACCCCCTCGAGTAGATCTAACGTTGCTAGAGAAATTGGCTCCACGCCACTTGCATGCAGTGGAATCGAGGTCGTCCATGAGCATGTTTTCAATGCAGATCTAAAGTGGAGATCGTGGCTATTTCAAAAAAAGGGAACCCAAAAAAAGGTGGAGATCGTGGTAGCCCCCCGCCCACCACACGTGTCCACTCGAGGACTACGAACGGTCCGGTGTTTATAAACCCGCTCGACCTTCTTATTCCATGTGCTCGTGTCATTTGCCCCCAGTCTGTCTAGTCCCAAGACCCTAATCTGCACCTACCGCGCGCGCCGAAGCTCCCTCGCTTGCACTACCTCCTTCCCTAGGTGCGCCATGAAGCGCACGTGTGGAGACGAGCCGGAGGTGAAGCCAGTTGAAGGCGCAGTAGCAGATGGCTCAGTCATCACCAAGAAGGTGGATGCGTCTTCTCCGGGCACGAACGCCTCTCGTCGCCGTGCCGTCGAGGGTTCGAGCTCATCCGTCCAGCCAGTAGTCATCACTGTCGAGCAGCAGGTGGCTGACAACGTCGTGGTGCCAGCGACAGATCTGGATGGGGGCCAGGCGGCAGGCAGAGGCAATCCGGTGCTCTACATCAACAACCCCATCGCCGTCCAATAAATCATCAATGCAATCGCGGAGAATGACGAGTTCGAGGAGGAGGTCCCTGATGAGGAGTCCGAGGTACTACATTGCTAGCTTCTCTAGTCGCAGCCACAGATTTCGCTATTCATACATAAGATTTTCTCAATCGTGTACATATTCTTTTGCTCTTGAAGTAGGGTAGTATATATATGGTTCGATCGGTCGATTGATGCATCTACCATCTAGTCACAAAACCCCAATCCGTCTAGTCACAAAACCCCAATCTGCTCATCTGCCATCTAGTTGAGTTTGCTAGTTGAGTGTTGATTTCGATACACAACATGCCTATAACATTACATTTCTATTACTTAATGAGCCCAATGATTCCATTTTGCCTCAAAAAATTGCAAGGGCATCTGATGGTGTCGTTTTCTTAGGGATGGTTAGTGAACCTGAGGCAGCAATGCACATAAACAATATAGGTTGTGCTGTTGGTATTTTGGTTCTCCCGCTCCATCTCTGAAAAAAATGAGGCCCTAATTTTTTTCTCATATGGAACCTATATATAAAATCTTTGTATTGTTTCTAATCTATGAATGCATCATATGATGCATATGTATATCCAAGAATATTGTTTTGTACGATTACATTTCAATTTCTTATTGTGGCCAATGATTCCAATTTGCCCAAAGAGAGGCAGACACATTGGTGTCGGATTTTTTCAGGGATGAGTTAGCGAACCTGGGGCCATGTACAAGATCAATATAAGCTATGCAATTGTTACTTGGTTCACTTATGCCATCCCTAAAGAAACTTATGAGGCCACAATCTTTATTCTACATTCATAGAACTATGATATTTGAATTATCTATTCCATGCATTCATAGTGTATAAGAATTACATTTCAGTTTGTCACCGAGGATGATGATTGAAATTTTCCCCAAAAGAGTTCAAGGGGAGACACATATGATGGTGTCGTGTTTTAGGGATGGGTTGTTAAACCTGAGGCAGCAATGCACACAAACAATGTAGGTTGTGCTGTTGGTACTTTAGTTCTCCAACTCCATCTCTGAAACAAATTATGAGGCCCTAGATTTATTCTCATATGGAACTACATATATGATCCTTGAATTGTTTCTGATCTTTTAATGATTTGTATGATGCATATGTATATGAATGGTTTTGATCATAAGTATTTTTAACATGTATCTGAAGATTAATTGTTTGATTTTTTATTTATAATTAAAATATTTAGGCTTGTTTTTGTACCTGACTATGTATATCCCTGAATATTGTTTTGTACGATTACATTTCAATTTCTTATCGTGGCCAATGGTTCAAATTTGTCCCAAAAGAGAGGCAGACACATTGGTGTCAGATTTTTTTAGGGATGAGTTAGCGAACCTGGGGCGATGTACAAGAACAATATAGGCTGTGCAATTGTTAGTTGGTTCACTCACACCATCCCTGGAGAAACTTATGAGGCCGCAATCTTTATTCTACATACACTCTGATGCAATTATTTGTCATTGTGTTGAGACGAAATGATATATGAATCGATCAAACTATTGCTGAGATGCTTTCTCTTTGATATCCACGTATATATTGTCTTACATGTAAATGTTGTTAATTCTTGAGTTATAATACAATTCAATCATATATATGAGTTCTAAGTTATGTTCTTAAAAATCAACAGGAGGATGATGATGAAGTGGACGATAGCAAGGAATCCAGGGACAACAAGAGCCGCTACGTGCTGAGGCGGTTATGGTATGGGCTAATCCGTTTCTACTGTAGGGGGAGACTGTTTTGCCCATTCTGTGGTAGAGCAATTGATGTGGACCTCGACAACATGATCCAGCACGCGGTGGGCGTTGCCAGAGGTGGAGGCAGAAGCCATAGGCCGATTACCTTGGCATAGCATGCAGCCTTCGGCAAATTCCTCTGGGATTATGTCAGCACTAGCCTGTATCCCATCGACTAGGCTGTCCCTGCCTCCTGCTAATGCCCTGCCCTGCTAGGCGTCTTCGTGTCCCGGCCTCCTGCTGTCACCCTGCTTTTATTTTGTTTTAGTTAATTATTACCTGTGTGTGGCATGTAAGACAATATATCCGTGGTGTCTCTAGTGAACCTTCTATATTAATCTACTCCTTTATATGGAGTGCCTTAAAATTTCTAGTGTTTAATTATATTACTGATCATGCTCATGCACACTACAAAATATTTCTAGTGCTTGATTATATTATAATTGTCAAGGAATACATCAACAAGTTAAATTGGTCGAAATTTTGTATTGAAGTAACTAAATGATCCTACATTGGCGGTGGACGTTGGCAGAAGCCGAAGGCATCAGCCGAAGACCTTGGAGCGGCACACAGTCTTCAGCAAATTCCTTACAGGTTCAACAATGGGTTGCCGCCGCCCAGCTCCGAATTCACTTACAGGTCCAACATGGCAGAACTCGAGCTACCACAGAGACCTCAGTAGATGTGGCAGAATTGGTGTGGGTGCAACCATGGCGACGGTGAGCTCGGATTCTAGAGGAGGAAAACAGAACCGAGCATGGTCGACACGGTGACAGATCTCACCGGGAATCAATTCTCGTCCCTGCACCGTGCCATGGGTGCATCCATGGTGAGGGCGAGCTTCGACTCGGGATAGGGAGGAGAGTAGGGCCGAGCAGGTTCGTCACGTCCCAGCTCTGCGCCATGGCCACAACCACAGATTGCCGCTCCGGGGAATAAGAAGACGTGTAATGGATGTAGGCGCCAACGCTGCAAGCCTACAGGGAGGAGAGCGGGGCCAAGTAGGTTCGTCCATGTCCTAGCTCTGTGCCATGGCTACGACACCCCACAGATTGCCCCTCCAGGAAGAAGAAGACGCGTAATGGATGCAGGCGCCAACGCTGCAAGCCTAATTGACACCTAAGCGGCTGACATAACGGCAGAACCCATGGGGCCCCAACTTGACGGCCGTTAGCCTGATATTTTGTATTGAAACATAAAGTTGAATTCATGCCGAAAAAGACCCTCTGAGTATTTGGCACACCAACTATAGTCATCGCGGCTGATTTCAGGGAACTTGGTACCGCTTTGCCTGGGTGCCCCAACTTTCGGGCCGCAAAATGATATTCTCCCTGGTGAGGCCATTAGAGACCTTGTTTTGAGTTTTATTATTAGTTGTAGTTTAATTCTTGTTATTAGTTTACTTTCTTGTTATCTATTTGAAAACCCCAAAAAATAGTTACTTGTTATTCGTTTTCATTACTTAAAAAATATACCAAAAAAATAAGAGATTAGGGGAGTATGCTTGTAGCATCCCGGTAAAACCACTACTAGAAAATCGCTGTGTTTTTGTTTTGTGCATCATCGTGACTGCATACTCATGTCATCATGCCACATTGCATTTGAGCATCGTCATCATCATGCATATTATTTGGCTAAAACTATTTTCAAAAAGCCTAATTTTGTTTTCTAAAATACCCTCATCTTAATTTCAAAACAAAACCCCGGTCTTCCTGGATATTTTGTTTGTCTAAAATTATTCGAACAAGGTTTTATAAAAACTAAAATGAATAAATCTTTTGTCCGGGGAGGCAGTCTAGCCGGTCAGGCCAGAGGCCCAACGGGCCGAACCACCTACTACCCGGACCGAAGATCTAAACCAAACCCTAGTTCTAACCTAACCCCAAACCCAACCCAAACCCTAAGCCATCCGCACACCACACCTACCTGGCCGCCACACTCGCACATAGGCGTGCACAGCAGCCCCGCACCGGCACGCTCCCGTATCTCCCTGCTCTCACCCCACGGTCAAACCGCATCCACCAACCCGCCTGGCCCCACCCGACGGCTGGCCCCACCACGACAACTCCACAAACCCCACTCCTGCCTCGATCCCACCGCCCTGCTCGATCCCTGTAACATCCCAAAATTTCATCTGAAATCATCATCATTGCACTCATATCATCATAGCATGTAATTGCATTGCATTTAGAATGTCCTCCAAAAATTTGGTGCAATTTTGAGCCATGAATAAAAAGATGTGAATTATTTTGAAAATAGAATCAAAGAAAATGCTATATTACCTATTAAGTCCAAGTAAATACTTTGGATTAAAATAGAAGATAAATATGTTTTATAATACCCTAAAAACCTAATTTGAGTTTTTACAAATGTTCACAAATTGGTTTGAATCAAATTGAATCCTTAAATCAAAAGTTTTGGAGAAAACAGAATTAGAAAAAGAAAAAGAGTAAAGGAGGAAAAAAATAAGCAGCAGACAGCTTCCGGCCTTTCGGCCCAAACCCAGCCCACTAAGCCCACCCGGCTTTTCCCCTCTCCCTTGTTTTTCTTAACGCGCCACTAACTACCCCCTCCCACTGACAGACCGACCCCACGCCACGTCACCCCACCACCCCGTCGTCTTCAACCCCCGGCGACGAACCGCCCCCCTTCTCTGCCGTTTCGAATCGATTCGATTCCAGCCGTTTCTCGTAGTAATTCCCCCGGTGATTACCTCTACTTAATCCCCTTAACCCTCCTCATCATTTCCCCCAGTCGCCACCCCCGGAGAGCCCCCAGGCTCCCCAAATTTGGAGCTCGGACCGCCGCTCACTGACAGTACTCCGGTGACAATTCCGGTGAACCTAGGCTGCCCGACGCCCTCCCCTCTGTCCCATCTGTTTCACCATATCCTAGCGCACCTACTAACCGAGCCACGTGCTCCCTCTTGCTCCAGGTCGATGACTCGGACCAAGTCCGGCGAACTCCCTCTGCCGCCACCGTCCGACGGTTTTCTGGTAAGGGCAAGGTTCCCGCCGCTCCTTTTTGGCCACTGCTAGATAGTGCAGTACCAGGCGCATTCCCCTGACCCTTTTATTTGTCTGCTCGAGTACCAGATCGACGCCATCGTCTCATGGCTGTGACCTCCGCTATCGACGCAACTCCGACGAGGAATACCGAGCGAAGCAGAGCTCCCCTCTCTCCATCGCGACCACCAACCAGATCGCCAAGACCACCGCAAACCCTCGGTAAGACTGCCTTTTCCCCTACCCCTCTAGAATCACCGGAACGTCGCTCACCTGACGTGCCGCCGCCGCGCGCCGTCGCTAGCGTCGCCAGTCTCCGGCGAGATGTTTAGTAGCCGTTCGATCAGATTTTACTGGATAGGATTAGATCACTAATCGAAAGGGTACGGGCTAATCAGATCCATCCGTAGTCACTTAAGATCTGACGGCCCACAGCGGTCGATCCGGCCGAACCGGTACGGGCCAATTAGATTGCGCCACGTCGCCCATGATTGTCTGTTTAAATAGAAATTAGACACATTTTGGATTAAACTTAGAAAATCCATAACTTTTGATCCACAAATCAGAAAAATACAAATTTGGTGTCTATGGATTCAGAAAAATAAGATATTTATTATAGAGGCCTTGTTTCACACTTTTGCCTTTGTAAAATTGGAATTATAGGCAGAACCTTTTTAGGAGTATTTTGCTCATGAAAATTGTTCTATAAATTATTTTTGAGTATTTCTTATGCATTTAGATGAGGTATTCTACCCTCTGTACTGTAGACTCTGTGAATTATAGAGTTGTGATCATATCATTGCATTTTGCATGCATTCATGTTTTTGTAATGTTTTATTGATTGAATTATTATTGTTGTATTGATCTTGTGTAGATTGTGTGGATTGTGAAGTTTGTTGCTGTGAGGATTGTACCTATTCCCCTAGCTACCAAGGCAAGTGATATTTCATCCCATGTCCTATTATTTTCACTATTGCACTAGTGATATTTTGGTAGATCTTAGCATGATAGAACTATTCATATGTTACCATACTATGCTATGCTACCCTATAGTCTATATCTTGGTAGTATCCCCTAGTTAAAAGACTTTGTATGCTAGAATGCTTAGATATGCTAGTAGAATTCGTGGGTGGAAAATACATATCAAGATAGTATGGAAAGATATTATTTTTGTTTGACTAAGAAAACAACTATTATTAATGAAACACCTGGGTGGATTGGGACTTGCTTGGATTATGTTGAGTGGTTACTCAGGGGCCATGTCTATGGTCAGCTGGTGTATCACACTTGTGGATGGCCACCCAGGAACAAAGATATTGGAGACATTCTTGTCATGAAGCTTCCAGTGCAACCACATGGCATATGGGCTCTGCCTTGACCAACTAAGTTGCAAGAACTCAGCCAAACGGACAGAAGGTGGTAGATATGATAGGATGGAACGCGTCCATGGTGGTCTGAGGGATTGCTTCTGAAAAGTCTTGTCTCGATGCATGTCGAGTCTTGTGGGGAAAGTGCACCACCTCTCGAGAGGGTAAAACTAAGTACTTAGCCGTGTCCCCGGTTATGGACAATTTCTGAGCCTCAAGACAGTGAAGTAGTTCAATAATCTCCTCATCCAAATTTCTCTAAGATAAAAACTTGTGGGTGAACATGGGTAAAGGTTCGGTGATGTCTATCATTGGTACCTTATAGCTGGAATGAAAAACTTCTTAAAAAAAACTATAAGTTAAACTAATTTTAGCAAAGCCAGCCATAACCCCACTTAGCCATATATTCATGTAGTTGTTGGATTATACTAAGTACCTATGGTATCACTTGCCAATACAATTCCAAATGTATTGACCCTTGTGGCTATAACTTATTATGTTGCAGGATACTCTGATGATGAGTAGGGTTGCGGGTCTACACTCGACATGCTTGCCTGTGGCGCATGAAGACTAAAGACTCTTTTATTATTATGCTATGTAATGTGAACTTTAAGTGTCTTAGCCTTGGGCTAAGTGAGTTGTAAGAAACCATTATATTCCTGGATATGCGATGTAATAATGACCTTTGTTTCTGTGTACTTCATCTTAAACTGTGGGTGCTAGCATTTTCTATCTAGGGACTAGCACTGCAATCATAGGGATCTTACCTTATTATGGTGAGATCTTACAATCCCGTCCTCACCTCGAGATCCCACGTTGCCAGCGGTGTCCCTCTCTTGATCCGGTGCTCCCCTGCAGCACGTGGCCCTGGATCGCCCCTGTCCGCCACCACGCGTCCTCCGTTGACCTCGCCTCCTCTGTGGGCGCCGCCGCTGCTCGAGCAGGCCACCTCGCCGACCCGAGCCGGCCGCGTCCGTCCTTGCCACTGCCTCATCGCCCCGGCACCGGCCGTCGCCAGGCCCGGGCCACACCGTATCTCCCCGTCGCCCCGCACGAGTCCCTCCCTGCACGCGGCCGCCTGGACCGTGCTGCCAAGACGCATCCTCTCCGGTGCTCCGCACCCCTGACCAAGCAGCGTCGCCTGCCGCCTTCAACCCTCGTGTCGCCGGCCAGCGTCCCGGCTGCCGCCCATCGGCCTCTACCCCGTCGATCCCCTGCACCCCTCCAGCCGCCGCTACACCTCGCGATTCCCCACCGGCCGCTGCTTCCGCCATCTCCTCGGCTACCCTCTGCGACCCCTGTAGCGCTGCCGCTTGCGTGCTTGCTACGAGCCTTGCCCCTGCGTCGCCTCTGTCCAGCACCACACGCCATGTTCAGCCCCATCGATGCAACCAAGTGCCTAAACTGCTGTCAGGTAACTGTTGTTGCTATTAAAAGGTTGGCTATTTTTTCTAGATTTTGTGTGCTTGACGATGCATCTGATCAATTCTCGTCCGGTGTGCTGCTGTCAGGTCCTCCACGACCAAGATTTGGTTCAGTTAAAGCCTAGTCCCGATAAACCCAAGGCGACATTAGATGATTGCATGGTACCGATAAGATCTACCACTCGGGTGAAGACACGAACCCAGAGAAGCCTGGACGCCAAGACCGCCCACACAGAGACCGATCCATCGGAACGCCAACACCTCCGACCTCGAACCCGAAGGGCTTCTTCATGGAATACTGAGGCCCCTTCCCGGATACCCAAGACCCCCGTTCCTGGATGCAAAGGTCGAGACCGAACCGAACCCCTTGGAACGACAAGTTCTTCCTGGAGCCCGAAACCGAAGACCCCGGACCCGAAGATCCGAAGACCAAACCCTGAAGCTCCGACCCCGAAGACCGAACCCCAACCCCTCCGAGCACCCAAGACCGTCGATCCGGCATGTGTGAGCATTTTCTAGCCCTATTTTATAAAGTGCCATCTATATAAATTGTTGCATATTAAATTGTTCATGCTTGCATACATCTCATCGTGTGGGTTTGGGGCATTATGCCGATTCACCTCATAATTAAATATGGAGACTATATGGGAGTTTTTCTAGTGTCATATTGCCTCTATTTAAATTTGTGTAGCGAACCGATGCCATGTTTTGTCTTGTTAATGCAACATTTAAATTGCGGGGTAGCTAAACAACTTGAACTATATAATTAATTGTCGGGACCTCGGTTCCGCTTAATATTGCCTAATTGCACCGCATCTATGCCATGTCATGCATCATATCATAAACATGTTGATTCTTTTGTCGTAGTATTAAATAGTGCATCTGGTGTTTCTTTTAGTGTTTTGTTCTTCGCGGATTAGGCCATTGAGTGGATGCGAGTATCGACAAGTTCTTCAGATATGAACCTCCACAGTGTTTCCTAGGCGAGCATTCTCCCCCTTTCTACCTATTTTGCATTTATTTACTTCCTCCTTTTGATCTATTGCTATCCTTGTCGCGATGCTTTAGCTTCCGTGCACCATTTATATTCCTTGCAGCCTCTATATTGCCTTGGACACATCCTATTGCATGTTGATTGATAGACAGTCGGCCTTGCGAGTCGTAGTTGCTTGCTCAGGTGCTGCTTCGCGTCGTTGTCGTTCCACCGTTGATAAAAGGTTGACACATGCTTAATGATAGAGATGCTTAATGGTGGAGATGATTATGACTTTAATTACAACTTGATATTGAATTGCTAGATATAACTAATGCAGAGGCATCGGTGGGCAATATATGTTATTTGGTTCTTTCACGCTCACTTGTGTCCTGTAGGACCCCGAGTACTTGATACCTGTTCCTTGATTATCGCACTATCCGCATGTGGGACCATGAATCCCCTTAGCTAGAACTTGATTCATTTCTTATTTCTTGGGGCCACAAACTAGTTTGGGGTTTTATTACTATCATGTACCTATTCCATGCTTTACTGCTTTATTTAAGATTGTGCGTGGAGAACCTATACTGTTTTGGATCGTGCCACGTTTTTGTGGTATCGACAAGCCCAGTCACACTTTCGGGTTCCTAGTCGTTTACAACCGTCGTCACAAACCCTGGGTCCATTCCGGAGCCGGCCAACTTTGTTGCGGGTAGCTTAGTGGGGTGGCCCCCTAAAATATTTTATGAATCCTCTGATTGCTTTGTCGTGAAAGCCTTGTTGGGTTTTGATTTGGTTTTTCCGAGGTTGATCGTGCGTGTGTTTCTATTTGTGCACCCCTGCAGGGTAAAGCTTTCTGAAAGCCGTGTCCGCGGTTATGGACGACTTGGAGCACATTTTCTCGATCATAGACAAGCATAACTAAAGTAGTGCTATAAATTTGACTTAATATGTGACTAGTAATTAGCTTCACTACAATGGAATGGATAATAAAAGTGCCAACAACTGGTGGAACTAGGGTGTATCGTGTCATGTTATACCTGCCTAGTAAGTATCGCAACTCCAATGGAATGAAATAAAAGTGCCAACAACTGCTAGGTTTGGGATGTCACATGCTAATTGTATCTGACTAGTAAGTACTGCAATTACAACTGAATGTTTAACTAAAACTGCCCACTACTTATGCTATCAGGATGACTCATGCTATCTATATCTGACTAGTAAGTGCTTCAACTATAATGGAATGAATAAAACTGCCAACTGTGTGAGTTCCTTGGTTTGACTTCCTCGTTTGGTCTCGAGGGGGAATACCAGGATGGGTATGATTGGTGTTAGTATCAAGTGGTTTCGAATAGGTCTTTCTTATCCCTCTCTAATAGCCGACAGTTGAATCAAGTCTCTATAGATTGTTTAGTGCATGCTTCGCTGCCGCTTCAGCCCACCATACCTATGTAGGCGAGAGCCACCGAATTCTAGCCTCGCCGTGTACTGGCCTTAGTACTGACTCTCCTGTTTTTCCTTTGCCCTTTGTCGGCACCCCTTTTGTTTTAGCAGGTATAAGTTCGACGTCATTAGCAGGGTTACCCTTCTGGCTTGGCCTGGGCAGGGTTATGGACGCCATTGGCTATTCTTCAGGGCTCTTAGCTCAATTTGCTTCTTATCCGTACTCGGATGTTGTATAGATTTGAATGTGATTTGGATCTTTGTACTGTATATCTGTATTCTTGACTCAGTGAGTCGTTGTTGTATATATATGTTCTATGGGTTCCATCGTGGACTATTGTGTAATGGTATTACTGCGTTTTCCACCCGCACGAAAGTGCCTGGTGGGCATGTTTGAATCGTTTCTATGCGAGTTTGGCGGAAATCGCTAAAACTTGCATATGGCCGATTCGAGGGTGTTACAAAGTGGTATCAGAGCTCAGCTGTTGCGATACCCCACTGGTCCAGCCTGTAGGATAACCTAGCTAACGGTCGATGTAGAGTGTCAAAACTATTTTACTAAATCGGTTGGATAGATCTAATTAGGTCTGATTTTACTCCTTACCCCTAGGCTATTCTCCTCTTACCTCTGCGTGTTTTGAATCTGCTCTCTTTTGTTTTCCTCAAGTCCAGGAATTCTCGTGGTTGGGTTTCCGTCGTACCTTCAGGGTTTCACTTCCTCCTTTGGGAACGGTGCTTCTACATCCGGTCTTCATCCTATCTGAGGAATCCTTTATCTGTTGGACTTCTCTTTGTTCCTTCTTGTGCCTTCTGGTGTTTTCCAACACGACGACCTCATCTACGTCAGATCTAATGAAGAGCCTGCATTATTCCTTTGTTATCCGAATATAGCTTGTCAAGATCTTCAGTCTGAATTCTGAGAGTTGGTTGCATGATTCTTCTATTCATGTACCGAGTAATGCTTTGAGTGCGGGATGGAGTCGCGACCATACCACTACTCTTATCATTCGCTTCTGTACACTAAATTGGTGGATCAATGCAATTTACTCATTCCACTGAAGTTAGAGGTAGCCTTGTGACCTTTAACTTTGTCTTTGTTTCTCCGGAGTGTCCTCTCGACAAATGTGAGCAACGACCCCTTGTTGGTGGTGTCGCCGATTTCAAGATGGAGCAAGGATCTTTGTTAGTGGTGTCGCGAGGATTTACACTACGCGAGAAGACTCAGATCATCGGCCTTCTTCCCCGTACCATGAGGCGGATCTCGAGGGCGAGATCAATTGTTAGTGGTGTCGAATTGTAGCATCCCGGTAAAACCACTACTAGAAAATCACTGTGTTTTTGTTTTGTGCATCATCATGACCGCATGCTCATGTCATCATGCCACATTGCATTTGAGCATCGTCATCATCATGCATATTATTTGCCTAAAACTATTTTCGAAAAGCCTAGTTTTGTTTTCTAAAATACCCCCGTCTTAATTTCAAAACAAAACCCCGGTCTTCCTGGATATTCTATTTTTCTAAAATTATTCGCACAAGGTTTTATAAAAACTAAAATGAATAAATCTTTTATCCGGGGAGGCAGTCCAGCCGGTCAGGCCAGAGGCCCAACCGGCCGAACCACCTACTACCCGGACCGACTAGATCTAAACCAAACCCTAGTTCTAACCTAACCCCAAACCCAACCCAAACCCTAAGCCACCCGCACACCACACCTACCTGGCCGCCGCACTCGCACACAGACGTGCATAGCAGCCCCGCACCGACACGCTCCTGTATCGCCTTGCTCTCAACCCGCGGTCAAACCGCATCCACCAACCCGCCTAGCCCCACCCCACGGCTGGCCCCACCACGACAACTCCATGAACCCCGCTCCTGCCTCGATCCCACCGTCCTGCTCGATCCCGTCTTCACCTCGAGATCCCCCGTCGCTAGTGGCGTCCCTCTCTCGATCCGGTGCTCCCCTGCAGCACGTGGCCCTGGACCGCCCTTGTCCGCCGCCGCGCGTCCCTCCGTTGACCACAGCGTGCCCCGCTGCCTAGAGCTCTATCCTCGACCTCGCCTCCTCTGCGGGCGCCGCCGCTGCTCGAGCAGGCCACCTCGCCGACCCGAGCCAGCCGCGTCCGTCCGCGCCACCGCCTCTTCGCCCCGGCACCGGCCGTCGCCAGGCCCGGGCCGCACCGTATCTCCCCGTCGCCTCGCACGAGCCCCTCCCTGCGCGTAGCCGCCTGGACCGTGCTGCCGAGCCGCCTCCTCTGCGGTGCTCCGCACCCCTGACCGAGCAGCGTTGCCTGCCGCCTTCAACCCTCGCGTCGTTGGCCGCCGTCCCGGCTACCGCCCATCGGCCACTACCCCGTCGAGCCCCTGCACCCCTCCAGCCGCCGCTGCACCTCGCGATTCCCCACCGGCCGCTGCTTCCGACATCGCCTCGGCTGCCCTCTGCGACCCCCGTAGTGCTACCTCTTGCGTCCTTGCTGCGAGCCTTGCCCCTGCGTCACCTCTGTCTAGCACCACACGCCATGTTCAGCCCCATCGATGCAACCAAGTGCCTAAACTGCTGTCAGGTAACTGTTGTTGCTATTGCAAGGTTGGCTATTTTGTCTAGCTTTTGTGTGCTTGACGATGCATCTGATCAATTCTCGTCCGGTGTGCTGCTATCAGGTCCTCCACGACCAAGATTTGGTTCAGTAAAAGCCCAGTCCCGGTAAACCCAAGGCGACACTAGATGATTGCATGGTATCGATAAGATCTACCACTCGGGTGAAGACACAAACCTAGAGAAGCCTGGACGCCAAGACCGCCCACACAGAGACCGATCCATCGGAACGCCAACAACTCCGACCTCGAACCCGAAGGGCTTCTTCATGGAATGCTGAGGCCCCTTCCCGGAAACCCAAGACCCCCGTTCTCGGATGCGAAGGTCGAGACCGAACCGAACCGCTCAGAACGACAAGTTCTTCCCGGAGCCCGAAACCGAAGACCCCGAACCCGAAGATCCGAAGACCAAACCCTGAAGCTCCGACCCCGAAGACCGAACCCCAACCCCTCCGAGCACCCAAGATCGTCGATCCGACATGTGTGACCATTTTCTAGCCCTATTTTATAAAGTGACATCTATATAAATTGTTGCATATTAAATTGTTCATGCTTGCATACATCTCATCGTGTGGGTTTGGGCATTATGCCGATTCACCTCATAATTAAATATGGAGACTATATGGGAGTTTTTCTAGTGTCATATTGCCTCTATTTAAATTTGTGTAGCAAACCGATGCCATGTTTTGTCTTGTTAATGCAACATTTAAATTGCGGGGTAGCTAAACAACTTGAACCATATAATTAATTGTCGGGACCTCGGTTCCGCTTAATATTGCCAAATTGCACAGCATCTATGCCATGTCATGCATCATATCATAAACATGTTGATTCTTCTGCCGTAGTATTAAATAGTGCATCCGGTGTTTCTTTTAGTGTTTTGTTCTTCGCGGATTAGGCCATTGAGTGTATGCGAGTATCGACAAGTTCTTCAGATAGGAACCTCCACAGTGTTTCCCAGGCGAGCATTCTCCCCCTTTCTACCTATTTTGCATTTATAGTCTTTACTTCCTCCTTTTGATCTATTGCTATCCTTGTCGTGATGCTTTAGCTTCCGTGCACCATTTATATTGCTTACAGCCTCTATATTGCCTTGGACACATCCTATTGCCTGTTGATTGATAAACAGTCGGCCTTGCGAGTCGTAGTTGCTTGCTCAGGTGCTGCTTCGCGTCGTTGTCGTTCCACCGTTGATAAAAGGTTGACACATGCTTAATGATAGAGATGCTTAATGGTGGAGATGATTATGGCTTTAATTACAACTTGATATTAAATTGCTAGATATAACTAATGCAGAGGCATCGGTGGGCAATAGATGTTATTTGGTTCTTCCACTCTCACTTGTGTCCCGTAGGACCCCGAGTACTTGATACCTGTTCCTTGACTATCGCACTATCCGCATGTGGGACCATGAATCCCCTTATCCAAAACTTGATTCATTTCTTATTTCTTGGGGCCACAAACTAGTTTGGGGTTTTATTACTATCCTGTACCTATGCCATGCTTTACTTCTTTATTTAAGATTGTGCGTGGACCACCTGTACTGTTTTGGATCGTGCCACGTTTTCGCGGTATCGACAAGCCCAGTCACACTTTCGGGTTCCCAGTCGTTTACAGCCGTCGCCACAAATCCTGGGTCCGTTCCGGAGTCGGCCAACTTCGTTGCGGGTAGCTTAGTGGGGTGGCCCCCTGAAATATCTTATGATTCCTGTGATTGCTTTGTCGTGAAAGCCTCGTTGGGTTTTGATTTGGTTTTTCCGAGGTTGATCGTGCGTGTGTTGCTATTTGTGCACCCCTGCAGGGTAAATCTGTTTGAAATCCGTGTCCGTGGTTATGGACGACTTGGCGCACAGTATCTCGATCATAGACAAGCATAACTAAAGTAGTGCTATAAATCTGACTTAATATGTGACTAGTAATCAGCTTCACTACAATGGAATGGATAATAAAAGTGCCAACAACTGGTGGAACTAGGGTGTATCGTGTCATGTTATACCTGCCTAGTAAGTATCGCAACTCCAATGGAATGAAATAAAAGTGCCAACAACTGCTGGGTTTGGGATGTCACATGCTAATTGTATCTGACTAGTAAGTACTACAACTACAACTGAATGTTTAACTAAAACTGCCCACTACTTATGCTATCAGGATGACTCATGCTATCTATATCTGACTAGTAAGTGCTTCAACTATAATGGAATGAATAAAACTGCCAACTGCGTGAGTTCCTCGGTTTGACTTCCTCGTTTGGTCTCGAGGGGGAATACCAGGATGGGTATGATTGGTGTTAGTATCAAGTGGTTTCGAATAGGTCTTTCTTATCCCTCTCTAATAGCCGACAGTTGAATCGAGTCTCTATAGATTGTTTAGTGCATGCTTCGCTGCCACTTCAGCCTACCATACCTATGTAGGCGAGAGCCGTCGAATTCTAGCCTCGCCGTGTACTGGCCTCAGTACCGACGCTCCTCTTTTTCCTTTGCCCTTTGTCGGCACCCCTTTTATTTTAGCAGGTATAAGTTCGACGTCATTAGCAGGGTTACCCTTCCGGCTTGGCCTGAGCAGGGTTATAGACGCCATTGGCTATTCTTCAGGGCTCTTAGCTCAATTTGCTTCTTATCCGTACTCGGATGTTGTATAGATTTGAATGTGATTTGGATCTTTGTACTGTATATCTGTATTCTTGACACAGTGAGTCATTGCTGTATATATATGTTCTGTGGGTTCCATCGTGGACTATTGTGTAATGGTATTACTTCGTTTTCCACCCACACGAAAGTGCCTAGTGGGCATCTTTGAATCGTTTCTATGCAAGTTTGGAAGAAATCGCTAAAACTTGCATAGGGCCGATTCGAGGGTGTTACAATGCTACTCCCACTGATGATTTTATTTGTGCACCCATCACTCAGCATGCAGTTGATGCACAGACATATGAGATAAAACCTAACATTTTAAGTTTGGTTCATGAACCAATTTTGGGGCTCATCCGCTGAAGATTCGGGTTTGTACTTAAATACTTTTACTAAAATTTGCGACATGATGTGTATTAAGGATGTAGATCCAAATGCTATTAAACTGAGATTATTTCCTTTCTCTCTTAGAAGAAAGTCTAAGGATTGGTTACTAGCTCTATCGAAGGGCACTATTAAACCTTGGGAGGAATGTACTAATTTGTTTATGACTAAATGTTTTCCCCCCAGCTAAGACTATGCAGCTAAGATCCAATATTACAAGCTTTAGACAAGAAGACCGTGAGCCACTAGCGCTTGTGTGCGAAGGGATGAAATAAGCGTAATGAACTGCCCTAGTCATGGGATAGAGGAGTGGCTTATATTACATTTGTTTTATAATGGTCTTAACCCAATGTCCAAGTCTATGCTAGATACTGCAGCAGGAGGAACGATCATGGGAAATCAAGTGAGTGTTGCAAAGAAGTTACTTGATGATATGCAAAACAACCATGCCCATTGGCATGTGGAAAGAACCTCGAAGAGAGTAAGTTCAGTTACCGAGGTAAATAATGAAGAGCTTACATCTAAGGTAGATGAGTTGCTTAGCTTAGTAAAGGGTAAAAAAGATACCCAAGTTAATGCTATCACTACCAATGTTAATGATGTTAATTTTATAGCTCGCACTCCTTTTAATCCTACATGGAAAAATAATTATTCTTCCAATGTTCAAAAATATCATGCTAATTTTGTAGGAGCTCCTTATAATAATTATGATAATACTAATGGAGCAAATCATGGCAATCTCCTGTTTGAGAAAACTGTTAGAACATTTATATAAGCTCAAACTGAGAAAAATAATATGCTTATTACGATCACAGAGAACCATGCAAGTAGTATAGGAAAATTATCTAACTAGGCCATTGCAATTAGAAATGATGTGCATGCTCTACAGGAAAGAACAAAGAGCATGGAGGCTCAGTTGGGTAAGGTAGCTAAGAGCCAAGCTCTCATACTAGAAAAGTTTGCTGGAAAACCTGAGCCAAATCCGGTAGAAGACCTCAAGATGATGAGGGTGGTAACCAATGAAGAAAAACCTAAAGAGATTGATTATAGCAACGCGCCAACACCGGAATATACCGTGGAAGATCTATTGAAGATGATCACCATTAAGAATCCAGGTATAGAACAAGGTAATGATGTTATGTACCAACAATTTATATAACAAGTAGCATCTAAAGTTCACGATTTAGAGATGGAGTATAAAATACTACCTAATAAGCTTCTAGCTAAGCTAGATGATATATTTGAGCCCACTATTAAAATTAAGTTGGGAGTCAATGAGATATCCGCACTTTGTGATCTTGGTGCGAGCGTCTCAACAATTTCCAAAAGCTTATTCGATAAACTAAACTTGGGACCATTTGTTACAACTGAATTGAGACTCCATCTAGATGATTCAACTTATAAACAAGCTGTTGGGATCAAAGAAAATATAGTTGTTGAAATTAAAGGTAGTCCCGCTCTTATTGATCTTGTGGACATGCCGAAGATCCCATAACACCTATAATTCTAGGTAGGCCATTCCTAAGAATTATTAAAGCTTTGATTAATTTACATCAAGGGAATGTGAGAATAGGGCTACCATCTAGAGATCCTTTTGTAGTCCACTTCCCTAGGAAAAAGAAGGCCAAGCCTAATGATGATGATGGTGTAATTAATTTGAAAGCCAACTACTTTGGAGTGGGTGTTCCACTTCACAAACCTAAGTGATTGCCACCAAGGTCAAGATATTTGACCTTAACTAGAAGTGCTTCATGGGAGGCAACCCATGTGAAATAAAAAATTCTTTATGTATTAGTTTTTGTTGTGTTAGTTTTGTTTTTTTTCTTTGGTTTTGTTTTTAATAAAGAGTGTTCAAGAAGACCTATAGAGAGAGGAGAAGAAATAAGGTAATCCTCTATATTGTATTCTACTAACACATGGCCTAAGAAGTATTGCTGGATCTTTACTTTGTACATTTTCTATTATTTTATCCTTTGATAAGATGTGTAAAGGCACATAGAGCTACTAATCAAATTCCTTCAGTTTTGCAGCTCACAGTGTTCATAATGACCACTGGTATGGTCGGAAGGCACTGTACCGTGTGCCCGTACCACATCAAGCCAAAGGGAGATATAATTTCCGATTTTTGCCGCAGGTAACAGTACCGGTAACGACCACTGGTATGGCCGGACGCGCCTATACCGTACCCTCGAGCAAAACATCTGATTTCAAGTAAAGATACCGTATCAATGATGACCAGCCGTACAGGCGATGCAGCGGCATACCAGTACCACATACACGGCGCCATAATCAGCCCGAGGAGGTAACCTAAAAATCCCCAAAATCAATCATTCTCTTTCTTGTTCCTCCGAACTCCAAACCACCTCCATTGGATCTTCAAATTTACTTAATCTTTCTTCGATTCCTTGCACTCACTCGATCTATGGTATGATTCTCCTCTGATCCTCAACTTATTTTTGCAAAAGCTTCACTTAATCTTTCATCATTATCAATCTAGACTTAGGTATTGTTCTTGATTCAATCTTGATATTAAGTGTGCTTAACATAGTTTTTAGAGGAGTTTCTTTTGTAGTTAGTGTAGAGAATCACTTATGCTACGTTTCTATTGGACCAATTTTTTATTATCAATTTTTATTTACTTTGTCTTGTTTTTATTTATTAGATGAACATGAGGAGTCGTACACGTGAGATGACTACGGAATCCTCCGCACCACCCATTGAGACGTTGACCCCCCCGAGTCACTTGGCATCGAGTTCACTAAAGAATTTCAACCGAACCGTTTCAATCGTCTCAAGCTCTGAGAAATCAAGGCCACCAAGTGGCCATGTCCTTATATCCTGAACCAACTTGGCATTCGTGCTAGTTTCTATTTTCTTTGCAACAATATTGGTTTGTATGATTTTGTCTTTCAGGATGTTGCCACCTATCGCCACTTGATGCTTGAGTTTTTCAGCACCTTGACACATGCGGTGGATCCTTACGGTTGTGCCGAGAAACAAAGGCCCAGAGTTGATCTTATCAAGTTCTGCCTTATGAACTGTGAGTACACTTTGACACTCAGCCAATAGGCTCAATGCTTTGGGTTTGCGAACAATACCAGAGATGTACGTACAACTACTTTTGTTTTAGATCTTTCCCTTCATAGTACTTTAATTTTATGATAATTCATGGAAAATACCCAAGGGGAACCAAATTGATCATCCCGCTATTCGATATTTATTCTATGTAATTGCTAACACTCTGTAGGCACGTGGTGATTTTACTAGAGTTAATGAGGAGGACATGTTGATCCTTGCAAAAGCTGCTCTTATTAATTGTAACTTAACACCAAATTTGGGCGCTCTTCTCGTGTTTTACCTTAAGCACCAGGCTCTTCAATCTTGAGGACCCATATGCGAAGGAGGAGTTGTGATTGTTCTTCCACGCACACTTCGCATCAACCTAGGTAACATCCAACCGTTGACAGGAAGTCAACGTCTCGGTCTTTCTACTCTAAGAGCATGTGGTATGATCTCTAAAAATAATGGTAGATATTTCTTCGATATACCTATAGCGGATCACTTGATACTTGCTTCTTTGCCTAATGGTTTATTCTCTATCAAGGGTGGACATTTGAGTATTGACGCGCGGGTTGAAGCTACTCTACCCCAACAAGAAATAGCCGTGGGAGGAGGAGAAGATGAAGAAGTAGAACAAGGAGGACCCGAACAAGATGAGCATCCACCAAACTACCACATCACCTATGAAGATATTTATGCACTCAAAGAAATATTCAAAACATGAACAACCTCTCCATCAACCTTCGAGATGCTACTGCAAGCCTCACCACCCAATTCCATGATTGGAGCAGCCAATGCAACGTGGGAGATTATCCACCGCCACCATAATGAGCAACAAAAGGGCTTGCAAAAGCCTGAGCTTGGGGATGTGTTCCCCCGGCAAATTTATTTGTGTAATAACCAGGTTGTACTCCAGCTCCTTGGGAGCTTTGAAACACTCGTGTTGGCTTGTTCCAACACTTTGCTTTTTTTCCTTTGCTTTTTAGTTTGCTTTAGTTTAGTTTGTATTTGTTTTTGTTTATTTTTCTTTTCTCAAACCCTTGCTTCGTCGTAAGTTCTTTTCTATTCTGTAAATCCCTATCCTCAGAAATACAAAAATAATTTTTTGTTTTTCCTTTTTTGTAAATGTGGATTCATACTTTGCCTCTTTGCCTTAATATCATTGTGAGAGTAATCGTGTTTGAGTTTTGAACACGTCCCTATAAGGAAGATGATAATGAAGTTAATTATGAGAGGTATGTCCTATGTCTCCCACTTATGAAGTTTGAGTTGTTTATCTTAGTTGGTTGATTTTCTAAGATGCCATGCTAGTGGGAAGTAATTTAATATGCTTGGAGTAAGGCTTTTTATTAGTATGATGATTAGTTGTTGAAGCTCTTGCTCTAGTTCTTTTAGTTAACCGAGTCTTCCTTGGAAATAATATTGCCAAACAAGTACAATAAGAAAAAGTCTGAAATTTACGACTTGTTTGACGAATGATTGTCATGAGAGTATACCCTTGATGATACTTAACAACATATATATTTTGATAATCTTAACGACACTCATGAAAGGAATTGTTTGATTGAAATAAAGTCTAGTGGTAATTGTGATGCATGCCAAATCTAACCTTGTGGATCAAACCGTGGTACTAGCTCAAAAAAAAGAGAGAAGTGAGACAACCTTGTTCTATGTCTCTAATGCACACCTTTGGGATGCCAACAACTCCGCTAGCTTTTAAACGGTCTATGGTATAACCCCGGATTTCGGCTATGAGTTGATGACATGAGTGGCATATGTTTCAATATATGGGAAAAGTATTGGTACTCTCAAAGGTTCTGCAAACACTTACAAAAGAAATACTAAGCGATCCTTGAAAAATGAATGAAAGAAAAAAGATATCTATAAGGATCCACATAACAAGTCCTTGGCATGGTCTCATTACTACTTTATGAATTTTTCTTGAAAGACACTTCATTGTTATACTACTTGGGACATGAAACTCTCTTACTCAATTTTTCTAATTAAACATCCTAGTGTTCCTTGGCAAGATGAGAGTTAATTAGAAGAATTCGATTGATTGCTACACTTCTAGTTACTTATACTTATATTAAACTTTACTTTGATTGTCTTGACTTACTGCACCTTGTATAGTATTCTTGTCATCTCTCTAACTTTTATAAGCCTCACAAATGAATGAAGTGTTGAGCACATACAACTACCAACCATAAGTGAATTCTTATTCTCGTTGTTTCAAGTTTAAACGCTGAATTCCTTATAGTTTTTTGGTTCTTCTTGCTCAAGGGCAATCAAGGTTTGAGCTTTGAGGAAGTTGATGGCTCTGATTTTGCCATCTTTCACTGCGTTTAAACATTGTTTTTGGTCAAGCAATTGCCAAAGAAACTCTCAATCCTTGCCACTAATGACTAGTAATTGCAAAGATATGCAAATCCTCCCTTTGAATTATGTTGTGTAGGAAATCATGGCTTTTAATGCGAAATAAGGAGTCATAATGAAGGATTTTGAGGAAGTACACATGGCCAAGTAATTGTGAAGCAATTCCAGGGTGTCAGCATGCTTAACAACCACTGGTATAGGCATGGACCGCCCGTACCTCCTGCCCATACCAGGTGGTGACAACTTAATCTCGTCAAACCCTACAACTTTCGTGAAGATGCCTATATATTTCGCGGCTCCAGCTGCCAGCCGGAGAGCCACCATTCTCAGATTACATCACACCACCACCAAAGGAGATCCACACCATTGTTCATCCATTGTTCATTAGTTCCACCATCCATCCATCCACTAGCAATAGCCATTGCTTTGTACTTTAGATCTCCTTGTGATTTGGTGACCATTGTAAGAATGTTTGATTTCAGTCTAAGTATTTGTATGATGTTTTCTATCTCTGATCTATTTGTTATGAGTGAGTAGTCCTCACGGGCTGCGGGTTGGGTGAAACCTTGCAGCGATTATGTGCATCTAGATCATGGGAGTATTGTATTTTGTTTGCAATTGAGATTTGTACCTTTTGTTTCTTCGTCTCTTGTCTCGATCTGTGGACTTGTTGGTACCCAAGATCCCATAGATTGATAAAGGCTTGAGGTGAGATACTTGGCTAGTGGCAATCTCATAGGAACCTCAGTGATAGAAAGGGCAGTATGGTCTTTGCTTAGTGCCTCATTCGGGATCAACAACAACATCACCACTTAAAGCTTTGATCTGTGTTTTACACTTAATAATCGTTTGTAACCCGTGGCTTCGGTGTGCACTTGGTTGGACTAAAAGTCTATTGCTATGCCCGCTACATCATGAGGTCTCTAGAATATTAGGATGTGTTGCCCACAAGATATTATCTCCATTCAAACATTATACATGACTATGCTTATTATAATCTTTTATCCCATTTGATGTGCAGCTGCAGGTGGATCTTCAAACCTGGCCTATCTCCATGCATTGATTCAAACCCATTATAAAGTAAACTAGATTGGTCCGGTTAACTAAGGTAAAACGAACAAACAAAGTCTTGTATATGTGTCCTTTTTATTTCCTTTTACATTTTCGAGGTTCGATTAAACCTAGGTCTTCTAGGGAAAAAGCTATTATACTACATCTGTGAATCCGGATCGAAGGTATCACTTGGACTTGAAAAATGAATTGGACGGGCAAAAAGATACCACCAAAGCCCTTCGGAATGAACTCCATAGTCTTCGGGAGCAGAATACCAAAGTAGATGGCACTATCTTTGGTAAGTTTGCTGTCTTTGAATTGTTGTTTTTTACGACTTTGTATACTCTGATATATGGTTGACCTTGTTTTATTATTTGTAGGTCCTCTCAACATTCTTGGTGCATCTTTATCTGAGTCTCGTACCAGCCGGCTTGTTGCCATCGGGGACCTGAACCACGACTTCTGCCAGTCCTTGGAGGAAATTGATGAGCCCGTCCAGCTCTCCGGCTTGAACTCAATGTCAGCCTTTAAGGTACGAGATAAGGCAAAGGATATGACCAAGCTTGTTAAGGATTGGAACATGTCATCTGGACACACATCAACATAGAATTCCTTGACAATGGTATTGAGCCACCATGAAAGAATGGAAATATGGCAAGTTACCAAGGGTTATTCGACTGATACGCCTCTCGTGTGGCCGAGCTGACCAGCTATGATGAACCGTTCTTCACGTCCATTGTAGTGCCACCTCCCCCAGGGAAGAAGTTGCTGAAGTTTCCGAAGACGATGAGCAGATTGAGTCTGACATACTCGTCTCGGAAAGATATCGAGGTGATACGGGTGATGTTTCTAGAGAGCCGGCAAATCCTTCGTCTCCACCTGCATCATAGAGTGTAGCAGAAAAACAATGTGTTATTCTGAAAAACAATCTGATGTAATAAGTAGGATATTATTTTGTTGTGCTAGTTTGTAAGAACTTATGCTTTACTCTTTAGTGTGCTCGAAAAATACTTAATCACTTGTTTTTTCTACACTTATCGTTTATCTGGCTTTCTGCCTCATCCCTTTCATGAGCCGGCAAACCTTCAACATGGAAACTTTGCCAAGCAACGAAGCTCAATTGCTAAACCAGTTTAAACCCAGAATCAAAGCCGGCTTCCAGTACCAACAATTCACTACTCGGAAAATACACGCATACAGCAATCAGACAAAAAGCCAAGTGTAAACTAGAAAATTTAGACTTATACCCGATGGTAGCATTTTTAGAATCAGAAATCTAACCAGAACAAACATGAGCATAAAGTAATTTCAAGTATTCTGGGATTTTCGACTATGACATGATCATTCGGAAATAAGATGGCACATAAAAAACATCTCAGAGAAAACATTGAGGAGACCAATACTTTATTTCACTTTGAACATGTACATGGATATGATTACGAAGAAAGAAATTTAAGAATAAAGGGACGTAGTTGACTAATATTCCATGGAAGGTCTATTTCATCTGGATTTGTACTGCCTCTAGCTCTCTTCTCTTCTTAGTAGGAGGTCTTTATTTTTCTGGCCTCATGTCAGTAAGGTAGTAAGAACCATTGTGCAATACTCGCTAACCATAAATGACCCTTCCCATATAGGGGAAAGTTTGTGCTCTATTTTCTACACTAGCCGGAGAACCAGACCGCCCTTCCTAAAAAACAGGTGTCTGACTCTCTGACTATGATACTTGCGTAACTTCTGCTGATAGGCTATAGATCTCTGCTCATCAACGACGCGAACTTTCTCGAGCATATCGAGGTCATATTTTCGAGCGACTTTGGCATGCTCTTCGACATACGCAGCGACTCAGGGAGAAGTATGAATAAGATCACTCAGAAGAACAACTTCTGCACCGTGGACCAAGAAGAAGGGTGTATATCTGGTTGACCTGTTAGGAGTAGTTCGTAAACTCCATATCATAGACGGTAATTCGTCCGCCCAAGCCCCTGCAACACGATGTAGTGGCGCTTCGAGTCTTGTCGTAGGCCTTGAAGAATTAAACCATTTGCCCTTTCGACTTGTTCGTTGGCTTGTGGAGGTGAGACTGATGCAATATCAAGTCGGATCCCTTGTTCATTGCAAAATTCGACTAGTTCTCCCATAGAAAAGTTACTCCCATTGTCTGTAATAATACTGTGCGGATACCCGAATCGGGTGATCATGTCCTCGGCGTACTTTTTGGCTGTTGCTCCATCACAACTTGTGGTGGGTTTTGCCTCAATCCATTTCATGAATTTATCCACCATCACAAGAAGGTGAGTGTATCCACTTTGAGCCCGATTAAACGGTCCTACCATGTCAAGCCCCCAGATCGCAAAGGGCCATGTAATCAGAATTGTTTGTAGCTAATCAACTAGAATATGGGCTTGTTTGGCATTTTTGGCAACCTTTGCATGTCTTGACCAGCTGTTAGGCATCTACCTTAGTTGTAAGCCAAAAAATCTGTGTCTAAAAGCCTTTGCCACTAAAGATTTGGCTGCGACATGATGTCCACATTTGCCTTCGTGGATTTCCCTTAGGATTTCTACTCCTTCTTCCGAAGAATCACAGCGTTAAAAGACCCTAGAAGCACTCCTCTTATAGAGCTCACCTCCCACCACTCTGTAGGATTTTGCTCGTCGGACGATCTGTCAGCTGGGAACTTTGTCTTTGGGTAATTTTCTATCTACCAAAAAATCAAGGTAGGGTTGCCTCTAGCTGGGAATTATAGCCAGGACTTCTATAAGCGGTGAGTCAGATTTGGTCGGATACTCCTCATCAACTCCTGTGATAGAGGGAACTCTTAAGTGCTCCAAAAAAGCACCATCTAAGACCTGTTTCCGTGCAGTGCCTATTCTTGATAGAACATCTACTTCCTTGTTTTCTGTTCAGGGAATGTGTTACACTTCAAACCCTTCGAACAATTTAGATAGTTCACCCACGACAGCTCTATATGCTGCCATGTGCTTGTTTGCATTGCAGATATCGGATACTTGCTAGGCAACTAAATCCGAGTCTCCAAACACATCAGTTGGCGAATGTCGATGTCTTTTGCGATTCGAATTCCATGCAGTAGGGCTTCATATTCGGTAATGTTATTTGTCGCCATGAAGTGAATCTGCAACACATAGAATAGTTTATCACCTTGGGGTGATTTGAGCACCACGCCAGCCCTGGAGCCCCCAAGCGCTTTAGACCCGTCAAAGTGTATGGTCCAAACTTCCGTCTTCAGGAGACCTATGTTTTTTACTGCCTCTGTCCAATCAATGATGTTTGGGATATGCTATATGGGTATCACCATTGCATGTCTCTAATCCGGCTAACCCGGGTGGCCCATAGTTGGTAGCATGGCCTATGGCCTGCTAAGCGGCCCAGTTAGACGGATCCAGAAGGGAGTCCCATGCCGGATAAAGGAAGGCTACGTAGGAGTCACCAACATACTCAGAGCCTTGGAGTATAAGACACGAAGACTAGTTCGTATTAGTGTAGGACTCTTTACCTTGTCCGGCAAGGTCCTTTCCATGTAACCCTAGGTTCTGGTGCCTTTATAATCCAGACCTATGGGAGCCTTTAGGGCACGACATATATGATTCATAACACCTTCACATAGCGAACCGATCTCTGTAACTTGGCATATCGCCATTATAGTGATTTATAGCAGGAGTAGAGTTCCGCCACCGTTGTGGGACTTGAACCTAGGTTAGATGTGTTACCTCGTACCCGCCAACTCACCGCCTTACCCCACGTCTCTAAAAATGCTCTGTGAGGACCCCTCCATGGCGTACTCGTCGGCAATACCATGACAGTTGGTGCCCACCATTGGGCAAGAGGCACTTAGAGCTCTACACCAGGCGAGGTCCAAGCTATTCGCGGGAATCGGTGACACCATAGCCATTGGGCGCGTCCTCTTCTTCGACAACATCCCGATCGTCCCTCTAGACGAATTCTGGGTCCCGTCAAATACGAACCTACCAGGTGCTCCGTCGTCCTAGTTAGAGACATCCACATCTTCATCGGTGAAACGGACTCAGGTCCTAGCTCCCAGGAAGTCGGAAACTCGTCAAGACCCGCACGGACCAGCTACGGGCAGGACACGTTCGCGGAAGAATCTGGGTTGTACCTCTCTCTAGAGTATGGTGGCTCAGATCAGGAAAATCAAGGCCCACCCAAACCATCCCTGTGCAGGATATAACGGTGGAAGGACCCCGCAAATCCGCTTGGCTTCCCCGAGCGTTAGAGATGCGGATGTCGCACTTTGTCGGTGCTGTCACCATCTTCCATCTGGCCAGATGCATTCAGAGGGAATGAGAATCTCCCCATGAATACATTGCTAGATGGCTGAGGGTAAAGGAAATCCTGGAGGGTGCCATGCTGACGAACTTGTCTACCACTTTGTGGAAGGACTCACGCCTGGAACACTCCTCCGGCATACACTCCGAAGGCGGCGGGCCACCGGCCCGCTCACCCTTGGTGAGATGGTCACAATCGTCAACGACTACGCGGATGCCGAGGAGAACACTTAGGCTATGCCTGGTCCTAAAGCCAGAGGAGGCAACAACAATGACCCGCCACCATCACCCCTACTTCCACCGTCAACAACATCGAAGCCAACTCCGAATCAGTCCTCGATGCACTATACGCCAACATCAACATAGATAGCGGTGGCTCGGATGCTAACTCGGAGGAATACGACACTGTTATGAGGGAGATCGAGAAGGCGGAGCGCGCCGAGAAAGCCAACACTCCCCGCTAGGTGCTAGTCACCATCGGGAGCATGATGGAAGAAGACGAACATGAACCGGAACCTGAGCGAGCTCCGCCCACACCTGCAGTTACCAGAGCGGCAGCGACAAAGAAGGCTGCTATGCCTCCTCCGGCTATCCTCCCGCAGTAGGTGCCAGAACTCACCACAGGCCCAGTACTACCAAGCAAACGAATCTGCCGACACCGCCACCATCAACATCTACAGCTGGCAACCCATTGGTTACTCCAGCCGACAAGGCGATATACAGTTTACTTCTTGTCGAGCCCATTATCGTCGCCCATATTCAGAGTGTTACGGAGCTTGATGAGAAGGATGCAGAAATCCTCGTGGAGGACAAGTGCATTGCAGAGCAGGGCGCCCAGCTGGACAAAGACATGGCCAGGGTGCATCAATCCATCAAGGAGGCAAGAGCAATGGAGGATAAGTACAAGCAGTTGTTGTTAAAGCACAAAGCAAAGAAAGCATTAGCGCACGTCGTCGAAGACCCCGACGTTCGATGCAAGTTGGGATGGGAAGGATCCAAACTGAGAAAGGCCACCTCATACATTGATTTAGAGGGGAGGCAAGTAATGCCAACTCCCGCCCTCAACATGGCCATCGTCAAGACCCTCCTCGAACAGGATAGGTCACCAGAAGCGGTGGCTCAGGTCTATGACCTCGTAGCCAAGGATTGCAAGTAGTAGGAGAAGGCCACCTCGCAAAAGCTTGAGTCCAATCCAGAACCTTGCTAGTCAACCCTAAACAGCCGCCGAAGGCCAAGATCTCCCCGTTACGAGGGATCCCATATAGGCTCCATAGAGCAAAGACAAAGGGATGCATGTAACAGGGCTGCCGCCATACCAATATCCTCCAGCAAAGGAAAAAAGGCTCACCCTCGCAATCCTGGCGTCACGAGGAACCATAGCCGTGCCACCGTACAAGCATGCTACCTCCTATGCGTCCCTAGGTCGGTATTGTCATACGTGACCAGGGTGAGCAACCTCGGCATGCCGGAGAGCGTGGCGACAATGAAGGACACAGGAGAAGATCCTACAAGGAAGAACCATGTCCGACAAGCAATCATGACATGCATGAGGAGTCGCACGGAGGGAGCAGCAAAAAGGATAACCCACCACCGCCACCGTCGCCACCCAGTAGCCATCATGGTGGAGGACATGGCTGATCCAATAGATGGCACCACAACTCTCCTCCCCATGATGGAAAAGGGAAGCAACCAGAGCCATATGACGCACGTTCATAGCTGGACAAGATCCAAGAAGCACAGGAGCTCCCATTCCCTGGGCCACGTTGTTTTGGACCGCTAATACGGGCCACAACTTACCCCAAGGGTCTCCGCATTGACAAGACAATCAAGTCCTATGATGGCTCTGCCAGGCCAGCTACATGGTTGTAGAATTACAACAAAGCGATTCACATTGCCAGGGGAAACCCTAATGTCGCTATCAAGTACCTCCCTCTCATGCTCACCGGCACTGCTCGACAATGGATTGATGACTTGCCAGAGAAATCAATTTGCAATTGGTTGGACATGCATGAAGCATTCACCAATAACTTCGAGGGTACGTACAAACATCCCTGTACTATCGGAGATCTACAATGGTGCGTATAAGTAAAGGATGAATCCTCTCGTGCTTACCTTTCCCACTGGCTGGATATGAAAAATTCATGCATGGGGGTGCACGAACAAACTGCTATGGACGCCTTCATCTACGGCCTGGAGAAAGGGACATTGCTCCGACATATGCTGAAGTGCAAACAAGACAGCAACGAACTCGACCTCAACGCGATGATCGCCATGGCTAGCGAATTCGCTGCCACTGATGATGATGCTCGCGGATCGTTGCCAGCAATAGAAATCCCTACCCAGGCCAGAAAGAACAATAACAACAAGTGAAAGACTCCGCCTGAAGAGAAGCAAGCAGCCGACATGGTTGCCACAATGTTCGCTGGCAGAGGCGGAGGCAGACAACGTGATCGTGGCCAGGGGCTAGCCATGGACAGTAAAGGAGTGATTCAACACCTACAACACCCCGCGTTCCCCAAACTTACGAAGAGTACCGCGATATGTCGTGTTTCGTCCACTTCGATGCAAACGGCAAGGCTACCCACACCAACCGCCAATGCAAGTTTGTCAACAACCTCAAGGAAGACCTTGAGTCCGGATACAAGCAAAGCCGGAAGAACAGACCTCGCGGAAAGGGCAAAGGTAATAAGAAGGAAGAGGAGTTTAAGGATTCAAGTGACAAGGACAAAGACGTGGAACCCAAATCTGCCAACAAGGGCGATGGCAAGGTTAAGAACCCCTTCGAAAAGAAGGATCCGGTCTACCACACTTTCCTTGGCACTCCCACCATCCAAGCCTAGAAAGTCTCACTAAGGATACTAATGGCTACACTCCCTCCAGTTCCCCAGTACATTAGGTGGTTGGAGATTCCCATCACTCGGGATAGACAAGATCATCCAGATCTCATCCCAACAGAGAACCAGTATCCAAGGTCATCAACCCCTTGATTGATGACACAGAGTTCACCAAGTGCCACGTGGACAGTGGAAGCAGCATTAACATCATGTACCTAGATACATTGCACAACATGAACTTGACGGAGACCCAGCTAAGGGGAGCAACATCGTGTTCCATGGCGTTGTCCCTGGCCGACAAGCTAATTCCCTGGGCTGCATCACCCTTCCTATCGCCTTTGGTGATGTCAACAATTACTGCCAAGAGCGCATGACCTTTGAAGTGGTGACCTTTAAGAGTGTGTACCATGTCATCTTCGGGCGCGGCATATTCCACTCCTTCCTCGCAAGGCCATGCTTTGTTTACAACAAGCTCAAGATACCTAGACCAAACGACATCATCACCATTGATGGAAGCTTCACCAAGGCAAGGGAATGCAAGCTCAGTGAAACCGCCTTTGCCGAAGAAGTTCTTTACGGTGAGGAGTTCAAGGAGATCCAAAGCCAGGTCGAAGCCTCAAAGATGACAACTTCGAAGAAGCAAATCACTGTTGTCGAACCTGCATTCAAGGCCACCATCCAGACCAAGCTGGTGGAGCTTGTTGAAGGAGATTTCTCCAAGACCACCACCATTAGCATGAACCTGGATCCCAAATAGGAAAGCACACTCGTTGAGTTCCTCCATGATAATAGGGACATCTTTGCCTAGCAACCTACCGACATGAAAGGTGTACCTATGGGACTTGCCAAGCACAGCTTGAATATTGATCCTAATGCCAAACCGGTGAAACAACCTCTATGACGCTTCGATGCTGAAAGACGATGGGCTATATGCAAAGAAATAGCTAGGTTACTTAAGGCTGGCTTTATTCGAGAAGTTATTCATGCCCGATGGGTGGAAAATCATGTACTTGTCCCCAAAAAGGGAAGCAAAGAATTAAGAATGTGCGTTGATTACACCGGCTTGAACAAAGCGTGTCCGAAGGATCCGTTTGCTTTGCCTCACAGTGACCAAGTCATTTACTCGACGACTGGCTTGGAACTTTTGTCTTTTATTGATGGTTACTCAGGATACCACCAAATCAGGATGCGAAAGTCGGACTAATTGGCCACTTCGTTTACCACACCCTACGACACATACTGCTATGTCATGATGCCCTTTGGGCTGAAAAACGATGGTGCTACATATCAGCGGACAATGCAACGTTGCCTACATGACCAGATTGGTCGCAACATACACGCTTATGTGGATGACATCACGGTGCAAAAAATAAAATGACCTCATCGCTGACTTGAAGGAAACCTTTGGCAATCTTCGGAAGTACAACATGATGCTTAACCCCCAGAAGTGTGTATTTGGGGTACTATCCGACAAATTGTTGGGATTCATCGTTTCGCACCACGGAATTGAGGTTAACCTAGGGAAAATCAAGGATATCCTTGACATCAAACACCCGACATGCTTGAAGGACATACAGAGGCTCACATGCTTCATAGCAGCAGTAAGCCGGTTCATCAGCCGACTTGGAGAGAAGGCCATGCCGCTCTACAAGTTGCTCAAAAAGGCGGACAAATTCATATGGACGGACGAGGCAGACGCAACGCTTCAGGAGTTGAAGAGAATACTCTCCTCCGCACCAATACTCGTAACACCAGTATCAAGGGAGCCTATGTTAGTATACATGGCGGCAACCAACCGGGTTATCAACATCATCATTATGGTGGAGCGCAAGGAACCAATGCACGAATACGGAGTTCAACGACCAGTTTACAATGTAAGTGAGGTCTTGACAGAATCCAAGCAGCGTTACTCGCACTACCAGAAGATAGCTTATGGAGTTTCCCTTTCTTCACAGAAGCTAAGGCATTATTTCCAGGAGCACCCCATCACAGTAGTGAGCAAAGCTTCACTGTCCAACATCATCAACAATAGCGACGCTACAGGAAGAGTGGCCAAGTAGGGCATTGAACTTGACGACTTTGAAATCACCTACAAGAGACGCGACACTATCAAATCTCAGGCATTAGAGGATTTTATTGCAGATTGGACTGAGTTACCAGAAGACACTCCAGTGCTAGAGCCAGAGTTTTGGGTCATGCACTTTGACGGATCCAAGGTACTCAATGGCTCAGGGGCTCACCAATAGGAGAGAAGCTACAGTAGGTCCTGCAAATCCACTTCAACGCTACAAACAACATGGCAGAGTATGAGGCCCTCATTCACGGACTTCGTGTGGTCAAGTATATTGTCATCAAGTGTGTCATGGTATTGCCGATGAGTACCCCATGGAGGGGTCCTCATAGTGCGTGTTTAGAGACGTGGGGTAAGGCGGAGAGTTGGCGGGTACGAGATAACACAACTTATCCAGGTTCAAGTCCCACAACGGTGGCAGAACTCTACTCCTGCTATAAATCACTATAATGGCAATACGCCGAGTTACAAAGATAGGTTCGCTGTGCGAGGTGTTGCACGTTGTACATAGCAATCTAGGTTGTGTCTTGCCCTAAGGGCTCCCATAGGTCCAGCTTATAAAGACGCAAGAGCCTAGGGTTTATAGGGAAAGGTCCTTACCGGACAACATAAAGAGTCCTACACTAATACGAACTAGTCTTTCGTGTCTTGCACTCCAAGGCTTCGAGTATGTCGGTGAATCCTGCGTAGCCTTCCTTTATCTGGCATGGGCCTCCCTTCTGGATTCGTCTAACTAGGCCGCCCAGACAGCCATAGGCCTTGCTACCAACTATGGGCCACCCGGGTTAGCCAGAATAAGGACGTGCTATGGTGATACCCATTTAGCATATCCCCAACAGTAGCCTCGGAGGACTTTGAAATCTTGCGACATCTTTCTTATTGATCTTTGAATGCTTCGTCTTGGTGATGCCGGCAATTCGTCAAGCGATATCTTAAAGGTCTCCCAAAGAACCCTACAATCCTCTCCGGCTTCGCAATGTAGCCGGAGATTCCTTGAGTCCTTGTTTCTAGAGATGGATATTTTCCGCCTTCGATGGAATCTTCAAACGTGACCCTTCACTGCAACTATCAGGAGGATGATGTAGGGTACAGCCTACGCTACCTCGAAACTCACAGAAGGCAAAGAATTAATCATTAGCTGTTTTTACACGTGCAAAATCCGAAACGGTAAAGTGGCAAAAATGGAGGACGTGGCGAAATTACCGCGCACGCTCGTCTCCACATTGGCAACGCTCCGTCCATCAGATCCTTTAGCACGAATCTTGACGTGGGGTCTATATATTTTCATTGCGGCCAGGTTATTTTCTTTTTACTCGCATTCGCTTCCTCGTCTTCGTCTTCCCCTAGCCGCGCGCCCGTTCGAGCTCCTCCTCAGAAAACCCTAGCCAGAGCCCTCTTCTTCTCCACCAACTCCATCATCACAATGGCCTCCAGCAGCTCCATTCCTTTGATGACGACGACCCCCGAGGCTATTCTAGAGCCATCACAGGGAGTAACTGTCCCGCCGGAGGGGGTGGTTGTCCCTGTCACCGCTGTGGTGGAAGCCACCGGCGATGCCCAAGAAAGAGCGGCGCCAGATGTCACTGAAGAGGACAATGACTCCCACAAGGGAGTGTGGAGGGGCTCTGACCTCTTTGCCGATGATCTGCAAGAACTGGTCACCGAGGGGTATCTCCCTGCAGCGAAGGATTTCGCCTGACGGCCGACGCTGGCCGATGCCGACCGGCGAGGTGGCCCCTTCTCCCCAAGCCGAAGAGAAGGTGTTCCTCAAAGCCCAGCTGGTACGAGGCATAAGCCTGCCAGTCTCCAACTTCTTCCCGGATGTCCTCCGGCACTTCTAGGTACTTCCCTACAACCTCTCTCCCAACAACATCTTAGTCCTTAACAACTTTATAGCTCTTTGCGAAGGATTCCTAGTAATCAAACCTAGATTAGATCTATTTGTGTACTTTTTTACCATCAAGAGAGAGTCCGTAGAGTCCAAGGCTGAGTTGCGGATTTGTGGAACCATTAGCTTTAAGATCCGCTGGCGGACCCCAACCTCCCTTCCTTCTGACGAAGAGGCCAACCGCATCGTAAAGCGGATTGAATGGCTCGTGGACGGAGGTCTAACGGGCTTGGACCTAGCCATGTGCTGGTTTGTTAGGCAGATCCAGCCTCTGCAGCACCGCGCCGAGTTGATGTGCAAATACACTCAAGAGAGGAGGGATCCCATGCGAATTTCTCGGGATAACTTCTGCACTGACTCTGTCAAACTCCGACTAAAGGACATCGTCAGGGTGAAGGATAGGAAGCGTGGTTTCAAGATCACCTATGACATGTTCAATTGCGACAGATGCCCAGAGGGAGCTTTTGTTTCCTTTGTTACTCGTTATACTCTAAGGTTTTTCCGACTTGAAGTTGCCAGTCTAACACTCCTCTGTATCCTAGCTGGTGACCTTGGCGACGGATCAGATGGCCACCCAAGTCTATAATCCCAAACTGAAGGATATCCAGGTGGTGTCCGACAATGACACCCCCAAGGATTAGCCAGCTCTAGCAGCATGAAAACGGAACAGCCCCACCTCTAACACTCCTCCCGAGGCCAAGAAGAAGAAGAGATCAAAGAGTGGAGTATCCAAACGATCCACCACCATCTTAGAGGCGGAAAAGAAGAAATCCACCAGCATTCCCCTCACGAAGGCTCCTGCCGTGGAGTAAGTATATTCATTCTCTGGCTTGTACTTTTAGCTCGTACCTTTTTTCAACTCTTGTGCTTATACTTTGTACGTTTTAGGCGGAAAACCGGTGCTATTTTGAAACGATCCTCACGAGATGCTGGAGGGTCAAAAAACATTCGTGACATGTTGACCAGAGATGTGGCCGCCAAGCCCTCTCCTGCTACTGCTCCCCCTACTCCTACCGCCAAGCCTTCTGCTGGACCCACTGGGCCTTCATCCCCCGTCATCCCTAAGATCTTCGCCATCGAGACAGATGTCAATCCAATCCTTAATGTATCAGGCTCTATCGAAGCGGATGTTGCTCCCAGCGGCCAGGCAACATAGGAGAGCACTTCCACTAAAGTGGCTGAAGCTCCGGCTAAGGATTTCACCGAGAAAGGGAAGCAGGTAATGGAAGAGACGAAGACGGAGGTGGTTGTGGCAACAGACAAGGAGGGAGCCTCTGAGCCATTAACTGTTCTGAAAATGCAACAGGCGGCTAGCGCATCATCTATGCCTCTGCCTTCAACATCTCCTTTGGCTGCGACTCCTCCGACTTTGTGCTTGGATGACCTCATTGCGCAAGCGGATGCCGTGTATAACAATGCCATCATCTTCCATACTGCATATGCCAACCTGGCCGACAATCTTAAGCTTATTGCCATTGTAAGTCTTTTGAACTTCACTTCTTTTACTTTGTGTAGTATATCCCTCTGTAGCCCCCGAGCTCTTAGGCGTATAAAAAAAAGTTATTAGCCTGAGTGCTCCAAAGAACTAAGAGTAGAAATTGATAGTGTATCCTCCGAGCGTCTAGGTGGAAAATTAGAAGAATTCAAGCTAGATGCTCTAAGAGTAGCATACTTACTGATTAAAATCTTGTCCTGTAGCCCCCGAGCATGTACTTGAAACCATATAGTTCTGACTAAATGCTCTAGAGAAACTAGGCATGCTTTCTTGTTTGTAGAATGAGAATACACGGAGGATCACCGCCAATGAAAGGTTTGTTGCTTTATAGAAGGAATTGGACCTTGAACAGGGTAAAACAACCTTCCTGAAGCAACATATCAAAAATAGCTAGAGTCTGTTTCTTTTAATAGCTCCTTACTTTTCCTCATGGATTCATTTCTGCCGTCTTCTCATAGTGCTTACTGATTTCCATCTTACAGAAGCCATTGCCAAGGCCAAGAGCATCCTCGAGCAATCGAAGCATATCCAAGAGCTCGATGATGAGAACAAAATCTTGAAGAAAGACCTGGATGATGCTGTCAAGGGCCATGAGGAGGTGATGCGGGTTCTGCAAGAATCTGCTAATGCCGAGATGCAGCGCTTGAAGAACGAAATTGCATAGCTCAAGGAACAGAACCAAGCTGCCAAAGAGTAGAATGAGAGGAACCTTGAGGTGTACAAGATAGTTCAAAAGGAGCAGGACGTCTTGGCAGAGACATGCAAGCAAGCTGAGACAAGCATCTTCGGTAACTTTCCTCTGTCTTGGTCAATTCTTTATTTTGGAGATGTGTTTGATGTTTTTGTACTCATGATCCTTGTATCCTATGCAAAACACAACTCCCATTGGCTTGGCCAACTTGGGTGAAGGTGCCCCAGATTCCAAGGAATGCATGATTCTTGCCGGCAACATCGTCAACACCGCCATTGCCCAGGCCAAGAAGATATCCCAACCTCTAGGAATAAATATCAAGGCGGCCAACTCAGTGGCCAGGTACTCAGAAATCCTGCGCTGAGCCCCCGAGAAAGTCAAGGAATGGAAAGCCTCTTGCATCCGGGCTGGTGCAAGGATGGCCCTGTCCTTAGTCAAGGCACACTAGGATAATGCCGAGATTGATCTAGTGACCTCTGACATGCCCAAGCTGGACGAGGAAGGGAAAGTAATCGATAGCGATGCTATTTGGAATTCCCTTGCCGACTGCGACACTAGGGTCGCCAAGATGGTCAAGGCAGATGTCTTCATGCCTGCTGAGATCCTTGATGAAGACATGGCTTCGTCTGAGTCTATCCTATCTCCTTCCGTGTTTGACGAGCTCTCCCGGCCTAGCTCTCCCGATGATGCCACCATGAATTCCCCTGCGGTAGAGCCATAAAAAACAATGTTTATATTAAATGTATCTCTGTGATGTGTATGCGGAAAAACTTATGTGTTTTGTTAAGGCGGAAAAACTTGTACTCAAATTTCCTGCTACTTATCTGTTTCCAGCATGTGTATATTTTTTAAGCAAGTGCTGGCTTATCCATTATTCTGGTTCGTATGCTTGACCTTTCGTGAGACGGAAGACTCGCAACACAAAACTATGCCCTCAGGTGATGATGCTTAATAGCACCGTTAAGAACCTAAGAGCAAAATCGCTGGCTTTGAGTTCCAAGAAGTCACTACTCCGGAATCCACATAAAAACTTCAGAAAACATGTAGACCAGAAACCTTAAGCTAACGTCCGTAGGCGGAATTTTCACAAGTGCAAATGCAAACTTGCGCATAAAGGGTTTATATTATCCAAAAATGAACAGCTAAAGGAGGTAAAAGACTCAAAGAATATGAGTGAACCAAATGCTTTATTTCATTGATCATATAAGAAACTTATTACATAATATAAATATTCTTAGTGTAAAAGGGACGTAGCTGTGCTATGTTCCATGGACGATCTGTCTCCGGGTAATCATCATCGGACTCACGTTGCTTGCGCTTGCGATTTTTTGGCCTATCTTTCAACTCACGAATATCGATGAGGTAATAGGAACCATTTAGCAATGCTTTGCTTATGACGAACGATCCTTCCCAAAGCGGGCATAGTTTGTGTGATTTCTCCTGCTTGAGTCTAAGCACCAGATCCCCCTCTTTGAACGAGTGATGCTTTACACGATGACTATGGTAGCCACATAGCTTCTGCTGGAAGACGGCGGATCTCTGGCATGCCAGCACGTGCTCTTCTTCAAGTAGGTCCACATATAAATGTCTGGATTCTTCAACGTCATCCTCCTTATGGGCGGTGACTCTTGGTGCATCGTGGAGGATGTCGGATGGAAGGACAGCTTCTGCTCCATAAACCATGAAGAAAGGAGTCAAGCCGGTGGATCTATTGGGTGTTGTTCGTAAACTCCACAAGACAGATGGTAATTCCTCCACCCAAGCCCCAGCTGCTCTATGTAGCGGTGCTTCTAAGTGTGGCTTGATTCCGTGTAGAATTAGTCCATTGGCCCTTTCAACTTTCCATTTTACTGTGGGTGTGCCATAGATGCTAGGTCAAGGTGGATGCCTTTTTCATGACAGTACTCCTCAACTTCTCCGAGAGACAAATTTTTGCCATTGTCGGTGATGATGTTGTGTGGGAGACCATGTCACCACTAGATCCAGGACAAATTTTAGGGCTGCTGCCCCATCAAGCTTTCTAATGGGTTTACCTTCAGTCCATTTTGTGAACTTATCCACTGCTACTAGCAAGTGTGTAAATCCACAGGGTGCTGTCTGCAAAGGCCCCACCATGTCTAGCCCCCAGACTGCAAATGGCCAAGTTATCGATATGGTTCCAATTCTTTGGCTGGAACACTTGGTTGTCTTGCATAGAACGGACACCCAAGGCATGTTTGTACCAACTTGTCGGCGTCCACCTTGCTAGTTAGCCAGTAGAATCCTTGCTGGAAGGCCTTGTCCACCAACGTTTGGTGAGCGGCGTGATGCCCGCAATCTCCGAGATGTATTTTTCTAAGGATTTCAATACCTTGCTGCTGGGAGACGCATCGAATGAAAACTCCTGTGGTACTTCTTTTGTATAACTGGCCATCAATGACGATGTAGCCTTTTGCTATGCGTACTATTTACCGGCTTTCAACTTCGTCGGCGAGCAAAGTTCCGTCTTGTAGATAGTTCATGAATGGTTTCGTCCAAGCCGGAGAGGTCACTGTTACTGTATTAACAAATGAGTCTACTCTATCCGGGTTGTCGGGGTCTGCTCCCTTCATGGATGGGGTCCATAAATGCTCTAGGAAAACGCCTGGTGGAATTGGTCGATGAGCTGATCCAAGCTTTGACAGCAGATCTGCTGCCTCATTCTCCTCCCTTTTGACATACTTTACTTCGTAGCCGTCAAAGCATTTGGCTATTTCGTCTACTTCATCTCAATATGACGCCATCATAGGGTTCCACGTGTTCCAGGTGCTAGCTACTTGCTGGGTAACCAAGTCAGAATTTCCACAGCAAACTATGTGCTTGATGCCAATATCCTTGGCCACACGAAGTCTGTGAATGAGGTCCTCATACTCCGCCATGTTGTTGGTAGCGTTGAAGTGGATCTGCAGGACGTATTGAAACTTTTCTCCTGTTGGTGATTGCAATAATACACCAGCCCCAAACCATTGAGTAGTTTTGATCCATCAAAGTGCATGACCCAATATTCTGGCTCTAGTACAGGAGTGTCTTCTGGCAGTTCTGTCCAATCTGCGACAAAATCCGCCAATGCTTGTGATTTGATAGCGCTGTGTCTCTTGTAGGTGATTTCAAAGGCGACAAGTTCAATGCACCACTTTGCCACTCTCCCAGTTGCATCGCTGTTGTTGATGATGTCAGACAGTGGAGCTTTGCTCACCACTGTGATAGGGTGCTCCTAGAAATAATGCCTGTGCGGGTAACGCTGTTTGGATTTCGTCAAGACCTCGCTTACATAGTAAATGGGTCGCTAAAATCCATATTCATGTGTTGGTTCCTTGCGCTCCACCATGATGACGATGCTGATGACTCGGTTGGTTGCCGCCATGTAAACTAACATAGGATCCCTTGACACCGGTGCTGCAAGTATTGGTGGGGAGGAGAGTATTCTCGTCAACTCCTGAAATGCCGCGTCAGCCTTGTCCGTCCATATGAATTTGTCCGCCTTCTTGAGAAACTTGTAGAGCGGCATAGCCTTCTCACCAAGTTGGCTGATGAATCGGCTTACTACCGCTACGCAGCCTGCGAGCCTTTGTATGTCCTTCAGGCATGTCAGACGTTTAATGTCGAGGATGGCCTTGATTTTCCCTAGGTTAACCTTGATTCTGTGATGCGAAACGATGAAACCCAACAGCTTGCCGGAAGGTACCCCGAAGACGCATATCTTGGGGTTTAGCATCATGTTGTATTTCCGAAGATTGTGGAAGGTTTCCTGCAAATCAGCGATAAGATGATTTGATTTCTTTGACATTACCACGATGTCGTCCATGTAAGCGTGTACATTATGACCTATTTGGTTGTGTAAGCAACGTTGCATTGTCCATTGGTAAGTATCACCAGCATTTTTCAGCCCAAAGGGCATTGTGACGTAGCAATACATGCCGTAGGGTGTGGTGAATGAAGTGGCTAGTTGGTCCGACTTTCGCATCCGGATTTGGTGGTAACCTGAGTACGCATCAACAAAACACAGAAGTTCCGAGCCAGCCATCTAGTCAATGACTTGGTCAATGCGAGGCAAAGCAAATGGATCCTTTGGACATGCTTTGTTCAAGCCGGTGTAATCAACGCACATTCTTAATTCACTGCTTCCCTTTTTGGGGACAAGTACAGGATTTGCCACCCATCGGGTGTGAATAACTTCTCGGATAAAGCGAACCTTAAGTAACCTAGCTATTTATTTACCTATAACCCTTCGTCTTTCATCACCAAAGCGCCATAGAGGTTGTTTCACCGGTTTGGCATTAGGATCAATATTCAAGATGTGCTCGGCAAGTTCTCTAGAGACACCTTTCATGTCGGCAGGTTCCCAGGCGAAGATGTCCCTATATGCTTTCCTATTTGGGATCCAGGTTCATGCCAATGGCAGTGGTCTTGGAGGAATCTCCTTCAACAAGCTCCACCAGCTTGGTCTTGATGGTGGCCTTGCATGCGGGTTCGACAATAGTGATTTGCTTCTTCGAAGCTGTCATCTCCGTGGCATCAACCTGGTTCGAGATCTCCTTGAACTCCTCACCGTAGAGAACTTCTTCGGTGAAGGCGGCTTCACTGAGCTTGCACTCCCATGCCTTTGTGAAGCTTCTGTTAATGGTGATGTTGCCGTTTGGTCCAGGTATCTTGAGCTTGTTGTAGACAAAGCATGGCCTTGCGAGGAAGGAGTGGAATATGTCGCGTCCAAAGATGACATGGTACACACTCTTAAAAGGCACCACTTCAAAGGTCATGTGCTCTTGGCGGTAATTGTTGACATCACCAAGGGCGACTGAAAGGGTGATGCAGCCTAGGGAATTAGCTTGTCGGCCAGGGAAAACGCCATGGAACATGGTGTTGCTCCACCTTAGCTGGGTCTCCGTCAAGTTCATCTTGTGCAATGTATCCAGGTACATGATGTTGATGCTGCTTCCACTATCCACGAGGCACTTGGTGAACTCTGTGCCGTCAATCAAAGGGTTGATGACCATGGCATATTGGTTCTCTATTGGGATAAGGTCTGGGTGGTCCTTCCTATCCCAAGTAATTGGAATCTCTGACCACCTAACGTACTAGGGAACCGGAGGGAGGGTAGCCATTAGTATCCTTAGAGAGGTTTTCTGGGCCCGGACGATGGGAGTGCCAAGGAAGGTGTCGTAGACTGAAGCCTTCTTTTCGAAGGGATTTTCCCTTTACCCTCTCCCTTATCGAAAGATTTGGGTTCCACGTCTTCATCCATATCACTTGATTCCTTGGACTCCTCTTCCTTCTTCTTCCCTTTGCCCTTTCCGTGGGGTCTGTTCTTCTGACTTCGCTTGTAGCCGGACTCAGGATGTTCCTTGAGGTCGTTGACAAATTTGCATTGGTGGTTGGTGTGGGTGGCTTTGCCGTTTGCGTCCAGGTGGATGAAACACAGCCTATCACGGTACTCTTCGTACGTTTGGGGAACGCGAGGCGCTAAGCGTGTAGAATCACTCCTCTGCTGGCCACTGCTAGTCCCCGGCCACGTCCATGTTGTCCGCCTCCGCCTCTGCTAGTGAATGTTGCGGCGACCATGTCGGCTACCTACTTTTCTTTAGGAGGATTCTTCCGCTTGTTATTGTTATTCTTCCTAGCCTAGGTAGGGATTGCTATTGCTGGCAATGATCCGCGCGTGTCGTCATCATCAGCAGTGAACTCGCTAGCCATGGCGATCATTGCATTGAAGTTGAGATCATTGTTGTCTTGCTTGCGCTTCAACGTATGCTGGAGCAAAGTTCCCTTTTCCAGATCGTTAATGAAGGTGGCCATAGCGGTTTGTTCGTGCACCCCTGCGCATGAATTTTTCATATCCAGCCAGCAAGAGAGGTAGGCACGAGAGGTTTCATTCTTTTCTTGCACACACTATTGTAGGTCTCTGATAGTGCAGGGATGTTTGTACATACCCTCGAAGTTCTTGGTGAATGCTTCATGCATGTCCAACCAATTGCATATTGATTTCTCCGGCAAGTCGTCAATCCGCTCTTGAGCGGTACCAGTGAGCATAAGTAAGAGGTACTTGACGGCAACATTAGGGTTTCCCCCTGCGATGTGAATCGCTTCGCTCTAGACTTGCAACCATGTAATTGGCCTGGCGGTGCCATCATAGGGTTTGATGGTCTTGTCTATCTGGAGACCCTGGGGGTAGGTTGTGGCCCATATTACTGGTCCAAAACAACATGGCCCAAGTTATGGGAGCTCCCGAGCTTCTTGGAGCTTGTCTAGCCATGAACGTGCATCATACGGCTCTGGTTGCTTCCCTTTTCCGTCATGGGGAGGGGAGTTGTGGCACGATCTATGAGATCCACCGTGTCCTCCGCCATGATGGCTGCTAGGTGGCGACGGTGGCGGTGGGGGCGGTGGGTTAGCCTTCTTGCTATTTCCCTCCTGCAACTCCTCACGCCTGTCGCACTTGCTTGTCGGACGTGGCGGCTCCTTGTGGGATATACTTCTATGTCCTTCAATGCCGCTTCGCTCTCCGGCATGCCGGGGCTGCTCGCCCAGGTTGCAGATAACTATGCCAGCCTGGGGACGCCTAAGTAGTGGCATGCTTGTATGGTGGCGTGACTGTGGTTCCTCGTGACGCTGAGATGGTGGTGGAGGTGGTGACCGGTGAGGACAAGCCTTTTTCCATGATCGGAGGATATGGGTATGGCGTCAGTCCTGTTGCGTGCCTCCCTCCGTCTTCGTTCTGTAGAGCCTATTTGGGATCCCTCGTCACAAGGAGATTTTGGCCTTCTGCGGCTATTTAGGGTTGACTGGCAAAGCTCCGGGTTGGACTCAAGCCTCTGTGAGGTAGCCTTTTCCTGTTGCTTGCATGCCTTGGCGACGAGGTTATACACCTGAGCAACTACTTCTGGTGACCTGTCCTGTTCCAGGAGGGTCTTGGCGACGGCAATGTTTAGGGCGGGAGTTGGCATGACTTGCCTCCCCTCTGAATCAATGTATGGGGTGGCTTTTTTTGACTTGGATCCCTCATATCCCAACCTGCACCGAACGCAGGGATCTTCGACAACGTGAGCTGGTGCTTTCTTTCCCTTTTGCTTCAATTGCAATTGCTTGTACTCAACCTCCATAGCTCTTGTCGCTTTAATGGATTGCTGCGCCTTGGCCATGTCTTCGTCTAGCTTAGCGCCCTACTCCGCAATGCACTTGGCCTCTGCCAAGATTGCCAAACGCTTCTCATCAAGCTCCATCACGCTCCGGATAAGGGCGATGGTAATAGGCTCAATGAGGAGTGCACCATAGATTGCCTTGTCGGCGGGAGTAACTAATGGGTTGCCAGCTGCAGACGTTGATGGTGGCATTGGCGGTTGGTTTGACTGTCTGGCAATACTAGGGGTCGTGGTGAGTTCCTGTGCCGGTTGCAGGTGGATAACTGGAGGAGGCAAGGCCTTGGCCGAAGCCGGAGGCTCAGCGGCTTTCTTGGCTGCTGCTGCTCTGGTAACCGCTGGTGTGGGAGGAGCTCTCTCACGTTCTGGTTCCTGTCCGTCTTCTTCCATCACGCTCCCAATGGCGACTAGCACCTGGTGGGAAGCGTTGGTCTTCTCGGCACGCTCCTCCTTCTCGATCTCCTACTCGATCTCCCTCATAACAGTATCGTATTCCTCCGAGTTAGCATCCGAGCCACCGCCGTCCATATTGATGGTGGCGTATATCGCGTCAAAGACGGAGTCGGAGTTGGCTTCGGTGCTGGCGATGGCGGATGTAGAGGGTGATGGAGGCGGGCCGTTGTTGTTATTTCCTCCTTTGGCTATGACGGGGATCACAGTCTCGGCCTCCTCATTGGTGTCCGCATATTCGTTGACGATTGCGACCATCTCACCAAGGGTGAGAGACCCGCGGCATGCCGCCTTCGGAGGGTATGCTAGAGGAGTGTTCCGGGTGTGATCCCTTCCGTGAAGTGGTATACGAGTTCATCGGCGTGATCACCCTCTAGGGTTTCCCTCTCTCTCATCCATCTGGCGAGGTATTCGCGGGGAGGTTCTTTGTCCCTTTGAATGCATCTGGCCAGATCAAAGATGGTGACGACATAGACAAAGTGCGACCTGCGTATCTCTAATGCTCAGGGAAGCCAAGCGGATTTGCGGGGTCCTTCCACCTTTATATCCTGCATAGGGGCAGTTTGGGTGGGCCTTGAATTTTCCTGATCTGAGCCACCATACTCCAAGGAGATATATGGCCCAGATCCTTCCGCAAACGTGTCCTTCTCATAGGCGGTCCGTGCGGGGCTTGATGAGTTTCCGACTTCCTGGGAGCTAGGACCCGAGTCGGTTTCTCCTATGAAGATGTGGATGTCTCCGAAGGGGATGATGGAGCAGCGCATAGGGTTCGTCTTCGCCGGCACCCAGAACTCATCTAGAGGGACGATCGGGATGTTGCCAGAGAAGAGAACGTGTCTGATGGCTACGGTGTCGCCGATTCCTGCGAAGAGATTGGACGTTGCCCGGTGTAGAGATCGGAGCGCCTCTTTCCCCACGGTGTGCACCAACTGTCATGGTATTGCCGACGAGTACACCATGGAAGGGTCCTCATAGTGTGTGTTTAGAGATGTGGGGTAATGCAGAGAATTGGTGGGTATGAGGTAACACAGCTTACCCAGGTTCAAGTCCCACAACTGTGGAGGAACTCTATTCCTGCTATAAATCAATATAATGGCAATACACCGAGTTATAGAGATAGGTTCGCTATGCGAGGTGTTGCACGTTGTACGTAGCAATCTAGGTTGTGTCTTGCCCAAAAGGCTCCCACAAGTCCAGCTTAGAAATACGCCAGAGCCTAGGGTTTACAGGGAAAGGTCCTTGTCAGACAAGATAAATAGTCCTACACTAATACGAACTAGTCTTTCGTGTCTTGCACTCCAAGGCTCCGAGTACGTCGGTGACTCCTGCGTATCCTTCCTTTATATGGCATGGGCCTCCCTTCTGGATCCGTCTAACTGGGCTGCCCAGTAGGCCATAGGCCTTGCTACCAACTATGGGCCACCCGGGTTAGCCGGAATAAGGACGTGCTATGGTGATACCCATTTAGCATATCCCCAATAAAGCACGTAGTTTGCTGTGGAGATTCCAAATTGATTGCCCAGTAGGTGGATGGCACCTGGAACACGCAGAACCCTATGGTGGCGGCATATCGAGACGTAGTAGAAGAAATAGCCAAGTGCTTCGATGACTACGAAGTCAAGTACGTCAAGAGGGAGGAGAATGAGGTGGCAGATCTGTTGTCAAAGCTTGGATCGGCTCGCCAACCAATTCCACCACACGTTTTCCTAGAGCATTTACGGACCTCATCCGTGAAGGGAGCTGACCCTGATAACCCAGATAGAGTGGATTCATTTGTTAATGCATTAAATGTGACCTCTCCGACTTGGACGAAACCGTTCATGGACTATCTACAAGACGGAACTTTGCTCGCCGACGAAGTCGAAAGCCGACAAATAGTATCATTGATGGCCAGCTATACAAAAGAAGTACCACAGGAGTTTTCCGACAATGCGTCTCCCAGCAGCAAGGTATTGATATCCTTAGAGAAATACATCTCGGAGATTGCGGGCATCACGCCGCTCCCTGATCGTTGGTGCCAAAAGCCTTCCGGCAAGGATTCTACTGGTTAACTGCCAAGGCGGACGCTGAGAAGTTGGTACAAACATGTCTTGGGTGTCAGTTTTATGCAAGGCAACCAAATGTTCCAGCTCAAGAATTGTGAATAATACCAATTACTTGGCCGTTTGCAGTCTGGGGGCTTAACATGGTCGTACCTTTGCACACAACACCTTGTGGATTTACGCATCTGCTAGTAGCAGTTGACAAGTTCACAAAATGGATTGAAGCTAAACCCATTAGAAAGCTCGATGGGGCAACAACCCTAAAATTTTTCCAGGATTTAGTGGTGAGATTCGGTCTCCCACATAGCATCATCACCGACAACAACAGAAATTTGTCTCTCAGAGAAGTTGAGGAGTATTGTCATGAAAAAGGCATCCGCCTTGACCTAGCATCTGTGGCACATCCACAGTCAAATAGGCAAGTTGAGAGGGCCAATGGACTAATTCTGCGCAGAATCAAGCCACGCTTAGAAGCACTGCTACATTGAGTAGATGGAGCCTAGGTGGAGGAATTACCATCTATATTGTGGAGTTTACGAACAACACCCAATAGATCTACCAGCTTGACCCCTTTCTTCATGGTTTATGGAGCAGAAGTCGTCCTACCATCCTACATCCTCCACGATGCACCAAGAGTCGACGCCTACAAGGAAGATGGCGTTGAAGAATCCAGACGCCTATCTGTGGACCTACTCGAGGAAGAGCACATGCTGGCATGCCAGAGATCTGCCATCTACCAGCAGAAGCTACGTGGCTACCATAGTCGCCACATTAAGGCATCGCTCGTTTAAAGAGGGGGATCTGGTGCTTCGACTCAAGTAGGAAAAGTCACACAAACTATCCCCGCCTTGGGAAGGACTATTCGTCATAAGCAAAGCATTGCTCAATGGTTCCTATTACCTCATCGATATTCACGAGTTGAAAGATAGGCCAAAAAACACAAGCGCAAGCAACATGACTCTGATGATGATTACCCGGAGACAGATCAGCCATGGAAGATAGCACAGCTACGTCCCTTTTACACTTAGCATATTTTTATATTATGTAATAAGTTTCTTATATGATCAATGAAATAAAGCCTTTGGTTCACTCATATTTCCTGAGTCTTTTACCTCGTTTAGTTTTCATTTTTGGATCATATAAACCATTTATGCGCAAGTTTGCATTTGCACTTGTGAAAATTCCGCCTATGGGCGTTATCTTAAGTTTTTTGGTCTACACATTTTCTGATGTTTTTATGTGGATTTCGGAGTAGTGAATTTTTGGCACTCAAAGCTGGCGATTTTGTTCTTTGGTTCTTGACGGTGCTATTAAGCATCATCACTTGAGAACATGGTTCTATGCTGAGGGTCTTCCATCTCATGAAAGGTCAAACATATGAACCAGAATAATGGATAAGCCAACACTTACTTAAAAAATACATATGCTGGATCTAGTTAAGCAGCAGGAGGCTTACAACCAAGTTTTCCGCCTTACAAAAACATAAGTTTTTTCCGCATACACATTGTAGAGATACATTTAATACAAACAATGTTTTTTATGGATGTGTTGCAGGAGACTTCATGGCTGCATCATCAGTAACAGGAGAGCCAGAACTAGAGAGATCATCAAACTCGGAGGGACCAGGGCTGGATTCTGAAGAAGCCAGGTCGTCGTCCATCAGCTTGGCAGGCACATAGACGTCCGCCTTGACCATCTTGGCAACCTTGTTGTCATAGCCGGCAAGGGAGTTCCAAATAGCATTGCTATTGATCTCTTTCCCTTCCTCATCAAGCTTTGACATGCTGAAGGTTACCAGATCAATGTTGGTGTTTTCATAGTGCGCCTTGAACAAGGTCTAAGGTCATCCTTGCACCAGCCCGGAAGCAAGAGGCTTTCCAGTCCTAAACTCTCTCAGGGGCTCGACGCAGGATTTCTGAGTACTTGACCACTAATTCTGCCGCCTTGATATTGATGTCCAGAGACTGCTCTATCTCCTTGGCCTGGGTAATGGCAGTGTTGATGAAGTTGCCAGCAATAATCATGCATTCTTTTGGATCCGGAGCACCTCCACCCATATTGGTTAAGCCAATGGGAGCTATGTTTTCGTTAGAGACAAAGGGTATGAGTATAATAAAGTACAAATGTTCACCATACAGAATTGATAAAGACAGAGGAAAGTTACCGAAGATTCTAGTCTCATCTTGCTTTAGGTCTCCGCCAAGAAGTCCCGCTCCCTCTGAACATTCTTGTACACCTCAAGGTTTCGCTCATTCTGCTCTTTGGCAGCTTGATTTTATTCCTTGAGATGTGAAATTTTGTTCTTCAAGCGTTTCCTCTCGGCGTCAGCAGATTCTTGCAGCACCTTCATTGCCAGCTCATGGCCCTTGACAGCTTCAACCAGGTCTTTCTTCAAAATTTTATTTTCATTGTCAAGCTCCTAGATATGCTTGGATTGTTCGACGATGCTATTGGCTTTGGCAATGGCCTCTGTAAGACTGAAAATGGAAAGCATTATGAGAAGTTGGCAAAAATGGACCCATGCGGAAGGTAAAGAGCTGTTAAAAGAAAACAGACTCTGGCTATTTTTGATCTGTTGCTTCAGGAAGGCTGTTTTACCCTGTTCAAGGTCCAATTCATTTCGTAGTTTGGAAAATCTCTCGTTGGCGTCCTCTCTCCGGCTATTCTCATTCTGCAAAGAAGACAAAGTGCTTAGTTTCTCTGTAGCATCTAGTTGGAACTATTCAGTTTCAACTAAACGCTCGCGGGCTACAGTATCAGATTTTTTAATTCAGCAAGGTGTTCTCTCTTAGAGTATCTAGTCGGAATTATTAATTCTAAACTATAAACTCGGGGGCTACACTGACAAGTTCTACACTTAGTTCGTTGGAGCACCCATGCCAAAACTATGGATTTTCCACCTAAGAGCCCGGGGGCTACAATGGAATATATTACAAAGTAAAAGAAGTAAAGTTAAGAGACTTACAATGGAAATAAGCTTCAGATTGTTGGCAAAATGAGCATATGAATTATGGATGGTCCAGGCATTGTTATAAATAGCATTTGCATGTTTGATGAGATCGTCCAGGCATAGATTTGGAGGAGTTAAAGGCAGAGGAGTTGTCGAAGCTGGAGGCATGGATGACGCCCTAGCCGCCTGCTGTGTGATGATGGAAGTTGAGGGCTCAGAGGCTCCCGCCTCGTCCATGGATATAGCCGCCTCCGCCTCTGCTTCATCCATTGCTTGTTTCGCTTTCTCGATGGCATCCTTAGCCAGATCTTTAGCCATTTTGGAGGAGGTACTCTCTTGTGTAGCCTGGCCACTGGGAGCAATGTCCATGTCGGCAGAGCCTGAGACATCAGTTATTGGATTGATATATGTCTCCATGACGGAGGTCTCGGGAATAATGGGGGACAAAGGCTTAGTGGGGCCTATTATAGGCTTGGCGGCAGGAGTCGGGGGAGCAACAGCGGGAGATGACTTGGAAAAAATATTGCGAATATTTTTGGACCCCCAACATCTTTGGAGGATCGCTTCAGGACAACACCGGATTTCTTCTAGAAACATACTCAATATAAGTACAGGAATTGAATGGGTGTAGCACAACTTAAAGTCAGAGAATGAGAATACTTACATTATATCAGACGCCTTGGCTAAGGGGATGCTGGTGGACTTCCTCTTCTTCTCCGCCTCTAAGGAAAAAGTGGTTTTCTTGGAGACTCCACTCTTTGTTTTATTCTTCTTGCCCTCGGTAGCAGCGTCAAAGGTGGAGATCTTCCGCTTTCATGCTGCCGGAGCTGGATGATCCTTGCAGGCATTATCGTGGATATCCTTCAGCTTGGGATCATAGACCTGAGAGGCCATCTGATCCGTCACTAAGGTCGCCAGCTGTAGGACAAAGGAGTGTTAGTTTGATCACTTCAAGATAGAAACAGAAGCTACCTCTAGGCACTTGCCACATTCGAACATGTCATAGGTGATTTTGAAGCCACACTTTCTGTCCTTCCCCTTGACCATGTCCTTAAGGGGAAGCTTGATGGAGTCGTTGGAGAAGTTGTCCCGCGAGATTCGCATGTGATCTTTTCTATCCTTGGAGTACATGCACATCAACTCGGCGTGGTGCTATAGAGGTTGGATCCACCTAGTGGACCAGCACATGGCTAGGTCCAAGCCGGTCAGACCTCCGTCTACGAGCCATTTGATCCGCCTTACAACATAGTTGGCTTCTTCGTCGGACGGGAGGGAGGCTTGGGACCTCAAGGTGGGAGCTTCGGCGACAACTCCATTGATAAAGTCAGGATACATCTCTTGGCGGTTGGGCAGAGGAATGTCTGGGCCGTAAAAATATGTGCACCACTAGTTCTTACAAGACTCGTGGCCCACAATATCGGGGAAGCGCCGGCTAGGCCGAATCTTAAAGTTAATGGTTCCGTAGATCCGCAGCTCATCCTTGGATTCTACGGACTCTCTCTTGATGGTAAAGAAATAGACAACCAAATCTAACCTAGGCTTAATTCCTAGGTATCCTTCGCACAAAGCTATGAAGTTGCTGAGTACGAGGATGTTGTTGGGGGAGAGGTTGTGGGGAAGTACCCGGAAGTAACGAAGAATGTCCAGGAAGAAGTCGGAGACTGGTAGGCTTATGCCACATACCAGCAGAGCTTTGAGGTACACCTTCTCTCTGGCTTGGGGAGAAGGAGTCACCTCGTTGGCCGGTGCTATCCTCCAGATCAAGCCCTCCATCATGGGGAGGTACCCCTCGGTGATGAGTTCTTGCAGATCTTCGGCGGAGAGGTCAGAACCCCTCCAAACTCCCTTGTGGGAATCACCATCTTCTTCTGCAGCGTTTGGTGTTGCCCGTCTTTGGTCACCGCTGGTGGTTTCCACCACAGCAGATATAGGAATGACGACCCCCTCCGGTAGGACGGTTACTTCCTGGGATGACTCCATTGAAGCCTCGAAAGTCGCCGCCGTTGAGTGAGCACTACTGCTGGAGGCCATTGCGTAAGTGGAGGAAGATGGAGAAGGGGAGGCTCTGGTTAGGGTTTTCCATCGAAGAGCTCGAATGGTCACGCGGATGGAGGAAGAAGATGACGCGAGGGAGAATGCGGGTAAAAGTAAAAGCCTAAGCCACGGTTAATATATATAGACCCGGCATCAAGATTCGTGCAAAGAGATCTAACGGACACAATGTTGCTGATGTGGAGACGAGCGTGCGCGGTAATTTCGCCACATCCTCCGTCCTTGCCACTTTAACGTTTCAGATTTTGCATGCGTAAAAATAGATAATGATTAATTCACTACCTTCTGTGATTTTCGAGGTAGCGTAGGCTGCAGGCTACATCACCTTTTGACAGATGCAGTGGAGTAGTCACATCTGAAGATTCCATTGAAGACGGAGGTTATCCGGCTCGGGAAATGAATACTTAAAGAATCTCTGGCTACATTATGAAGACGAAGAGGATTGCAGGGTTCTTTGGGGGACCTTGGAGATATTGCTTGACGGATTGCCGCATCACCTAGACAGAGTATTCAATACCAATGGGAAAGACGACGCAAGATCTCAAAGTCCTCCAGGGGTATGATATATGGGTATCACCATTGCATGTCTCTAATATGGTTAACCCGGGTGGCCCACAGTTGGTAGCATGGCCTATGGCCTACTGGGCAGCCCAGTTACACGGGTCCAGAAGGGAGGCCCATGCTGGATAAAGGATGGCTACGTAGGAGTCACCGACATACTCGGAGCCTTGGAGTAAAAGACACGAAGACTAGTTCGTATTAGTGTAGGACTCTTTACCTTGTCCGGAAAGGTCCTTGCCCTGTAACCCTAGCTTCTGGTGCCTTTATAAACCGGACCTATGGGAGCCTTTAGGGCACGACATATATGATTCATAAAACCTTCACACAGCGAACCGATCTCTGTAACTCGGCATATCACCATTATAGTGATTTATAGCAGGAGTAGAGTTCCGCCATAGTTGTGGGACTTGAACCTGGGTAAGCTATGTGATGACCCACAAGTATAGGGGGTGTATCACAGTATTTTCGAGGGAAGTGAAACCCAATTTATTGATTCGACACAAGGGGAGCCAAAGAATATTTATAAGCCTTAACAACTGAGTTGTCAATTCAGCTACACCTGGAAACAATCTTGCTCACAACAGTTTATCAGTAGCAACATTTTTGTAGTAGCAATAGTAAAGTAATAGCAGTAGTAAAAGTAAAGACATTAGTAACAATTGCAGTAAGCAGTAGGATTAAAGCGCGGTAGGCATAGGGATGGATGGACGGGCGTTGCATGGACAAGCCAATTCATATAGCAATCATAACATAGGGCATTTGCAGATAGATAAGATAAAGCATCCAAGTACTAGATAATCATAGGCATGTGTTCCATATATAGTCATACGTGATCGCAATGAGAACTTGCACAACATCTTTTGTCCTGCCAACCTGTTTGCCGTAGGGCCTCAAGGGAACTACTAGCAATTAATGTGCTCCTTTTAATAGAGCACCGGAGCAAAGCATTAACACTCCGTGAACACATGTGATCCTTACATCAAAGCCATTCCCTCCGGTTATCCCGATTGCTGTCACTTCGAGGCCTTTGGTTCCGGATAACAATGTGTGTATACAACTTGCAGGTAAGACCATAAACAATACGATCATACTGAATCAATAACATGTTCAGATCTAAAATCATGGCACCCGGGCCCTAGTGACAAGCATTAAGCATAACAAGTTGCAACAAAGTCAAAAAGCACTAATAAAAGATACTAGGCACCATGCCCTGACAATCTGATGCCATTACATGAACGATCTCATCCAATCCCTACCATCCCCATAGCCTATAGCGGGGGATTACTCACTCATAGATGGGGGAAACATGGATGGTCGATGGAGAAGCGATGGTGATGATGATGGCCATGATCTCCTCCAATTCCCCGTCCCGGCAGGGTGCCAGAACGGAGTTTCTGGTTCTGAATCGCGGAATCTGGTGGTGGTGGCGCAGTGGAACTCTTTTTGGAAAAACATCGAACCCCCTTGGTTTTTAGGTCAAGAGGCGACTTATAGGCGAAGAGGGAGGCCGAGGGGGCAGCCGAGCCGGCCACACCACCCTGTGCGTGGCTGGCCTGGCCTGTGCCAGGTGGTGTGGGCCTCTCGGCTCCGCCTCTCTCGTCTTAAGCCGTGAGTCTTCTGGTGAAATAGGATTTTTGGCATATTTTCCGGGATTTTTCCTGATAGTTGACTTTCTGCACAAAAACTAGACACCAAGGTAATTCTACTGAAAATAGCATCAGTCTGTGTTAGATGCATCCAATTCACACAAGTTTAGAGTAAAAACAATAGCAAAAGTGTTTGGGAAAGTAGATACATTTTGGACGTATCAACTCCCCCCAAGCTTAGCTTATTGCTTGTCCTCAGGCAATTCAGTTGAAAACTGAGTGCGATAAAAGAAACTTTCACGAACACATTTGCTTCATAAGATGTATATATTCTCAGCATATGATCAACTACTCAGGAAATTCATAATAAAGAGTATGCAACTAAGTTTACTTAATAATCATTGCAAGCTATGAAGAGATTCTAACTCAAAAATAATAAGTAGCATGAAACACAAACATAAGCAACATTGCAATGCTCATAGAAAGGTATGATAGAGTGGTATCTCGCTTGCCTTTGATTGTAGAGAAAACATAAATGCCAAGGAACCTCTAAAGTTCAAGTGAAGACTAGAAGTAAAGATATCAAAGGTACAAGCATCAAAGTCATAACACAATTAATCCAGTTTTGAGACAAGCACATTTCACTAAGAATGACAACTATGCTCTCAAGAAAGTGCTCATAGAATGGGTGATGACTCAACAAGGAAATGAAACAGGTTTTGAAAAGTTTGAAAGGCTTCCAAATGCTGAAAGTATGGTACTCATTAGCTTTGATCTCTCATTGCCCCTATCATAAGCATCTTTAAATGGTTAAGGTTAAAGTGACACAACTAAGAGGATATGCTTGACAAGTTATAAGTTAAAATCTCATGCCCCTTACTTACGAGTACCGGACCTCATGCTACTCAACTTCCGTCACAAGTAAGCTCTTGTCATTGTAAGTACATATGTATCATAGAGAACCGCCAACGGAGTACCCCTTGCACATGATACAGGAGCTACCCCATAATCAAAAATGACAAGGCAAGCAGACAATGGGCATCTCAGCGATCTTTTTATTTGCTATTTGCATAGGTTTTTATTGAGGATGCTTCATAGAATGCTCACTATGGTTATGTTGCAAGTTTCCACCATGATTAGGCATGGCTTAGGCTAGCGACCCATGCGTTTCTCTAACATATATACAAACTCCATCATCTTACAATTTCCCCTTTTATTTCACACCGCCGGGATCCATAAGTAAAAGAATCATGATATCAAGGAGGTACAAAGTACCAGTGCAATGTTGAAAGCGTTCCCCATGATACATGGTTCTGCTAACTTCAACTTATAAAGCACAAGCATATACGCAACAAAGATGGACACAATGGTTCAAGTTTATTAAGTGCAAGAAAGTAAAGTGTGCCATCAAGTTCGTGAGAGATTTACTAACTAACTTTCTCATAACAAGCAAACATTTTATTCAGAAGAAAACAAGGCATACTAAGCATGCACGGAATAGCAAATGATGCTAATAGGTAGGTATGGTGGACACTTTTGGCAATATTGGTTTTAGGAAGTTGGAAACATGAGTAAAACTTATACTCAGTGCAAGTGAAGTCTAGCAATTGTAAGGGAGCGACAAACGAGAGAGCAATAACTGTCATAATCATGCTTGCAACAAAACAGAACTAATCATGGCATGAAAGTGATTCAAGACCCCTGAGGCAAAATAATTCATCGAGGCTTAACTAATTATTGTTTCAATCATAAGCATGCATGAGCATGTGCCAAGTCAATTCAAGTGAAACATTCAGAGGGACATACCACAGTGTCATACCAAATTATGAATAGAGCAATGGAAGCAAACATTCATATGACATCCTACAAATTATTAGTGAGCTGGAGCTAACCATAAGAAAGCAAGAACTACTAAGCATCCATAAATAACATACACCCTACATGAACAGACTAAGCATGCCCACAATGATGAGTATATGTACAAAAATGAAAACAAATAAAGTTCGTTACCAGCCTCTTACCACACCTCAGGTTGTCATTAATTCTCATTATTGCCCTTCACTTGTGTGGCTTGAATAATAACATTAAACCAAATTCAACTGAGGACTGCTGAACCCTGCAACAAACTTCACAAAACCAAAGAAGAACAACGGATATTTTTGGTGTTTTTAATTTTCAAAGACAAGCACAAAAAGGAAAAACAAGCAAAGCAAAATCTTTTTGGGTTTTTTGAAAAGTTCAAACAAAGCAAAAAGGAAAAAAGCAAACCAAGGAAAAAAGAAGCAAACAAAGAGAAACAATAGAAATATTTTTGGTCTTTTTGTGTTTTTTTAGAAAGCAAAAGCAAAGAGAGAATGCAAACTAAAAAGAGAACGAAACATGAATATACAAAGTACCGACGAAACATGATATGGAGATGAGTGTGATGTCGGTGTACCTCCCCCAAGCTTAGGCTTTTGGCCTAAGTGGGTATCAATCCCAAGATGGCCAAGATGGAGCGCCTCCGTAGTACGGCGAGGAGGTGCCCTCGTCCTGGTGCGATCTCGAGGACACCCCACCGTAGTGCGCAGAGTAATCGTAGGAGGGCACATCCTCCTGGTGCTGCCTGTGTAAACCAAGAAAGCGAAGCTGCTCGTCCACTTCCTCCTTGGAACGCGACCACGGCCTCCTGTGAACACTGAACAAAGTAGATTGCGGCAAGGGAATCTCCCTTTCATCCCCGTCAGTAAACAACATCCTATATACTAAACTGTCCATGTCAGAGTTAGCAGTGACGAAGTGATGTGTTTTCATGGCAGCAAGGTCAAGCCTTTGTGGTACCAATATAGTATCATTTGGATCCATAGAAAGCTCTAATGCATTGACCATATGTGAAGCGATGATGCCCCCATAAATAGGTCCCCTAGCAGCTAGGCGGCGAGCAATGAGAGAGCCAAGATTGTACTGAGTATCATTATTTAAGCGCAGCAGCGAGGAAGGCTAAATGATAATTGGAGATATTACTCGTATTCTCCCTACCAAGAATGCTAGTAGCAAGATAATAGTCAAAGTATCTAAGAGCTAGGAGTTGAATGTTTCTTATCTTCTCGCGCTGAGCTACACGGTCATCGTCATTGGTCACACCCCGATAGAGCTCCAGCAAATTAGCGGGTCGCCCTTGAATCTTCTTCACGGTCCCTGTCATGCCTATACCTATAATGCTGCAAAATCTTTCCAATGGCATGGTAAACGGCAGATTATAAATTCTGAAAGAAATAGTTGACTGATAGGGGGTGTTAGTGAAAACTAAACTCTCAACGAAAGTTTTGGTGAGCATGGCATATTGCTCAGTTTCATCTTACATGTATGAGGTCAAACCAACCCTATGAATCAATAGTAAGAAATCAACGAGGATCCCTATAGCTTGCAAGAAGGTATAACAAGAAAAAGTAGATGGGTGAGCATCCCCTTCATCTCCTTCATTGCCAAAGCATGGTGCAATGAGATCTTCGTTGTATGAAGGCCTAAACTGAGAGGCTGATCTTGAAGGCCATGACCTCCTAGGTGTGTCCCTCTCTAAAATTTCTCCAAAGGTGTGGTTGTTCATCTTTGATATTCTGAAATTTAAACATCTATTACACAAGTGATTCAAAGTGAAAATATAATCAAGGGCACTACTCATAGGGACTTGTAGAGACCTAAACATGCATCAAAACAATATCTCTAAGCATTGAACAAGCTTACAAGATCTCATAACCTGTCACCTACAGTAGCAAAATACTTAAGATATACACCACTAAACACAAATCTACTTGGACAAGCGGAGGAGTCACATACCGGAGAACAAATGCTCCAAATTTTAGCAGCAAAGATGGGCTGAGCAAGGAGATCGAAAAATCAAGGACAAGAACAGCAAGAACACGATTTCGAGCAATGAACTAGTGTTTTCTCGGGAGAGAGAAGAAAGTGGGAAGTGAGAGAGAGAGAGTGGAGGGCTAGGGGTGGCCCACACCATGGCCAGGCATGCCCCTGGGCTGGCCGCGCTACTAGGTGGTGTGCCTGCCTGGTGGCCCCCCTAGTACTCTCCAGGCACTCCTCTGCCCCTTTTTTCACGTAAAAATTTAATATGAATTTTCTGGAATTCTTCGAGACACTTTATTTTTGAGAAATTTTCAGGTATAGAAGAATGATTTTCTGACAGAAAAAGTTTCTGGAAAAATGCAATGACAAAAACTAAAACTTCAAAAGTTCTAAGACACTCTAACAAGCAAGCAACTACCAATATAAAAGTAAACTAAACGAAAGCAAAAACTAAAATGGATAGAATAGAAGTAAGCGGAAATAATCATGGTGAAACCATTGTTTTGTTCATTAAAATCCCTTTGTTAACAAGGTTGATTAGGTCTTGTTACCAAAAAAAAATTTATATGAAACAAAACTTTGTATTCCACAAATGATCATGTTACCTCAACTTTGATAGCAATGGTCCCAATCATAATAGTTTCATATTTTTCTCTTGGTATGGGACAATATATTTCTCCAACTTGAATGCCCTCAACATGTTCAATTGAGTTTAAACCATAAGTCCTATCAATCTTCTTGGGGAAATAGACAGTATGCTCCTTGTCATTAACATTAAAAGTCACCTTTCCTTGATTACAATTAATAACAGTTCCTGCAGTATTAAGAAAAGGTCTCCCAAGAATAATAGACATATTATCATCTTTAGGCATTTCAAGCACAACAAAATCAGTTAATATCAAGCAATTATGAGCCACTTGAACAGGTACATCCGCACATATACCAACAGAAATAGTAGTAGATTTATCAGCCATTTGCAAAGATATATCAGTTGGTATTAGTTTTTCCAGTTGAAGTCTCTTATAGTGAGAAAAAGGCATAACACTAACTCCTGCTCCCAAATCACACAAAGTAGTTCTAACATAACTATTTTTAATAGAGCAAGGAATGGTTGGAATCCCTGGGTCTCCAAGTTTCTTTGGAACCTTACCATTTAAGGAATAATTAGCAAGCAAAGTAGAAATTTCTTCATTAGGGATCTTCCTTTTATTCGAGACAATATCCTTCATATACTTTGAATAGGGAGGCAATTTAATAGCATCAGTCAAAGGAATTTGCAAGAATAAAGGTTTCATCCACTCACAAAACTTATTATAGTGTTCATCTTCCTTTGACTTGTGTTTCTTATCAGGGAAAGGCATAAGTTTTTAGACCCAAGGCTCTCTTTCACTACCATGTTTCTTAGCAACAAAATCTTCTTTAGTGTATTTAGTATTCTTAGTGTTCCCTTCAGGATATAGAGGATCCTGGGTGGCAACACCACTTCTAGTTCTAATTTCATAAGCATGTTTTTCTTTAGCAGCATTAACTAGCAAGTCTTTTTGTACTTTAATAAGCTGATCAATTTGAGTTTGAACCATTTGAAAATGTTTAACAAGCATTTTAACATCATTTGAGGTTCTTTCCACAATATCCTTCAACTCAACAATAGCTCTAGTGTTTTCCATCAAATGATTTTGCACCCTTTTATTAAAATTATCTTGCTTAGCAATAAAAATATCAAATTCTTCTAAGCATTGATCAGGAGGTTTAGAGTAAGGGATATCACCTTCATCAAAATGTTGGAGAGAGTGTACCTCAATAGTGGATGAGTGGGGAATTGGCTTACATAATTCTTCTATAGGAGGTAAATTCTTGACATCTGCAGCTTTAATTCCCTTCTCCTTAAGACATTTCTTAGCTTCCTTCATCACTTCATCATTTAGTTCAATAACTCCCCTCTTCTTAGATGTTGGTATAGGCGCAGGTATAGCTGGTTCAGATATAATTGTTTCAGGTATAGCTTGTTCAGGAGGAGTCCAGTCTTCATAATTCTTGCTTATTTTAGCCATTAATTCCTTAGCTTCCTTCGGAGTCCTATTCCTGAAAACACAATCAGCACAACTGTCCAGGTATGTCCTAGATTCTTTAGTTAGTCCATTATAAAATATATCAAGAAGCTCATTCTTAGGTAACGGACATCCAGCCTATGCATAAATCAAAGCACAAAACCTTGCCCATGATTCAGGCAATATCTCTTTTTCACCCTGTTTAAAATCAAAAAGTTCTTGCAAAATAGCATGTCTAGCACTAGGAGGAAAATATTTCTGCAGGAAAGTACTAATCAAGCAATCAGGGCTATCAATAGATCCAGGAGGTAAATTATTAAACCAAGTTTTAGCTTCTCCTTTCAGTGAAAAAGGGAAACATCTTAATATCATCAGAAAACAAGCCACTCATGGTAGAAAGCTCAATCATATGTGCTACCGCACTTTCGTTCTTAGTCCCACAAAAAGGTTCTTTCTCAACAATAGCTATGTAAGATAGATCAAGAGAGAAATCATAATCCTTATCTTTAATGTTTATGGGAGATGCAGCAAACATAGCATTAGGAGACAATTTGGGTCTTATAGTACGCCACTCAAGGAGACTCTTATTAGCACTCCTATCATGGGTGTTTTGACATTCTTTAATAAATTCATCGGTCATCTCTATATAACCGTCTTCAATATCATATCTCTCTCTAGACTCAGGTGAACTAACAGGTGTAGTAGTGTCTTCATTAGGAGTTTCAGTATTTCCAGCTATAGTTCTAGCAATCGTAGCATCTAGGAAAGGACCTAATGAACCACTCTTATCAAGCACAGTAGAAGCAGCATCATAAGTATCAGAAGTTTTAGATTCAGCAGTAGTAGCAATGTGTGTAGCATGTGTATGTGGTGGTGTAATGAGCTTACTCATAACAGATGGTGAATCAAGAGCAACAGAGCTGTTCAGAACCGTACCTCTTCTTGTAGTGGATGGTAAAATAGGAACCTTGCCATCACGAGACTTACCCATGATGGATGAATGGTAGTGAACAATAGTGATTCCAAGTGGACTTGATAAATAAATCTATGGTCCTCGGCAACAGTGCTAGAAAATAGTCTTGATGACCCACAAGTATAGGGGGTGTATCATAGTATTTTCGAGGGAAGTGAAACCCAATTTATTGATTCGACACAAGGGGAGCCAAATAATATTTATAAGCCTTAACAACTGAGTTGTCAATTCAGCTACACCTGGAAACAATCTTGCTCACAACAGTTTATCAGTAGCAATAGTTTTGTAGTAGCAATAGTAAAGTAATAGCAGTAGTAAAAGTAAAGACAATAGTAACAATTGCAGTAAGCAGTAGGATGAAAGCGCGGTAGGCATAGGGATGGATGGACGGGCGTTGCATGGACAAGACAATTCATATAGCAATCAGAACATAGGGCATTTGCAGATAAATAAGATAAAGCATCCAAGTACTAGATAATCATAGGCATGTGTTCCATATATAGTCATACGTGCTCGTAATGAGAACTTGCACAACATATTTTCTCCTGCCAGCCGTTTGCAATGGGGCCTCAAGGGAACTACTGGCAATTAAGGTGCTCCTTTTAATAGAGCACCGGAGCAAAGCATTAACACTCGTGAACACATGTGATCCTCACATCAAAGCCATTCCCTCCGGTTATCCCGATTGCTATCACTTCGGGGCCTTTGGTTCCGGACAACAACGTGTGTATACAACTTGCAGGTAAGACCATAAACAATAATATCATAATGAATCAATAACATGTTCAGATCTGAAATCATGGCACTCGGGCCCTAGTGACAAGCATTAAGCATAAAAAGTTGCAACAAAGTCAAAAAGCACTAATAAAAGATACTAGGCACCATGCCCTAACAATCAGATGCCATTACATGAACGATCTTATCCAATCCCTTAGATGGGGGAAACATGGATGGTCGATGGAGAAGCGATGGTGATGATGATGGCGATGATCTCCTCCAATTCCCTGTCCCAGCAGGGTGCCAGAACGGAGTTTCTGGTTCCGAATCGCGGAATCTGGTGGTGGCGGCGCAGCAGAACTCTTTTTGGAAAAACGTCGAACCCCCTTGGTTTTTAGGTCAAGAGGCGACTTATAGGCAAAGAGGGAGGCCGAGGGGGAAGCCGAGGCAGCCACACCACCCCCAGGAACAGCCTGGCCTGGCCCGCGTGGCCAGGTGGTGTGGGCCCCTCGTGGCCCTACTCCGTCTCGTCTTCTGGCTCCGTGAGTCTTCTGGTGAAATAGGATTTTTGGCATATTTTCCGGGATTTTTCCTGATAGTTGATTTTCTGCACAAAAACTAGACACCAAGGTAATTCTGCTGAAAACAGTGTCAGTCCGTGTTAGATGCATCCAATTCACACAAGTTTAGAGTAAAAACAATAGCAAAAGTGTTCAGGAAAGTAGACACATTTTGGACGTATCACTATGTTACCTCGTACCCGCCAACTCACCTCCTTACGCCACGTCTCTAAACACGCTCTATGAGGACCCCTCCATGGCATACTCATCGACAATACCACGACAAGTGACAAAGTCAACAAGGAACTGGGATTTGATTGTTGTGCGAGGTTTATACTCAATATCAAAAGCTGCTAGCTCAATGCCCCACTTAGAGACATGTCCCATGGCATCACTATTGTTGATTATGTCTCTCATGGGAGATGTGCTCACCACGGTAATCTTGTGCTCTTGAATATAGTGTCGTAGCTTTCTGGATGCGAAGAACACACCATAGTCTAACTTTTGGTAATAAGGATACCTTTGCTTTGATTCAGTCAAGACCTCACTGAGATAGTAGTAGGACGCTGCAGTAGGTGTTCCTATTTTTCTTCTGACCGTTCCACCACCATGACGACACTGACGACTCTGTTTGTCGCAGCTAAGTTGAGCAACATCGATTCCTGTGGTTTCGATGCTGCAAGAATAGGGGCGGACAAGAGTATGGCTTTCAGATCCTAAAGTGCAGCTTTAGCTTCATCAGTCTAGACAAACTTCTTGGTCTTTTTCAAGAGCTTGTATAGTGGTGCGGCTCTTTCACCGAGCCGACTTATGAACTGACTGACCACGACAATGCAACCAGTTAGCCGTTGTACGTCCTTGATGCGAGTTGGCCTGGCAATGTTGAGTATAGCCTTTATTTTGTCACGGTTCACTTCTATGCCTCTTTGAGACACAACGAAACCTAGCAATTTTCCGGCTGGTATTCCAAAGAAACACTTGTTCGGGTTAAGCATTATGTTCTATTTTCGTAGATTGCTGAATGTGTCCCCAAGTCGGAAATTAGTGTTTCCTTCTTTTTGGACATTATAGCTAGATCATCCAAAGATGCATGTACATTGCATCCGATTTGATCATGGAGGCAACACTGCATAGTGCGCTAGTATGGAGCTCCTGCATTTTTGAGCCCAAAAGGCATCGTTACGTAGTAGAAGGTTCCGAAGGGGGTGAGGAATGAAGTCTTTATTTTTTCTGACTCCTTTATCCGAATTTGATGATATCAGGAATATGCATAAATAAAACATAGGAATCCGAGCCTACTGTCAAGTTGATAACTTGATCGATTCTGGGCAGAGCGAACGGATCTTTGGGACAAGCCTTGTTCAAGGCAGTATAATCAACACACATCCTTAAATCAGTGGTGTCCTTTTTAGGGACCATTATAGGATTGACCGACCAATCAGTATGGATGGCCTCTTCTATGAATCCGGCTAACTTGGCCTGGGCTAGTTCCTTAGCTATTGCTTTGTGCTTTTCATCGCCGAAACATCGTAAGGACTGTTTGACGGGGTTAGCGTTTGGGTATACATTTAGGTTGTGCTCGGAAAGTTCCCTAGGTACTCTGGTCATGTCAGATGGCTGCCATGTGAAGATATCTTTATTGGCTTTGAGGAACTTGACAAGCGCACTTTCCTATGCTTGGCCTAAACCTACACCTATCTGGGTCACCTCGGAGGGGTCATCATCCTTCAACGACATCGTCTTCGTATCTTCCGATGCCTTGAACTCTGGAGTCGGCTTTGTCACCTCCTTAGTCATCGCGGGCATCTCGGACGGGTCGATGTTCTTCTTGATCTCCTAGTACTCTTCGGCGTGTAGTACGGCTTCAGCAAAGGTAGCATTTCCTTCCTCGCATTCTCGTGCCTTCTTCGGGGCTCCCGGATCATGATGATGCCATTGGGACATGGAATTTTCATGATGTTCTAAATTTAAGAAGGGCGAGCCATAAAAGCCCAGTAAGTTGGACACCCAAAGATAGCGTGATATGCACTCTTGAACATGACCACTTCGAAGGAAAGAGCTTATGTCTGGTAGTTCTTTGGAGTTCCAAAGGTAAGATCCAAAGTGATCTCTCCCAGAGAGTTTGCTTGTCTTCCGGGGACAACTCCATGAAAAGTAACAGAGCTGTGATTCAACTATGTTCCCGATATCCTCATCCGGCGCAGCGTTTCGACATAGATGATGTTGATTCTTCTACCACAGTCCATGAGGGTCTTGGAGAACCCATAGCCATCAATAAGTGGATTAACGACCAGAGCGTACTTTCCTCGTACTACAAGAAAAGTTGACTTTTACAATGGACGATTTTCGTGGTTGAAGGCCTGTTTTTCATGGCTAAAAAGTCTTCTACGACGAATTCCCTTTGTGGTAAAAGCCCCGTCACAAAAGATTCTACCACGGTTTTTTCCCGACCGTGGCAGATCGCACCCTTCAGCCATGAAAACTTGTTCCATCGTAGATCTGTTCGCTAGCCGCATTGACTGCTGACATCATGCAAACTGCCACGTGGAAAACACCATTAACGCCCAGTTACCACCGTTAACGGCCACAAAAACCATGGCAGAAGCCAGGCCCAGCCAAGGCTTGCTAATAATTAAGTGGGCTGGCCCATTAGGAGAGCCCAATAAGATTATGGCCCGTTGCTATTTCGTCCGGCACTGTTTGAAATGGGCCCAAAATATCCGGCCAGCAACGGCCCATGAATGTTAGGCCCGTTACTGTTTTGGCCTACAGAAGCCCACATTATTCGAATACTGTGCGGCCCATTAAAAGCCAGTGTCAAGTAGGCCCGATACTGTTAAGGCCTACAACCAGCCCGCCACTGTTCTCACAGCTCGTCCTAGGCCGCCTACGAATGACCCACTTTTGAGAAGGTCCAATACTGTTCTGGCCTTTTACTGTATAGTCAGTTAACCTATCGGGCCCACCGGCAGCCTGCAACTGTTCTGATCTGGTACTGTTCTGGCCTTGCAATATGTTCGGCCTGTTACTGTTCCCGTCTGGAACAATTTTTGGCCTGTTACTATTCTGGCTCGTTACTGTTCTGGCTATTTACTATTCTGGTCTGTACTGTTGTGGACCTTTACTGTTCTAGCTTACCACTTTTTTGGTCTGTTACTATTCTGGCCCGTTACTGTGCTAGGTTGCCTCTGTTATGGCATGCTGGTGTTCTAGCCTGTTACTGTTTTGGCCTTTTACTATTTTGGCTTATTACTGTTTTGGTCTGTTATTGTTCTAGCCTGTTACTGTTACTAGTTGCCACCTGAGGGTAGGCCCGTTACGATCGTAGACACCTACAGTTTTAGCCTTTCTGAAGCCCACGCAAATATCATAAAAGGAATCTAATTAGTGAGCATATTTTACTGTTCATGGTAGGCCTAATACAATAAGGGCAAATAACAAAGACCTAAACTCTTACCTGATCGACCTGGCTGGTGCAGTTATGATACCTCCTACCTCCATGCATGGATGGCGTCAACTAAATGTCTACATGGCCCAACTCAAAAAATGCCTACATGGCCTATGCGAGTTATCTAGATATTACATCAGCTGCAAACTTCTTAAAAATATTACATAATATCAACACTCAGGAACAAAAATTCAGCATTTCAGTTGATAATCAAGTTGATAACACTGTCCTCAATTTTCTTTCTCAATCCATCAACTTCATCTCCCTTTGAGTGTGACAGCAACATTGGAAAACCACCTTGAGACATGATATTGTAGCCCCCTCTTTGGTGGCAATAGCAATAATTGCAGTCTAAAACCAAGTAATAGCAAGTTAATACAACAAACAAAGACAAACTACTCATAACTAAGAATGAACCAGATAGAAATTATAATCGCATCATACGAGAACTTGTATAGAAGGAATGCAAACGAGGAATGAACTATATATTGTAGAGGATAGTTATGTCGTTGCTTAGGACGAACTAGAATGAGATGCGAGATATAGTAGCATCGCACGTGAACCTGTAGAATAAGATAAACAATCATTAGAAAAGTGTACCTACAATGAAATGAGCAATCAAATAAAGTGTTTTTTAGAATTTCAGCAAATATAAACTAGGCAGGTCATATAAGCAAATATATATGGAAGCCGTGGTATTTCCTGCAATGCAAGAGACGTACGGTGACTCAGAATTTACGGTGAGCTACACAACGTCATGCAGTTTCTGTCATAGCTAAGAATCAACCAGATAGAAATATAATGGATCATAAGGGACCTTCTAGAGCAGGAATTCAAACCACGAGTGAACTACATAGTAGAGGATAGTTATGCCATTGCTTAGGACGAACCAGCACCAGATAAGGAAATAATGGCGTCGCTTGTGAACCTGTAGAAGAGGCTATGCAAAACATCATGTTCATTGTTCCATTCTGGGCTCTATGCAAGAAAAAGAAAATAGTTAGTGTTGCATCTTTTGAAAAACCAGATGGCAACAGTAAAATTATAATCGAATTAGTATGAAGAGTCTAAATAGTTACTATAGGATAGCATAACGATGCCAAGGAGGAAACAATAACATGAACTTATCTCAGGACAAACCAGATAAATTTAGTAACTGCGGAGTAAGGAATCCAAACTAATATTTTCTACTGATTTTACATTTTGCAAGAACTACACGATAGCAGGCAATTATTGTTATTCGGAGTAGCTAAGAACATGTGCATGAATTCAATTTTTTTAGAGCAGCAAATGGAAACCAACATGTCTAGTGACCTACTCCGTAGTATCTAGCATGAAGAACATGCATGCGCTTTGACTAGGTGTACATCACGATTAGAAAAATGCAGTTCACTGCGAGAGGCTTGAACCTGCTGTACTGCTGACAAAACAAAAAGAGAGTTGGAGATTTGGTTCCCATGGTCGGATAAGCTTCTAAGCATCATCTGTACCGGCACGGGTGACATCCTTATCACCCAGGGTGGTGCGGTTGCGCCGACTGTTTGCATCAAGGAAGAAGATCTTGGGCGCTCAATGCTGGCTTGAGCGTGGTGGACGAGGGAGAATTGGTGCACTACATGGCGGTTCATGTAAGGTACGGGTGGGAAGGATGCCGGCGGCGTTGATGCAGGTCTTGGGCAGTCATTGACGGATTCGGCGCCGTGGATGGGAAAGTGGTAAAAGGAAATCAGGTGCAGTGGAATTTCGACGGACTCAGTGACCAAAGTCGGGTGCGGTGGACATTGGTGAAGCGGCAATGATGCTTTGCTGATGCAGCTTCGGTATACTGTTGCGTGAGGAGTGCATGGTGTCGAGTTCTGGCGGGCAAAGCCAGCCGGAGAAGTGCTGCGGGAGGTTCCGAGCCCGAGAAATTTCGCAGTGTTTGAAATGAAGGGGCACGAGGGAGTGGGGACCACGTGATTTTGGTATCGTTTGAAACAGAGGGGCGCCAGAAATTTCACAGTGTTTAAAATGGAGGGGCGCGAGAGAGTGGGTGACCACATGATTTTGGTATTGTTTGAAATGGAGGGGCGCAAGAAATTTCATAGTGTTTGAAATGGAGGGGCGCGAGAGAGTGGGGACCATGTGATTTTGGTATCGTTTGAAATGGAGGGGCGCTAGAGATTTCACAGTGTTTGAAATGGAGGGGCACGAGGGAGTGGGGACCACGTGAGTTTGGCCATCTAGCAATCTTGTCTGTCCATCCCAAATCAACAGGCCATAGGGGATACCTTCCCTTCGAAGGCTCTGGCGCGGACGCCTATGCAAGCAATCGCTGGGTGTCCCAGAGTAGACTATAGGGGTAGATGTGTAGGTTACTGTAGTAGCAGACCATTAATCGGGCAAGCTGGTGCGATGTCATTTTGGCGCTCCACGAGTTCAAACTTTTACTTATGGTGTTCAGGAGTGAATGCATGCAGCTAAAAAAAGGTACTTACGTGATTACGTGTATGATATTATTAGGATACTGAGTTGCATGCATCGTGTAGTAATAAGTGGATTCTATTGGGTTGATCATTATATTACTCGTATTCTCTCACTGTATATATGTTGATCACAGTCTAGTTACTGAGTTGCATGGATGTGAGCACAATTGATTGAGTGACAAACCTTTTTTTGTGCGGTCGATGCCCCCGTCCGCTGATGACCCTCGCTAATCAACGCATCTCACACACACTGTAGTTTGCAGTCATAACATACTTCTAATGAAATCAGACTAGTAACTCATAAGCACAGTTACATTTGTTGTTTTAGACGTGTATTTTACGTAGTAGTAGTTGGAACATCATCCAGGGAGATAGAGTTCAACGTCTAGCAATCTTGTCCGTCCAATCTGAAATCAACGAGTCAAAGCTGATATACCTTCCCTAAGGCTCTAGCAGGAATGCCTATGCAAGGAATCATTGGTTGTCCATGGGTAGATTATAGGGGTAGATGTGCTTGTGACCCAAAGTATTCCAGACAATAGCTGGGTGTCCCTAATGCTGACGGTGCATTTTCTTTTCTAGATAGACACCGCGTCTCCTGATAGTATATACTACTACTTTCTAAACGGTGGAGCGCAGTTGAGTAAGAAAGATTCCCTAAGGTGAGTCTAGTACTACACAATGTCTACTGCACTAAAGAAATGAAAAAGGAACCAGAGAAGAGAACAAGGTTGAACAAAACTTGTAAGTTAAACATAGACTATAACATGCATCAGTTATTAGTCTATGTTAATTATGAATAGACTAATTATTAGGTAATAGACTAATTTCAGCTTGGTATGTGTGAATAACTCACTGCCACATAAGCAATTTTACTGAGTAGGACCCTTAGTTACTCGTGAAGTTATTTGCGCTACGACTTGCCTAAAAGGATTCTTCCCCTAAATTTTGCTTATCTCCAGCATCAACCCTATATTATCTTCCCTATATCATAATCACAATATTTTAATAGGAAGAGCAAAAAACTCACCCAATAACTCACACAACGACGTAGGGGCCACGTAAAGGGAAGACAGAACATTTGATAAGTATACTAGACAATGGATCCCTACACATCTGACAAAGTAGAAAGTATGACCAAATTTAAAGATCACTCATTGACAATTTAATTATTTTGATTTATCAGACATACTCTCCCTCCATCCGATTTTTTTTGAAAATGCCCTCCAACCTAATTAAAAAGGATGTCACATATTTGACTAAATTTGAATGTATACGTACACTAAATAGTGACTACTATACGACAAGTATATCGTTACAAAAGCTCCACAGAGCGCATTCGAACGCTAAAGAGTGTAATATAATTATGCGAAGACGGATGGGAAAAAACTATCCATGCACCCAAAAGAAAGAAAAAGGAGGGCCACCCCGGCAAGTCCTCCCCTTCCTAGTTCCTACTCCAAGATTCGGCGATTGCAACACTATGGCCGCCCTGCGGAGGCAGGGCCTCGACGACCTCCGCAATGGTCACGACTTCGACGCCAACCTAAGATGGCTTCTCTCTTCCTACTTAGCGGGGCGTGACCTGGACGATCTCTACAATGGTAGTTGCTGGCTGTGGAGCTCCGTGACTTCTGTCTTCAAATTTTCGCACTCAACACGAAGCATGGAGGAGTCACGCTCGTAAGATCGTGCAAGCTTCATTTGAAAAGCCAAATCGGCTCATAGGCGATCACGCTCTAGGTTGAGCTCGAAGTTTTTCTGAAGAATGTTGATGTTATGGCTGTAGATTTCATCTACTTTGGCCGAGATTCTCGCCCTAACTTCCTGCATAGAAAATGCAGCATCAATAAGAGAGCATGGAGTGCATGCAGAGAAGAACATAAAAGTTCAATACATGTATAGTGACTACAGTACCTCTCTTCTTCGACCGAGAGCGGGCATGAGGGCATTGTACACGTCAGATATATCTGTCATGGTATCAACCCGTGGGGTGGAAAATTCGACGCTCGAGCCGCCTGCCTTTGAAGATGTATAGAAACGGTTCAATAGTAGGAGTAGAGAGCCCAGGAATCAACGGAAGTACAAACCTACTCGGACTCTTGGTCCCCATGATATCCGCTCTTTGGATACATGTGCGAAGACGAGCCCTCTCCCTATGGCTGGTCTCCTTTCTTGGTCCGAGGCTGCAGGTCACCCTGCCGACGGGATTTCTCGACGGCTGTAACCACCGCCATCTTGCTGTTCTTCCGACGAGACATGATATTTTGTGACATCGATGGATGAAGAAGTAGAGAAGAAAGGGAGGAGCAGTGGAAGAAAATGGTTTCTGCGAAGGCGGAGCGAGGTAGTACTAGTAGGAGGAGAGAGGAGAGTTAATAGTGGAAGAAAAACGTCAAGTACTAGGTGCAAATATTTACGACCCATCCAAAGTTTATGGAGAAATTTGGCTAGATACATAGTGGTGCAATCAATTGGCTTATGTTGTACTAAGTGGGTCCCATCTTTAGGATTGGTTTTTGCCGGCAAGTCTAGTAAATTTCTAATAGATTCGAAAAAAAAGTCTATTACGTACATTTCTTAGCCACCTCTAGGAATGGTTCACGCTGTGCTTGCTCGTAGTAGTACTCCCTCCGATCCATATTACTTGTCGCTGAATTGGACGTATATAGCAATGAATCGGAGGGAGTAGTTGTAGTAGTAGTAGTAGTAGTAGTCACATTGAATATACTTAGGGCTCGACGCATAAGCATCACAAATGGTCGCCAAAAGATAGAACGGCAAACTTAAAGGTAACTTAGGGCTTCTTTGGATAACATGATTTAAAAATACAGGAATTTGACTCAGTCATAGGTACAAAACAATGGATTGCAAAACAGAGGAAATAGCTTTCTTTGGATCACAGAATTTCAAAACACAGGATAACAAGGTCAGAGGTATAAAACAGAGGAAATCTGCAGGCTTAAAGTTATTTCAATTAAACACAGTAAACGCGGAGGTAAATTGCCTCAATCCTATGCGAATGAGTGTAAAAAAGAGGATGTTGAAATTCCTATGGTATTGGGGAGTAGAAATGCAATCTATATGAATTTTGGAGGTATGATTCCTTTCATCCAAAAGGCCTTCCTTATGAAAAAAATCCTATGGGTCGAATTCCTCCAAAATTCCTTTGAAAATCCTTCGATCCAAATTGGTACTTAATCAAGATGTGCGTGCTCATGACATACGAACACCTTCCAGCAGGACGTGATGCGGTCATAGATTTTCATCTTGAACCCGTCTGCGGTGACCTTGAACATAAGGCAGTCACCCTCCTTCAACTCATGGAAAGCAGCAAAGGTAGCCCACTCTTTGTCTAGGACGATCTGGTCTTTGTTGCGGTTAGCATGGACAACCCAATTGCATGCTTGGACCACCACTAGTTGTGGGTAGGGGTGTCCCTTCAAGTAAGGTCTTAAGTAAGTCGGGATGATAAGCATATACAAGTCATGCTGGACTAACTGGATGTTGAAGCACCTAGGATGATGTGCTGTCGCATGGTGTCCAACCGACCTAGGGCATCTTCCCGGTTTGGCAGAACTACCGACCGACCTGGCAGTACTTGCCCTTGCCAAGGCCTCCACTCTCCTGCCCAGCAGCTTCAACTCCCTTGGTATGATGGGGAGATCATCTTCATAGCCACCTAGAGCTGGAGCAGTCTGGTCAAGAATATAGTCTAAGTTCAGCATTACAAGTGGGCCGTCCTACATGAAAATTACCATTGCATCAGTCCTTTGGAATTACCAAAACACCACAATGCATTGTATAAATTGACTAAAGATCACAATGCATCATTGCACCATCAAAATTACCTAAACAACACAAGGTATCAGGTAAATTAAATTTCCTACAGAGCACAATGCATCATTAGAATGACCTAAGCCGATGGATCCTCAAAATTATCTAAACAGCTACTAGAAGGCATACCATTTAATTAGATTGATTAAACAACACAATACATAATCTGAATGGCTAAAATAGCACAATGCATTATATGGATAGACAAAACAGCATATATGCAGTGCATCATCAAAAATACCAAAACAGCACAATGTATCATGTAATTTAATTTAATAAACAGTGTCTGCACAATCAAAATTACCTAAACTGATGGGTCATTGAAATAATCTGAACAGCTAGAAGGCATATCATTTAATCCTAAATAGCATGATGCAGATCAAAATGGACGAAACAACACAGTGAGGAGACAGGACACAATGCATCATTAAAAAATACAAAAACAACACAAAGTGTGATGGAAAATTCCTAAACAGCACAATGCCTCATCTAAGTACCAAAATAGAACCCTGCATCATCGTCATCAAGAATATTCCATAACTAAGCAGAACAACACAAAAGAGAAATATAGATACATTCGAATCTAGGCAAAGTCAAGTCAGTTATTTCTGGACAGAGGGAGTATAAAGAATAGCACAAAAGACAATTATCAAGAATATGACATACAACTAAGCAGTTCAACAAAGGACCGACAGTACACGTTGCAAAATCTGACTAGATGCACGTTGGATTTGGGTTAAAGCTCCAATCCTCCAGATCTAACCTTGTTTCAGTTGGGGAGGGGGTGCGAACTTGCACAGGGGTCGATGGGTTGAGTAGATGAACAAGGCTCCACTGACAAAGAACCAGCCACATACACCAAAGAAGCACAAACAATCGCTGATGAAGGGGGAAACCGATAGGGGTTTCACTGCGTACACTCTGAAATTTGGCACATTGGGAATGAGAGTCCAACCTGCAGACAAAAAGGACATGTTCGCCGTCGCACGACCATTCAGTCCCAACGCACGCGGCGCTAGAGGCTTGGACGACAACTCGGCAGGTGATGAGGGTTTTGGCGTGACCGGCCTAAACCCTAAGGGCGACATACGCCTCACCTTGGGCACAGACCGCACACACGCGAAAGGCGAAGCATGCTTCAGAGAGGGTGCTACGGCTGTTGGAATCGAACAAGCCACCTACATCTCCAAAGCAGAGTTTGATGAGGACCCCAGCTCAACCATAGACAAAGGTTTTGGCATTGGTTTCATCGAGGCAACAACTGGGTTAACGACTGAGAGTTGTGAGGTGAGTGCGGGAATGTGATAGCGAGAGAGGGAATAGTGGGGGAGGAGTTAGAGAATGGGAGTGGGTAACCCTCTATACGCTTTAGTAGTACCGTACTACAAAAAAACTACATTTCACATATCATCACTTTTTGATGAACTAGTTCATTTCTTTGAACCAACTAAAATAGTAGGTACCCCTTAGGTTTCAAACTTCCATCTGGTACCTGTGTTGCTAGTAGTAAGTATAGTATAATACTTTGTATTACCCTCCATGGTAGTATAAAACTTTTTTTAGATAGAGGAAATTGCACGATCCACCATCTTTTCATCGCACTTTTGCACAAAACACTTGGTGGACATCATTTTTGCACATTTTAACAGTTTTTGGCCTAATATGCACAAATTTGGCCAGTTAGTCCTGTAATAACTGATTTAACCTCATTGGTAGCAATACTGACAAGTGGTGCCTGAATGCCATTGCTCCCATTCACACACAAAGATTTGAATGATGCTAAAAACTGGATACTAATGATATTTATCACCCACAATACTTTTTGGATGCATGTAGCTGGTATGTAAGAGGCTTATTTCATATGAAACGTCAATGCTTACACAAAGGTACCAACATATCAGTCCGTCACACATTGAATTTGTGAAGGCTTTATTTGGTCGTAATAAACTTATTTTCAAACATAACTTGTTTGTACATAATATTTGACGTTTCATTCACATATCCAAATGTCCATCGAAGAGTTTCTTTTGAAGTGTCAGACGAACGATATATGTCTGTTTATTACACCTCACACACAAAAACATCCCGATTTATCATAAAATTTAAGAACATTATTATTTTTCTGGGATTTATTTTCCTGAGAGCAAGCACGGTGAATATGCCTCGGAATGCCATCAGCCTAGTTTCCAGACAAAGTTTATACATGTTTCACTTATGATTACGAACTTTTTTGAGTTCTCAAGGTTTCCTAGCAAACTTCACATTCTTAAACTAATTTAAGATGATTTATTAATGTTAGATAAAATTTGAACTATGAGTAAGTAGTAGATTGCTCTTAAAGCTATACAAGTATCTTTTGAAGGCACCCACACCCATACTATCAATATATCGAAAACCAATGAATTTGTTGAATTCAACTTCTTGCTAAGAATTTGCATGTACAAAATTTGTCTTTTATTTGAAAACAATAAAAAAACATTGCATGGTGACCTCTGACTTGTCCTACTTGCTATGAAAAATGATTATTATCAAGAGAGTTCGCATATAAAAAACAATGTAATTGAAAATATGGCCTGCCATGTATGAACATATCCTTAGGCTTTAGGCCGAAAGACAAGCTAAATGGCCTTATATATGTACAACATACTTTATGGTAATGTTCCAATATTTGGTAGATGATTGCATCTTGGCATGGTGAACAATAATGCTACCAGTACTAGGAGTTTCCAAAATTTAGGAATAAAAAATCATTTTCAAATTTGAACTACAAGTAAACATGATAGAATGCTCTTAAAAAGTTACAAACATCCTTTGAGTCTTTATGGTACAGAGGCGGTCAATACTTCAAAAACCAACGAGAGTTCTGTAGGATTAAAATTCTTGCTACGAATATGCGTGTTGACAATTTGATCCTCACTAGCTATGAACGAAAATAATGAAAACCCTAAAAATGAAGCCTTCTTCATGGCGTCCTCTTGCGTGTACAACTATTTGCACTGAAAAATAATTAATAACTGTGATTCATCATAAATTACAAAAAATAGTTACACAATATATATGGCCCACGGTGTATGAACACTCTTGGGTTTCAAGCCAAATGACAAAGGTAACAACCATATGCACATCGTATTGTATTGTAATGTTCCCATTTTTTGTAGATGTGTGCATCTTGGCAAGGTGCAAAATGGTGGCAACCACAGTTTCCAACTTATAGGAACAATAAAACTGGAAGCGACAAGATTTTTCTATAAGCAAGTACGAAGAAAAATGGCTCAGAGTACCACAACAACAACCCTAGTTTTTAGACAAAGCATGGACCTTGATACACTTACGATTGATTACCATGTTTTATGAGTTCTCAAGCTTCCCAGCCAACTGTTTTTGTCAACACCCGGATTTTTAATCCCAGATGCCTGTTATGTCATACATCGCAATCCCAGGATTACCATTTTTGCGAGACATAACAGATTGGATATCACAGTACATCATCCATTACAAACCATAAATAAGGTCTTACACAAATAATGATCTCATGATCCAGTCTTAATACAACAAGCAGCGGAATAAATAATAAGCGTAGTGGTGGGGTCCATCTTCAGGGGCACAGGCAGTGCTGACGAAGGCAGATAGTCCTAGTTATCATAGCCATCCTACTGGCCATCATCTTGGTAGTCTCCTTCATAGTCTGGCCATAGGAATAGCCAGGGACAAAAGACATGGGTACTCTTTAAGTACTCGCAAACTACCACTAACAAGTAGCATAGTTCTAATTTAATGTGCTAACTCTAAGTTTAACTATAAAGTTAAGTTTGAAACCTAAGTTGAGTTCTGAAACAAAGAAAGATAAAATAAAGTTCTAGAATCACTTAAGTTGGGAAGCTAGTGTCATAGTCACAACCCTGTTGTGGTCAAGTCAAGATTCATCATTCATTTCATAAGGTATTTTCAAAACATCTGACAACGAAACAGTATGGCCACTCCAATTGTCCATAACCGTGGACGCGGCTATTCGAATAGTTTGACACTCTGCAGAGGTGGTACACTTTCACCACAAGATTCAATACATCTGTCAGGGATAACCTTGAATCATCATACTTAGTATGCAGATAATCAAACATAATCTTTCCTTTACACACCCTAGTATAAGCACCTCTCCTATGAGCATGGCCTCCCAACCATAACCATCTGTCATCTTGGGCACTGCATAGGTGGACAACATTGAGAGGTAGCCTCAGCTCAAACCTCTCCCACGAGGGAACTAATACTAATGCATATAAACTTCCGGCTAAGCCTTACCCAATTCAGGTATTGTGGTTATACGATAAATTTGGAATGGTATCGCATCCGAATCCAACCATTAGTTTTTATAAAAGGGCTAAGGCTCATGCTTCAACATTTTCATCATCATAAACCATTGGTGTTTCTCAACACATGTCAAAACATCTCAATATAATGACTCATCATTCCAAGGTTTTCACAATTCATTTTCACCAACTGTTCCCATCTAAAGTGACTCAAGTTTTAGTTGAGCTCTAAGCTACTAAGTTAAGAGTGTTCACTAAAGTGGGATGCTAAGATCAATCTCAGGCCATAGAATGACATCCAAGGCTATCAAGATAGGTCAAGTTTTATACTCTCTATGCTACCTTCAATACAAGTAAAGGACTTTTGTAAAGTAAAGGAAGTAAAGGCTTGGAAATAAAACTTGGGGGTAGGTAATCGTCAAAGTGGTATAACCAAAGCATGTCTAATGTCTTTGCTTGGGTTATCTAAATTACAAGGGTTAGCCTGCATTGTTAATGGTGGCTTGCCTTGGTTGGTGCAGTGGTTGAAGTTTTCCTCTTCCTCCTCTTGATAGAATCCTCCTCCTCGAAAGCTTGGTCGGTACTATCGTCTATAAACACATACGGAGTACACAATCACCAAACAATACTTAACTAGGCTACTTAGCATCCTAAGGCTCACATTTGATGATCTATTATCATCACAAGCATCACAAGGTTTTATTAACTAGTTTCAACCTTTTAATTTGAGAAAAGTAATTTCTACTCATTGAAAAAAATCTAAGATTTAATATTCTCCACTTAGAATATGGGATCATACGGACACATGTCATCACTACATATTCTAACATAAGGGAATGTGATTTAAGGGTTGGATCATATTTACTTTGGTTTAAATTTAATATTTAATGATTTAAAGTGACTAGAAATGCCTATATAGCATTATTTTGGTACTAGTCCAAAGTCGCTGCATGTAAACCTTAATATTATTACATTTTTAGATAGGTATGGTTAAATGTGATTTTTGAGAGTTGGAATCAACTCAAAAGCTATCATGGTTGATTTTTGAAAAAGTTTGAATGTGCAAATGCTTCTGTCTTGTTATTTTTACTAGGAGAGATCTCTAACTCTAATTTAATTAAATCCAACGGGCTTGGGTAGATCTTTTCAGTAGATTTCTAACAAAATTTGAATCACTCAAATTGGTTTAGTAGATCTTCTGGAATTGATTTTTAAACTAAGGGACAGAAGTGAATTCAAACTAAAATAGAAAAACCTAAATTTGAATTCACGGGCTAGCGCGGGAAAGAAAATGGGCCGGCCCAGTGGCGCTCCGCGGCGCAGAGGGTGGCTGACAGGTTGGTCCCGCTTGTCAGCGAGACTTAAAACCCAAAATGGTATGGATGATCTGGGCGCTATGATTAGAATAGAGATCAACGGTCCACAGTCGTCGTCGACGACGGACTCGTCGCCGGTGAGACCGAACCCTAAACGGCCAGCGGGGGTCTACCAGGGATGTACCAGGGCTCCAGCTACTGCGGTGAGGCGGGCAGACGAACTGGTGGACGATGGCGAGGTCAGGCGAGGTCGCGACAGCTCCTGGGGTGGACGAAATCGACGACTCCTTCTCCTCCTCTGCAGCGGGCTCCTCCGGCGCAATTCCGGCGAACTATGGCTCGAGTGGCTCCGGCGAGAGGTAGGGAAGGATCAGTGAGGAGAGGGGAGTGGAATGGTGTGAGGAGTTTGTTTTGGGGAGGGCTCCTTTTATAGGGCGACGAGGGGACCAAGCGGTACGACGGCGAGCTCGTCGGTGACGCTGATACAGGCGGCTAGAGGCATGGGCAGCGTAGGCGGACGGTGGCCTGCCTCCTGGTGATGCTCTACGGTGTTATTGCGTGGCTAGGGGAGGTGGTGTTTGGTCGGGAGCGTCCCGCGCTCTGGGAGACAGATGCGGTGCTCGACGCGGCGCACGGCCATGTCTGGCGGGGTGCTGGGGTCGAGGCGGAGCAACATGCACGGGATTAGGTCGAGGGGCGGTCAGTGGCGTGCTGGCGGCTAACGCGCTCTTGGGCGGTCTAGCGAGGTCGCAGAGAGAAAGGGCGGCGATGCTGTGGGGAGGTCCAGGGGCTGTGGGTGATCGAGGGTGGACAGGGAGTGGCGGTAGGGTTAGGCGGAGCTAGCGGGCTTGCTGGTTTGGCGCGGCACGATCTGCTGCGAGCTATCCACGTTCGGCCGGCGGCGACCAAAAAGGGGCGGCGCTCCACTGCTGCTGCGGCTTAGGGATAGGCCGGTGATCACTTGGTTGGACTCAGGAGGGACAAGGGAGAGTAAAGAGGGTCAAATGGGGGACAATGGTTTAAGTAGAAACAGTAATAGTTAGGCTATTTCATTTCTGCATGCCACCTGTTCGACACAATGGCCGCATGAGAAAAGTTTTTGAATTTTTGGTTGAATTTTGGTGGAGTTGTTGATCACCTGCTTGAGCATCTCTGGTTGCTTGGGATTTGAAAATGGAACTCATTTGAGTGGTTTTTGAATAAGTGTGATCTTCTCATATGAACTACATTCAATTTTCAAATGCCATTTAAAATTAGTGTTTGAAAGTTTTTGGTAGATCACAAAGTGGGCCTTGGTACATCATTACATGTACTAGCAAGGGGTGCCAAGATCCACATTTGTTTCTGTTAGGTTTTGAGTTCTAGGAATATCCAAAGTAGGTATTTTGATTAAAATGGCACAAATGACCATTTGGTTATTGTTTTCATTTTGATTTGTTTTTCTTTGGGATTTGTTTGGGAATGATCTAGATGATGTTTATTTCACCTAAGAATCATTTTGCAAGCAATGGATCACTTAATCATGGAAATTCAAAACAACTCCTATTTAAATGCACACACATATGAATGCTTTAATATTTTTAAATGGAAAAGTTTTTAATAACTCTACATTTGATGATTTGGATCTTGATCACTTGGATTAAAGTTTTGGGATGTTACAAACCTGCCCCCTTAAACAAAATCTCGTCCCGAGATTTACAAAAGAAAACTAGGAACTAAAGAGATCTAGGAACTCGGTCCTAATGTAATCTTCTCGCTCCCAAGTGGCTTCCTCTTCGGTATGGTTGCTCCATTGAATCTTGAGAAACTTGATACTCCTGGTTCTGGTGGTTCTATAGGCTTCTTCCAAGATACGGATGGGAACTTCACGATACGTCAGGTCTTTGTTGATCTCAATAGCTCTGTGATCGATGTTCTTGAAAACTTCAGTCTTCTCCGGCACTTCCAGGCATTTGCAAAGTAACGAGATATGGAACACATTGTGGATGGCTGACATCTCCTCTTGCAGTTCCTCGACGGTTCAGAATCTTGAAGGGCCCGATATACCTGGGGGCTAACTTTCGTTTCAGACTAAAGCGCTGGGTTCCCTTCAATGGCGAAACCTTGAGATATACAAAATCTTCGACATTGAAAGTTAGGTCTCTTCTTCTCTTGTCAGCATAACTCTGCTGTCTGGATTGGGCGGTCTTGAGCTGCTCATGGACTTTGTGAACCTTCTCTTCGGCATCTCGAAGAATGTCGGGTCCAAAGATCTGACTCTCTCCTACTTGCGACCAATTCAAAAGGGGTGCGACACTTCCTTCCGTATAGGAACTCAAATGGTGCCATCTGCAAACTCGCTTGATAACTGTTGTTATATAAGAATTCTGCAAAAGGCAGGCAGTCTTCCCATTTGATCCGTACTCCAACACACAAGCTCTTAACAAATCCTCTAAGATTTGGTTGACTCTCTCAGTCTGTCCATCAGTTTGCGGGTGATAAGCGGTGCTGAAATTCAACTTGGTTCCTAATCCTTCCTGGACTTTCTGCCAAAATCTCGAGGTAAACTGGGTTCCTCGATCTGATACTATGGTCTTGGGGGTTCCATGCAGACTAACAATTCTAGCAATGTATAGCTCTGCTAGCTTCGAACTCTGGTAGGTTGTCTTAACTAGTATAAAGTGAGCTACCTTGGACAGTCTATCAACGATGACCCAAATTGAGTCATTTCCCCTACTAGAAGTAGGCAAACCGGTGATAAAGTCCATTCCGATGGAATCCCATTTCCATTCCGGAATCTGCAATGGTTGCAACAGTCCTGCGGGTCTCTGATGCTCTGCTTTGACTCTTTGACAGATGTCACACTTGGCGATGTAGCTTCCAATTTCCCTCTTCATCTTGTGCCACCAAAATTGCTCTTTCAGATATTGATACATCTTCGTTCCTCCGGGGTGGATAGAATAAAGAGTATCATGAGCTTCCTGCATGATAACTTGCTTCAACTCCGAATCTGCTGGCACACAGATACGTCCTTTGTACCACAGAACTCCTTCTTCGTCTTCAGTGAATCCAGGTACCTTTCCTGTACCAATACGACGCTTGATTCCGTTGATACTTGCATTTCCTTTCTGTGCTTCCTTGATATGACTGATCAAAGTGGGTTGAAGTTCAATGCTAGCTAAGAATCCTTTGCTAACTATCTTAGTTCTAAACTGCTCCAACTCCTCGTACAAACTTGGTTGCTTCTCCTTGATCATGGTATTTAGCCTACACGGCAATCTGCTAAGAGCATCCGCTACCACATTGGCTTTGCCGGGGTGATAGTGAATGTCAAGGTCATAATCCTTGATTAACTCTATCCATCTCCTTTGCCTCATATTCAGCTCTTTCTTAGTGAAAATATACTTCAAGCTTTTGTGATCTGAGTAAATCTCACAGCGATTACCCATCATATAATGATGCCATGTCTTCAATGCCAAAACTACGGTTGCTAATTCAAGATCATGGGTCGGATAGTTCTTCTCATGTTGCTTCAGTTGTCGAGACAAATAGGCGATGACTTTGCCTTCTTCATTAATACATATCCGAGACCAATCTTGGATGCATCACAGTACACATGAAACGACTTCTTGATATGTGGCATGATCAATATTGGGGCTGATATCAATCTCTTCTTAAGCTCTTGGAAACTGGCTTCACATTTGTCAGTCCATTCAAACTTCTTGTCCTTCTTCAACAATTGGGTCATGGGTCTGGTGATGCTCGAGAATCCTTCGACGAACTTGCGGTAATATCCCGCCAATCCGAGAAATGCATGGACTTGGGTTTGAGTGGTTGGGGCTTCCCATGCTTTGACATCTTTGATCTTGACGGGATCAACAGAGACTCCTCCGGCAGACACAATATGTCCTAGGAATCCTACTTCTTTCAGCCAAAACTCACACTTGCTGAAGTTGGCATATAACTGATGCTCTCTCAGGGTTTCTAGGATGATTCTTAGATGTTGCTCATTCTCTTCTTCTGACTTGGAGTAGATAAGGATATCGTCGATAAACAACGACAAACTTATCTAGGAAATTCATAAAGATCTTATTCATGAGATTCATAAAATAAGCAGCAGCATTGGTTAATCCAAAAGACATAACCGTATACTCGTATAAACCATAGCGAGTAGTAAAGGCGGTCTTCGGAATATCCGTTGCACGAATCTTAAGTTGGTGATAACCAGTCCTAAGATCAATCTTTGAGAATACATGGGCTCCAGTCAATGGATCAAATAGATCCTCTATCTTTGGCAAAGGGTACTTGTTTTTGATTGTGACGTCATTTAGCTTTCTGTAATCGGTGCACAGACGGTTGCCTCCATCTTTCTTGTCGACGAATAACACTGGTGATCTCCATGGCGATGCACTTGGTTGAATCAAACCTATTGCTAACATGGCATCCAACTGCTTCTTCAACTCTACTAACTCTGAGGGGTTCATGCTATAGGGTCTTTGGGCTATGGTCCGGTTCCGGGGATTAGTTCGATAATGAACTCAATATCCCTATCCAGGGGCATACCTGGCAGTTCATCTGGAAATACGTCAGGGTATTCACAGACTACTCTGACTTGGTCTATGGTGGGTAGGGCTAGAATCTTGTTGCACTTGAATTGACGGGGTAAGGTTTCAGAGATATGCTCTACTGTTACTCTAGAGCTACTGGTCATGGTGATGGCTTTCTTAGCACAGTCTATCAGTCCTTTATGCCTTGACATCCAGTCCATACCTAGTACTACTTCCAATCCTTTGGTTCCAAGTACAATTAGGTTGGCATAAAAATCTATCCCATGTATTCTGATAGGCACAACTTTGCAAATTTTTCTAGCTTTTGTAGTTGAATCGGGGATTTGAACTATCATGACATGCTTCAAGTTGGTTGGGTGAATCTTACTAGTGCATGCAAATTCTTCGGTGAAAAATGAATGCGAGGCTCCCGAATCAAACAATACTCTTGCTAAAACTGAGTTGACAGAAAACATACCCAGTACTACATCCGGCGCTTCTTGGGCTTCTTCGGCGTTCATGTGGAAGAGACGGCTGTTGCGGTTGTGAGGGTTCCCTGGGGCAAATCTTCTCCCTGGTTGAACACGACGCTGCTGTTGAGCTAGGGCATTCACATTGGCAGTGGCAGCAGTCTTCTTGGGACACTCATTGGAATAGTGACCCTTCACTCCACACTCGGAACAGGTGATCTGAGACTTGTCTTTAGCTGCGATGGGCACAACATTGCTTCCGGTCCTGGGTGCAGTGTTGTTGTTGTTGTTATTGGGGTTGCTCTTAGGAGGGACACGGTTGAAATTGCTGGTGTTGCCGGGGTGATTGTTGTTTTCTCCGGACTTCACATTGCCTCTGCTACGGTTGGGGTAGCTTGGGCGAGACATTGGGGGTCGGTTATTCCTTGGTGCATATCCTAGTGAGGGGTTGGGACGGTACTTCTGGTGACTGCTGGATCCAGATTGCTGCATCATACGATGTTTGCGGTTGTCATTTGCCTGGTTAATCTTCCCTTCCATCTGAATGGCAGAGTCGACTAGCTCTTCGAGATCCTCGAAGCGAGTGTTGACGAGGACAGTCTGCATCTCGTCATGCAGTCCGTTCAGGAATCTCTCCTTCTTCTTGGCCTCCGTGTTGATCTCATCAGGTGCATATCTAGCAAGCGACAGGAATCTATCACGGTACTCTACCACAATCATTCTGCCTTGCTTCAACTCTCTGAATTCATCCCTTATTCTGGTGACTAAGCCCTGCGGCACGTGGGTGCGGCTGAAAATGATTTTGAAGGCTTCCCATGTCATCACTTGACCATGGTTCATCAGGCGGATGTTGTTCCACCATGCTCTTGCATCTCCTGCCAAGTAGTGGGTGGCAAAGAGAACTTTCTCGTTGTCATCAACTCTGGCTACTTCTAGATTATTCTCCATTGTCTGCAACCAGTCATTTGCATCTAATGGGTTCTCTGAAGTGCTAAAGATTGGGGGATTGGTATTCTGGAAGTTCTTCAGCTTGGATCCTTGATGATCCTGATTTCCATGCCCTTGGTTGTTGAGAGCCATCTGGGCAATCTGTTGTAGTGTTGCTAGATTAGCTTGGCGCTCTGCCCTGCTTGCTTCTCTGTCTGCGATGAGATTCTGCAAGATTTGCAGCATTGGATCTTGCGACGAGCTGCTCCCTCCTTGGTTTCCACGAGTCATCTGAAGATTGAGGTAGATAAATGGATAAGAGGGAAAGTTCTAGGGTTCAGGGTTTTGATTTCAAAGCTAAAACTTTGATTTTGACTCAGGTTTTGCAACTAACTCCATTTCATTCATTCAAACAAGAACACGATACAAACACACACACCTCAACAAGGAAAACATATGGTTTTAAGAACCATCCCGCAAGCTATGATATAGTGGGACCGATACATCTCATGCTATGGCAGTGCTCTAGTGCATCTACTCATTGTCGATGAAGTCGGAGTCCTCATCGTCAGTGTAGAAGTCCATGGCATCCTCCTCTAGAAAGTCATCATCATTGTTGAGGTAAGAATCCATGTCTCCCTGGATGTCTTCTTCCTCCTTTGCTACAAGCTGAGCTTCTTTCTCCTTGACGGTCTTCTCGAGGTCGGCCACCTTCTTGCGAAGACGGGCGATGGTGCGATCCTTTTTCTCGCGCTGGAGGCGAAGAGACTGACGATCCTTGACGAGCAGTGAGAAAGTCTGGGCCTTCTGGTCGGCAATGGCACGGTTGTGGTTGGCGAACTCCCTAGCATTGTCCAATTCCTTCTGGCGACCATACAGCAGGAAGTCAAGGTTCTCCACTTGACGCTTCAGCTCCGGGTGACTAGGCATCTCCATCGGCATTCCCATGAAGTCACGCCTTGCATAGTGAGCAAAACAGGTTCCTTGGATTTGGTTGACACTGAGGGCACATAGACATGCGAGAGCTTCATGCATTGCCCTGGCTAATCCATCTAGCCAGTTGTTCTCTCGGACTGAGAACTGGATTCTCCCAGATGTTGGTGCTTCTATGCTTCCTCGAAGATCAGTGGTGACTAGCCACTGTAAATCTCCTCCTGGGGGTCCTGGAAGTTGAGCTCCAAGAAACTCCGGATGCGGGCGTCCTAGTAACTCACACAGTGAATCTATATCCCTCTCGAAGATCAGTTGGCCTCCATTGCCCAACTGGTAGAACTTGCTGAACTGAGTCTCCATCTACAAGAATTAAGGATGAGAAAATTAGTGAAGTGATCAAGTGTGTCAAATTTTATGTAGTAATGTAAGAATTGGGGGAACATGAATTTTTCCTAAAGAATGAATTCCCAAGGGTAAGAGAGGAAATAGTTTTTCATAAATACTCACTTTGGTTTTGAAATTAAGTTTTTGTTCGGACGGCCATTCTAACTAGGGTCTCCTATGGTCAGGATGGCTCTGATACCAACTTGTCAACACCCGGATTTTTAATCCCAGATGCCTGTTATGTCATACATCGCAATCCCAGGATTACCATTTTTGCGAGACATAACCGATTGGATATCACAGTACATCATCCATTACAAACCATAAATAAGGTCTTACACAAATAAGGATCTCATGATCCAGTCTTAATACAACAAGCAGCGGAATAAATAATAAGCATAGCGGTGGGGTCCATCTTCAGGGGCACAGGCAATCTTTAAGGCGAGAATAGTCCTAGTTATCATAGCCATCTTGCTGGCCATCATCTTGGTAGTCTCCTTCATAGTCTGGCCATAGGAATAGCCAGGGACAAAAGCCATGAGTACTCTTTAAGTACTCGCAAACTACCACTAACAAGTAGCATAGTTCTAATGTAATGTGCTAACTCTAAGTTTAACTATAAAGTTAAGTTTGAAACCTAAGCTGAGTGCTGAAACAAAGAAAGATAAAATAAAGTTCTAGAATCACTTAAGTTGGGAAGCTAGTGTCATAGTCACAACCCTGTTGTGGTCAAGTCAAGATTCATCATTCATTTCATAAGGTATTTTGAAAACATCTGACAATGAAACAGTATGGCCACTCCAATTGTCCATAACCACGGACGTGGCTATTCAAATAGTTTGACACTCTGCAGAGGTGGTACACTTTCACCACAAGATTCGATACATCTATCAGGGATAACCCTGAATCATCATACTTAGTATGCAGATAATCAAACATAACCTTTCCTTTACACACCCTAGTATAAGCACCTCTCCTATGAGCATGGCCTCCCAACCATGACCATCTGTCATCTTGGGCATTGCAAAGGTGGACAACATTGAGAGGTATCCTCAGCTCAAACCTCTCCCACGAGGGAACTAATACTAATGCATATAAACTTCCGGCTAAGCCTTACCCAATTCAGGTATTGTGGTTGTACGGTAAATTTGGAATGGTATCGCATCCGAATCCAACCATCAGTTTTTATAAAAGTGCTAAGGCTCATGCCTCAACATTGTCATCATCATAAACCATTGGTGTTTCTCAACACATGTCAAAACATCTCAATAGAATGACTCATCATTCCAAGGTTTTCACAATTCATTTTCACCAAGTGTTCCCATCTAAAGTGACTCAAGTTTTAGTTTAGCTCTAAACTACTAAGTTAAGAGTGTTCACTAAAGTGGGATGATAAGATCAATCTCAGGCCATAGAATGACATCTAAGGCTATCTAGATAGGTCAAGTTTTATACTCTTTATGCTACCTTCAACACAAGTAAAGGACTTTTGTAAAGTAAAGGAAGTAAAGGCTTGGAAATAAAACTTGGGGGTAGGTAATCGTCAAAGTGGTATAACCAAAGCATGTCTAATGTCTTTGCTTGGGTTAGCTAGATTGCAAGGGTTAGCTTGCATTGTTAATGGTGGCTTGCCTTGGTTGGTGCAGTGATTGAAGTTTTCCTCTTCCTCCTCTTGATAGAATTCCTCCTCCTCAAAAGCTTGGTCGGTACTATTGTCTATAAATACATACGGAGTACACAATCACCAAAAAATACTTAACTAGGCTACTTAGCATCCTAAGGCACACATTTGATGATCTATTATCATCACAAGCATCACAAGGTTTTATTAACTAGTTTCAACCTTTTTATTTGAGAAAAGTAATTTCTACTCATTGAAAAAAATCTGGGATTTAATATTCTCCACTTAGAATATGGGATCATATGGACACATGTCCTCACCACATATTCTAACATAAGGGAATGTGATTTAAGGGTTGGATCATATTTACTTTGGTTTAAGTTTTATATTTAATGATTTAAAGTGACTAGAAATGCCTATATAGCATTATTTTGGTACTAGTCCAAAGTCACTGCATGTAAACCTTAATATTATTACATTTTCAGATAAGTATGGTTAAATGTGATTTTTGAGAGTTGGAATCAACTCAAAAGCTATCATGGTTTATTTTCGAAAAATGTTTGAATGTGCAAATGCTTTTGTCTTGTTATTTTTACTAGGAGAGATCTCTAACTCTAATTGAATTCAATCCAACGGGCTTGGGTAGATCTTTTCAGTAGCTTTCTAACAAAATTTGAATCACTCAAATTGGTTCAATAGATCTTCTGGAATTGATTTTTAAACTAAGGGATATAAGTGAATTCAAACTAAAATAGAGAAACCTAAATTTGAATTCACGGGCTAGCGCGGGAAAGAAAATGGGCCGGCCCAGTGGCGCTCCGCGGCACAGAGGGCGGCTGACAGGTTGGTCCCGCTTGTCAGCGAGACTTAAAACCTGAAACGGTATGGGACGATCTGGGCGCTACGATTAGACTAGATATCAATGGTCCACGATCGTCGTCAACGACGGACTCGTCGCCAGCAAGACCGAACCCTAAGCGGCCAGCGGGGGTCTACCGGGGACGTACTGGGGCTCCAGCTACTGTTGTGAGGCGGACAAACGAACTGGTGGACGACGGCGAGCTCAGGCGAGGTCGCGGCAGCTCCTGGGGTGGACGAAATCGACGGCGCCTTCTCCTCCTCTGCAGCGGGCTCCTCCGGCGCAATTCCGGCGAACTATGGCTCGAGTGGCTCCAGCGAGAGGTGGGGAAGGATCAGTGAGGAGAGGGGAGTGGAATGGTGTGAGGAGTTTGTGCTGGGGAGGGCTCCTTTTATAGGGTGACGAGGGGACTGAGTGGTACGACGACGAGCTCGTCGGTGACATTGATACAGGCGGCTAGAGTCATGGCCGGCGTAGGCGGACGGTGGCCTGCCTCCTGCCGATGCTCTACGACGTTAATGCGCGGCTAGGGGCGGTTGCGTTTGTTCGGGAGCGTCCCGTGCTCTGGGAGACAGAGGCGATGCTCGACACGGTGCACAACGACTGTGGGTCGCGCGGCGGCGCACGGCCATGTCTGGCGGGGTGCTGGGGTCAAGGCGGAGCGACGTGCACGGGATTAGGTCGAGGGGCGGTCGGTGGCGTGCTGGCGGCTAATGCGCTCTGGGGCGCTCTGGCGAGGTCGCAGAGAGAAAGGGCGGCGGTGCTGTGGGGTGGTCCAGGGGCTGTGGGTGATCGAGGGGTGGACAGGGAGTGGCGGTAGGGTTAGGCAGAGCTAGCAGGCATGCTGGTTTGAGGCGGCGCGGTCTGCTGCGAGCTGTCCATGTTCGGCCGACGGCGACCAAAAAGGGGCGGCGCTCCACTGCTGCTGTGGCTTAGGGATAGGCCGGTGATCACTTGGTTGGACTCAGGGGGGACAAGGGAGAGTAAAGAGGGTCAAATGGGGGACAATGGTTTAAGTAGAAATAGTAATAGTTAAGCCATTTCATTTCTGCATGCCATCTGTTTGACACAATGGCCGCATGAGAAAAGTTTTTGAATCTTTGGTTGAATTTTGGTGGAGTTGTTGATCACCTGCTTGAGCATTTATGGTTGCTTAGGATTTGAAAATGGAACTCATTTGAGTGGTTTTTGAACAAGTGTGATCTTGTCATATGAACTACATTCAATTTTCAAATGCCATTTAAAATTAGTGTTTGAAAGTTTTTGGTAGATCACAAAGTGGGCCTTGGTACATCATTACATGTACTAGCAAGGGGTGCAAAGATCCACATTGGTTTCTGTTAGGTTTTGAGTTCTAGGAATAGCCAAAGTAGGTATGTTGATTAAAATGGCACAAAGGACCATTTGGTTATTTTATTCATTTTGATTTGTTTTTCTTTGGGATTTGTTTGGGAATGATCTAGATGATGTTTATTTCACCTAAGAATCATTTTACAAGCAATGGATCACTTAATCATGGCAATTCAAAACAACTCCTATTTAAATGCACACACATATGAATGCTTTAATATTTTTAAATGGAAAAGTTTTTGTTAACTCTACATTTGATGATTTGGATCTTGATCACTTGGATTAAAGTTTTGGGATTTTACAGTTTTCCTTTCTTAATTTTAGGGTGCTTAATGCTAAATGTATGGACATCGATGCAATTTTACCCTTCTTAGGTCCTTGATGTAAAATGTACTTCCACCGTTCGTGTAAAATTCAAACCTAGAAGCAAGTGGTAAAATTTAAATGTATTTAAGATTATTAGTTATCAATGAGTATGAACATTCTTGGAGTTTCAAGCCAAACGACCAAGGTCATGGGCATATCAACATCACACTTTATTCTGATGATGATCCCATATCCAAGAATTTGCATGCCACCAAATTTGGCCATATATTTTGAAAACAAACGAACATGAAGTAGTGGTATGACGAGTATGGCTCCATCAGGTGCTCTCTCGAGAATGAGCCGAACCCAACTGTTTTATTTCTTTGCTTAATTTTGGGGTACTTCATTCTAAATTTAAGGATTTCGATGTAATTTCCCCCTTTTAAGGTCCTTCATGTAAATTGTACTCCCACCGTCCGTGTAAAATTTGAACCTAAAAGCAAGTGGTAAACTTTTAAACATATTTAAGATTATGAGTTGTCGATGAGTATGAACATTCTTAGATTTCAAGAAGAACGAACAAGGTCATAGCCATGTCTACATCATACTTTATGTGGATGATTCGTGATCCCATATCCAAGAATTTGCATGCCGCCAAATTTGGCCATATTTTGAAAACAAACAAAGAGAAAGTAGTATGAAGATTATGGCCCGATCAGCTTCTCTCACGAGAAGGAGCAAAACATGATTGTTTCCCCTGCTTAATTTTAGGGTGCTTCGTGCTAAATGTATGGACCTCGATGTAATTTTACCTTTTTAAACATATTTAAGATTATTAGTTGTCGATGAGTATGAACATTCTTGAATTTCAAGAAGAATGACCAAAGTCATGGCTATATCTACATCATTTGTTGATGATGATCACATATCCAAGAATTTTCAAGCCACCAAATTTGGCCATTTTTTGAAAACAAACAAAGAGGAAGTAGTATGAACAGTATGGCTCGATTAGCTTCTCTCTCGAGAAGGAGCCAAACGTGACTGTTTTCATTGCTTAAGTCTATGGTGCTTCATGCTAAAAGTATGGACCTCGGTGTAATTTTACCCCTTTTTAGGTCCTTGCTGTAAAATGTACTCCCACCATCTGTCTAAAATTCGAATATAAAAGCAAGTAGTAAAATTTAAATGTATTTAAGCTTAGTTGTGAATGAGTATGAACAATCTTGGATTTCAAGCAGAACGACCAAGGTCAGTGCCATATCTACCTCATACTTTATATAGGTGATTCATGATCCCATATCCAAGAATTTGTATGCTGCCAAATTGGGCCATATTTTGAAAACAAACAAAGATGAAGTAGTATGAACAGTATGGCTCGACCAGCTGTTCTCTCAAGAAGGAGCCGAACCCAATAGTTTTCCCTTCTTAATTTTAGGGTGCTTCGTGCTAAATGTATGGACCTCAATGTAATTTTACCTATTTTAGGTCCTTGATGTAAAATGTACCCCCATCGCCCGTGTAAAATTCAAACATAAAATCAAGTGTTGAAATTTAAACGTATTTAAGCTTATTAGTTGTCAATGAATATGAACATTATTGCATTTCAAGCCAAACGACCAGGGCCATGGACATATCTACATTATACTTTATATTGATGATTCATGATGCAATATCGAAGAATTTGCATGCCGCCAAATTTGGCCATATTTGGAAAACAAACAAAGAGGGAGTAGTATGAAGAGTATGGCTCGATCAGCTTTTCTCTCGAGAAGGAGCAAAACATGACTATTTTCCCTGCTTAATTTTAGGGTGCTTCATGCTAAATGTATGGACATCGATGTAATTTTACCTTTTTAGGTCCTTGATGTAAAATGTACCTCCATCATTCGTACGTGTAAAATTCGTACCTAAAAGCAAGTGGTAAAATTTAAATGTATTTAAGATTATTACTTGTCAATGAGTATGAACATTCTTGGATTTAAAGATGAACGACCAAGGTCATTTCCATATCTAAATCATACTTTATATCGATGATTCATGATCCCATATCAAAGAATTTGCACGCTGTCAAATTGGGCCATATTTTGAAAACAAACGAAGAGGAAGTAGTCTCAAGAGTATGACTCCACCAGCTGCTCTCTCAAGAAGGAGCCGAACCCGACTATTTTCCCTGCTTAATTTTAGGGTGCTTAGTGCTAAATGTATAGACCTCGATGTAATTTTACCTTTTTAGGTCCTTGTTGTAAAATTTACTCCCACCGTCCGTGTAAAATTCGAACATAAAAGCAAGTGGTAAAATTTAAACATATTTAAGCTTATTTGTTTCCAATGAGTATGAACATTCTTGCATTTCAAGCCGAGCGACCAGGGTCATGGACATATCTACATCATACTTTATGCTGATGATTCATGATCCCATATCGAAGAATTTGCATGCCGCCAAATTTGGCCATATATTTTGAAAACAAACAAAGAGAAAGTGGTATGAAGAGTATGGCTCGATCAGCTGCTCTCTCGAGAAGGAGTCACACCCGACTATTTCCATTTATTAATTTTAGGGTGCTTCGTGCTAAATGTAAGGACCTTTATGTAATTTTTCCATTTTTAGGTCCTTGATGTAAATTGTACTCCCACCGTCCGTGATGGTCCCATATTTGGGCGTAAAATGGATGTGAATCATGGCATGGTAGCAATGTTGCCACTCGGAGTTTCCAACCACGAGGAAAGGGAATAAATCAATTTTCCAAGTGACAGGAGTGTATTTTCTGTAAAGCAAGTTGGAAGAATATGTATTTCTATAGAAAAGAAACAAATAGAAAGAAGAGAAATTATGGGCACAGAGGAAGCAGCTCGAGAGAGCAGCAAAGCGGAGGAGTTGAAGGTGGTGAGATATGAGAGCAAAGCTGTGATGGCTTCCTGACACGAGGTACAGGGTACAGTCACCTAGTAGTACTAGTAGTACGGAACTAGTACTAGTAAATTTCAGGACCTTACTGTATGCATGCAAAATAGATTGTGTTTTCTCTCTCCTTCACTACCTCATAACCATCCCCACACCCTGGCTACGTGATATCACCCTCGTCCAAAACATGGCGATGCGCACGTGTGTCGACCTTCCTTGTCGTCGGCTCCGTGTCAGTATCAGGCGTGCTGCGTAGAAGGAACCATTTTGGGGCCTGGTGATAAAAGGTACAATACTCATACTATTATTAGAGTCGAAGTTCAAACTTTCACAGTTTTGAAATTTTCACTTCCTTCCCAAACATCCGGAGGGAAGGTTATTCAAAAGATTCAAAAGATAGTGGTGCACAAGGGATTGTTTATACTGTCTGCAGTACGTCCCATCGCATTTGGTGTACTTCATTATGATCTAACCAGCTTTACCACTACTCCGTAGTACTCCATTATCGTTCCATTTCACACCCTGCGAAGAGGAAGCCACCAAGCACACCCGCAACACGCTGGATCGAAAGTACAGTAAGCGCGATAGGTTGCTCTAAATTTTTTCCAAAAATCTTTTGAAGCTAAGCAGGAATTCAGTACATAGAAAAACCACTGGAAGTTTTGAAAATTTCATGTTCTTGCTATGCATCCGCATCCCAAAAAAGTGACACAGTTTTCATAACATTTCAAAGAAAGAATAAGAAGTATAATATTTTTTGTGGCATCATGTTACGTGTATCCAAAAACACGCGTTATAAAAAGTATAATACAAACATTATTAATAATTCTTTGGTTTCGATAATACTTTATGTTGATGATCCCATATCTAATAATAGGTAAATCAGAATTTTTTTGATCAACATCTATAAAGTACAAGTGAATATTTGGTTCTTGTACTTTGTATATCATGTAGAAGTCAACGATTTTTAGCTACCTAAAACTTCAAAATTTTGGTAACATGGTCTAGAGAAATGAGGGAGAAGATTCTAGAATGATGGAGAAGTGTGTTTTGGATTTTGTACATAGAATTCATTATGACAAAGACTATCAATAGAATCTTCTAGATGCTAAGATCCAACAGTTGGAAATGGTGGGATTCGTGAGTCTTGATCCAACAGTCAATGGTCAAAGTTATTCATACACTATATAGAGGTAAGAAATTGTAGGTTGCTTTTATAGTTCTATAAAAAAGCTTTTGGGATACCCATCAGGGGGTCACAATTAATATTTCAGAAACCACTAAGAGTTTTGACAACAGTTTGAACTTCTTGGTAAGATTTTGCATCATGACATTTTAATGAAATTAGGTCAAACTTGAGCTACAAGCAAGTAAGCATCTTCTTGTAGTAAACAATGCTGTCAGTTTGAGTTTCCAACTATCCGGAATGAACATTCTCAATTTTCCTAGTAATGACGAGATTGTTCTTTCAGGTAAAGAAAGTCCGAAGAATATGGATTTGAATGCCACAAGCCAAGTTTACACACATATATCGTGGAGAAATATGTTGTGCTTACGATTTCCCATGTTTTATGAGTTCTCAAATTTCCTAGCTTACTTCGCCCACTTGAATGACTTTATGCAGATTTATTAAAATTAGGTAAAATTTGAACTACTACAAGTAAACTATGTAGGTTGCTTTGAAAGTTTTATGAAAAATCTCTTGGAGGTACCCATTGGAGGGGAGGGGGTCAATTAATATACTATCAGAAACCACAGAGAGTTCTGATGACATGTTCATCTTCTTGCTAAGATTTTGCATCTTGACTGTTTAATGGAATTAGGTCAAACTTGAGCTACAACTAAGTGCGATAGATTGCTCTTGAGTTGAATGAAATTAGGTCAAACTTGAACTACAAGTAATAAATTGTAGGTTGCTTTGAAAGTTTTATGAAAAAATCTTTTGGAGGTACCCATCGAGCGGTTAATTTATATATCAGAAACCACAACGAGTGTTGACGAGTGGTTCGACTTCTAGCTAAGATTTTGCATCATGAAAAATTTGAACACCTTTTGAAAACGATCACATGAAATAGGGAGAGAGGGTAAACGATTTTTCTAATCTCTATGGGTAACCCACAAGCTTGAGGTTCACCTTAGGCTTAAAGATACAAACTTTATTTTCTCCACAATGTATATGGTGAACCTTAGCGGATGCCACATGTTCTTTTGTACACATTGATGATGCCCTTATTAGGGAAAAAGAAAATAGTATATTAGTAGTACACTAGTAGTAGTACTCATTTCTTTGCTTAGACATATTCTCACCTTTGTCCACACGCTGTACATGCTAAGAGAATAAAACATAGGAATGGTAATAAGAGGGTAGCAGCAAAGAGGAGTTGAAGGCGGTTCGATGTCAGAGGAAAGTTATGATGGGTTCCTGACACGAGGTACTCCTGTGGCCACTCTACTAGTAGTAAATTTCATAACCTATGAACGCAAAACAAATTGTGTGTTTTCTCTCTCCTTCGCTGCCTCTCACCATCCATCCTCCCTGTGTCCTCCCCTTTCCCCTCGCGCACCGGCCTGGATGATCTCTCCCTCGTCCACATCATGGTGCTGTGCACGTGTGCCTTGGTACGGCAACTCTGTGTCTCTGGCGTGTTCAGCAGCCACATTGGTGTGGAGTAGGGATGATGAGTACATAGGAAGGAAACCACTTTGGTCCTTGGCGGCAAAAATTCAAACTTTTCCGGTTTTCGAAATTTTCACTTGCTTCCCAAACATCGGGATGGAAGGTTACTCAAAAGATCGGCCATTTGAAGTACTTATTATCTTATCTTTATCTTGTCTTATCTCTTACAATACCATACCATACCACTGTATAGTGTACGCAAAACTTCGAACATTGACCGTTGGATCAAGACTGGCAAATCCAAACATTGCTAACCATTGGATATTCTTTTCCATTCTTAGCATCTACAAAGATTCTACTGATAGTCTTTAGCACGATGAATGCTAGTATGCGCAAACCTCAAAACACACACTTCATTGCTTAGTTTCAGGGTCCTTGTGCTAAATGCATGGACTTGGGTGCAGAGGTACTTGATGTAACTTGTACTTCCACCGCCAGTGTTAACTCTGAAGCACATCACTCCTACGAGACCTACCATAGTTAAAAGAAAATGCAACCACCCCAATTATCACACAAACTGGACAACAGTTTCTTATACGTAATTCCCAAGTTTTTAGTACTAGGTTTTTTCAAGCTTCCTAGCTAACTTCACACACTTCAGTGACTTCTTGTCGATTAACAAAATTAGGTTAAACTTGAGCTACAGGTAAGCACGATAGATTGCTCTTGAATTAAATATATTTTCAGAGGTAGATGGGTGCATCTTCTTGTAGTAAACAATGTCATTAGTGTGAGTTTCCAACAATTAGGAAATAAAATTGTCAGTTTTCCGAGTGATGACGAGATGGTTCTTTTCCGTAAAGAAAGCCCGAAGAATATGGATCTCAATGCCATAAGCCAAGCTTCTAGACATATTAAGTGGACCAATGTGTTTTACTTACAATTTTTTTGAGTTTTCAAACTCCCTAGCTAATTAACTCTGCCCACTTGAATGACTACATGCCAATTTATCGAAATTAGGTCAAACTTGAACTATAACTAAATTGTAGGTTGCTCTGAAATTTTTACGAAAAAGCTTTTGGAGGTACCATACCGATTGAGGGGGTCACAATCAATATATGAGAAACAACCGAGAGTTTTGTCAACAGGTTTGACTTCTTGCTAAGATTTTATATCGTATGACACTATTTAACGAAATTGGGTCAAACTTGAGCTAAAAGTAAGCGCGATAGATTACTGTTGAAATATATGACTTTTCAGAGAGGTATATGGGTGCATTTTCTTGTAGTAAATATTGTCGTCGGTGTGATTTTCCATCTATATTAGGAAAGAACATTCAATTATTCTCAATTTTCCGAGTGATGACGAGCGAGGTTGTTCTTTTCCGTAAATAAATGTCCGAAGAATATTGAATCTGAATGCCAGAAGCCAAGTTTACCGACATATATAGTGGACTAACATGTTGTACCAACGATTCCCATGTTTTATGTATCAGTTTTCAAACTTCATAGCTAACTCTACCCATTTAACCAAATGACTTTATGTCGATTTATCGAAATTATGTCAAATTTGAAACTACAAGTAAATTGTAGGTTGATTTAAAAGTTTCACGAAAAATCTTTTGGAAGTATCCATCAAGGGGTCATAATTAATATATCATAAAATACCGAGAGTTTTGACGATAGGTTCAACTTCTTGCTAAGATTTTGCATCTTGAAAATTTAACAAAATTAGGTCAAACTTGAGCTACAAGCGCGATAGATTGCTCTTGAATTAAATGTATTTTTAGAGGTAGATCGGTTCATCTTGTTGTAGTAAACAATGTCGTTAGTGTGAATTTCCAACTATCAGGAAAGAACATTCAATTCTACATTTTCCAAGTGAAGACAAGCGAGGCTAGTTTTTCTTTTCCGTAAAGAGAAGTCCAAAGAATATTGGATGTGGATGCCACAAGCCAAGTTGACAGACATATATAGTGGATCGACAACATGTTGTAATTGCGATTCCCTTGTTTTATGAGCTTTCAAACTTCCTAGCTAACTCTTCCCATTTTAATGACTTTAAGTCAATTTATTGAAGTTAGGTAAAATTTGAAACTACAAGTAAATTGTAGGTTTTGCTTTGAAAGTTTTACAAAAAATCTTTTAATTTGGAGGTACCCATCAAGGGGTCACAATTAATATATCGGAAAACGAAGAGAGTTTTGACGATAGGTTCAACTTCTTGCTAAGATTTTGCATCTTGATAATTTAACAAAATTAGGTCAAACTTGAGCTACAAGTAAGCGCGATAGATAGCTCTTGAACTAAATGTAATTTCAGAGGTAAATGGGTGCATTTTCTGGAAGTAAGAAGTGTCGTGGGTGTGAGTGTCCAACTACCAGGAAAGAACATTCAATTCTACATTTTCCGAGTGAAGACGAGCGAGGTTAGTTGTTCTTTTCCGTAAAGAGAAGTCCAAAGAATATTGGATGTGGATGTCACAAGCCAAGTTGATAGACATATATAGTGGATCGACAACATGTTGTACTTGCGATTCCCCGGTTTTGTGAGTTTTCAAGCTTCCTAGCTAACCCCACCATTTGAATGACTTTATGTCGATATCTTGGAGTTAGGTCAAATTTGAAACAACAAGTAAATTGTAGGTTTTGCTTTGATAGTTTTACAAAAAAGATTTTGGAGGTATCCATCGAGGGCTCAAAATTAATATATCAGAAATCAACAAGAGTTTTGACGATAGGTTCAACTTCTTGCTAAGACTTTGCACCTTGATAATTTAACGAAATTAGGTCAAACTTGAGCTAGCTATGAGATCCAGGCACATGGCTTAATAGGATTGATAGGATACCCATATCAACAAGTTGCAACTTCTTTTCCGGAAGCTCATTCGAAAAGAACTCTAAGGTTAAGCGTGCTTGACCTAGAGCAATTCTAGGATGGGTGACCGACCGAAGTGGTAAAAGTGCGCATGAGTGAGGACAAAGTGCGCAGAAAAGACTAGTGTTGGTCTGTGGGGCCAGTCTAGATATCCTATTAAGCTACCAGGAGTGACACCCCCCGGGCCTAGGAGTGGACGGGGTGTTACACTAGCTACAAGTAAACGCCATAGATTGCTCTTGAATTAAATGTATTTTTAGAGGTAGATCATTGGTGCATCTTCTTGTAGTAAACAATGTTGTCGGTGTGAGTTTCCAACTATCAAGAAATAACATTCAATTCTACGAGCGAGGTTGTTCTTTTTCCTAAAGAAAAGTCCAAAGAATATTGGATCTGATTGCCACAAGCCAAGTTTACATACATATATATTGGACCAACATGTTGTACCAACGATTCCCATTTTTTATGAGTTTTCAAACTTCCCAGCTAACTCTGCCCATTAGAATGACTTTATGTCGATTTATCGAAATTAGGTCAAATTTTAAACTACAAGTACTAGTAAATTGCACGTGCCCTTCACGTGAGACTCAGATAATAGACATCCGACATAACATCACTCTATAAAATTATAATAGGTAAAGCAAAAAATATATAATAGGTAAATTTTGAACTACTATAAACTATATAGGTTGCTTTGAAAGTTTTACGAATAAGCTCTTAGAGGTACCCATCAGAGGGGGCGGGGTGGGGGGGTCAATTAATATACTATCAGAAACCATAGAGAGTTCTAATGACATATTCATCTTCTTGCTAATATTTTGCATCTTGACAGTTTAATGAAATTAGGTCAAACTTGAGCTACAACTAAGTGCGATAGATTGCTCTTGAATTTAATGAAATTAGGTCAAACTTGAACTACAAGTAATAAATTGTAGGTTGCTTTGAAAGTTTTATGAAAAAAGATTTTGGTGGTACCCATCGAGCGGTTAATGAATAATATCAGAAACCACAACGAGTTTTGACAAGTGGTTTGACTTCTAGCTAAGATTTTGCATCATGAAAAATTTGAACACCTTTTGAAAGGGATCACATGAAATAGGGAGAGATGGGAAATGATTTTTCTATTCTCTATGGGCAACCCACAAGCTTGAGGTGCACCTTAGGCTTAAGGATACAAACTTTATTTTCTCCACAATGTATATGGTGAACCTTAGCGGATGCCACATGTGCTTTTGTACACATTGATGATGCCCTTATTAGGGAAAAAGCAAATAGTATATTAGTAGTACACTAGTAGTAGTACTCATTTCTTTGCTTAGACATGTGCTCACCTTTGTCCACACGCTGTACGTGCTAAGAGAATACAACATAGGAATGGTAATAAGAGGGCAGTAGAGAAGAGGAGTTCAAGGCGGTTCGATGTCAGAGGAAAGTTATGATGGGTTCCTGATACAAGGTACTCCGGCAGCCACTCTACTAGTAGTAAATTTTAGGACCTATGCATGCAAAACAAATTGTGTGTTTTCTCTCTCCTTCGCTGCCTCTCACCATCCATACTCCCTTTGTCCTCCCCTTTCCCCACGCGCTCTGGCCTGACTGATCTCTCCCTCGTCCACAGCATGGTGTTGCACACATGTGACTTGGTACGGCGGCTCTGTGTCTCTGGCGTGTTCGGCAGCCGCGTTGGTGTGGAGTAGGGACGAGGAGTACATAGAAGGAAACCACTTTGGTCCTTGGCGGCAAAAAAAATCAAACTTTTCTGGTTTTCGAAATTTTCACTTGCTTCCCAAATATCGGGAGAGAAGGTTACTCAAAAGATCGGCCATTCGTAGTACTTCTTATCTTATTTTTATATTGTCTTATCTCTTACAATACCATACCATACGACTGTATAGTGTATGGATATCTTCGAATATTGACTGTTGGATCAAGACCGGCAAATCCAAACATTGCTAACCATTGGATCTTCTTTTACATTCTTAGCATCTACACAAGTAAGGGTAATTGATTGCTATTGAATTTAATGTATTTTTAGAGGTAGATGGGTGCATCTTCATGTAGTAAACACTATCGTCAGTGTTAGTTTCCAACTATCATAAAAGAACATTTAATGACAAGATTGTTCTTTTACATAAAGAAACTCCGAAGAATATGAATCTGAATACCACAAGACAAGTTTTTAGACATAAATGTATGGACGTCGATGTAATTTTACCTTTTTAGGTCCTTGATGTAAAATGTACTCGCACCATCCGTGTAAAATTCGAACCTAAAAGCAAGTGGTAACATTTAAACATATTTAAGATTATTAGTTGTCATTGAGTATGAACATTCTTGGATTCCAAGCCGAACAACCAAGGTCATGGACATATCTACATCATACTTTATACTGATGATGATCCCATGTCCATGAATTTTCATGCTGCCAACTCTGGCGATATATTTTGAAAACAAACAAAGAGAAAGTAGTATGAAGAGTATGGCTCGCTCAGCTTCTCTCTCAAGAAGGAGCCAAACATGACTGTTTTCCCTTCTTAATTTTAGGGTGTTTTGTGCTAAATGTATGGACCTCTATGTAATTTTAATCCTTTTTAGGTCCTTGCTGTAAAATGTACTCCCACCGTCCGTGTAAAATTCGAACACAAAAGCAAGTGGTAAAATGTAAACGTATTTAAGCTTATTAGTTGTCAATGAGTATGAAAATTCTTGCATTTCAAGCTGAACGACCAGGGTCATGGACATATGTACATCGTACTTTATGCTGATGATTCATGATCCCAAATCGAAGAATTTACATGACGCAAAATTTGGCCATATTTTGAAAACAAATGAAGAGGAAGTAGTACGAAGAGTATGGCTTGGGCAGGTTCTTTCTCGAGAAGGAGCCGAACCCAACTATTTTCCTTTGCTTTATTTTAAGGCATGCTTCGTGCTAAATTTATGTACCTCAATGTAATTTTCCTCTTTTAGGTCCTTGATGAAAACAAACAAAGAGGAAGTACTATAAAGAGTACGGCTCGATCAACTGCTCTCTCGAGAAGGAGCCAAACTAGACTGTTTTATTTTCTTAATTTTAGGGTACTTCATGCTAAATGTATGGACCTCGATGTAATTTCCCCCTTTTTAGGTCCTTGATGTAAAATGTAGTCCTACCGTCCGTGTAAAATTCAAACCTACAAGTTAGTGGTAAAAATTAAACGAATTTAAGGTTAGTTGTGAATGAGTATGAACAATCTTGGATTTCAAGCTGAACGAGCAAGGTCATGGCTATATCTACATCATACTTTACATCGATGATTCACGATCCCATATCCAAGAATTCCGTGCCGCAAAATTGGGCCAAATTTTGAAAACAAACAAAGAGGGAAGTAGTACGAAGAGTATGGCTCGGTCAGCTGCTCTCTCGAGAAGGAGCCGAACCCGACTGTTTTCCCTGCTTAATTTTAGGGTGCTTCGTGCTAATTGAATGTATAGACCTCGATGTAATTTTACCTTTTTTAGGTCCTTGTTATAAAATGTACTCCCACCGTCCATGTAAAATTTGAACATAAAAGCAAGTGGTAAAATTTAAACATATTTAAGCTTATTAGTTGTTAATAAATATGACAATTCTTGCATTTCAAGCAGAACGACCATGGTCATACATATCTACATCATTCTTTATGCTGATGATTCATGGTCCCATAGCGAAGAATTTGCATGCCGCCAAATTTGGCCATATTTTGAAAACAAACAAAGAGGAAGTAGTATGAAGAGTATGGCTCGGTCAACTTCTCTCTATATATGGAGCAAAACATGACTATTTTCCCTGCTTAATTTTAGGGTGCTTCATGCTAAATGTATGGACCTCGAGGTAATTTTATCTTTTTAGGTCCTTGATGTAAAATGTACTCCAACCGTCCGTGTAAAATTCGAACCTAAAAGCAAGTGGTAAAATTTAAACGTATTTAAGATTATCAGTTGTCGATGAGTATGAACATTCTTGGATTTCAAGACGAACGACCAAGGTTATGGCCATATCTATATCATATTTTATGCTGATGATTCATGATCCCATATCCAAGAATTCGCAAGCCGCCAAATTTGGCCATATTTTGAAAACAAACAAAGAGAAAGTAGTATGAAGAGTATGGCTCGATCAGCTTTTCTCTCGAGAAGGAGAAAAACATAACTATTTCCCTGCTTAATTTTAGGGTGCTTCGTGATAAATGTATGGACCTCGATAAATTTTTACCTTTTTAGGTCCTTGATTTAAAATGTAATCCCTCTGTCCTTACGTGTAAAATTTGAACCTAAAAGCAACTGGTAAAATTTAAATGTATTTAATTTTATTAGATGTCAATGAGTATGAATAGTCTTGGATTTCAAGCCGAACGACCAATGTCATGGCCATATCTACATCATACTTTATGCTGATGATGATCCCATGTCCAGGCATTTTCATGCCACCAAATTTGGACATATATTTTGAAAACAAACAAAGAGAAAGTTGTATGAAGAGTATGGCTCTGCTCTCTCGAGAAGGAGTCGGACTCAACTATTTCCCTTGCTTAATTTTAGGGTGCTTCGTGCTAAATGTAAGGACCTCTATGTAATTTTCTCCTTTTTTAGGTACTTTATGTAAATTGTGCTCTCACCATCCGTGATGTTCCCATATTTGGGAGTAAATGGGTGAATCATGTCATGGTAACAATGTTTCCACTCAGAGTTTCCAACCATTAGATAAATCTAGCACGAAAACATGACTATATACATTCTAATCTAGATAAATCTGATAACATTATATGGATCGGAGGGAGTAGTATATGTGCATTCAAAACAAATTCTGTTTTCTCTCTCCTTTAGTGCAGCATCACCATCCCCACACGCAAAACAAATTTGAGGACATTTCGAACTTTTTTCTTCGGCATGGTGTGATTTGCTATCCCTAGCTACCTACTGGGAAACAAACAGTAGCGACTCAAACTAGGGGCCAATGTTGCGGGCTGGAGCGTTTAAGAAATATATCTAATGTTCTGTTATTATTCCTTTTTTGCATAAGCGTCTATGTTAACATCCTGAGTTAGTTTTTCCCTAATATACCGGGTCAGAGTAGTCAATCCGACAACCAGAGGAGAACCACCCTGCACCCCTCATCGTCTTCCTCTGCCACTCCGGCCGCTTGTGCACCATCATAGCCCCTCTCCACCCTTGCAGAAAGGTAGAAACCGCCAACCCATCCCGACTAATCTTCCATAGTACTCTTCCCCGGAACGACATCTGGAGCGATGAAGCGTAAGATATCTGAGCGCTACAGCCATGCAATTGGATTTGGCAACCTCCACTATGGACCGCTGAGCAACATCACTGGTCACGCTGATCTTCTGAGCACCGCTCGCCTGGCTTGCGGCATGGTTGGCATGCGTTGAGGGATTGCGGAAGATCCTGGTCTCCAGTTTGGTTTGCCCTGCCTACTTCACTCTGACCTACAGACATGGCCACTAGACCGTGACGAGCAGGTAAAAATCAGTTTTGCATGAGTTTTGTAGGATTCAAATCCTTAGATTCTTTCCTATGGATTGCATTTGGATCAAAGGAATCGTGGTACGCAAATTCTTTTGAACTGCAACCCCCACCCATGCTTAAATCCCGTAGGAATTGGAACATCTACTTGAGGCTCAACTCTCATCGTGCCATTCACGTAGGTAGTTTTCCTATATTTTATAATCGCCTGGTTTTCACTGGCAAACCTGTGAAATTCCTGTATTCTCAATCCTACGATCAAAAGAGGCCCAAGACTTTTGCTTCAGTGTCCCCCTCTCCTCCAAACATACTAATCTGAAAACACAAGAATGACTAGGATCATTGATACCCGTAACGGAAGGTGTATTGGCCAATCAAGACTAGCGTTATATTTTAAGTTTCATGTGTTTTACAAACACAAGATTTCTTTAAAAAGTTGGCTGTTTGGTTTACATGAATACAAAAACATAGGATTACTTTAAAACATGGTAAAATCAAAGTCAAACCACATGAGAGAGTATATTTATGATGTTATCGTGTCTCTTGGGACCTCATTCTTGTTCTTTACGTGTGTAGGAATTTGAAAATGAGGTCCAAGTTGGATGTGAAGAATTGCATATGATTTTTGGAGGATTCTAACCCATAGGATTTAGGAAGATATCAAATTCCCGTGGAGTCACTTCTTAGTTCCTATGACCTCCATTCCATAAGAATCTAAACATGAGCTCCAACCTCATTCTATTTCTCCTTTGATAAGTCCAATGCGCTCACACTAGATTCCTGCAAAACTCCTGTGTTTGTTTCCTATTCACCATCCAAAGACACTTGTTACAAAATTCTTGCATTTTTAATTCCTAATATGAATTTGTTGTACCTACCATGTCAATCCTGTGTTTTTCCTATTCCTATGTTTTTTAAAAATCATTGATCAAAAGAGGCCCCTAATCTTGTTAATCAATCGTAGGAAAATTGCCTGTGTTTTTTCCTCTGGTCCATTCCTCCGAACAGTGCCAGCATAGGAAACTTAACTATTCCTACACTTTTTCTTTAATGCAAACAAGACCTTATTCCTTGGTGTGTTTGTCTGCATGCATTCATGATTTATTCATCACGTTTCTACATCTTTCAGATAGTAGTTTTTCCGCAAAGCTAGAAAGCACTCCCCCTTTGTCAAACACCTTGCATGCCCCTAGATATGAAGAAAATATATTGCAGTGCATTGACGCGTTGCTGATGCCACTAGACAATCTAATAGTAGAAGCATTTGTACCAGTTGATGATGACATACCTGGAACATGCGATGATGAAGGATTTGAAAACAAGGGTCGATAGGTTGGTGCCAACAGAGAATGGATTGCGATTCCAAAGCACCCGGGGCGCTGGTACCTCCAAAACATCTACAGTATGGCACGTATCGAGCTGCCACGTGTGCATCGTGTTGATATTTATCCATCGAGTAACCAGTGTTTCCCTAACCCCCTAGGCACTTACCTCTACAAGCACGCGAATATTGAGCTGTTGAAGATACAAATAGAAAAGAAATCGTACATATTTGACAACCAATGGCACTACAACGCAGTGGCGGTGTTTGACAAATTCATTGCTACCATAGATTTTCCTTGTGATATGGACTGGATTATCCTTTGAAACGACTATCTTGCACCAACAACATATGTTGATGCCATTGCCACATGTCTAATCAGTGGTTCTATTGATCGCATATACGTGGTGATAGAACTGCGAGGAGATATTCTTGTCTAGGAACCAAACAAGTGGAGTGAGTCCCATTATTTAAAAGTAAAATTTATAAATTACTTACAACTGCATTGTTCGTGATACTTTTGCTAACTGAAATGTACACACAAGTATATTTGCAGGCCCGCGTGTCATAAAGGCTCCAATAATTAAAGAGCCGGCAAACGTCCAAGCCGGTGATGATGCCGAGGCTGAAGATATTGCATTACGCAGCTAGTACTTGGCAGAGCTTGGCTGGGATATCCCGTGGATTCACACCAGGGGTGTACAAACTAGAAGCCATGGTAATCCTGTATCATACATGGGTAGAGAACTGCTCTCTTATCCCTCACTCCGCTACCACGTTTTCCATAGGGCCCTTAATTTGAATGACCATGTAGCACCAGACTAGATCAGAAGGGGTAATCTTGAAGGGAGGTCAGTGTTTGTGGGAATCAACCATCCATTCATCCTCGAGCCCCCTACAAACCCCGAACCTATTGCTGCCGATGTTGACGAAGCTCTGCTAGTGTTCAGAGGAGACTGTGTGTTTGCTACACACGTGCGCTGCGAACATCTCCCACAGCCAGTTCCAGATTGGAGCCGCATGCACGTCAATGGGGGATGCCATAGGTTCATCACCTAACTACACTAGAGCAGAACATAGGGAGCAAATGTTCGAAGCGCCAATGTGGTTCTTGCCAATCCTGCCTCCTTAGAACTATGTGAAGTTTGACAAAAATACCGAAAAGCTGATTATGAGTACTCACAACATCATTTATGTAGCTAGTACTTGTCACCATGTAATGTACGTAGTACTTTCATACTGTATTGTAGTATCAGTACTTGCAACGTCATTTCCACTATAGCTTGTACTTGGCACCATGTACGTAATAATATACTTTCATACTGTATTGTAGTATCAGTACTTGCAACATCATTTCCACTATTGCTTGTACTAGACACCATGTACGTAATAATATACTTTCATAGTATGTGTTTGATGTTTCCCTATTCGAGCACTCAAGCTCCCGTGCCCAATTTTCTAGGCTATTAATTTTGGCATGACAATTAGTACTACTGTATTGGTGGCAAGGTTTGCTTGTCCACAACATTTGTCTAACTTCGCTGCATTTATTCCCTCACCATCCCCAACCCTAGCTCTCTCTCACACAACACTCCTTAATCGACATTGTGCTTCTCTCCATTGACGACCACCACCGCTGCAACTTACTCATCTTAGGCGGGTCGGCTGCGGGCAGCGAGCCCTGCAACCTCATCTATAGAGTCGTCGCATCCCACAGACATCGTGGTGGCAGTGCGGTATGTACATAATCCCCGAAACCCTTGATCTTGATGATGAGATGTGGTCAAGAATTTATTAGCGCTTGGTTAACATTGGGTGGTGTTGAGTATAGTTCTCATCTAGTGCATTTAACCCGTTTGTATACTACAGTTCAGTTTTACACATGCAAGCTAGTTCCAGATCTAGATCTACAGTGAACTGTAATAATAAGTTCAAATTTTGTATTGGTTGATCCACGACTGATGATGATTTGGGAGGCCACTCAGCATGTTTTGCTTTAGATTGGTCTCAGGGCCGGAGGTCCCTTTAATTTGGGAAAGTTAGGGAAGCTGCTGCCCTACCCTAATTTTTGCCAAAATTTCAAGTATATGTATGCATCTCTAGCATCTGCAATAGATAGAGCTCATCCTGTTCGCCCGTTCGTCTGTTCATGGGTGTTCGGTATCTGTACTGCTCGATAAATAACTTCACTAATGTGATGCCTAGACCATGGATGTAGTACTAATATAACCGTTGTTCATGATAGCTAGAGTTAAGAATTTAATTTGTGTACTTCGATAAGAAAATTGCTCCACTTTACTTTCTTAGCTGATCTTGTATTGTACTCTATCAGCTAATACTATACTATTTCACAATTATTGACAGCTGGTAGAGACATTATCTATCCACGTGATTTTTTTGCAGTGTTCGGGCAAGAAGCTCAAGCTTGGATAGACTCATCATGGAAGAAGACAAGAGAGCCCTATGTAGTCTGGATGGAGGGGCGAGCCAGGAACACCCACGTGGAGAACACCTGTGACGAGTTCTGCAAGATGCTGTTAATACCGGGAGGGTTAGACGTGCGGAGCATACCCAGCTCCTTTTTGCCAACGTTTGGCGGTGAGTATCCAGAGGCCATCAAGCTGAAGATATGCAAAGCCTGTAACTGGGACGTCGAGATGAAGAAGCAAGATGGCAAGGTAATCCTTGACGAAGGATAGCTAGATTTTGTCAAAGCACATGACTTGAAGGTATAATATTTTCTGGTTTTCAAGAAGCTTGCCACGACTTCCTTTAAGGTGATAGTATTTGATCATGATAACTGCGAGAAGATGATCAGATATGCAGGTTATCACCCACTATTTGATGGACAATTTACTATATCGTAGGTGTATTAATGTAGTGACTGTTCACTTCTAATTATAACTATTCTGTAAATAGGTTCTTGAACACCTTCCGTTATCATGCATCATGTTGGAACACCGTGGTACTTGATCACACTAGGCTCCAATGTGGAGGTATTTACTGTACTATGTTTGCAGCAAAATTGCAAAACAAACATCTAGTATACTACTGCTAGTATTGTACTACCTCCTGTTCCACAGTATAATCCTTTTTACCAAATTAAACAATCATCTTGTTAGTTCCTCCGCATACAAGAGTTGTGCCGTGTTGGTGTACCTAACAATCAAGTGGGTAGGTGTAGTACAACTCCTGTATGTAGTGGAACTAACGAGATGATTGTTCATTGTACTCTACTGCTAGTAGTAATACGTATTGTACTAGTACAAGTGTATTACTACTAGGTAGGAGTACTATTTTTTAGGAAAATAGAAGCTGTAAATAAACATCATCTGGTCAAACATGACAGCAGTAGTAACTCTAGTCGGCGTACACGGCATCGTGCCGGCCTAGCTGTAATGGCCCAGGTTGTGACATGGTTAATTTAGTGCGCGGCAGCGTGCCGGTCTAGCTTTAAAATGCGCCAGGATTTCAGATGGTTAATTTAGTGCACTTCATTGTGCCAGCCAAGATAATCGGCATCCTAGATGCAGCTCCAGAGGCCTTGCAAAAAAAACTCGTTCAAAGAGCCATCCCATCTTCCTCATCTCGGCTGTTTTTATCCCTACTCGCCAATGCCGCCTGGCCCCGCATTTGGGATCGTCTCCAGTGCGTGCTTCACACATTTTCCTTGCAATATCACCTGCTGCATCGGATCTTACAGGCTGCACCACCCCTCTCCAAAAGTCCCCCGATAGTCATACTCTGGTCCGACCTCTTCCCCCAATCCATCCCGATGTCACAATTGACGCACAACCCACTGCACGGTGTCTAGAGCAAGGTCGGCGATGACGTTTTCAACGAAATCGCTATGTGTCTAGACACTACCAGCACTGCCTGGCTGGCCGCATGCTCCAAGGAGCTGTACCACCAAGTCGCGGGCGGAAAAGGTAGCAGATGCCCCAACAACCACTTTGGGACATTCGTCCCCAACAACGACGTCTACGACCACATAATCTGGTGCTTTCACAGCCAGCAAGTCTGCATGGAGCCTGGATGCAAGTTCATCACCTCGTCGGTAGAACTAACACCTATGGTAGAGCTCGTCCGCCACCTCAGAGTTGCCCACTTGAGGACTGCACCCATAATTCCCTATAACCACAAACATTGGGAGTCGTCTAAGACGATGCTCACAAGAGGCTCGTGGAGAGAGGATATCATCGGCATCAGGAAAGAGAGCACCGTTTTTGTCGCCAAAATTGATGGTCACACCACGAACATCATCATATCCCCCAGGTTTGTCAGTTCAGGGGCGTGTGAATCGCCGCGGTACAAGGTGAAGCTTTGGTCGCTATCTCTATGGCATGAGCTCCATGCGGTTGAAATGGTGGCGACATCTGAGCTGACGAGCAAGCCATCGTCAGCCGAAGTCACCCTGGAAGGGCTCAGGTCGTACTTGTCGCAGCCACGGTGTTACCTGGAAGCTTTTGAACCATTCGTCGGAATTCCCTATGGATTAGGAGTATTGCATCGACAAGTTTCAAAAGTGAGATAAAACGTCTAAATATTTTTTGTGATGATCCCAATGTTAAGATATGTAACATCGTACTAATTAATTACTACTTTATGTTGGTGACATATTCAATTTGTATGGGGAGAGGTGGAACAAGTTTGTGGCAATATATACCTATTTCTAATGTACGCTACTGACATAGTGGGCCCACAGGCGATAGTGTGACAAGGAAAGTGTAACAGGCAGGAAAGAGAGCGCTACCCTGCCAGCACTTGACACGCTATTGCGTTATGCTGAGTATTTTGTATGGAAGTCTTAACTTGCTACTGCTAATCTATTTTGGAGTAATACATATGTACTGGTACTTGTTCATATCGACCGATCGAGTGCTTAATATGGACTCACTTTCCTTTTGAGTCATGGCCTTGCTACAACTATTGAATTTCAATGTCTGTATTGCTGAATCTATCATTTCTTTTGGCCATTGTTTGTACTGTTGAATCGGTCAGTTTGAAATGCTGCTGAATCTGTCAAGTGGTGCTGAATATGAACTGGAAATCTGTAGATATTTTTCTATCTTATTCTGTACTGCTCAATCTTCAAATTCTACTCAATCTATCAAGTGTTATGTCGTTACTATTACTAAGGTATTTTCTAGAACTAATAATGATGTACTGGTACTTGTTTAGATCAAGTGCAGTAGACGGTCTTGCTTTCCTTTTTAAACCTGGCTTTATCACAATCTAGATGAGGCTTGGGCATTTTGGGATGCATATATGGGGATCACACGGGTATTAATGTGAAGAGGAGGTATTTACACAAAAGCATACTTGATCGTCAATTTTGCTTGCTCCAATGATCAAGTGTGTTTGGAGAAAAGGGATAACTGATCGTGCGACAATGTTTTCAGAGCTGAAACATGAACGGGTTCTCCCTGTACTGCTATTGAGTTTCAGTGTCTGTATAGCTGAAACAGTCACTTTGGAATGCTAAAGAATCAACCAAGTGCTACTAAATATGAACTAGGAATCTGTCAATATTTTTTCTGTCTTATTCTGTACTACTGGATCTTTCAAATGCTACTGAATTTGTAAAAAAGTTATGTTGCTGTTGTTGGGCTGCTTGCACTAGAGCTTTTGCCTATGTGTCATCGGAATCATTGGATGTGTTTTGGACAGAAATGAGAGGATACCAAGTGAAATCATTGTATACCAGTCCAGTTATGGCGCACATGGTCTGTGTCCCTTGTTCTTTAGATATTTTTACACGAATATATGTCAAAAGACTCCGGTAGTGAGGTTTGTGTTCCGAATCCGGCCGAGCCACAACATAATGTAAATTTTACTAAAGAGGGGGTAAAATCTAGCCCATTCGGCCCCTCTTTAGCCCAGAACAATTTAATTCGGCCTTGTAGGGTCGGGGACTTCTTTGACAACCCATTTAAATATTTATCAAGGAGCCCATGGAGAATAACGCATGGAGTATAGCCCATTGAGTATAGTAGATGTATAATAGCCCAAAATGTTTAATTCCACGCTTTTGGAATTGCCCTTTAAAACAAAAAAACCCGCCTACCCATGTTTTTAAGAAACTACTCCATTATCTAGCATTTAATAAATTGAGATGCCAAGATCGCTTCCCTTTTATTTTAATAAGAGAGATAACATGGACACATAAAATCTTTTTAAGAAGGCTAATATATAAGTTATAGGTACTATAAAGCATTTTAATGAGAATGTTCATCTTATTTGTTTGTCGTAGTGGCAACGCACATGGTTTATATGTGTTTTGAAGTCTTGAGCTCAATTCTCTATGCTTGACATAAAATTATCTTGGGTTTATGTTTTTCTTCTTCTAGCAATATTGCTTTATGGAGAGGCTGACATCACGGACCCACCAGCCTATAGCATCCCTTGAGTTTAATGGTCGGGTTTGAAAAAAAGTTAAATACTTGTACAGAGAGGCTGGCATCGGGGAACCACCTGCCAAAACATATGAGGCTACAGCTGGGACCCACAAGCCAGAACATACCAGATAGGCTGACATGGGGGCCTCGGTAGCAAGACCATACATGGCTGCCACATTGAGTAACGTTGCCAATGTCAAAACAATGGACGCGGCCAAAAAAAATTCCATCATACGCAGGTTTGATTTACAGAGAGACCGGCATGTGGGATCCAGCAGCGCGACCTTATACAGGTTCTTCCTCCAGCGATGTTGCCAAGTTCAAAACAGGGAGGCGCGAGCGACATAAAAGTCCTTCATGCACACGTTTCTTCTAATGAGAGGCTCACATGGGGCACCCAGCAGCCTGGAAAAACGGCTGATGCATCAAGCAACGCTATCAAGTTCGAAACACTGAGGAGCGACCGAGAGCAAAAATTCCATCATACACATGTTTCTTCTAATGAGTGGATGACATGTGGGGCCCTGCATCATGATTAAACGGTAGATGCAGCGAGCAACGCTATCAAGTTCGGAACATGGAGGTGCGACCGAGGGAAAACATTCTATCATACACACGTTTCTTCTAATGAGACGATGACATGTGGGGTCTAGGAGTTTGATTAAACGGTAGATGCATCGAACAGTGCTATCAAGTTCAGAACAGGGTAACACGAGCAAAGAAAAAAATTCCATCATACACACGATTCTTATAATGTGAGGCTGACATGGAGGACCTAGTAGCATGACTAGACGGCAGATAGATCGAGCAACGTTATCGAGTTTAAATCAGGGAGGCAATAGCCAAGGGAAAAAATTCCATTATACACACATTTCTTCTAATGAGAGGATGACATGTGGGTCCCAGGAGGTTGATTAAACGGTATATGCATCGAGCAGTGCTATCAACTTCGGAATAGGGTAGCGCAAGCGAAGGAAAAAATTCCATCATACACACAATCCTTCTAATGAGAGAATGACATGTGACCTAGCAGCCTGACTAAATGGCAGACACATTGAGCAACGTTATCGAGTTCAAATCAGGGAGGCGCGACCAAAAAGTATGGTATGCTAGAGACACTAACGCCCGGGACCCACACTCCTCAAAAGACTTCGGCAAGTCAACATCGTTTGAGGAAATGAAAATCATGCTTCTGCCACGTGCTGGCCGAGCTTCATCCATGTTTTAGCGGATCCGTCGTAGTAGAGGGCCGCGAAACCGGAAAAAAGTTTTCCATCGGCCACGGCCGAGCTGAGAATTTCGTTTCGGAAGACATGCCTTCTACGACAACCGTCGGGCCAAGTCCTTGCGGAAGGAAACTTTTATTGTAGTTTGGTTTAGGCGGATGATCACTTCGGTCAAAGGTAATTGTAACTTCCGACCGGTCCAGATACTGAGGGACAGCCGGAATAGTTGTGTTGAGCCCATGCATCATTTCATTTTTCACCTTAGCTAGTTGGGATCCAAGGAAGCAAACATAAGTGTCTTTCTTGGTTGGGAAGGTCTTCTTTCCATCCGACTTGGGATTTGAAGCTTCTGCCTCCTCCATGTTGGAATCTTCCTTGGACTCCTTGTCTTTGTTGAAAATTTTCTTTCCTTTCCGCCGCTTGGCCCTGTAGCTAGCGGATTCGTCTTTCTTGATGTCGTCATTGAAACTACACTCAACATTGGTGTGGGACGAGCCCCCATTGCCATATGGGTGATGCACGCACGGATTTTTGGCGATTTCGGCCCAAGAGTAGGTTTTTCTAGGTTACTGGTCTCCTCTACCTTGGACTCTGGAAGTTCCACGGCCTCGTCCGCGGCCGCCTCTGCGGCCTCCTTGTCCTCCAGACCTAAAAGTTGCATTGACTGTTGCGGTTTCCGGATTGGGTTTTTCCTCTGAGGTGTTCTTGCGTTTTGGGGCCTGCTACTTCGGCTATTTTGCCGAATTTGGCACTAGTACATTTAGCAGTCCCTCTGAATCATCGTTGGCATTAGCGTATTTGCTTGATGTACCTATAATCTCCCCCAAATCAGTCACTTTGTCAAACTTTAAGCAATGACGCAGTAAACCAATTGGGAGTCCCGTGATGAATGCTTTGATCGCGGTTTGATCGTTTACTCCCTCACAGGAGTTCTTCGTGTCAATCCATTCTCCAAGGTAGTCCCGGCAAGTTTCTCTAGGTTTTCGGGTGCACCGTTGTAGATCTCCAACCATGCAGGGCCTCTTGTATGTTCCCTCGAAGTTCCGAAAGAAAGCACTTTGCATGTCATACCAGTTGTGGATGGTGTTTTCCAGGAGTTCACTGAGCCATGATCGAGCCGTATTCCTTAGCATAAGCGGGAGATACCGGGTCATGACCAAGCTGTTTCCTCCTTTGGTGATGCAGCTGGCCTGGAAGAACTCCTGGAGCCAGCTGTCTAGTCGAGCCACATCGTCACAGAGCTAGATGTGCCTTGAGATAGCAAATCCTTCCGGAAAGTTTGTTTGTCGTATGCGTGGTCCGAAGCATTTTGGACCCACATAGATTTTATCCGACTCATAGCATCGCACCTCTATGTTTGATTTGATCCGGTGCCTGGCATCACTTGGTGACAGGGTGCGCCGTCTTGGTTCTTCGCCGTGGCTACGGTGTCCATGAGCCAGACTTCTGCTTCTCATGCCACCTCCTCCGCAACGACGCCCCCTGGCCTCCGTTGGAGCCATTATGGTGGCTACTTGGCAGAGATGGTGGTACTGGTGGATTGTTACCCCCAACTGGGGCTTCGTGATGAGGGCCATCATGCCAGCTTGATCCAGCGTGATGTTCGTCTTTCCTTCGTCCGTCATTGATGTCATTGTGACGTGGCTCAGTCGGATGACTTGTATGTCTAGGAGGGGGCATTTTTTGCCAGTCCTGCTCGTGACGTTGAGTTTCTTCATCTTCCTTGTGACTATTCGACTATCACAAGGGTGGTTGGACCATTGCTGCAACTGTGTCTTTCTCTATGGCCGGAGCGACGTTGGTCTAGCCTCGTGCGGGTTTGTGTCGGTGTCCTGAAGATCCGGTTATTGAATAATTGTCCTCCCGAGGGTCGGAACGGTAGCGTAATTCTGGCTCCCGTATGAGCCTTACATCTTGCCGTCGACCCGTGTCCGTGTGACATTGGTCAGATTTGGAGAACAGCTTTCCGCTGCCGGACGTGGTGACCTTCTGTTGCTCTAGGCCCTTGGTGAGTAGCTTCACACTTAGTTGGACCTGGTCTGGACTTGGATTGTTTGCCAAGAGGTCTCTGGGCGGAGTAGCATTTACTACTGGCATGCCATACACCCGATTTCCCTTGCTATCGATCCGAGATTTACCCATGGCTATGTCTCCTTCAAAAACGGTTTTGTGAATGTTCGGATTTTTGTTAGCCAACTCAGGGCCATTCTGGGTCTTCTGATGCTGCCGGGTGCTAGGCTTCCCCGCATCTGCAATGCGTTGTTTCTCCTCGAGGATATTTGCAGTTTCCTCAAGGAGTACCTGACGATGCGCTTCTAAGGCCTGGGCCCTGTCCTCTAGCTCCGCAAGTGTAAGTTTTACAGTTGTTGGGATAGGTGTGGTAATCGCCTCTCTGAGGAGTTTGCGGGCACCAGGAGTAACCATGTGTCCATCCAATGGAGTGCCTTTTGGCTCATCAGGGATCAAAGCTCCATCTGAGTCTTCTTCATATTCTTCGGCTATTACCTAATCAGTTGGAGGGACTTTAGTTGGAGTCTTCTTCTTCTTCTTTGCCTTCTTGGCTACGTTAGTAGCAAAGACGGCTTTGGGTCCAATTCCTGGAGTCGGGCTTCTATTAGTACTATCGGACATCTAGACGTCAGGATTATCTCCGAGTTCCATATTATCCTGTGGTTTGGGAGAGTTTTCTTCGAATCCTTCATCCATGTTGTTGCGATGTGTTTGGTCCATAGCTTCTCCTTCTTTCGTATCCCTGGAGTTGAATTCTTCTTCATATTCGTAGAGAACTTTGGAAATCCACCAACATCATGGAGTCATCCGAAGATGCCAGTTAGTCGGTGTTTGTTCCAATTGCCTCCAGCACTGAGTCGTTGTCGTCTCCAGCATTGGCAGAGCCGAATCCAAATCCAACGTATCAGACGAAGTGTGATGCATGTGTCCTGAGGTAGTTGTGACTTTCTCCATTGGCTTCCTCGAAACATTTGATAGTCTCAAGGATCTCTTCCATGCTGGTGTTTCTGCCCAGCAGCATCCGCCTCAATGTGTGCCTCAGAAGTGACTTTCCTACTCTAGCATCGGAAGAGCTGGATTTAGAGTTGTTGCCGCTATGATCTTCGTGAGATTCAACCTCATTGGGGAGAGCCTCCTGAAATTCGACCTCCTTGGGGAGATCTACTTCAGGTTTAGCCTCCTTGGGGAGATACTCTTCAGATCCGATCTTCTCCACTATATCCGCTATAGGTGCAAGCTGGGTGGGATTAGGGTTTTATGGGACCCAGAACTCTATCGCTACCGCAAACAAAGTAGTTCCAGAAATTTCTTCTGCCTCTTATCATCACTGCTGGGGTGGGTTGGGTAGGGTCAGCGAAATCGAGGTAAACATCGATATCGCCAAAAGACATGATGGTCTAGGTGTTCATAGGTTTCCTAGCCGGAATCCAAGTCTCGCCGAGAAGGACAAGAGGGACGTCGCTGGCGCAGAGGACCCACCCGACAGTGATTATCTCGCCGATTCCGATTCGCGCAGATTTTGCCCGGAATGAAGATCCAAAACTCACCTACCCCACGGTGGTCGGCAACTATCGTCGAATTTAAGACATGTACGCCGAGAGGGGGTCCTCGAGGCATGTGGTGAAAGGGTGTGTGAGGCGACAATATTCCGCGACGGTGAGCACACAAGCTTTACCCAGGTTCGAACCCGACAGCTTTGGACGGATCCTGCTCCTGCTAGAATCCAGTAATATAGTAGAGTCGAAAGTACAGATTATAAGAGAGGTTTGCCTGTGCGAGTTTAGGTTGTAGATTGTGGGGTTTCCCTAAAGGTTGGTCCCTATGACGTCTTATATAGATATCTGGCCTAGGGTTATAGAAGAGACCTATCCGGCTACGATACAGAGTCGGTTACAGAGTACATCTTGGACTACAAGTAAATAAACATGCCTAAGTCAGTAAGTCTTCTAGGCCTTCCTATAGCCAGATGGACCTCCGTCTTCTCTCCCTGACTGGGCCATCCGTGAAGCAAAGATCTAACCTGAAGTGGGCCACCCTGGTCAGCAAGTCACAGTAGGTATACCCAGAAAGTATATCCCCAACAATGAGTTCACTTTTCCCTTTTTTATTTTCATAAACAATGCGCTCGGGGTTGTGCCTCCTCGATGAATCTGTCAAACAAACCATCTACTGCCTCAGCTCGAGTAGATGACCCAACACGCAATCGAATCCTTGAAAACTCCAACCCAATTGCAACTCAACTGACATGTTGGCAAGGCTCTGAGACTTGTCGCCGTCAGGCTAACGAAAGGGCGCAGCAACAATGCACTGACATCAATACATACAACCGTACAACAAAGTTACATGGGCCACAAATCCCTCTCAAATTACACAAATTTTACATTATCTACATGTCCTACGCAGGATAAATGTTACTGATGCCGATGGAGCATGACATTTGTGCGCTCGTCGAACAACTGATTGATATCCTCCGTAGGCCGGGCAACCGCCCGGTAATGCGGCTAAATGTTCCATGCCAAACCATCTGGAGGCATTGGTCGTCCTTCAGTGATATCTTCCAGCTACACATATGGACGCTGCATATGAACAAAGGAAAGCGTAGCCTTGGCACCAGCAAAAATTTGTTGGTGCACGCATTCACGTACAACACCCAAATCTGGCAATTTCTGTAGTAACGCCAGCAGGCTACAATGAGCTTTGTCCAGCAGGAACATCACTCTAAAAATGTACTTGAAGGAGGATTGGGCCTTCTTCAAGTAGTGAAGCACCTAGTTAACATGATCTTGCAACATCACCAACACGGTCGCTTGACTCCGATCAGTCCAGAAGAATCCACCAGCCTCTAGACCCGCTTGCGTGAGGCAACTCAACCAGAAACTAACGCGCTCTTTCTCTTCCTGTGGAATGAGATTGACAACTACACAACCAAGTCAGAAGACATCTAGTCGAAAGCATGCAAAACTCCAAGAAGCAAAAAAAACAAGAGACACTCACATTGGAGCTGCTCGTCGATCTGAGTCAGCTCACCCAAAAGATATATTTCATGCTCAAATGATTTTTCTGCCTTTGATTTCCACACATCAGCACTACCTTTGACGATCCTGGGTGTATTCTCCAACTCTCTAACTCAATCCCGTAAAAGAGGCAGCTCGGGTAGTTCATCAGCTCTCGAAGGCCATGGAGGAACCAAACGATCAGCAAAAGAAGTGGAACCTGACACATCACGGGTGGTTCCCTATACATGGAAACAATCAAAGAATATGAGCCTATCATAATAGTCGACAATTAAATCGACTGCGTGATCAGGCACGAATGAAAATGTCAGCCGAAGACATTCATACAAATTCATTCAAAAGTAGCAGAGTCACTGATGGTCACTCATGTCTGCAAGTGTACATATCGTTTGTAGCTAGTTTCGAAGTATAGATATCGATCCCATAGGGAGCCCAAAGGTATGTGTTTATGAATGAAGACTCTGTCACACTTAAAGTTGTCACAGGTCTTCGAGTGAATTGAATGCAAGTGTGGAAATAAGAGTGAAATTTGGATTAAACTGGATGTATTTAAATAAAACAAAATGTAAACTTAAGGAATAAAAAGCCTAAAAGTAAAGAATGATTTGATTTTTTGTGGTTTTCTGCAGATGTCAAAGAAGGCACAGGGAGATACAGTTCATGGTGATAGTGACTGTGCCAGGAGGACGAATGATAAGTGTAACAATTATAATCTTATAAACATATATGTAGGCGAGAAACCCATAATTAGCCGAAACTCCTCTTGGTAGATTTCATCTCAACTTCGATAATCCTACTAGCCTGTTACCAAAACCATGGTCAATCACTAGATGATTAAGATCCTTTAGGTTGCTTAGCAATTAATCTCCTTGGATCGTACTAATGAAATAGGCACAATGGTTACTCGTGATCCTCGAGTCAACTAGTTTCCCATTGATATCCTCGTGTCACTCGGGGGTCGCCGGTCTGCTAGCGAACAAGATCCTATCTATGTAGAACAAAGCATCATGTTGTGTGGGCCCTTAATTGGACAACAAGCATTATGTATCCCATAGATAGTCAATAACATATAATATAGTAAATAAAATCAATCACAAACTAATGGAAAATATATGGAGGCACATCACATCTCACTAATCCCTTACATCTCCCATGCCCAAGGAACTTACTCACACATGAGAGAAGAAAGCATCATCGATATAATTAAATAAAGGGAGTTCTTCTCCGTATTATCATGGAGATCCACAATAAGAATAGAAAAGCAAGCCAACATAATTCAAGATAGGAAGAAATAATCTCAAACCTAATATTGCAAGGTGAAGATCTCTCTCTCTCTCTCTTTCAAGTACAAGTAATGCTATGAGGGTGCGATGGCTAGGAGGTCGAAGATCGTGGAGCGAGATGAAGAACATCTTCCCCTTCTTCTCCGGATCTCTTCTTTCTCCCTTCTGGATGGGATGGCGGCTGTTGTGTTATGATTTCGCATCTGGCCTCTTCACGAAAGTTGTCCCTTTTGACAAGACGGAGGCTGCGGCAACTATACGGCGGTAACTATACGGCTAGAAAAATATTCCCGCCGTATAGTTGCTCGTCAAAGCTTCTATACGTCTCCCTTGATTGCTTCCAAAAAGATACTTGCTTGTTTTCTGATGAATATTGTGTTTCTCTTGTTAAAACCTTCTGTTGATGTTTAGAACCTGAAGCAAACATTTAAAACCAAGTTTTCTTTGCTACCGAAGTATTAGCTTTAGATAAAGCTAGAAAACTATCATATCCAGAAGAAAACTATCAATAAAAACCATCAAAAATATGTCGAATCTCACAGCTATCAACTCCCCCAAGCTTAGATGTTTCTCGCCCTCGAGTGACAAGAAAATAAGGAAGAATAGCGAAGATTTGGTACTGCAATAAAATAACTTACAAGCTTGAATTGGTGTCAAATTCTTTTCTTCACAATTCCTGCAATCTTAAACATGATCATACAAGTATTCACAAGATTGCACTGAGTCCACTTCCTAACCACGTATATCTTGCTAGCAAATAAATCATATGCCCAAGCAAGTGTCAAAAGTTTAGCTAGGAAAGTGAAACAAATTCTTTTGGTGTCTCTCTTTGTTGAGAGATGAAAACTTTTTGCTCTTGTTTCTTTAATCAATTAAGAGTACTCAAGTTGGCACCAAAAACATTCAATTTTAGAACACCTCATCTATTCCCATGTCAAAATTTCAAGACTCTCAAAGCACCTTTTTCCTTTCCTTGTTTTTTAAAAACTTTAGCCCTTTCATAGAGAAATCATGCCATTGTTTTTAACATGTTAATTGGGACTGTGTTGCGCACTCGTGATCATGCCAATAAATAATTGTTGAGCAATAGTGGGTTAGACGAGTACTACAACTTCACTTGGAACGTGAAACCACGAGGAGACTAAATTTTACCCGTCATAGCATTGCTGCTACAGATGCTTACATACCTCAATAACCGAAATCAAGTGGTTTCCCACATTTAGATCGTTAGTTGGCCAACAGAGTTAATAGTTCCCCATGGAGCATGACAGTGTTGTAATGACATCCGTAAAGCAATATCTTATTGTAATTATTAGAAAAGGTAGTGGCATAATCTATACTACTTTGAAGCATCCATTTTATCAGACAATTTCATTCAAGGGTGCTATCGAGTCTATTTACATTAAGCTCAAATGGGGTTGAGTAGTTCTAAAATCAAATCCTTTGAGATAAACATGGACTATAGTCATCTTTTGGATGCCTTTTCTTGTTGTAAAATTGTCAGAAATATTTTTAACCAAGTTCATTGCTCATTATTTCAAAACTAAAAAGGAGACACTAGGAAAGTAATAGAATTTATAGGATAACAAGCTAAGTGGGGAGTGTCTCAACTGCAAGCGAGTAAGTAATTGTAGGATCAATTTAAAGTCGCAGAAAAGGTGATGAAAGGAATGTGATAACTCCTCTTGCTTGCATCGTTCTTGTACTTGAGTCGAACTCCCTCTATATTCCCTATTGCCAAGTCACCTGAAATTGAGCAATCTCCGAGAGAAACAAAGAAACAAATTTGCAATAAAAGTTAAAACTAATTTTTGTGTGTTTTTGGTTTAGGAATGCGATATGCAAGAAAACATGCAATTTTGAAGTCAAATAAATCAAAAGAAGAAATAAAAATATGAATGCAAGGTTTAGAGTTTTCAAACCTCCCCCCAAGCTTAGGCTATTGCCAGGCTCAGTTGTTGTTGTCATTCGGCAGCTGGTGCAGATACTGCTGGTAGTAGTCGAGGAAGTGGGTCATGAAGTGACTGAAGTTGTGAGTTAAGGCACTCACATCTTCATTCACTACTTGTAGAGTGTGGTCAATCTCCCCAACGCGCTGGTTGAGCTGATGAAATTCTTGATAGGGGACGTAGGTGAACCCCTGCTATAGCTGATTGGGCCATGGGTCCCAGGATCCCCCTTGTTGATGCTGTCCCTCCCAAGCGGGATTGTATTCTTGCTTCTACTCCTGCTCCTGCTACTCTCCTTCTTCATCTTCTTCTTGATCAGGCTGGAATTCAACCATGATCTCCACCACTTGATCCTTGGTGAGGATCCAGTTGTCATTCTCCACAATCGTGATGGCTTGTGGACATGGCAACGGAACCTGCTCAACCTGTGCATCAGCAAGATAACCAAACTTATATGCTCGGAGCCTCTTGTTAGCTCGAAAAACACTGAGTAAACTGCAAGTCGTTAAATATTTGACATCCATAAGTTTGGAGCCATCAACGGGTTGCATCATAGGTAATATAATGTTCAATGCATGGGCAAGGTGGGTTATCAATCCACCAATGCGAATGTCACCTTTGTTTTTGTTGGTCTGGTGACGAAAGTGCTGGATGAGTAGAGCCGTAGGATTGGGGCTTTGCGGTGCATTGGGTAAGAGTGCCTTGGTGATCATGGCCATGTCCGCATTGGCCATGGAACCGGTATCTCCTCTTCCTAGCAGTGTATTGGCGAGGAACAAGGCGTAGTAGCGAATTGTTGGGTTCTGAATGGTGGACACCTTCTCCTGGTAGAAGTCCCTGCCACCGTTAACAGAAATAACCTCCCAAGTTTCTCCACTTGAGACGCTATATAAATTTTTAACAGTTGAGTACCCATCATGAGGGAAGCCAAAAGCATCACAAAATTGTTCGAAAGTTATTTCATAATGCTTCTGGTTCATGGTGAAGCTTACCGTGCATGCATTACCTTTGTCCTTGTGGTCATCATAGAAAGAGGCAAGGAACACATAGGTGAGCTCGCTATAGGTATTGTGGCTTGCGTAGGCGAGTAGAGCTAGCCTTGAATTTGTACACATGAGGTCAAAGTCCGCCCTCAACCCTGCCACGGTCAGAAAGCTATCATCGACCCAACGTGTGAGCATCATCCTCCTTGATGAAACCATGGCCAACTTGGTGTTGACCTCAGCCCGGTGCCCTGAACTCTCGCCACATTGGCGCTTGCTCTTGCAAAAATTGCTACCAATTTTGTTCATCTTGATGCACTGAAAAATTTCACCATGAAATATTAGTCATATAGTTTCTACATGATATATGAACAATTTTACATGGAAAAATTTATTCCTAACGTGAGAAATCAAAAGGAAAAACAAAATAAGCTTGAGTTCATCCACTAGATCAATGTGAGAGTTTCAACCATGGAAATCTGAAAATAAAGCATGGATAGGGAGAGAAACATACCGATCAGTTGATTCCCCAACTCAAACGAACGAAATCCGTGAAGAATCAAGAATTCTAGGTGGGTTTTGAGAGGTTTGGAGAGAGAATATGAGAGAAAAAGTGAGGAGGAAGAAGAACCCTAGCCGCCCCAGTGTGATTAAGTGGTCGCGCCGAACTATACGGGCGCAAAGTTATAGCGGCATCGACAATTAGGGTTTCTTTATGCCAAAACAAAGCTATACGGGCACAACTATATGGCTGGATCATAATGGTCCCGCCGTATAGTTGGTCGTCAAAACTTCTGTGTCCTCGAGATAAATTTTCTTGGATAGGCATCAATAACTATATAGCCAAACTATACGGCCGGAATTTTATCCCCGCCGTATAGTTGGTCGTCAAACCATCAGTACCTTGGAAAAGAAATTCGACGAAGGCATCAATATCTATACAGCCAGAATTTTTATTCCCACCGTATAGTTGGTCGTTAAATCTTCTGTACCTACTAAAGAAAATTTGTTGATGGCAAAGATATCTATACATGCAAACTATACGGCCAGAATTTTTATTCCCGCCGTATAGTTGGTGGTTAAACCTTCAGTAGTCATCAAAAAAATTCTATTTCTTCAAGAAATCTTTCTTATCCTGAAACTTAGCGAAACACCTTGTTTTTTATAGAAAAATGACCACAAAAATTGTTGACCAATAACAACATATATAGAGTAGGATTTTTAGTACTAGATAATTTGTTCTCCTCAACTGGAGATTCACTTTTTAATCTGGACAAAATGATTAAGCTAGTTTTTGTAGATAAAACTCAAACTTTTATTTTCATACTTATTCTATGCTTGTTCAATCGATATTTCTACTACTTTTTGACAGCTACATCTTCACGGGCGCGCTTCCTCAAGAATGTCTGTGAAAAAGTTGTAGGAATGTGATGAACATTTTATTCTTTAGTTTATTTTATTAATGTAATGGGCTGACTCCCATTAAGCATTTATTAAGAATGGTTGAATAACTCAACCCCTTGTTTGTTCTCGAATTCTGACCTTGGGTTGCCCCCTATCAAAGGCACTTACCACATGAACTCCTTTTGCTGGTGGAATATATCTTTCTCCTGCTTCCAGCTTCTTCGAAAAATATCGGATGATTTCAGCATCATAAACATTGAAGATTATTTTTCCCTCAGCACAATCAACTGATGCTCCTGCAATACTAAGGAAAGGTCTTCCAAGTATTATGGATAATTTTTCATCCTCTGGCATTTCAAGAATAATAAAATCAGTGGGAATAACATGTTCATCTATTCTAAGTAGAACATCCTCAATCATACCAATGGGTTGTTTAGTGGATTTGTTAGCCATCTGTAAGTGATAGTAGTAGGGGAACACTCCCTTAATCCTAACCTTTTATAGAGGGAATATGGCATTACACTAACTCCTGCACCTAAATCACACAAGCCATTGTGAATATCTGTTTTGCCAATTGAGCATGAAATAGTTGGTATTCCAGGATCTCCCGATTTAGATAATAGCTTCCCATTAGTAGGATAACTAGTCACCATGGCAATGGTTTTAGTTATTTCTTTCTTTCTACTAAGAATATCATGGAGGAATTTAGAATAGGTAGGAACTTTTATTGCATCCGCAAATGGAATTTCTAGATGAAGATCACCAAGTGCCTTTTTGAAAGAATCAAGGATTACCTGATCTGGTGCTTTATTTTTTCGATCTGTACAAGGGAGCTTTTTCTCACCTTTCTTATTTTTCTCTTTTACCTCTTGTGGGGGATCAGGTTCTTTTGTTGCTATATTTTGTTGCTGCTTATCACTCTTCTTCTTTTCTACTACAACAATGTCATCTTCATTGCTTGTCTCTTTCTCTTCTCTTGGATCAACTGTCTCTGCATTAGAGTCATAACGGTCATCATGTGCATCATTTTGGTCCTCCTTGGTGTGATCTTGTTTTTCTTGAGCAGTTCCATCTTGAGGATCCACCAGTGTATCATCTTCTTGGCTTGCTTTTTCAGCTTCATATTTGGTGGTCCTAATGGTCCTTAACAACTTCACCTTTTCTTGTAACAACATTAGTAGAAACAGGAATATCTATATCATCTTGAAGAAAAAATTGATAACCAGATGCTATTTGTTCACATAGTGTTTCAATCATACTAAGATACTTGTGAAATAATTTTATTTCTTGGCAAATCTCATCATAATTTTCTGTGAGTTACGCCAAAATATTTTTATGTTTTTGAAAATGCTTATGAAGGTTATTATGAGATTTCACTTGTCGATGTTTTAATTCTTGAAAAACTTTTCTAGTTTCATCTTCTTCAGTAAAAACATGTAAAATAAGTCTACTTTGTTTTCCTTAACAAGTTCAGAAGGTATACCTTTTTCTTTCATTGTTTTGCGTTCTTCAAGCATAAGATCATGAGTTATAAGAAGCATCCCTTTTTCCAGCTTAGTGTTGAAATCCAGATTATATAAAGAATCATTCTTAGCCCTGGTAGACATCAATTCCAAACATACTTTAACAGTTAAAGTATTTATCGATCCTCCTACTGATCAGTCAAGCAACTCTCTGCTTTGAGTATTAAGACCATGGTAAAATAAATCGCAAATAGTTGATTAAGAATAGCCATGATTAGGAATTCTATTGATCATTCCAAAGAATCTATCCCAGGCTTGTGGGTAGTTTTCTCCTACGTTCTGACTAAAGTTGCCTATATTCTTTCAAGTTTCTGTTACCTTTTTAAAAGGATTAAACTTATTTATGAATTTAACCAATACAATTTTCCCAACATTTATTGTAATGACGAGGGAGAGAATATAACCAATCTAGAGCCTTACCTTTAAGAGACCAATGAAAAAAAATTAGACGAGAGAAGTCTCTTGGCAAACCTTTTGGTCCAAGTGTTGTCATCACATCGTCAAACTCTCTAATATGTCTTCCTGGGTCTTCATCTTCCCTTCCACTGAAAGCTTTTTCCTGCAAAATTTGAATAATTCCACCATCAAATCGGTATTCTCTAACTCCAGGATTATGAAATTCTATTGGTTGTTTAAGGAAAGCAGAGTTTGGAGCATTGTATTATCTGAGAGCTTTCTTAGATTTCTTGGGAGTTGTCCTATAAATGGACATGATTTCCATAAAATCACTCAGGTTTTCAAATTTAACCTTATCTGATCTTAAAAGTTTTTCAATAATTTCCTCGTGCCTTTGAATAGGCACGTGCTCAAAATAATCTGGTAAATAGGTCCTACCAGAGCGTGTAGACCCTTTGTCTCCTAGTGAGACCATTTTGTAGTAGTAACACCGGAATTTTCAAGAGACAAACACTTAGCACTTAGCTCCCCGACAATGGTGCCAGAAAATAGCTTGATGTCTGCAAGTGCAAAGGTCGTTTGTAGCTAGTTTCAAAGTATAGATATCAATCCCATAGGGAGCCCAAAGGTAAGTTTTTATGAATGAAGTCTCTTTCACACTCAAAGTTGTCACAGGTCTTCGAGTGAATTAACTGCAACTGTGGAAATAAGAATGAAATTTGGATTAAACTGGATGTATTTAAATAAAACAAAATGTAAACTTCAGGAATAAAAAGCATAAAAGTAAAGAACAATTTGATTGTTTGTGGTTTTCTGCAGATGACAAAAAAGGCGCGGGGAGATACAGTTCATGGTGATAGTGACTATGCCAAGTGGACGAATGATAAGTCTAACAATTATAATCTTATAAATATATGTGTAGGAGAGCAACCCATAATTAGCCGGAATTCCTCTTCGTAGATTTCATCCCAACTTCAATAATCCTACTAGCCTATTACCAAAACCATGGCCACTCACTAGACGATTAAGATCCTTCAGGTTGCTTAACAATTAAGCTCCTTGGATTAGAATACTGCAATAAGCAAAGTGGTTACTCATGATCCTCGAGTCAACTAGTTTCCCATTGATATCCTCGTGTCACTCGGGGGTCGCCGGTCTGCTAGTGAACAAGATCCTATCTATGTAGAACAAAGCATCATGTTGTCTCGGCCCTTAATTAGACAACAAGCATTAGACATGTAACATCCCGAATTTTACAATTTCATATGTTACTAGAATCATGCATCGTATCATATGCATCATGGCATTACACAATAAAGTTGCATCAAATACTTTCCCTAAACCCTATGGTCATATAGAGACAAGAAGGGGTTATATTAAACCTAACCTTCCAAATCCTTGAAAAAGTGTTATTTTATAGTCCTACATTAATCTCCTCCTTTTTACAAATTTTTAGAGACCAATTTCATTAAATTTGGAGCTAAAATGCAAAAGTTATTAAACAATTTGTGAAACAGAAAAGAAAAAGGAAAAATACAAAAAAAAACTAACCTAGGCGGGCCGGCCGAGCCAGCCCGGGTCTTACCTGCCACCCGCGTCTACGGAGCAGGCAGCGCGTAGCCGCGCGTGCTAGTGGGCCGGCCCTTATCGCGGAACACATAGCCCGACCGTGCCCCGCAGCCGCTGACCGGGGGCCCCACCCCGTCGTCTCCTCCGACGAGTTCAGAGCGAACTCGAGCGCCGCCGCGCCAGGAACAGAATCCCCGGCTGAATCGGAGAGGACCTCCGCGACCCCCGCCCCAAGCCCCTGGCCTATATAAACCTCGCACCACGCGGCCCCAAAATACTAAAAAAAATTCACGCCACCGCCACCAGGCTGCCGCCGTTAAGCTCGAATCCGACCTCGCCGGAGTGCGCCGCCGCCGAGCTCGACCGCCAGGGTTCGAGGCTCCCTCTCCACCTTTTCTCTCCCTCTTTGCCTTCCCCTTGCAGTACCGCGTCGACTCATCTATTTTCCCCCTTGAATAGAGCCTCGTGCCGCCCCCAATTGCTCGTCGGAGCCCCGCCGGAGCCGCGAAGAATAGCGGTCGTTTGCCGGCGAATGAGGAGGAGGCAGCCGACGTCGTCCCTGGGAACGGAACCACAAGAAGGAGGCTGTCGTTGTTGTCCACTTTGTCGAGCCAGGAACTCTCCGCATCGCCGCCGCCGACCACCGTCTAACACGCCACGGTCGCCGTCGACCCCGCCATTGCTCACCGTCGTAGGTAAGTCGCTGCCCCCCCTTCGTCCATTAGATCAGATAGCAACGGTGCAGATTAGATCACTTCAGCAAAGGGGTACGGCCCAATTAGATCATGTCGCGTCAGCACCTCGTCAGCGCCTAGTCAGCAGCGTGCGACCAGTAGCATTGCGACAAGTGGCAGGGTTGTCAGGGTACTTTTCCAGGAATTGTTTTAATAGACAGAATACTGTTTTATCTTGTATATTTTGTAGTAAATCAAATACTTGGCCAACAATTGCATATAATATACCGTTGGATTCATAAAATGGAGTAGAACATAGATCTGCAATAATATTATTAGTTTACTGTACTGTTTTTGTGGTAGGACGTAAAGATTAGTTTGGCGTATTTTAATTATAGGAAAATAATCGTAACTCCATTTTAGTTGATTCCTATTGCATTGGCTTTGTATCTACGAGATCTACTTTTTAAAATTGGTATAACATGATTAGTGGTTTCAGATCTGTTTCGTAGTAGATTTGAAGGGTAGATCTATTTATGAGCATATTTAATTAAGTAATAACCCAAAATACTTAAAATCTGTGGGAAATTGATACTAATGACATCCCCAACACAGTACCACCCCTGAATAATATTCCTGGTCGAATTTGAACCCATCCTTGCATATTACCATGTTGCATGCATGCATAATTACTTTTGTGTCATTGTTTTGTGCAAGTTGTGATTGGATCTATGTTTGTGTTTTGTTAGATTGTTCGGAGTGCACTGAGGAGTACTATTGTGTAGAGTGCTTTTCTCGGATCAAGGCAACTTACACCACTTGTTCATGTTTATTTTCCTAGTTTTGACTATGCAAGTTTTACTCTTCAAATTCTGTAGTACGCATGTGTAGGATTTTGGTAGATTTTCTTAGTACTATTTTTCAAGTGCGGTTTTCTAGTATGCCATGAGTAGCTCTATGCTTAGGATTTTTTCCATCCCAATAGGTTATCCTGTTTTGCTAAGTTATGCTTGCTATGCTATATATCTATATATATCAAGTACCATTGGGGGGTTCGAAAGACTTAAAAAAATTCTAAGTATAAGAGCTCTCTCGAGCGAACCTTTTCTTCTCAAACCCCCCTTCAAAAGAAAACTAAGTTTTCTTCTGGGCGGAATGGTTGTCGGGTCAACAAGTGGAAAATTGGTGGAGGACGGCCACCCAGGAATCAAAGAAGTCTGCCATGTTTCAGAATTCAGAAGCTTCTAGTGCAACCACAATACATATGGGATCTGTATTGGCCTAGTACTTAGTGGGAAACCTCACCGGGGTACCAACATTTGGAGGTTCTTGGCACGGTTGGATCCAGCTGGTAGAGGGGCTACTAAGGGAAAGCCTCGCCATGGTCTTGTCTGTAAAAGGACTTGATCATGGATTGTGGGGAAAGTGCACGACCTCTCGAGAGTATTGCAATCTGATCGATCAGCCGAGTTCACGGAAAAGAACACTTGAGCATTTGAAGGATGGAGCCTCTGAAAGATCTTCCTCTCTCTTTCCAAACTTAAAGTTTTTATAAAAACCCAGGGAGTCAGTAATATCGCCAATGGGTGGGATTTTGGGGACTTGGTGCGTAATATCCAAGTTCTAGGTTGATTGGACACTTGGTGAGTAATATCCTCGTGTTCCACTTGACCCTATACTACTTAATCAATGTTTACAAAGTAGGGTAAAACTCTCCCTCTTTTCTTCTTACTTAGAGAAAATTGGCTTAATGCAAATGAACCCCAAAGCGTACTCCAAGCCTTGCATGTAGAGTTAGTCTTATTCTTTCCTTGGTGTAGTTTCCCAATACATTCAAAGTATTGACCCAACTTGTTGGTTGCACGTCTTATGTGCAGAATCCGAAGATTGAAAGGTGTGTAGCGATCGCGGGTCTTCACGCAACTAGCCTGAGGCGTTGATGGACTGAAGTTTTATTAGTTTCCGCTATTTTATTTGAGCTAGCTATAAGCTATGCAAGTTGTAATAAATATACTCTGGATTATTCATGTAATAATGACTTGTGTTTTACATGATTTTCATCGACTGTGAAGTGCTAGCTATTGATCCAGGGACTAGCATGTTAATCACAAGGACTTAGGATCTTTAACGATCCAAGGTCACAACAGATGGTATCAGAGAACAAAGTTGCCTATAGGATGTGACCCCTAGGATTGGAAACCACCTTTACCATTGTGTGTTTTTCCATTCTATATACTTCTAAGTTATTTATGCTCTTCTAGTAGATTCTTTTCCTTATCTCTTCATATCTAATCTTCATTCTCCTAACTTAAAGATGATGAGCTTCTACTACGACACCGCCGAAGACATCAAGTACCTACTCTTTGGGGAATGCCATCTTGACATCATCAAGACATTGGAGATTCCCATGCCATCGATCAAGGGGAGCGAGTTGAGGAAGATTCACAAGGAAGGATGCTAGGTGATCGAAATCATCCAACCGGGTCGAAAGGAGACTGAACCCAAGACGGAGGCCATTGTGCTCAACATCGTGAGCGACTCCAAGGAGAAAGGACTTAGCACCAGCATGCAAGAGCTCATTGGACGCCTATGTGGACACCACCATGAAGAGGTTGAAGGCCACTACATCAATCTCTTTGGAAGGCGTGATGAGAAAGGAGTTCCAATCGAGTTAACCTCAGAGGAAAGGGCGACATCCAAGCGTCAAAGGATCCAATACCAAGACTTGGAGTGCCACATCAACGATCTTGAGGAGGGAAGCTGCTTTGAGATCATAAGGAATGATGAGTTATGCGCTCTAATTGATGAGAAGGACGAGAAGAACCAAGATCTAGAAGAGAAGATCAAGTCCCTAGAAGGGAAGATCACAGCAGAAGACAAGAAGTCCGCTAATCAAGAGAAGAGGGTGCATGATAAGAACAAGAGAATTAGGGAACAGAGTCTGTTACTCACAAGAAACGAGATGGAGTTCAAGAACAATTCTCTCATGTTGAAGGAGCTGTGAGCCACCAAGAGGAGCTTGGAGGAAAAGATCGCGCCTATGACTAAGGAGTCAAACTTGATCAAGGAGCTGCAAGAGGAGAAGAAGGAACTTCAAGAGAAGCTCGAAGCTGCTACACAGGAGCCGGATGAGGTGAAGGAACTTCAGGAGAAGCTCGAAGCCATGACAAAGGACATGGAGCTATACAAGTCAATGATGGATAAGGAAGGATTCTCTATTGAGGACAAGGAAGTGGATGATGAGTAGGGTAGATAGTTGGACCACCTTTATTTCTATAGTTAAACGTTATCCGTGATTGTAATAAGTACCAAAACTATATTGGTTTAGTTAAACTTGGATGAGTTGTGTTAAACTTTGTGCTATGTGTGCCTTTTGTGTTCCTCGTGTGTTTTTCTTGTGTTTACATAAGGGTAGGAGTTTATTCCTTAGTATTTCTCTCTATTTCTTAACTTATTTCCCAAACCCCACAGGTGGCGAGACGTGGGAACAATAATCTGCCTCCGAAGATTGCACAACTCCTGAACTCCCAGAATCAGCTGATCCAACTCCTCACCCAAAATATGCAAAACAACAACAACAATCCGCCAGCTCCACCACCTCCGCCGCCCCAACAGGATCGCTTGACTCGTTTTTTGAGGCTGAACCCTCCTACTTTCTCAAGAAGTTCTGAGCCAATTGTGGCAGATGACTGGCTCTGCACCACCAACAAGAAGTTAGACACCATCCAAGTTGTTGGAGTTGACAGGGTGTGCTTTGCCGCGCACCAACTTGAAGGACCTGGTGCTGAATGGTGGGATAACTACCAAGTCACCCACCCTGATATTGATGCTACCACCCAGAACCAGTTTGAGGGGGCCTTTCGTACTCATCACGTAGGGTGTCATGTCACTGAAGAGACGTGAGTTCCACGACTTGAAGCAACTGCACCGCTCTGTCTCCGAGTATGGGGACCTTTTTAACAAGCTGGCACGCTATGCACCTGATGATGTTTCCACTGATGCCAAGAGGCAGGAAGAGTTCCTAAGGGGACTTAAAGATGAGATATCCATTCAGCTTGTGGCCCTGAAGTTTGATAACTATCAGGAACTTCTGGACATGGCAGTTGTGGTTGAATCAAAGCAAAGGAGTATAGATAACCGCAAGAGAAATTCCACCTCACGCAAGCATAATTCAGCGCCATACCCAGAAGCAACACACTTCGTCACCACCACCCCGCAACCACAATGGCCACAACCATAATGGTCATCATCATGGGGGACATAACCACAATGGCCATAAGAACCACAATGGAAATGGCAATGGAAAGGATCTAAGTGAACTGACATGCTTTAAGTGTGACAAGACAGGGCATTATGCAACTACTTGCCCAGAGAAGATGAAGAATGGCAATGGGAACAGCAACGGACACAACCATGGTAATGGAAATGGGAAGAAGCCGAATCCATTCGTAAAAGCCACAATGAATCATGTCTCCGTGGAGGATGCTCGTGAGGCACATGACTCCGTGATTGGTAAGTTCAAGCTTAATGCCATCCCCGCAGTTGTTCTTTTTGATACTGGGGCATCACATTCATTCATATCAAGGGTATTTGTGGATAGAGGCAAGATACCTATGGAGACTATTAGTACTCCTCTAAGGGTAAGTTCTCCTGGAGGATAAATAGTGGCAAACTCTGGATGCCGTGGGTTAGAGCTAAGGATTGGGACACACATCTTCCCCAAAAGTATAGTCGTTCCGGAGTCACAAGGCTTAGACATAATTTATTTCCTTTGTCAGCCATCTAGAGCGTGGGTTAGGGTTCCCCATCTTCATCTTTTTAGGTGATTTATTCACTTCTACCAAATAAAGCCCAGCGATCTAGGGTCGCACAACATAGAGCAGTTTGATGTCTTCGTCGCCTTCTATGAGATTTACCTCGGCTAGCGCCCCTACTTCCTAATGGCGGCGAAATATAGCCATCTACGTCTACATTTAAACTGGATATTATTCATATTTTTTTATGAAATATCTCTCTAAACCCTGCGACTAATGCCTAATAATCAAAGGGGTCTGCAATCCTTTCTTTCTATTTTTTCCTGCACAGATAATGACGTTTGATGATGGGAATCACAACTTTAAAGTCAAAGATATGAGATTTCAAACGACCCAAATAAACCAGGAGTCGTGAAGTCGAGACATACGCTTTAACAACCAACTATACGGTGGGAATAAAATTCTGGCCTTATAGTTCCGGTTGTATAGTTGCCATCTACACCGCTATGTCAAATATAACAACTTTCGTGAAGGGACCCCTATATAAAGTGGCCTCGGGTGATGAGAAACAAGAGCTCTTTCCGATGAATAGCCGCCCCCAGAACTCCATCCACAACACCGAAGAGCCGCCGAAGGAATAGACTTAGATCTAATCTCCAAACCCTTCTCCAGCACCATAGCCATATTCCACCACTTGTAATAGTAGATCTCATCTTTGATTAGCAACATTGTAACACTATTTGCTATCAACCTCATGATTTCCATTGCAATGTTTATGATTGTTGATCTCATCTCTATGTGTGAGTAATTCTCCTTGGGCTAAGGGCTCTGGCCTAGCCATGTAGCTTTTGTGCATGTTATTTATCATAGACGCGATCATGTATTAGTTTGTATGACATGATGATTATTGTATCCTCTCTTGCCTCAATCTAAGGATTTGTCAGGTACCCAAGACCCCGAGGATTGAGCCAGGTATAGGGAGTATGAGTAATGACTAATCTATAGGTTGGGAACCCTAGTGAAAGAAGGGGTAGTACGGCTGTATGTGAGGGATTTACTTGGGATTAACGGTGACGTCACTATGCATATCATTAGTTCTCTTTCTTCTATGGATGAGACTAGTAGGTTATTCCTATAAGTGGTCGCGGAGGCAATAGCAATTATGGATGCATTGCCCACATATAATTTATCTTGCTCTAACAATTACATGGTTTATCTTACTCTAACAATTACATACACACTTTATTATTATTATCTTTTATTCCCATCAGATGTTTTGCACAGCTACAGGTGAAACTGAACACCTAGGCCCTCTCTCCATCACCGACAACAACAAAAGATAGCAAACTATTGGTCCGGTAAAACACAAAAAGAATTCTAAACCGCTCGAAAGTCCGTTAAAGTAACTTCACTACGCTTCTACTTCCCGAGGATTCGATAAACCTATGACTACTATGGAAAAAGAGATATACTACATCCGTAATCCGGATCAAAGGTATCAACCATTTTTCTAGCACCGTTGCCGGGGAAGCAATAGCTACCCTGGTTAGGTTAGTAGGAACCTTGCTAGTTTTAATTCTTGTTTTTAATTTTGTTAGTTTGGTTTCAGTATTTATTTGAAAAACCAAAAAAATTAGTTACTCTTTAATTTCTTGTTTTTACTATCATAAGTCTTTGTTTAAGAAAATACAAAAACATAGGAAATATGGCTGAAAAGAAGCTTGGGGAGTTTGCAACTCCCAACAATGATTATTTGCATACCCCTATTACTCAGCCAACAATTGTTGCTGATGATTATGAAATTAAGCCCCATTATTTAAGTTTGGTTCAACAGAATCAATTTGGAGGCTCTACTATTGAGGACGCAGGTATGTGATAGCTGTGAGATTCGACACATATTTGATAGCTTTTATTGATGGTTTTTCCAGGATTTGATCATTTTCTGGCTTTACCTAACGCGAATACTTCGGTAGCGAAGAAAACTTGGATTCTAATGTGTGTTTTAGGTTCCGGACGTCAACAGAAGGATTTAACTAGAGAAATACAATATTCTGGAGAAAACAAGCAAGTCCCAATTTGGAAGCACGTGAGGGGAGCTCACAGATGGTTTAACGAACAACTATACAGCGGGAATGACCGTATAGTTTCCGCCGTATAGTTTCCTCCGCCTGTGTCTTGTCAAAAGGGACAACTTCCATGAAGGGATGGGGGACGAAAACACAACGCAGCAGCCGCCACACCATCCAGAAGGGAGAAAGAAAGGATCCGGAGAAGAAGGAGAAGACGTTCTTCATCTCGCTCCACGATCTTCGACCTCCTAGCCAATACACCTCCATAGCCACTACTTATACTTGAGAGAGAGAGAGGGATCTCCACCTTGCAAGAGTAGGGTTTGAGATTGTTTCTTCCCATCTTGAATTGTGTTGGATATTTTTCTATTCTTATTGTGGATCTCCACGGTAATACCAAGACGAATTCCCTTTATTTGATAATATTGAAAATCCGTTCTTCTCTCATGTGTGAGTAATTCCCTTAGGCGTGGGAGATGTAGGGGATTGGTGAGATGTGACGTGCCTTCATATATTTTCCATTAGTATTGTGATTGATTCTAATTACTATATTATGTGTGCTTGACTATTTGTGGGATGCGTAATGCTTGTTGTCCAATTAAGGGCCCATACAACATGATACCTTGTTCTACGCAGATAAGATCCTGCTCGCTAGTGGACCGACGACCCCTGGGTGACACAGGGATATCAATGAAAAGCTAGTTGACTCGAGGATAACGAGTAACCACTATGCTTATTGCATTAGTCTGATCCAAGGAGCTTAATCGCTAACCGACCTGAAGGGTCTTAATCGTCTAGTGTCTGACCATGGTTTTGGTAGCAGGCTAGTAGGATTATTGAAGTTGGGATGAAATCTACCAAGAGGAGTTCCGGGTAATTATGGGTTGCTCGCCTACACATATATCTATAAGATTATAATTGTTACATTCATATTCGACCACCTTGCACATTCACTATCACCATGAACTGAATTTCCCCACGCCTTCTTTCACCATCTACAGAAACCAACAACCAAACTAAGTCGTTCTTTACTTTTATGCATTTTATTTCTGAAGTTTACATTTTAGTTTTATTTAAATCTATCACATTTAGTCCAAACCCCATTCTTATTTCAATGCTTGGAGTCAATTCACTCGAAGACCTGTGACAACTTCGGGTGTGATAGAGACTTCACCAATAAACACTTACCTTTGGGCTCCCTCTGGGATCGATATCTGAACTTCGAAACTAGCTATAAACAATTTGTGCACTTGCAGACATCAGTATGCACTTGAATACTTTCACTGAAATATGTGATATGATGCGCATAAAAGATGTTTACCCCGATGCGGTCAAATTGCGTTTATTTCCTTTGTCTGTTAGAGGAAGAGCAAAAGAATGGTTGCGATATTTGCCTATAAATACTATTACATCATGGGTGGAGTGTACTTCTTTATTTATGACTAAATTTTTCCAACTTGCAAAGACTATGAAACTAAGATCTAATATTACTGGTTTTAGGCAGGAAGAGCGTGATCCACTAGCGCTTGCATGGGAGAGGATGAAAGAATGCATGAGAAACTGTCCCAGACATGGGATGGAAGATTGGTTAATTATCCATTTATTTTATAATGCTCTTAATCCTGTGTCTAAGTCTATGCTTGATACTGCAGCTAGAGGAACATTTATGGGCAAACATATTACCGAAGCTAAGCAGCTGCTAGACAATATGGAAGACAACCATGCCTAGTGGCATGTGGATAGATCAAACACGAAGAAGGTGAACTCCGTATCACCACAAGAAAATTAAGAACTCAATGCTAAGCTGGATGAACTCACATTAGCCGTAAAAGGTAAGGAAAACCAGGTAAGAGCTATCCCAGAAACAAATACTGAAGAAATATACTTCATACCTCGTAATGATTATAACCCTGCTTGGAAAAAGAATTATAATCCTAATTTTCAGAAACACTATTCTAGTCCTGCAGGTAACTCTAATAATAATATGGGAACAAGTAATGGTAGTCTCCAAGAAACACTTAAGTCCTTTATAGACTCATAAAATGAGCAAAACAATATCCTTGTTAGGATAATGGAGAACCATGATGCTATGCTTGGTAAATTATCTAACCAAGTTGTAAGTTTGAGGAATGATTTGCAGGCCCTCCAAGAAAGAACAACGATTGTTCAGGCACAGCTAGGTAAGATAACCGAGAGTCAAACTCTCATTCTAGCTAAATTTGCAGGTAAAGCTGAGCCCAATCCTGTTGAAGACCTCAAGATGATGAGAATCCAAAGGGAGGAACCTGAAGAACTTGATTATGGTAATGCTCCTTCACCAAGTTACACCGTTGAAGATCTTGTAAAAAGGATCAATATCAAGATTCCGATAAGTGAAGGAAACAATAAAGCTATGTATCAACACTTCGTTAATCAGGTAGCAATAAAGGTACGTGAGCTTGAGGAAGAATATAAGAAAATTGCTGAAAAATTACCTGTAAAGCTTGATGATATATTTGAACCTACTATTAAGATTAAAATTGGGACCAATCATATAGCTGCACTTTGTGATCAAGGTGCAAGCGTTTCAACAATTCCAAAAAGTCTTTTTAATAAGTTAAATCTTGGTTCTTTTGAAATCACCGAGTTAAAACTACATCTTGCTAATTCTAACTATAAATAAGCTATAGGGGTTAACGAAAATACTTTAGTATACATTAAAGGTTGTCCTGCTCTTATTGATTTTGTTATTGTTGACATGCCTGAAGATGTTACTGCTCCTATTATATTAGGATGTCCATTCTTAAGAACTATTAAGGCTTTGATTAATCTACATGAAGGGAACGTGAAGCTTCAATTGCCTTTGCGGGATCCTTTTGTTATTCATTTTCCCAGGAAGAAGATAGCCAAGCACGATGAAAAGGAGGCCATCATTTTGAAGGCTAACTATTTTGGAGTGGATGTTCCACTCATCTGGCCTAGGTAAGCAACATCAAGGTCAAGTATTGACCATAAAAGAGCGCTTCATGGGAGGCAGCCCATGTGAAATAAAGGTTTGAGTAAGGTTTTTAAGTTTCCTTTTAAGTTTTATGTTTAATAAAGAGTGCTAGGAAGCTCTAGTTGAGAAGAAGAAGTTCGGTAGTACTAAAAATCATGCTTTATACATGTTGTTGTTGGTCGACAATTTTTGCTGTCATTTTTTTGTCAAAAACAAGGTGTTTCGCTAAGTTTGAGAATAAGAAATAATTCTTGAAGAAACAGAAATTTTTTGATGACTACAGAAGGTTTAACGACCAACTATATGGCGGGAATAAAAATTCTGGCCGTATAGTTCCGGTCGTATACATATCTTTGCCATCAACAATTTTTCTTTCCCAGGTACTGAAGGTTTAACGACCAACTATATGGCGGGGATGAAAAATCCTGGTTTTATAGTTATGGCCGTATAGCTGTGCTGCCAGGTGGAAAACCTAAATTTTTGATAGCATACCAACTATAAGGAGGGAACAAATTGTTCTGACCGTATAGTTCCGGTCGTATAGTTACGTCCGACCACAAAATCGCCACGGGAAGGTACCTCCAACCCCAAAACTTCAATCCTCTTTCTCTCTTCTACCTCGAAACTCTCTCAAAACCTCAAGAGATCTTCATCTCTACTCAATTTCGTTCGATTTCCTTGCACACAAGTGATCTATTGTATGTTTCTCCTCTGATCTTCCAATTACTTTTTGCAAATTCATCTTCCATCTGTTGTCATTATCAATCTAGGGTGAGACCTACTATGAACCATTGCCATGATTCTCTTGCCTAGATTTTTACTTTGAGGGGATTCTTTAGTGTGCTATGATGAGGAATATGTTATGCTTATTATTGTTAGATCAAAAAGGTTTATTTTTGTATTTCCTTTTTATTTGAGATGATGAACACAAGGAGCCAAACTCATGCTCGTGCCTCCACTAGCGCTTCTCGGGCTGCCGCTCAAGAATGCATGGGGATGCGATTCAAGGATGAGCCCCAACGTGATCGCTTCAACAGGATCGGGAACCGAGAAGTGAAGGCAACCAAGTGGGCTTGCCCCATTATATTGAATCAACTCGGTATTTCTAATGACTTCAATTTACTTTACAATAGGGTTGGCTTGCAAAATTTTGTACTCAATGATGTGCATACTTATCGCCGATTAACTCTTGAATTCCTATGTTCTTTGCAAAGCACCGTTAAAGCATGGAATGGAGAGGACATGATTTCTTTCTGACTTATGAACAACAATTATTCTCTATCACTAGATGAATGGTGCACATGTTTTAATTTTCCAAACAATAATGATAATGACTTACGCGCATCCTTTACTGGCTTAGATCCTTCCCCGGAACAATATTATAATGGAATGAGTTTCACTTCTAGAGTAAGCAAGGGGAACAATATTCAACATCCTGCAATTCGCTATTTGTTCTATGTTATTGCTAACACTTTGCAGGCACAAAATGAGTTCATGAGGCTCAATGAGGAGGACATCTTAGTCCTTGCAAAGGCTACTTTCAACAACACCAACTTTTCACTCAACTTGGGCACAATTCTTGTGCGCTACCTGGAGTACCAATCCTCCCAAAGCCAAGGACCAGTCACAGGTGGAGGCATCATCACCGTGCTTGTCATTGCCCTAGGAATCAACCTAGGTGAGTTGCAACCAGTGCTAGGTGAGCGACGTGTTAGTTTCTCTACTTTAAAAGCTTGTGGAATGCTCACTAGGAGAGGAGGTGTTTATTAATTGCATATTGTTGGAGCTGGGCGTCTCTACCCCGCTCCTTTGCCTAATGGTCTTTTCTCTATCCAGGAAGGGAGTTTGCTATATGGCTTGCAGGTTGAGCAACACCAACCTGATGAGGAGATTCCGGATGAGGATGAGGACCAAGAAGAGGAGCAACCACCAACCCAGTTCTCTACATACCAAGACTTCCAAGAACTTGGAGGAACTGTGCAGAGAATGCAAAACCTCTCCTTGACCCTCGGAGAAACAACTATTAATTTATCAACTCAATTTGTGAACTGGAGTTACAACTTTTTCCCGCCACCACAATGATTTGAAGGGCTTGCAAAAGTCTAAGCTTGGGGAGGTTTCCTCATTATCTTTATTTGGCGTTCATTTGTTTTTATTTATTTCGAGGTTATGTTTTTAATTCGAGTTTATAAGCACTCGTGTTGGTTTCCCCAACACTTTATCTTTAGTTACTTTTATTTTTTTTCGAGATTTTCTAGCCGAGCTTTGCCGCCAATTTTCTATTCTTTAATTCCCTCTCTTAAAAACAACAAAAATATTTTTCCATTTATCTTTATTTTCCCTGTTCCTTCTTGCAGGAGAGTGATCGATTTCGAGTTTCCAAGAAGCAAATAAAAAGGGAAGAGATAAGTGGAACCAATCATTAGAGGTATGCCTTAAGACTCCCCACCTTTGAAGTTTGAGAAACCCATGCTAGTTAGTAGTAAATGATAAGATGTTATATTGGTGGAGTGAGTCTTTGTATTGTATTAAAATTTTATTTGCATGGGTATTGTTGGGGATATGCTAAATGCGTATCCTCATAGCATGTCACCAATCCGGCTAACCCGGGTGGCCCATAGTTGGTAGAAAGGCCTATGGCCTGCTGGGCGGCCTAGTTAGACGGATCCAGAAGGGAGGCGCATCCCGAATAAAGGAAGGCTACGCAGGAGTCACCGACATACTTGGAGCCTTGGAGTGCAAGACACGAAAGACTACTTCGTATTAGTGTAGGACCATTCCCTGTAAACCCTAGGTTCTGGTGCCTTTATAAGCCAGACCTGTGGGAGCCTTTATGGCACAACCTCTTAGATTGCTACGTACAACGTGCAACACATCGCACATTGAACCTCTCTATATAACTCGGCGTATTGCCATTATAGTGATTTATAGCAGGAGTAGAGTTCCAACACCGTTGTAGAACTTGAACCTGGGTAAGCTGTGTTACCTCGTACCTTCCAACTCCCCACCTTACCCCACGTCACTAAACAAGCACTGTGAGGACCCCTCCATGGCGTACTCGTCGGCAATACCACGACAGTTGGCGCCCACCGTGGGGAAAGAGGCGCTTCGAGCTCTACACCGGGCAAGGTCCAATCTCTTCGCGGGAATCAGCGACACCATAGCCATCGGGCGTGTTCTCTTTGCTGGCAGTGTCCCAATCGTCCCTCTAGATGAGTTCTAGGTGCCGGCAAAAACAAACCCTATGCGCTGCTCCATCATCCCCTTCGGAGACATCCACATCTTCATCAGCGAAACCGACTCGGGTCCTAGCTCCCAGGAAGTCGGAAACTCGTCAAGCACGGACCGCCTATGAGCAGGACACGTTCATGGAAGTATCTGGGCCATACCTCTCGTTGGAGTATGGTGGATCAGATCAGGAAAATTCAAGGCCCACCCAAACCACCCCTGTGCGGGATATAAATGTGGAAGGACCCCGCAAATCCGCTTGGCTTCCCTGAGCGTTAGAGATGCGTAGGTCGCACTTTGTCGGTGTAGTCACCATCTTCGATCTGGCTAGATGCGTTCAAAGGGATGGAGAACCTCCCCGCGAATACCTTGCCAGATGGATGAGGGTGAGGGAAACCCTAGAGGGTGACCGCGCCGACGAGCTCGTGTACCACTTTGTGGAAGGGCTCACACCCGGAACACTCTTCCGGCATACCCTCCGAAGGCGGCAGGCCGTGGGTCCTCTCACACTTGTTGAGATGGTCGCAATCATCAACGAATACGCGGACGCTAAGGAGAACACCCAAGCTATGCTTGGGCCGGAAGCCGGAGGAAACAACAACAACGGCCCGCCTCCATCACCCTCAACATCCACCGTCGACAACACCGAAGCCAACTTCGACTCCATCCTCGACGCGCTATACACTAACATCAATATGGATGGCGGCGCCTCGGATGCTAACTCGAAGGAATATGATGCTGTGATGAGGGAGATCGAGCAGGAGATCGAGAAGGAGGAGCGCGCCGAGAAGACCAACGTTTCCCACCAGGTGCTCATCGCCATTGGGAGCGTGATGGAAGAAGACAGACAGGAACCAGAACGTGAGAGAGCTCCGCCCAGGCCAGCGGTTACCAGAGCAGCAGCAGCCAAGAAAGTTGCCGAGCCTCCGGCTCCGGCCAAGGCCTTGCCCCCTCCAGTTATCTGCCCACAACCGGCGCAGGAACTCATCACAGCCCCCAATACTGCTAGACAGTCAAATTAGCTGCCAATGCGACCATCAACGTCTGCAGCTTGCAACCCATTGGTTACTCCCGCCGACAAGGCAATCTACGGCGCACTCCTCGTTGAGCCTATCACCGTCGCCCATATCCGGAGTGTTACGGAGCTTGATAAGAAGCGTGCGGCAATCCTAGCGGAGACCAAGTGCATTGCGGAGCAGGGCGCTAAGTTGTACAAAGACATAGCTAAGGCGCAACAATCCATTAAGGCGGCAAGAGCTCTGGAGGCCGAGTACAAGCAATTGCTGTTAAAGAAAAAGGCAAAGAAAGTGCCAGCTCACGTCATCGAAGATCCTGGTGTTCGGCGGAGGTTGGGATATGACGGGTCTAAGTTGACAAAAGCCACCCCGTACATTGATTCAGAGGGGACGCAAGTCATGCCAACTCCCACCCTCAAAATTACCGTCGCCAAGACCCTCCTAGAATAGGACAGGTCGCCAGAAGTAGTTTCTTAGGTGTATGACCTCATCGCTAAGGCATGCAAGCAATACGAGAAGGCTACCTCGTAGAGGCTAGAGTCCAAGCCGGAGCTTTAACAGTCAACCCTGAATAGCCGCAGAAGGCCCAAATCTCCCCTTGACAAGCGATCCCACACCGACTCCACAGAGTGAAGACGGAGAGAGACATGCAACAGGACTGACGCCATCCCCATATCCTCCGATCACGGAGAAAAGGCTTGTCCTCGCTGGTCGCCACCTCCACCACCATCTCGGCGTCATGAGGAACCACAGCCGCGCCACCATACAAGCATGCCACCGCCAAGGTGTCCCCAGGGTGGAATCGTTATACGCGACCAGAGCGAGAAGCCCTGGCATGCCGGAGAATGTAGCAGCATTGAAGGACATAGGAGCAGGTCCCACAAGGAGCCTCCATGTCCGACAAGCAACCGCGACAGGCGTGAGGAGTCGTAGGAGGGACATAGCAAGAAGGCTAACCCACCGCCTCCACTACCACCATCGCCACCTAGCAACCATCATGGTGGAGGGCACGGTGGATCTCATAGATCGTGCCACAACTCCCCTCCCCATGACAGAAAAGGGAAGCAACCAGAGCCGTATGATGCGCATACACGGCTGGACAAGATCCAAGAAGCTCGGGAGCTCCCATACCTTGGGACACGTTGTTTTGGACCAGTCATATGGGCCACAACCTACCCCAAGGGCCTCCGAATAGACAAGTCCATCAAGCCCTACGACAGCACCGCCAGGCCAGCAACATGGTTGCAGGACTAAAGCGAAGCGATTCACATCGCTGGGGGAAACCACAATGTCACCATCAAGTACCTCCCACTCATGCTGACCGGCACCGCCAGGCACTGGATTGATGACTTGCCGGAGAAATCAATATGCAATTGGTTGGACATGCATGAAGCGTTCACCAAGTATTTCAAGGGTACGTACAAATGTCCCTGCACTGTCAGAGACCTACAATGGTGTGTGCAAGAAAAGGATGGAACCTCTCTTGCCTACCTCTCTTGCTGGCTGGATATGACAAATTCCTGCACAGGGGTACACGAACAGACCGCTATGGCCGCCTTCATCGATGGTCTAGAAAAGGGAACTTTGCTCCAGCATAGGTTGAAGCGCAAACAAGACAACAATGAGCTCAACCTCAACACAATGATTGACATGGCTAGCAAGTTCGCCGCTGCTGCCGACGACGCACGCGGATCATTGCCAGCAATAGCAATCCCTGCACAGGCCAGGAAGAACAGCAATAACAAGTGGAAAAATCCGCTTGAAGAAAAGAAAGGAGCCAGCATGGTCACCGCAACGTTCTCTGGCAGAGGCGGAGGCAGTCAGCGTGGACATGGTTAGGGAGCTAGCAGTGGCCAGCAGAGGAGTGATCCTACACCCTCAGTACCCCACGTTCCCCAAATGTACAAAGAGTACCGTGATATACCGTGTTTTGTCCACCTAGATGCAAATGATAAAGCCACCCACACCAACCGCCAATGCAAATTTGTCAACGACCTCAAGGAAGACCCTGAGTCCGGCTACAAGCGAAGTCATAAAACAGACCTCACAGAAAGGGCAAAAAGAAGAAGAAGGAGGAGGAGTCTAAGGAGTCAAGTGATATGGATGAATACGTGGAACCCAAATCTTCTGATAAGGGGGAGGGTAAAGGGAAGAATCCCTTTGAAAAGAAGGTTCCATGTTATCATGCCTTTCTTGGCACACCCACCGTCCGAGCCCAGAAAACCTCTTTGAGGATACTGATGGCTACCCTCCCTCCGGTCCCCCAGTATGTTAGGTGGTCGGAAATTCCAATTACTTGGGATAGGAAGGATCACCCAGACCTTATCCCAACAGATAACCAGTATGCCATGGTCATCAACCCTTTGATTGACGGCACAGAGTTCACCAAGTGCCTCATGGATAGTGGAAGCAGCATCAACATCATGTACGTGGATACACAGGACAAGATGAACTTGACGGAGACCTAGCTAAGGAAGAGCAACACTGTGTTCCATGGGGTTGTCCCCGGCCGACAAGCGATTTCCCTGGGCTGCATCACCCTTCCGGTCGCTTTTGGCGATGTTAACAATTACCGCCAAGTGCGCATGACCTTCGAAGTGATGCCCTTCTAGAGCGTATACCACGTCATTTTTGGACGTGACATATTCCACTCCTTCCTCGCAAGGCCATGCTTTGTCTACAACAAGCTCAAGATTCCCAGACCAAATGGCGTCATCACCATTGACGGAAGCTTCACCAAGGCACGGGAGTGCGAGCTCAGCGAGGCCGCCTTCGCCGAAGTAGTTCTCTATGGTGAGGAGTTCAAGGAGATCCAGAACCAGGTCGATGCCTCGGAGATGCCAGCTTCGAAGAAGCAGATCACTATTGCCGAACTTGCATTCAAGGCCACCATCAAGACCAAGCAGGTGGAGCTTATTGAAGGAGACTCCTCCAAGACCACCGCCATTGGCACGAACCTAGATCCGAAATAGGAAAGCGTTCTTGTCAAGTTCCTTTGTGAGAATAGGGAAATCTTCGCATGGCAACCTACCGACATGAAAGGTTTACCTAGGGTACTTCCCGAGCATATCTTGAATATCGATCTCAATGCCAAACCGGTGAATCAACCTCTATGACGATTTGGTGATGAAAGATGAAGGGCTATAGGCAAAGAAATAGCTAGGTTACTTAAGGCTAGCTTTATCCAAGAAGTTATTCACACCCGATGGGTGGCAAATCCTGTACTTGTCCCCAAAAAGGGAACCAGTGAATTAAGAATGTGCGTTGATTACACCGACTTGAACAAAGCGTGTCCGAAGGATCCGTTTGCTTTGCCTCGTGTCGTGGTATTGCCGACGAGGACGCCATGGAGGGGTCCTCACAGTGCATGTTTAGAGACGTGGGGTAAGGCGGAGAGTTGGCGGGTACGAGGTAACACAGCTTACCGAGGTTCAAGTCCCACAACGGTGGCGGAACTCTACTCCTTCTATAAATCACTATAATGGCAATACACCGAGTTACAGAGATAGGTTCGGTGTGCGAGGTGTTGCGCGTTGTATGCTGCAATCTATTGTGTTCTTCCCTAAAGGCTCCCGCAGGCCGGATTATAAAGGCGCCAAGACCTAGGGTTTATAGGGAAAGGTCCTTTCCGGACAAGGTAAAGAGTCCTACACCTACACGAACTAGTCTTCCGTGTCTTGTACTTCAAGGCTCCGAGTATGTCGGTGACTCCTGCATAGCCTTCCTTTATCCAGCATGGGCCTCCCTTATGAATCCGTCTAATTGGGCCACCTAGCAGGCCATAGGCCTTGCTACCAACTATGGACCACACGGGTTAGGCGGATTGGTGACATGCTATGAGGATACCCATATAGCATATCCCCAATAGTAGCCCCCGGAGAACTTTGAAATCTTGCGCCGTCTTGCTCGTTGACCTCTAAATGTCCCGTCTAAGTGATGCCAGCAATCCGTTAAGAAATATCTCAAAGTTCTCCCAAAGAACCCTGCAATCCTCTCCGGCTTCGCAATGTAGCTGGAGATTCCTTGAGTCTTTGTTTCCAGAGCCGGTTAATCTCCGTATTCGATGGAATCTTAGGATGTGACCCTTCACTGCAACTGTCAGGAGGATGACATAGGGTACAACCTACGTTACCTAGATACTCACAGAAGTAGAGAATTAATCATCAACTATATTCACGCGCGCAAAATACGAAACGGTGGAGCGGCAAAAGACGGAGGACGTGGCGATATTACCGCGCACCTTCACTTCCACGCCGGCAATGTTCCATCCATCAGATCTCTTTTCACGAATCTTGACGCGAGGCCTATATATTTCCACCACAGTCAATTTATTTCTTTTTACCTGCATTCGCTTCCCAATCTTCGTCTTCCTCTAGCAGCACGATCGTTTGAGCTCTTCTGCGAAAACCCTAACCAGAGCCCTTTGTTACTCCACCTCCTCCCCATCGTAATGGCCTCCAGCAGCTCTGCTCCTTCCACATCAACGATTCCCGAGGCTACGACGGAGCCATCCCAGGGAGTGATTGTCCCACCAAAGGGGGTGGTCATTCCTGTCTCCGCCGTGACAGAGTCCATCGGTGACAACCAAGAACGAGCGGCGCCCGAAGCCGCTGAAGAAGAAAACAACTCCCATAAGGGGATGTGGAGAGGCTCTGATCTCTCCGCCGAAGATCTACAAGAGCTAGTCGACAAGGGTTATCTCCCCATGATGGAGAAGTTAGTCTGGTGGGCGGCACCGGCCAGCGAGGTGGTCCCTTCCCCCCAACCCGGAGAGAAGGTGTACCTCAAATCTCAGCTGGTACGCGGCGTAAGCCTGCCAGTCTCCAACTTCTTCCTGGATGTCCTCCGACACTTCCGGGTACTTCCCCACAACCTCTCTCCCAACAGTATTCTAGTCCTAGGATATTAAGCATAGATTAGATATGTTTGTATACTTTTTTACCATCAAGAGACAGTCTATGGAGTCCAAGGACGAACTGTGGATCTGCAGAACCATTAGCTTTAAGATCCAGCCTAGCCGGCGCTTCCCTGACATTGTAGGACACGAGTCTTGCAAGAACTAGCAGCGTATGTATTTCTATAGGCTAGATGTCCCTCTGCCGGACCGTCTTGACACCTACCCTGACTTCATCGATGGAGCTACCATAGAAGTGCCCGCATGGCGGACTCTAGCCTCTCTTCCCTCCAACGATGAAGCCAATCACGCCGTAAGGCAGATCGAATGGCTCATAGACAGAGGTCTGACGGGCATGGACCTTGTGATGTGCTGGTATGTTAGGCAGATCCAACCTCTATAGCACCGCACTGAGCTGATGTGCAAGTATAGCCAAGATAGAAGGGATCCCATGCGAATTTCGCGGGATAACTTCTGCACTAACTCCATCAAGCTCCGGCTAAGGGACATCGTCAAGGTGAAGGACAAGAAGCGAGGCTTCAAGATCACCTATGACATGTTCAATTGCGATACATGCCCAGAGGTAGCTTCTGTTTCCTTTGTTGCTTGTTATATACTCTAAGGTTTTTCCGGCTTGAAGTTGTCCATCTAACATTCCCATGTATCCCAGTTGGCGACCTTGGTGGCGGATCAAATGGCCTCCTAGGTCTATGATCCTAAGATGAAGGATATCCAGGTGGTGTCCGACAACGACGCCTCCAAGGATCAACCAGCTCCGGTAGCGCAAAAGTGGAAGAGCTCCACCTCTAACACTTCCGCCGAGGCCAAGAAGAAGAAACCGGAGAGTGGAGTCTCCAAACGTTCCACTGCCGCCTTAGAGGCGGAGAAGCAGAAGAAGTCCACCGGCATTCCCCTCACCAAGGCTCCTGTCGTGGAGTAAGTATTTTCAATTTCCGACTTGTGCTTTTCAGCGCATACCTTCTTTTCAACTCTTGTACTTATACTTTATACGTTTCAGGAGGAAAGCCGGTGTTAGTTTGAAGCGATTCTCCAAAGATGTTGGAGGGTCAAAAAACATTCGCGATATGCTAACCAAGGGTCCATCCGCCAAGCCCTCTCCCGCCACCGCTCCCCCTACTCCTGCCGCCAAGCCTTCTACTAGCCCTATTGGGTCGTCATCCCCCGTCATTCCTGAGACCTCCGCCATGGAGATAGATGTCAATCCAATCATTGATGTCTCAGGTCCTGTCGAGGCGGATGTCATTCCCAGCGGCCAGGTGACGCAGGAGAGCACATCCTCCAAAGTGGCTGAAGCTCCGGCTAAGGATGCCACCGAGAATAGGAAGGAAGTGGTTGAAGAGGTGGACGTGGAAGCAGCGATTGAGGCAGGAGCCTCCGAGCCATCATCTTCCCTGAAGATGCAGGAGGCAGCCAGGGCTTCATCCATGCCTCCGGCTTCAACCTCTCCATTGGTTGCGACTCCTCCGACGTTGAGCCTGGATGACCTTATCAAGCAGGCCGATGCAATCTATAAGAATGCCCGGACCTTCCATGATTCCTATGCTCATCTGGCCAACAATCTCAGGATCATTGCCATCATAAATTTTTTGAACTTCACTTACTTTACTTCGTGTAGTATATCCCACTGTAGCCCCCGAGATCTTAGGTGCATAAATCAATAGTTATTGGCCTGAGTGCTCCAAAGAACTAAGTGTAGAACTTGTCCGTGTAGCCCCCGAGCATTTAGTTGAAACTAAATAATTCCGACTAGATGCTCTAGAGAAACTAGTTTACTTTAACATCATGTACTATAGCCCCCGAACGTTTAGTTGAAACTTGAATAGTTCCGACTAGATGCTCTAGAGAAACTAAGCATGTTAACATCTTGTGCAGACTGAGAATAAACGGAGGATTGCTGCCAATGGGAGGTTTGCTGCTATTTGGAAGGAACTAGACCTTGAACATGGTAAAATGAAATTCCTGAAAGAATAGATCAAAAATACCCAGAGTGTGTTTTCGACAATAGCTGGTTGCTTTTCTCACTGAAATATCTCTGTCATCTTCTGATAACACTTTGTAATTTCCTTCTTACAGAAGCCATTGCCAAGGCCAAGAGCATCGTCAAGCAATCCAAGCATATCCAGGAGCTCTATGATGAGAACAAGATTTTGAAGAGGGACCTAGCCGATGCCGTCAAGGGCCATGATGCAGTGATGAAGGCTATGCAAGAGTCTGCTGACACCGAGATGCAACGCCTGAAAGACGAACTTACGCAACTCAAGGAACAAAACCAATCTGCCAAAGAGCAGAATGCTAGAAACCTTGAGGCGTTCAAGATAGTCCACAAGGAGCACGATGTTTTGGTGGAGACATGCCAGCAAGCGGAAACGAGCATCTTTGTTAACCTTTCTCCGACTTAGTCATTTTTGTAAGTTGGACAACCATTTTACTTGTGTGTACTCATGGTCCTTGTGTTTTGTGCAAACCACAACTCCCATTGGTTTAGCCAACTTGGGTGAGGGTGCTTCGAATCCCAAGGAATGCATGATTCTTGCCAGCAACTTCGTCAGCACCGCCATAGCCCATGCCAAGGAGATAGCTCAACCTCTAGGCGTAAATATCAAGGCGGCAGACTTAGCAGCCAAGTTCACAGAAATCCAGCGCCGATCCCCCGAGAAAGTCAAGGACTGGAAAGCCTCTTGCATTCGGGCTGGTGCAAGGATGACCTTGTCCTTGGTCAAGGCACACTATGACAATGCCGACATCGACTTGGTGACCTCCAGCATGCCGAAGGTAGACGAGGAAGGTCGAGAGATCGATAGCGATGCTATTTGGAACTCCCTCACCGGCTTCGACACTAGAGTTGCCAATATGGTCAAGGCGGATGTCTTCGTGCCTACCGAGATCCTTGATGAAGGCATGGCTTTGTCCGAGTCTATCCCCTCTCCTTTAGAGTTTGACGATCTCTCCTGGCCTGGCTCTCCTGATGATGCCACCACGAAGTCCCCTACAGTAGAGTCATGAAAAACAATATTTGTATTAAATGTGTCTCTGCAAAATGTATGCGGAAAAAAACTTATGTTTGGCCAAGGCGGAAAAACTTGTACTCAAGCTTCCTGCAACTTGTCTAATTCTAGCATGTGTATATATTTTTTAAGCAAGTGCTGGCTTATCTATTATTCTGGTTCATATGCTTGACCTTTCGTGAGATGGAAAACTCGCAGCACAGAACTATGTGTTGGAGATATGCCCAAGAGGTAATAATAAAGTGGTTATTATTATATCTTTATTTTTATGATAAATGTTTACATCCCATGCTATAATTTTATTAACCGGAAACAGTAATACTTGTGTGTTTTGTAAACATAAAAAAGTCCCTAGTAAGCCTCTTGTTAAACTACCTTGTTGATTAATAGATGATCATGGTTTCCTGATCATGGACATTGGATGTCGTTAATAACAAGATCATATCATTAGGAGAATGATGTGATGGACACACACCCATAGTAAGCATAGCATAAGGTCAAGTCATTAAGTTCGTTTTGCTACAAGCTTTTCAAATGCATAGTAACCTAATCCTTCGACCATGAGGTTATGTTAATCACCATCACCGGATGGGTACTTTGATGACATCAAACGCCGCTTCGTAACTGGGTGGTTATAAAGGTGTCATTGGGTATTCTTAAAGTATGTGTTGAAGCGCATGGACCAAGATTGGGATTTGTCCATCCATATGACAGATAGATATGCTCTGGGCCCTCTCGGTGGAATGTCATCTAGTTAGCTTGCAAGCATGTGACTGGGTCACAAGGGATGACATAACATGGAACGAGTAAAGAGTACTTATCAGTAACGAGGTAGAACTAGGTATGGAGATACCGACGATCAAACCTCGGATAAGTAGAATATCGCGTGACAAAGGGAATTCGTTTCATATGTTAATGGTTCTATCGATCACGAAGTCATCTTTGAATATGTGGGAGCCATTATGTATCTCCAAATCCCGCTGATGGTTATTGATTGGAGAGGTGTCTTTATCATGTCTGCATATTCAGGAACCGTAGGGTGACACACTTAAGGTTCGAAGTTGTTTTAAGTAGATATGGAATATGCGTTGGAGACCGAATGTTGTTCGAAGTCTCGGATTGGATCCGGGACATCACGAGGAGATCCGGAATTGTCCGGAGAATAAGATTCATATATTGGGGATCATTTTCTAAGTTAGGAAATGTTCCGGAGTGTTTGTATGGAGATTCTAGAAGGTTTCGGAATGTTCTGGAAGGTTCTAGAAGATTTCTTGGAGTTTGCTTGAAAACCAAGAAAGGATAAAGGAGTCTTTATGGGGCAAGACATGGATTCATGGGGGAGGAGGATTCCTTCCCCCCTCCCAATCCACCGGCCAAGGAGGGAGGGGAGTCCTACTAGGACTCCCCCTCTCATGGCGCCTCCCTCCTTTAAATAGAGGGGAGGGGGCTCCACCCCTAGACCTCTCCCATAACAAGTCCTAGCCGCCGCCTCTCTCCTCCTCCTTCCCTCTGCTCAGGCTTAGGCGAAGCCCTGCAGAATTCTCTACTCCACCACCACCACCACACCGTCGTGCTGCTGGGATTTCGTGGAGAAGATCTACTACCTCTGCTACTCGCTGGAACGGGGAGAGGAAGGTCTGCTTCGACTCCGCACGTGTGACCGACTGCGGAAGCGCTGCCGGAACGCGGCGCCAGAAGGATCGTCCACACGATCTTGAGATCGGCAAGTGATCGACTACATCAACCCCGAGATCTAATCTCGTAACGCTTTCGGATCTACGAGAGTTAGTACAGATCTATCTTGTTGCACATGTCTAATAGATTAGATCTTGGCTTTTATCTAGATTAGATCTGGGTTTTGTTCGTTCTTGTGGTAGAAATTTTTTGTTTTCCATGCTACGAACCCATCAGTGGTATCAGATCCTTGTCTATGCGTAGATCTGTTACACGAGTAGAACACAATGGTTTTGTGGGCGTTGGTGCTCGTGCCGTCTTTTGCTTTGTGTACTTTGCATCTTGCGGTATGGTGGGATGAAGCGGCTCGGGCTAACCTTACATGTTATCGCACATGAGACTTGCTCCACGCTTGACGTGTAACTTGCTTTGCACAAGTGGCTTTGCGGGTGTCTGTCTCTCTCAACATAGTATAGATCCAATCTACACTTTGCACTTGATAGCACTTGTATCAACATTGTGGTTCATGTTCGTAGGTAAGATCCGTTCTTATTCGAAAGCCCCAAGCCACGTAAAACATGCAAATAAGATTAGAGGCGTCTAACTCGTTTTTGCAGGGGTTTTGTGATGTGATATGGCCATTATGTGATTGTGATTATATTTGATGTATGCAATGATCCTTATTGTAATATGGCAACCGGCAGGATCCTAATGGTTGCCTTTAATTCTGTTAAGACCTGCGTGTCTATTCATCTTGTAATAGCTTTATTCCAAGTAGTTGTAATAGTTGCTAGTGATGATGGACAACCATGAAGCGGCGCCACTGACATTGACGCAATGCTGGTGATGATGGAGATCATGTCCTTGCTTTGGAGATGGAGATCAAAGGCATAAGAAGAAAGGGCCATATCATATCACACTAATTATGAATTGCCTGTGATGTTAATCCTTTATGCATCTTGTATTTCTTAGATCACGACGGTAGCATTATAAGACGATCCCTCTCACTAAATATAAAGTAATAAAGTGTTCGTCCTTAGTAGGCACCGTTGCTAAGACTCGTCGTTTCGAAGCATCTCGTGATGATCGGGTGTGATAGATTATACGTGTGCATACGACGGGTGCAAGCCAGATTTGCACATGCGGATACTAAGGTTAATCTTGACGAGCCTAACATGTATAGACATGGTCTCGGAACACGGAATACCGAAAGGTAAAGCATGAGTCATATGGATGATATGATGAACATGTTGATTGTTCGCCTTTAAAGCTACATCATCTCACGTGATGATCGGACTTGGTGTAGTGGATTTGGTTCGTGTAATCACTAAAACAACTTGAGGGATGTTTGATTTGAGTGAGAGTTCTTTTGTAATTTGGATTAGTCAAACTCAATTTATCATAAACACAATCAAAGTGAATTTGCATAGTTTGTTGTAGTCATTGGCATCCGTTCACCACCTTACGCTTAGTTATAGTTGAGATAGTAGAACTATAGAAATTCTGGATATTTGCTTTACGAACTGGTATCGTATTGTTTTGAGTGTCAATCTAAAGTTTAAAAGTCATATTGCAAACTTTCAGCAAACTCCGTTTACTCTGTGAAGTTTAATAAACAGTATTAAATCAAGAGTAACAATTCTAGTGTTAGTATCTAATGTATCATTTTTGCCTCCATGATTCTTGATACTCAAAAGATTGTTTTTAATATCAAGTTTATCTAAGAGCTGAAAGCAATGTTTCAGAAACCATCATATGTGAAAGGTATTGCGATATCTAAAACAATATGTTGGTTACAACATGATAGAGTATATGTCCTCATATTTGATGAGAATTTGTGAAGGTTGGAGACGCTAGTCGTCCTAATCCTCCAAAAGGTTTTGGAAAAGAAACATTATACTCGCAATTCATCTTTATAAGATATAGCAGCTTGATCATGAAAGTTGTCATGATAAGGATGAATAGAAGATGTAAGTAAAATGTTTACTACACTAAAAGATTACTAAAGAATGGAATTTTGAAAGAATGCCAAACATTTGATGAAGGTGATCCACTTCAAAGTGCAAGTCCAAAGGTATTAGTATTTGACTATACACACTTTGTACTATGTGTCATGTGAATGACACCACTATTGATGTTGATAGATTCTTTTAAAAGAAAAGGAATTGTTAAAAGAGAATCTATAAAATATCTGGCAGAAAAGAAAAGATTGGAGATATCCAACTTAGGTATATAGAAGATACATGTTATGGCTGTATTCCTTGGTTGTTAAACAATGTGGTTCTGTGGTATTGGATACCGAATTGGTTGGTATGAAGTGTCATACAGGACAACATAATTCATGAACTGCAATGGCCTAAGTAACTAGCAAGAGAATATGTGATAATGTTCATCGAAAACAAACAAAGGATTGTTGTGTTGCTCGTTAACATCAAAGCTTACCTTCAAGATTTGTTTCAATAATTGTTATTTTGATCAGGTATTATGACGACAAAAGTTTGTTCAACTAATTACCGTATTCCATAATAGATGGATGATATACAAGTCTGGTTGGAGAAATAACGACCATAAAACTAATGCTAAAATGTCGCAAGACAAATAATTGAAAGATCACTTGCGAAGTGACATCACCATTTAAATTATATTAGGGATACATGAAGAAACTCCATGTTGATGGATTTTTGGAGTCTTTGATTTTGATCAAATGACGCTTGTGATACTTTCCTGGAGATAATTAAAACTCTGTGGGTAGGCCAAAAGAGGAACGGACGACTAACTGATTGGAATTTGTACATATTGATGTATATAGTCCATTATGTGTTGTCGTGGGCGATGGATTTCAACTTCATATGCTTTCTCCGAAGATTTGAGTGATTATATGTATATACCTACTCAATAAGGAAGAAGTATGAAACATTTGAAAATGTTCAAAGACTTTCAAGATGAAGTGGAAAATCATTGTAACAAGAAAATAAAAAGTTTATGATTGGATCATAAAGAAAGATGTTTGAGTTACAAGTTTAGCAAAACACCTAAGATTTGAGGAATCGTTCCATGGATTTGCATTTCCCAAAACACCATAGGAGTATGGAGTGTTCGAGATATGTAATGAAACCTTGTTTGACATGGTAAGATCAAAGGTGTCATTTATAAATACTGCCATTATATTTTAAAAGATTAAAGCTTTAGTGACTACCGCTTTTACACTGAAAAGAGCTCCATCGTGATCCGTTGAAATGACACCATATAAGTCATGGTTTGGGATAAAACCCAGGTTGTCCTTTCTTAAATTTTTGGTATGCTAGGCATAAGTAAAATGTTTACAACCAAAGTCGGATGAGCATGTCTTTCTAGGTTATTTCGAATAACCATTGGGTATTCCTCCATAACACCGAAGACAAAAGTGTTTGTCACTTAGAATGTCGAGTTTCTTGAGAAGGAATTTTTGGTGAAAAGTTAAGTGGGAGGATAATAGAACTTTGACAAGGTTGTTGAACCTTGGCTAATATGTGCTGAGTTGCGCAGCGTCGGTAAATGTCCCGGAGGCAGCAACAATGCTCATGGCTCACGTGCCTCAAAGGATGTGGTCACGGGGATCTAAGTTCCTATTGAACCAAGTAGGTCGGGTAAGTAATCAAATGCCAAGATTTGAGAGTTAATTCATTGTTGTTTGACAATGATGAACCGACTACATGCAAATAATCAATGATGGGCCCTGACTTCGTTAAGTGGCTTGAAGCCATAAAATCCGTGATAATTCCATACACGAGAAATCAAGCTTTGAATTTGAAAGACCCTCTGGAAAGGTGCAAGACCTTACAGTCGTATATGGATCTATAAAGAAATAGACATGGATGTTTCACATCTATGAAATAGTCGACATGTCGGAAAGAGTTTACGACAATGTTCAAGGAATTCACTATGCTAAGATTTGATCTTTCATAGCGATATTTAGTCTGGACGGATTAATATAGCAACCACTACATATATTTTAGTATATGGTAGTTGAACAAACAAAACAAGTTCTTCTAATAGAATGGTTACCTAGGACGTGTACATGACACGATCCAAAGGGTTTTGTTAATTCAAAGGATGCTAAAAGAGTATGCAAAACTTCAATGGTTGAAGTGAGCATTGCGGAGTTGGAATCTTCACCGTGATGAAACCGTTAAAAGGTTTAATTTCATCAGAGACGATGAAGATGTTTGCATTTTGCAAGAAATTAGGTGGGAGCGCTAAGAAATATTTCTAATACATTATGTGAAAGACATATTGTTGATTAGAAATGATGTATTTTTATTTACACAGGTTAAGAATTTCATTTCGATGAAAGACTTGGGCATAACCCAAGAATCAGGCATCAATGTCTATATGGATAGATTGAGGCGCTAATATGGTTTTGCCAAATGTACATAGATAAGATGTTGAATGAGTTCAATATAGAAACAATAAGAAAGGTTCTTGACGCACGGAAAGGACTGAATCAAGATTCAAGTGTGTTGACACGAGATTCAAGTGTTTTGACACTTGGAGAAATCACAAGAATATTTTGATCAATCATTCTTTGAGATGTACACATCCAGATATGTCCTATGCTCTAAATGTTATGAGCATATACCATAATGACTCATAAGATGATCATTGGACAATGGTAGGGATATTCCTATGATCTTTGGAAGAACTAAGAATATATTATTTATATAGTGGTGACAAATAGTTCATTGTAAATTGTTACATTGATACTAGTTTTGTCACAAATTAAGTTTATCTCAATTTAAACTGTGGATGGCACAATGTAATGGAAAGGAAGTTCCATAGCGGATTTGGTTGAGTACCAAAGTTAAAACATTGTGGCAGATACTACAACAAAAGGCTAAGTATATGACTGCTATTGTAGCAGCAAATGAGGGCATTTGCGTCAAGTAGTTTGTTATCAAACTAGGTGTGGTTCATAGTGGGATAATACTATGAAGATACATTGTACGACAATTGTATCAACATGATTTAATCCCAAGGAACTAAAGGTCTCACCAAAGGACCAAATTTATACAATGCCATCTCATTAGAGAATGAGTAATGCGTAGAGACGCAAGGACATGCAAATACACATGGACCTGGAAGTGTCAGATCCGAAGATTATGTTTACCACTATCAATAGTGTCTATACAACACCAGAAAGCCATAGGTGTTGAATGCACAAATTTTTAACTAGATTATTGACTCTAGTGCAAGTGTTAGACTATTGGAGATATACCCAAGAGGCAATAATAAAGTGGTTATTATTATATCTTTATGTTTATGATAAATGTTTACATCCCATGCTATAATTGTATTAACCGGAAACAGTAATACTTGTGTGTTTTGTAAACATAAAAGAGTCCCTAGTAAGCCTCTTAGTAAACTTGCTTGTTGATAAATAGATGATCATGGTTTCCTGATCATGGACATTGGATGTCGTTAATAACAAGATCATATCATTAGGAGAATGATGTGATGGACACACACCCATAGTAAGCATAGCATAAGATCAAGTCATTAAGTTTGTTTTGCTATAAGATTTTCAAATGCATATTAACCTAATCCTTCGACCATGAGGTTATGTTAATCACCATCACCGAATGGGTACTTTGATGACATCAAACGCCGCTTCGTAACTGGGTGGTTATAAAGGTGTCATTGGGTATTCTGAAAGTATGTGTTGAAGCGCATGGACTAAGATTGGGATTTGTCCATCCATATGACGGATAGATATGCTCTGGGCCCTTCTCGGTGGAATGTCATCTAGTTAGCTTGCAAGCATGTGACTGGGTCACAAGGGATGACATAACATGGAACGAGTAAAGAGTACTTATCAGTAACGAGGTAGAACTAGGTATGGAGATACCGACGATCAAACCTCGGATAAGTAGAATATCGCGTGACAAAGGGAATTGGTTTCGTATGTTAATGGTTCTATCGATCACGAAGTCATTGTTGAATATGTGGGATCCATTATGGATCTCCAAATCCCGCTGATGGTTATTGATCGGAGAGGTGTCTTCATCATGTCTGCATATTCATGAACCGTAGGGTGACACACTTAAGGTTCGAAGTTGTTTTAAGTAGATATGGAATATGCGTTGGAGACCGAATGTTGTTCGGAGTCTCGGATTGGATCAGGGACATCACGAGGAGATCCGGAATTGTCCGGAGAATAAGATTCATATATTGGGGATCATTTTCTAAGTTAGGAAATGTTCCAGAGTGTTTGTATGGAGATTCTAGAAGGTTTCAGAATGTTCTGGAACGTTCTAGAAGATTTGTTGGAGTTTGCTTGAAAACCAAGAAAGGATCAAGGAGTCTTTGTGGGGCAAGACACGGATTCGTGGGGGAGGAGGATTCCTTCCCCCCTCCCAATCCGCCGGAAAAGGAGGGAGGGGAGTCCTACTAGGACTCCCCCTCCCATGGCGCCTCCCTCCTTTAAATAGAGGGGAGGGGGCGCCACCCCCTAGACCTCTCCCATAACAAGCCCTAGCCGCCGCCTCTCTCCTCCTCCTTCCCTCTGCTCAGGCTTAGGCGAAGCCCTGCAGAATTCTCTACTCCACCACCACCACACCGTCGTGCTGCTGGGATTCCGTGGAGAAGATATACTACCTCCGCTGCTCGCTGGAACAGGGAGAGGAAGGTCTGCTTCGACTCCGCACGTGTGACATTGCAGGACCGAGCGCGCCGGAAGGATCGTCCACACGATCTTGAGATCGGCAAGTGATCGACTACATCAACCCCGAGATCTAATCTCGTAACGCTTTCGGATCTACGAGGGTTAGTACAGATCTATCTCGTTGCACATGTCTAATAGATTAGATCCTGGCTTTTATCTAGATTAGATCTGGGTTTTGTTCGTTCTTGCGGTAGAAATTTTTTGTTTTCCATGCTACGAATCCATCACTATGCTCTCAGGTGATGATGCTTAATAGCACTGTCCAGAACCTAAGAACAAAATCGCCGGCTTTGAGTGCCGAAAAGTCACTACTCCGGAATCCACATAAAAACTTCAAAAAACATGTAGACCAGAAAACTTAAGCTAACTCGCGTAGGCGGAATTTTCACAAGGGCAAATGCAACCTTGCGCATAAAGGGTTTATATGATCCAGAAATGAATAACTAAAGGAGGTAAAAGACTCAGAAAATATAAGTGAACCAAATGCTTTATTTCATTGATCATATAAGAAACTTATTACATAATATAAATGTGCTAAGTGTAAAAGGGACGTAGCTGTGCTATGTTCCATGGTCGATCTGTCTCCGGATAGTCATCATCAGAGTCACGTTGCTTGCGCTTGCGATTTTTTAGCCTAGCATTCAACTCGCGAATATCGACGAGGTAATAGGAACCATTTAGCAATGCTTTTCTTATGACGAACAGTCCTACCCAAGGCGAGGATAGTTTGTGTGATTTCTTATGCTTGAGTCTAAGCACCAGATCCCCCTCTTTAAACGAGTGATGCTTTACACGGCGACTATGGTAGCCATGCAACTTCTGCTGGTAGATGGTGGATCTCTAGCATGCCAGCACGTGCTCTTCTTCCAGTAGGTCCACAGATAAGCGCCTGGATTCTTCAGCATCATCCTTGTTGTAGGCGGAAACTCTTGGTGCATCGTGGAGGATGTCGGATGGGAGGAATGCTTCTGCTCCATAAACCATGAAGAAAGGAGTCAAGCCGATGGATCTGTTGGGTGTTGTTCTTAAACTCCACAAAACAGATGGTAATTCCTCGCCAGCTCCAATCGCTCTTCAGAAGTGTGCCTCTAAGCGTGGCTTGATTCCGTGCAGGATTAGTCCATTGGCCATTTCAACTTGCCCATTTGACTGTGGGTGTGCCACATATGCTAGGTCAAGGAGGATGCCCTTTTCATGACAGTACTCCTCAACTTCTCCGACAGACAAATTTCTGCCGTTATCGGTGATGATGCTATGCGGGAGACCAAATCTCACCACTAGATCCTGGACAAATTTTAGGGATGTTGCCCCATCAAGCTTTCTAATGGGTTTAGCTTCAATCCATTTTGTGAATTTATCCACTGCTACTAGCAAGTGTGTGAATCCACAGGGTGTTGTCTGCAAAGGTCCCACCATGTCCATCCCCAGACTGCAAATGGCCAAGTTATTAGTGTTGTTTGCAATTCTTCAGTTGGAACACTTGGTTGTCTTTCATAGAATTGACACCCAAGGCATGTTTGTACCAACTTGTCGGCGTCTGCCTTGGCAGTTATCCAGTAGAATCCCTGTCGGAAAGCTTTAGCCACCAACGATCAGGGAGCGGCGTGATGCCCGCAATCTCTGAGAAGTATTTCTCTAAGGATGTCAATACCTTGCTGCTGGGAGACACATCGTAGGAAAACTCATGTGGTACTTGTTTTGTATAGCTGTCCATCAATGATGATGTAGCCCTTTGCTCTTCGTACTATTTGCCGGCTTTCGACTTTGTCGTTGGGCAAAGTTCCGTCTTGTAGATAGTCCATGAACGGTTTTGTCCAAGCCGGAGAGGTCACTTTTACTGTATTAACAAATGAATCCACTCTATCCGGGTTGTCGGGGTCCGCTCCTTTCAGGGATGGAGTCCGTAAATGTTCTAGGAAAACGCCTGGCGGAATTGGTCGACGAGCTGATCCAAGCTTTGACAGCAGATCTGCCGCCTCCTTATCCTCCCTTTTGACATACTTGACTTCGTAGCCGTCGAAGCACTTGGATATTTTGTCTACTTCATCTCGATATGCTGCCATCATAGGGTTCCACGTGTTCCAGGTGCCAGCTACTTGCTGGGCAACCAAGTCGAAATCTCCACAACAAACTAGGCGCTTGATGCCAATATCCTTGGCTACGCGAAGTCCGTGAATGAGGGCCTCATACTCTGCCATGTTATTGGTAGCGTTGAAGTGGATCAGTAGGATGTATTGTAGCTTTTCTCCTGTTGGTGATTGTAGTAATACACCAGCCCCCGAGCTATTGAGTAGCTTTGATCCATCAAAGTGCATAACCCAATATTCTGGCTCTGGCACGGGAGTGTCTTCTAGCAGCTCTGTCCAATCTGCAAGAAAATCTGCCAATGCTTTTGATTTGATAGTGTCACGTCTCATGTAGGTAATTTCAAAGGCGGCAAGCTCAATGCCCCACTTTGCTACTCTTCCTGTAGCGTCGCTATCGTTGATGATGTCGGACAGTGGAGCCTTGCTCACTACTGTGATGGGGTACTCCTGGAAATAATACCTTAGCTTTTGCAAAGCAAGGAAAACTCCATAAGCTATCTTCTGGTAGTGTCGGTAACGCTGCTTGGATTCTGTCAAGACCTCGCTTATGTAGTAAACAGGCCGCTGAACTCTGTATTCGTGCATTGGTTCCTTGCGCTCCACCACAATAACGATGTCGATTACTCGGTTGGTTACCGCCATGTAGACTAACATAGGCTCCCATTGGTACCGGTGCTGCAAGCATTGTTAGGGAGGAGAGTATTCTCTTCAACTCCTGAAGTGCTGGGTCAGCCTTCTTGAGCAACTTGTAGAGCGGCATAGCCTTCTCACCAAGTGGGCTGATGAACCGGCTTACTGCTGCAATGCAGCATGTGAGCCTTTGTATGTCCTTCAGGCATGTTGGGTGTTTAATGTCGAGGATGGCCTTGATTTTCCCCGGGTTCACCTCGATTCCATGATGCAAAACGATGAATCCCAACATCTTGCCGGAGGGTACCCCGAAGACGCATTCTTGGGGTTAAGCATCATGTAGTATTTCTGGAGATTATCAAAGGTTTCCTGCAAGTCGGCGATAAGGTCATTTGATTTCTTTTACATTACCGTGATGTCGTCCACGTAAGCGTGTACGTTGCAATCTATTTGGTCGTGTAGGCAATGTTGCATCGTCCGCTGGTAGGTAGCACCATCGTTTTTCAACCCAAAGGGCATCGTGACGTAGCAATACGTGCCATAGGGTGTGGTGAACAAAGTGGCCAATTGGTCCGACTTTCGCATCCATATATGGGGTATCCTGAGTAGGCATCAAGAAAACACAGAAGTTCCGAGCCAGCCGTCGAGACAATGACTTGGTCAATGTGAGGCAAAGCAAACGGATCCTTCACACATGCTTTGTTCATGCAGGTGTAATCAACACACATTCTTAATTCATTGGTTCTCTTTTTGGGGACAAGTACAGGATTTTCCACCCATCGGGTGTGAATATCTTCTCGAATAAAGCCAGCCTTAAGTAACCTAGCTATTTATTTGCCTATAGCCCTTCTTCTTTCATCACCAAAGCATCGTAGTGATTGCTTCACCGGTTTGGCATTTGGATCAGTATTCAAGCTGTGCTCGGCAAGTTCCCTAGGTACACCTTTCATGTCGGCGGGTTGCTAGGCAAAGATGTCCCTATTCTCATGGAGGAACTCGACAAGCGCGCTTTCCTATTTGGGATCCAGGTCCGTTCCAATGGCGGTGGTCTTGGAGGAATCTCCTTCCACAAGCTCCACTTGCTTGGTCTTGATGGCAGCCTTGAAGGCGGGTTCGACAGTAGTGATCTGCTTCTTCGAAGCCAGCATCTCCGAGGCATTGACCTAGTTCTGGATCTCCTTGAACTCCTCACCGTAGAGGACTGCTTCGGTGAAGGCGGCTTCACTGAGCTTGCACTCCTGTGCCTTGGAGAAGCATCTGTCACTAGTGATGATGCCATTTGGTCCGGGTATCTTAAGCTTGTTGTATAAAAAGCATGGCCTTGTGAGGAAGGAGTGTAAGATATCGCGCCCAAAGATGATGTGGTACACGCTCTTGAAAGTCACCACTTCATAGGTCATGCCTTCTTGGTGGTAATTTTTGATATCACCAAAAGTGACCGGAAGTGTGATGCAGCCTAGGGAATTTGCTTGCCGGCCAGGGATAACCCCATGAAACACGGTGTTGCTCTTCCTTAGCTAGGTCTCTGTCAAGTACATCTTGTGTAGTTTATCCAGGTACATGATGTTGATGCTGCTTCCACTATCCACGAGGCACTTGGTGAACTCTGTGTCGTTGATCAGAGGGTTGATGACCATGGCATACTGGTTCTATGAAGGGATAAGCTCTGGATGATCTTTCCTATCCCAAGTAATTGGAACTTCTGACCACCTGACGTACTGGAGAACCGGAGGGAGGGTAGGCATTAGTATCCTCAGAGAGGATTTCTGGGCCTATACGGCGGGAGTACCAAGGAAAGTGTGGCAACACGGAGCCTTCTTTTCGAAGGGATTTTTCCCTTTATCCTCTCCCTTGTCGGAATATTTGGGTTCCATGTCTTCATCCATATCACTTGAATCCTTGGGCTCTTCCTCCTTCTTCTTCCCTTTGCCTTTTCCGCGGGGTCTGTTTTTCCGACTTCACTTGTAGCCAGACTCAGGGTCCTCCTTGAGATCATTGACAAACTTGCATTGGCGGTTGGTGTGGGTGGACTTGCCGTTGGCATCGAGGTAAACGAAACATGGCATGTCCCGGTATTCCTTGTATGTTTGGGGAACACAGGGCACTAAAGGTGTAGCATCACTCCAATGATGGCCACTGCTAGCCCCCCATCCACGTCCACGCTGTCTGCCTCCGCATCTGCCAGTGAACGTCGTGGCGACCATGTCAGTTACTTGCTTCTCTTCGAGTGGATTCTTCCGCTTGTTTTTATTGTTGTTGTTCCTGGCCTGGGTAGGGATTGCTATTGCCGATAGTGATCCGAGTGCGTCGTCATTAGTAGCAGTTGCTAGCCATGGCGATCATTGCATTAAGGGTGAGCTCGTTGTTGTCTTGCTTACGCTTCAACTTATGGTGGAGCAAAGTCCTGTTTTCTAGACCATCGACGAAGGCGGCCATAGCGGTCTGATCATGCACCCCTACGTAGGAATTTTTCATATCTAGCCAGGAGAGAGGTAAGCACGAGAGGTTTCATCCTTTTCTCGCACACACCACTGAAGGTCTCCGATAGTGCAGGGACATTTGTACGTGCCCTCGAAGTTTTTGGTGAATGACTCGTGCATGTCCAACCAGTTGCATATTGATTTCTCCGGCAAGTCATCGATCCATTGTTGGGCGGTGCCGGTCAGCATGAGTGGGAGGTACTTGACGGCGACGTTAGGGTTTCCCCCTACAATGTGAATCGCTTCGCTATAGTCCTGCAACCATGTTGCTGGCCTGGTTGTGCCATTGTACGGCTTGATGGTCTTGTCTATCCGGAGGCCCTTGGGGTAGGTTGTGGCCCGTATTACTGGTCCAAAAAAACGTGGCCCAAGGTATGGGAGCTCCCGAGCTTCTTGGATCTTGTCCAGCCGCGATCGTGCGTCATATGGCTCTGGATGCTTCCCTTTTCCGTCATGGGGAGGTGAATTATGGTGCGGTTTGTGAGATCCGCCATGGCCTCCGCTATGATGGCTACTAGGTGGCGATGGTGGCGGTGGAGGCGGTGGGTTAGCCTTCTTGCTGTGTCCCTCCTGCGACTCCTCACACCTGTCGCGATTTCTTGTCGGACGTGGCGGATCCTTGTGGGACCTGCTCCTGTGTCCTTCGTTGCTGCTGCGCTCTCCAACATACCGAGGCTGCTCGCCCTGGTCGCATATAATGACATCGGGCTGGGGCCGCCTTGGAGGTGGCATGCTAGTACGATGGTGCGGCTCTGGTTCCTCGTGACGCCGAGATAGCGGTGGAGGTGGCGACCGGCGAGGATGAGCCTTTTCTCCGTGGACAGAGGATATGGGGATGGCATCAGTCCTATTGCGTGCCTCTCTCCGCCTTCGCTCTGTGGAGCCTGTGCGAGATCCCTCGTCACGGGGAGATTTTGGCCTTCTGTGGTTGTTTAGGGTTGACTGGCAAAGCTCCAGGTTGGACTCAAGCCTCAGCGAGGTGGCGTTTTCATGTTGCTTGCATGCCTTAGCGACAATGTCGTACACCTGAGCAACTGCTTCTGGTGACCTATCCTGCTCCAAGAGGGTCTTGGCAACGACAATGCTAAGTGCGGGAGTTGGCATGACCCGCCTCCCCTGTGAATCTATGTAAGGGGTGGATTTTGTCGGCTTAGACCAGTTAAATACCAAGCCTCGCCGAACACCGGGATCTTGGATGACATGAGCTGGTACCTTCTTTGTTTTATGATTTAACAGCAATTTCTTCTATTCGGCCTCCATAGCTCTTGTCGCCTTGATGGATTGTTGTGCCTTAGCCATGTCTTCGTCCAGCTTAGCACCCTGCCCCGCGATGCACTTGGCCTCCGCCAAGATTTCCGCGCACTTCTCATCAAGCTCCGTAACGCTCTGGATATGGGCGACGGTGATTGGTTCAATGAGAAGTGCACCGTAGATTGCTTTGTCAGCGGGAGTGGCTAGTGGGTTTCCAACTGCAGACGCTGATGGTGGCATTAGTGGCTGATTTTTTTGTCGGTCCGTATTAGGGGCCGTGGTAAGTTCCTGCACCGATGGCGGGCGGGTAACCTGAGGGAGCAGAGCCTTGGCTGGAGCCGGAGGCTCGGGGGCTTTCTTAGATGCTGCTGCACTGGTGACCACTGGCCTGGACGGAGCTCTCTCATGTTCCCATTCCTATCCGTCTTCTTCCATCATGCTCCCAATGGTGACTAGCACCTGGTGGAAAGTGTTGGTCTTCTCGGTGCGCTCCTCCTTCTCGATCTTCCTCATGACAACATCATATTCCTCCGAGTTAGCGTCCGAGCCACCGGCATCCATACTGATGTCAGTGTAAAGCGCGACAAGAACGTAGTCGGAGTTGGCTTCGGTGTTGGCGATGGCGGATGTGGAGGGTGATGGAGGCGTACCGTTGTTGTTGTTTCCTCCTCCGGCCATGATGGCGATTGCTGTTTCTGCCTCTTTGTTGGCTTCCGCATATTAGCAGACGATGGTGACCTTCTCACCAAGGGTGGGAGGACCTGCGGCCTGCCGCCTTCGGAGGGTATGACGGAGGAGTGTTCTAGGTGTGAGCCCTTCCACGAAGTGGTACACAAGCTCGTCGGTGTGGTCGCCCTCTAGGGTTTCCTTCACCCTCATCCATCTGGTGAGGTATTCACGAGGAGGTTCTCCATCCCTCAGAACGCATCTAGCCAGATCGAAGATGGTGACGACGCTGACAAAGTGAGACCTGCGCATCTCTAACGCTCGGGGAAGCCAATCGGATTTGTGGGGTCCTTCCACCTTTATATCCTGCACAGGGTGGTTTGGGTGGGCCTTGAAATTTCCTGATCCGAGCCACCATACTCCAAGGAGAAGTATGGCCCTGATCCTTCCACGAACGTGTCCTACTCATAGGTGGTCCGAGCGGGGCTTGACGAGTTTCCGACTTCCTGGGAGCTAGGACGCGAGTCAGTTTCACCGATGAAGATGTGGATGTCTCCGACGGGGATGACGGAGCAGCGCGTAGGGTTCGTCTTTGCCGGCACCCAGAACTCGTCTGGAGGGACGATCAGGACATTGCCGGAGAAGAGAACGCGCCTGATGGCTATGGTGTTGCCGATTCCCGCGAAGAGATTGGGCCTCGCCTGGTGCAGAGCTCGAAGCGCCTCTTGCCCCACGGTGGGCGCCAACTGTCGTGGTATTGCCAACAAGTATGCCATGGAGGGGTCCTCACAGTTCCTGTTTAGAGACTTGGGGTAAGGCAGAGAGTTGGCAGGTACGAGGTAACACAACTTACCCAGGTTCAAGTCCCACAACTGTGGCAGAACTCTACTCCTGTTACAAATCACTATTATGGCAATACGTCGAGTTACAGAGATAGGTTCGCTGTGCGAGGTGTTGCGTGTTGTACGCTGCAATCTATTATGTTCTGCCCTAAAGGCTCCCACAGGCTGGCTTATAAAGGTGCCAAGACCTAGGGTTTATAGGGAAAGGTCCTTGCCGGACAAGGTAAAGAGTCCTACACCTACACAAACTAGTCTTCCGTGTCTTGTCCTTCAAGGCTCTAAGTATGTCGGTGACTCCTGCGTAGCCTTCCTTTATCCGGCATGGGCCTCCCTTCTGAATCCATCTTACTAGGCCACCCAGCAGGCCATAGGCCTTTCTACCAACTATGGGCCACCTGGGTTAGGAGGATTGGTGACATGCTATGAGGATACCCATATAGCATATCTCCCACACCTCGCATTGACCAAGTCATTGACTTGACGGCTGGCTCGGAACTTCTGTGTTTTCTCGATGCTTATTCAGGTTACCACCAGATCCGGATGCGAAAGTCGGACCAACTGGCCACTTTGTTCACCACACCCTACGGCACATATTGCTATGTCACGATGCCCTTTGGGTTGAAAAACGCTAGTGCTACTTACCAGCAGACAATGCAACATTGCCTACATGACCAAATAGGTCGCAACATACACACATATGTAGACGATATCGTGGTAATGTCAAAGAAATCAAATGATCTTATCGCTGACTTGCAGGAAACCTTTGACAATCTTCGGAAATACAACATGATGTTGAACCCCAAGAAGTGCATCTTCGGGGTACCTTCTGACAAACTGTTGGGTTTCATCATTTCGCATCGCGGAATCAAGGTGAACTCAGGGAAAATCAAGGCCATCCTCGACATCAAGCGTCCGACATGCCTAAAGGACATAAAAAAGGCTCACGGGCTGCCTAGAAGCAGTAAGCCGGTTCATCAACCGACTTGGGGAGAAGTCTATGCCGCTCTACAAGTTTCTCAAGAAGGCGGACAGATTTACATGGACAGACGAGGCTGACGCAGCACTTCAGTAGTTGAAGAGAATACTCTCCTCCCCGCCAATACTTGCAGCACCAGTGTCAAGGGAGCCTATGTTAGTATACATGACGGCAACCAACCGAGTAATCAACATCGTCATCGTAGTAGAGCACAAGGAACCAATGCACGAATATGGAGTTCAGTGGCCCGTTTACTATGTAAGCGAGGTCTTGACGGAATCCAAACAGCGTTACCCGCACTACCAAAAGATAGCTTATGGAGTTTTCCTTGCTTCAACACAAGCTAAGGCACTATTTCTAGGAGCACCCTATCACAGTAGTGAGCAAGGCTCCACTCTCCGACATCATCAACAACAGCGACGCTATAGGGAGAGTGGCAAAGTGGGGCATCGAACTTGCCGCCTTTGAAATCACCTACAAGAGACACGACGCTATCAAATCACAAGCATTGGTAGATTTTATCACAGATTGGACATAACTGCCAGAAGACACTCTTGTACCAGAGCCGGAATATTGGGTCATGCACTTTGACGGATCAAAGCTACTCAACGGATCGGGGGCTGGTGTATTATTGCAATCACCAACAGGAGAAAAGTTGCAATACGTCCTGCAAATTCACTTCAATGCTACCAACAACATGGCGGAGTATGAGCCCTCATTCATAGACTACGCGTCGCTAAAGATATTGGAATCAAGCGCATAGTTTGCTATGTAGATTCCGACTTGGTTGCCCAGCAAGTAGCTGGCACCTAGAACGCGTGGAACCCTATGATGTCGGCATATCGAGACGAAGTATACGAAATATCCAAGTGCTTCGACGGCTACGAAGTCAAGTACGTCAAAAGGGAGGAAAATGAGGCGTCACATCTGCTGTCAAAGCTTGGATCAGCTCGTCGACCAATTCCACCAGGCGTTTTCCTAGAGTATTTATGGACCCCATCCATGAAGGGAGCGGACCCCGATAACCCGGATAGAGTGGATTCATTTGTCAACACTGTAACAGTGACCTCTCCGGCTTGGACAAAACCGTTCATGGACTATCTACAAGACAGAACTTTGCCAGCCGACGAAGTCGAAAGCTGGCAAATAGTACATAGAGCAAAAGGCTATGTCATCATTGACGGCCAGATATACAAAATAAGTACCATAGGAGTTTTCCTTCGAAGCGTCCCCCATCAGTGAGGTATCAAAATCCTTAGAGAAATACATCTCGGAGATTGCGGGCATCATGCCGCTCCCCGATCGTTGGTGGTTATGGCCTTCCGACAAGGATTCTACTGGTTAACTGCCAAGGAGGACGCCGACAAGTTTGTACAAACATGCCTTGGGTTTCAGTTCTATGCAAGACAACCAAGTGTTCTAGCTGAAGAATTGCGAACAATACTAATAACTTGGTTGTTTGCAGTCAGGGGGCTGGACATGGTGGGACCTTTGCAGACAGCACCCTGTGGATTTATACACTTGCTTGTAGTAGTGGATAAGTTCACAAAATGGCTTGAAGCTAAACCCATTATAAAGCTTGATGGGGCAATAGACCTAAAATTTGTCTGGGATCTAGTGGTGAGATTTGGTCTCCCACACAGCATCATCACCGACAATGATAGGAATTTGTCTCTCGGAGAAGTTGAGGAGTACTGTCATGAAAAAGGCATCTGCTTGGACCTAGCATCTATGGCACACCCATAGTCCAATGGGCAAGTTGAAAGGGCCAATGGACTAATTCCGCACGGAATCATGCCACCCTTAGAGGCACCACTACATAGAGCAGCTGGAGCCTAGGCGAAGGAATTACCATCTCTCTTGTGGAGTTTACGAACAACACCCAACAGATCCACCGGCTTGACTCCTTTCTTCATGGTTTATGGAGCAAAAGTTGTCCTTCCATCTGACATCCTCCACGGTGCACCAAGAGTTACCGCCTACGAGGAGGATGACACTGAAAAATCCAGACGCCTATCTGTGGACCTACTTGAAGAAGAGCACGTGCTGGCATGCCAGAGATCCACCGTCTACCAGCAAAAGCCACGTGTCCACCATAGTCGCCACGTAAAGCATCGCTCGTTTAAAGAAGGAGATTTGGTGCTTAGACTAAAGCAGGAGAAATCACACAAACTATCCCCGCCTTGGGAAGGATCGTTCATCATAAGAAAAGCATTGTTAAATGGTTCCTATTACCTCGTCGATATTCATGAGTTGAAACATAGGCCAAAAAATTGCAACCGCAAGCAATGTGACTCCGATGACGACTACCCGGAGACAGATCGGCCATGGAACATAGCACAGCTACGTCCCTTCTACACTTAGCACATTTACATTATGTAATAGTTTTCTTATATGATCAATGAAATAAAGAATTTGGTTCACTCGTATTATCTAAGTCTTTTATCTCCTTTAGTTGCTCATTTTTGGATCATACAAACCCCTTTATGCGCAAGTTTGCATTTGCACTTGTCAAAATTCTGCCTACAGGTGTTAGCTTAAGTTTTTTGGTCTACACGTTTTCTGAAGTTTTTATGTGGATTCCGGAGTACTGACTTCTCGACACTCAAAGTTGGCGATTTTGCTCTTAGGTTCTTGACGATGCTATTAAGCATCATCACCTGAGAGCATAGTTCTATGCTGCGAGTTTTCAATCTCACGAAAGGTCAAGCATACGAACCAGAATAATGGATAAGCCAGCACTTGCTTAAAAAATACACACTGCAAGAAACAGATAAGTGGCAGGAAACTTGAGTACAAGATTTTCTGCCTTAGCAAAACATAAGTTTTTTCCGCATACACTTCATAGAGATACATTTAATACAAACATTGTTTTTCGTGGCTCTGCTGTAGGGGCTCCATGGTGGCATCATCAGGAGAGCCAGGCCAGGAGAGCTCGTCAAATTCGGAGGGAGATGGGCTAGACTTAGATGAGGCCATGTCTTCATCAAGGATCTCGGCAGGCACAAAGACATATGCATTAACCATTCTGGCAATCCCGGTGTTGAAGCCAGAGAGGAAATTCCAAATAGCATCGCTATCGATTTCCTTCCCTTGCTCATCCAGCTTGGGAAAGCCAGAGGTCACCAGGTTGATATCGGCGTTATCATAGTGTGCCTTGAACAAAGACAGGGACATCCTAGCACCAGCCTGGACGCAGGAGGCCTTCCAGTCCTTGACCTTCTCAGGGGCTCGGCACAGGATTTCCGCATACTTGGCCGCTGAGTTACCGCCTTGATGTTAATCCCTAGAGTTTGGGTTATCTCCTTGGCCTGGGCAATGGCGGTGCTGACGAAGCTGTCGGCAAGAATCATGCGTTCCTTGGGGTCTGGAGCACCTTCACCCAAGTTGGCTAAGCCAATGGGAGCTATGGTTTGCACAAGATACAAGGACCATGAGTACAAACAAATCAAATGGTTCTCCAGTGTACAGAATTCACCAAGACAGAGAAAGGTTACCGAAGATGCTCGTCTCCGCTTGCTTGCATGTCTCCACCAAGACATCCCGCTCCTTCTGAACTATCTTGTACACCTCAAGGTTCCTCGCATTCTGCTCTTTGGCAAGTTGGTTCAGTTCCTTGAGTTGTGCAATTTCGTCCTTTAGGCGTTGCATCTCGGCATCGGCAGACTCTTGCAGCACCTTCATCGCTGCCTCATGGCCCTTGACTGCGTCATCCAGGTCCTTCTTCAGAATTTTGTTCTCATCATCGAGCTCCTGGATATGCTTGGATTGCTCGACGATGCTCTTGGCCTTGGCAATGGCTTCTGTAAGACGTAAATCAGAAAGTACTATGAGAAGACGGCAGAAATAAGTCCATGAGGAAAAGCAAGGAGTTGTTAATAAGAAACCGACTCTGGCTATTTTTGATATGTTGCTTCAGGAAGGCTGTTTTACCCTATTCAAGGTCCAGCTCCTTCCGCAAAGCAGCAAACCTCTCATTGGCCGTGATCCTCCGCCTATTCTCATTCTACAAACAAACAAGCATGCTTAGTTTCTCTAGAGCATCTAGTCGGAACTATATAGTTTCAACTACACACTCGGGGGCTACAAGACAAGTTTTTAAACCAACAAGTATCCTACTCTTAGAGCATCTAGCTAGAATTCTTCTAAGTTCCCACCTAGACGCTCGGGGGCTACACTATCAAGTTCTACTCTTAAAAGTTCTTTGGAGCACTCAGGCCAATAACCTTTGGTTATCGGCCTAAGAGCTCAGGGGCTACAGAGGGATATACTATGCAAAATAAACGAAGATAAGTTCAAAAGCCTTACAATGGCAATAAGCTTGAGATTGTTAGCCAGATTGGCATATGCGATGTGGAAGATGTCAGCATTGTTATACACGGCATCCGCCTGCACAATGAAGTCATCTAGGCACAATGTCAGGGGAGTCGCAGCCAAAGGAGACATTGAAGCCGGAGGCGTGGATGATGCCCTAGCTGCCTGTTGTGTCTTCAGAACATTTGATGGCTCAGAGGCTCCCGCATTAACCGTTGCTTCTGCCTCCGCCTCTTCCACCACCTGCTTCCCTTTCTCAGTGGCATCCTTAGCCGGAGCTTCAGCCACTTTGGAGGAAGTGCTCTCCTGTGTTGCTTAGCTGCTGGGAGCAACGTCTACCTCGACAAAGCCTGAGATATCAAGGATTGGATTGACATATGTCTCCATGGTGGAGATCTCAGGGATGATGGGGGACGAGGGCCCAGCGGGGCCAGCAGAAGGCTTGGCGGCAGAAGTAGGGGGAGCGGTAGCGGGAGAGGGCTTGGCGGCCACATCCCTGGTCAGCATGTCATGAATGTTTTTTGACCCTCTAGCATCTCTGGAGGATCGCTTCAAACTAACATCGGCTTTCCTCCCGAAACATACGAAGTATAAGTACAAGAGTTGAAAAAAGGTATGAACTAGTCGGAGAATGCAAATACTTACTCCACAGTAGGAACCTTGTGATACGTTGCAAAAGTATCTATAATTTTTGATGTTCCATGCTTGTTTTGTATCTACTTTCTTATGTTTTGTCCACACCTTGGAGTATTTTTACACATTTTTTCTGGAACTAACCTATGAACAAGATGCCACAATGCCAGTTGCCTCTTTTCTGCTGTTTTTGGTTTCAAAAAAGCTAGTAACGAAATATTCTCAGAATTGGACCGGACAAAAGCCCAAGTCAATATTTCACCAGAAGGAACATGGAGTCCGGAGGGGAGACAAAGTGGGGAGCCAGGCCGGCCACACCTGGTGGTGGCGCGGCCAGCCCTAGCCGCGCCACCAGGGGTGTGGGCCCCCTGGTACTCCACCGACCTTGCCCTTTCGCCTATATATTGCCTCCGGGATGAAAACCCTAAGTACCCCGATCGAAATTCAATGAAAGAGTCTATAGCCGCTGCCATCTCCATCCCTAGACCGGGAGGGATCTAAAGCTCTTCCTAACACCCGGTTGGAGGGGAGAGATCAACCTAGAGGCCTTCTTCAACACCATGACTGCCTCCGGTGTGATGCGTGAGTAGTTCATCCCTGGACTACGGGTCCATGTAGTAGCTACATGGTTGGTTCTTCTCCTTTGTGCTACCATGTCTAGATCTTATGAGCTCCGTTCATGATCAAGATCATCTCTTTGTAATCATACATGTTGTGTTTGCAGGGATCCGATGGATATTGAGATGCTATTTCAGATTGATTATTGATTCTATCATGTCTATGTTATTTACGATGTTGCATGCTTTCTGTTGTTAGTAGCTATCTTGGATGAGTAGATGCTACCAACTCCAAGAGGGAGTATTTCTGCTCGATAGTGGGTTCATGCCTCTAGGAATCTGGGGAAGTGAAAGAAATCTCTAAGGTACTAGATGTGTTGTTGCTACTAGGGAGAAAATAGCAATCCTTTGTTCATAGAACAATCGTATTGTTTACTTTACACACTTTGCTTAATGCAATTATCTATTGCTTGCAACTTAATACTGGAGGTGGTTCGGATGATAACCTGAAGGTGGATTATTAGTCATAGATGCAGTTGGATTATGGTCTATGTATAATGTTGTACTGCCCAATCAAATCTCATAGGAGTCAAGATGATTAGTATATGCATGTATGCTTTCTCGGTGTTTGTCAATTGCCCTGCTGTAATTTGTTCACCCAACATGTCATCTATCTTAAGGAGAATCACGTCTAGTGAACTATGGACCCCGGTCCATTCTTTTAGCATCAATCTACAAATCTATTTACTATTTTCTGTTTACTTTCTGCAAGCAATTACTATCTTCCACACAATACGTTTAATCCTTTGTTTTTAGCAAAACCGGTGAGCTTGGCAACCTCACTGTAAGTTGGGGGAAAGTTCTGTGGTTGTGTTGTGCAGGATTCCAAGTTGGAAACAACACCTTGGAGGTGTTTCCTTTCTCCTACTAGTTCCATAAACTTGGTTTCATAACTGAGGGAAAACTTGCTGTTGTGCTCATCATACCTTCCTCTTGGGGTTCCCCAACGAGCTTGACGTGTTGAGTCGATCGCCAAGCGGTTTTCTGGCGCTGTTGCCGGGGAGTCAAGGACATCTTCACAAGAGGAGGCCCTCATAACCAATCTCTTTACTTTGTTTTATTTGTTTTGCTTAGTTTATTTCTGCTTTGTTTGCTTGTTTTTTTTTATAAAAAACACAAACAAATTAGTTGTTCTAGTTTGCTTCTTTTATCAAAAACACACAAAAAATAGTTCTTTCTAAAGTTGTTACTTAGTTCCTAGATCACCATGTTGATCCCTAAGTTCACCCTGAAAGACCTTTCAATAGGTAGTGGCTCTATAATTGGGCAAGATAATATTGAAGAATTCTTTAATCATGTTAGCAAGCATGAGGATATTGAGGATAGATCCCTAGCAGAACTTGCTCCAAATTATGAAATTGCTGCAGCCTCTTTAGTTCACATGTTGGAAGCTAGGTTTGTTAACCTTAACCCCATAATGAAAGTAATGTTTCTTAAACTTAAAGATATCGAGGACCCTGAAAAGAGAGATTTTATTCTGGAAACCTTGCTTAAAGAATTCTATGATGTTGTTAAGGAAGCCAGAAAAGTTTTTGATTGTTTTAATATGCTAGGCTCATGTGTAGATGTTATTGGTACATGATAAAATATGGACAAAACCAAACCTAATGGGGAGGAAATTAAGATATCAATACCTTTTAAACTTGTAGGAATGCATGAAGCCTTAGAAAAGAATTTTGATTGGATTGTTCCTGAAAACCCGTTTGATGAAAATAGTGAACCCAAGAGCATTGAGAGAGGATCCTTTAGAACTTATTTGGATGAGATACCTTGCCTTGTTGAAGATATTTCTGGTATCGATCTTAATGCTTCTTCATTTGAGAATACTTGATTCTTTTCTTGCTTCTTATGCCTAGCTCAAAGGCGTTAAAGAAAAGCATGTATTGGGAGATAACCCAAATTTCGTTAGGAATCTTTCGTTGAGTCTTGGAAGTTATTGCTTCAGTAATAACCTCTCCTTATCATTTTTGTGTGGTTTTTGTGCCAAGAGTAACCTCTAATGAGACAGAAGTAAGACTTGGGAAAGTTGCTGTCCTGAAACAGATTTTTGTGCTTCGCTGTAAAAATTCGTGAAAAATCTCTGTACGTCCGTTTGAGCTGTAATGTTTCGTGCTTCTGCCCCAGGTTGTTATCCAACTTTCGTTAGTTCAACACTTTTCTATTTGAGCAACAGAAGGTCTTCGAAAAAATCGGTTTTTACCTGCTGGTCTGTTTTGACAGATTTCTCCCATTATTTGCATTTGCCTCTTAATACCTTTCTCTTTGAGTTATCTTTGATCATTTTAACTTTTTAAAGAAAGTGCTACAATAGCTTTTGTTTTGATGGAAGTTTTACTTGTGTTGGAACTGAACCAAAAAGACTTATTATCTTGAAGTACACTAATGTTGCTAATGAAGATTGTGTGAAGTTTTGTATGAAGGAAAATTTGAAGTGTAGGGAAGAGTAATGTGATAAGATGAAGTATGGACAAAATCTCAAGCTTGGGGATGCCAACCGTGTCACCCCAAGAAATATTCAAGAAGTACAAGCGTCAAAGCTTGGGGATGCCCAAGGCATCCCCTTCTTCATCAATAAAAAATTTAGGTTTCTTCCAAACACTTCATTTTTATTGTTTCATGCACAATTGTGTTGTTCTTGGAGCGTCTTCGTTTTTGTTTTTTGTTTTCATTTGATTAGTTTGCTTGAATAAATTGGTTGGACCCCCACATTCATATATGATGGTTTTCAAATAGGTTGATTTGGATTGGAAAAGAGTAGGAAAGTTCATGCTTAAGTGGTATAAAAGGAGGTTGTTTTTGACTGTGACTTAGACTTTATCATGTCATGCTTGATATTGTTTTGGCTTTATGCTTAGTGATTATTGCTGTAGCATGACTTGTTATAAACAATTGAGAATTGCTTAATGTGCCTTGAAAGAATCATGCGTTGTTTTAGCATATAAAAGCATAATGTTGTGGTATTCTCCTTTAATGCTTTATTTGGGTTGACTTGGCGCATGCTCATACCATGTTAAGACTACACCAAGTCGCCATAGCCTTTATGATCATTTAGTTTTCGACTTGTAATACCAATTTATGCTTTAATTAATAATGTTTTGTCGCTTTGCATGATTATGGCCATTATTGCTCTCTTAGTTGGTCGCTCCTAGTCTTTTGCTAGCGTCCATACCAAGTATCAGTTCCACTCATGCATCCAACTCCAAATAAAACCAAGTTATTCCAAAGAGTCCCCCATACCTACCTATTAGCATTTGCTATTCCAAGTATATTCATGTTTTTATCTACCTTCCGAATTAAACTTGTTATGTGAAAGTTAGTTATTAAAGCTCTCATAAACTTGATGGCACACTTTACTTTCATTGCACTTAATAAACTTGAACCATTGTGCCAATCTATGTTGTGTATGTGCTTGCTCTTTATAAGTTGTGAATTAGCAGAACCATGTTACCATGGGTAACGCTTTCGACATTGCACTCTATTTGGTTGATATCATGTTCTTTTGCTTGTGGATCCCGGTAGTGTGAAATAAAAGGGGAGCTTGTAAGCTCATGGAGTTTGTATATGTGTTAGAGAAACGCCTAGGCCGCTAGCCTAAGCCATGCCTAATCATGGTGGAAACTTGCAGCATAACCATAATGAGCAATCTGTGAAGCATCCTTAATAAAAACCTATGCAAATAACAAATAAAAAGATCGTTGAGATGATCATTGTTTGCTTGCCTTGTCATTTTCATATGGGAATGCTTCCGTATCATCGGGCAAGGGGTACCCCGTTGTCGGTCCTCTATGATACACATGTATTTACAATGACAAGAACTTACTCGTGACTAAAGTTGAGTAGCATGAGGTTCGGTCTTCATAAGTAAGGGGCATGAGATTTCAACTTATAACTTGTCAAGCATATCCTCATATTTGTTCACTTTAACCTTAATCACCTAAAGATGCTTATGATAGGGGCAATGAGATCTGAAAGCTAATAAGTACCATAATTTTTGGAAGCTCTTTATGAGACTTGAATCCCTGCTTCCTTCTAAAAAGGGCCTTTCTTTTACTTTTATGTTGAGTCTCCATCTTTTATCTTTATGTACATATTGAGAGAGCATAGTGGACATTCTTAGTTTAATGTGCATTGTCCCAAGGCTTGTTGATTAATTCATAACTTTGATATTGCTTGTTCTTAAACTATTTGTATCTAGTCACCCTTATGAACTTTGAAGGTGTCCTATTGATTTATGTTTTGCTACACTATGAGGAACAAGCTGAATACCATTCTCATTATGTTTTCTATGTGTGAAACAAACAAATGTCTTGCAAAGCATTGTTATTCATGAATCTTTTGTTTCTACCTTTTCATGTTACAACATAGTTGCTATGTCTTATTGTTAGAACTATATCTTTCAATCTATGTTAAAGTACTATGATCCCAGCTATCAATGTTTTACAAATACTTTGATCAAGATTTTGATGGTGCATGTCACCTCAAAAATTATTCTTTTTTATCACTTACCTACTCGAGGATGAGCAGGAGTTAAGCATGGGGATGTTGATACGTTGCAAAAGTATCTATAATTTTTGATGTTCCATGCTTGTTTTATATCTACTGTCTTATGTTTTGTCCACACTTTGGAGTATTTTTACACATTTTATGGAACTAACCTATTAACAAGATGCCACAGTGCTAGTTGCCAGTTTTCTGCTGTTTTTGGTTTCAGAAAATCTAGTAAAGAAATATTCTCGAAATTGTACAGGACAAAAGCCAAAGTCAATATTTCACCAGAAGGAACACGGAGTCTGGAAGGGAGACGAAGTGGGGAGCCAGGCCGACCACACCTGGTGGTGGCGCGACCAGTCTTAGCTACGCCACCAGGGGGTGTGGGCCCCCTGGTACTCCACCGACCTTTCCCCTTCGCCTATATATTGCCTCCAGGACGAAAACCCTAAGTACCCCGACCAAAATTCCACGAAAGAGTCTATAGCCGCCGCCATCTCCATCCCTAGATCAGGAGGGATTTGAAGCTCTTCCCGGCACCCTGCCGGAAGGGAGAGATCACCCTGAAGGCCTTCTTCATCACCATGACTGCCTCCAGCGTGATGCGTGAGTAGTTCATCCCTGGACTACGGGTCCATGTAGTAGCTAGATGGTTGGTTCTTCTCCTTTGTGCTACCATGTCTAGATCTTGTGAGCTACATTCATGATCAAGATCATCTATTTATAATCATACATGTTGTGTTTGCGGGGATCCGATGGATATTGAGATGCTATTTTAGATTGATTATTGATTTTATCATGTCTATGTTATTTGTGATCTTGCATGCTTTCCGTTGTTAGTAGCTATCTTAGCCGAGTAGATGCTAGCAACTCCAAGAGGGAGTATTTATGCTCGATAGTGAGTTCATGCCTCTAGGAATCTGGGGAAGTGACAGAAATCTCTAAGGTACTAGATGTGTTGCTGCTACTAGGGAGAAAACATCAACCCTTTGTTTATAGAACAATCGTATTGTTTACTTTACACACTTTGCTTAATGCAATTATCTGTTGCTTGCAACTTAATACTGGAGGGGGGTCGGATGATAACCTGAAGGTGGATTATTAGTCATAGATGCAGTTGGATTATGGTCTATGTATAATGTTGTATTGCCCAATCAAATCTCATAGTAGTCAAGATGATTAGTATATGCATGTATGCTTTCTCGGTGTTTGTCAATTGCCCCGTTGTAATTTTTTCACCCAACATGTCATCCATCTTAAGGAGAATCACCTCTAGTGAACTATGGAGCCCGGTCCATTCTTTTACCATCAATCTACAAAGCTATTTACTATTTTCTATTTACTTTCTGCAAGCAATTAGTATCTTCCACACAATACGTTTAATCCATTGTTTTCAGTAAAACCAGTGAGATTGACAACCTCACTGTAAGTTGGGGGAAAAGTTTTGTGGTTGTGTTGTGCAGGATTCCATGTTGGAAACAACACCTTGGAGGTGTTTGCTTGCTCCTACTGGTTCGATAAACTTGGTTTCATAATTGAGGGAAAACTTTCTACTGTGCTCATCATACCTTCCTCTGGGGGTTCCCCAACGAGCTCGACATGTTGAGTCGATTATCACCTTGGTGAGGGGAATGCCGGTGGATTTCTTCTTCTTCTTCGCCTCTAAGGCGGAGGTGGATTGTTTGGAGACTCCACTCTCCAATCTCTTTTTCTTCTTGGCCTCGGCAGTAGCGTTAGAGGTGGAGCTCTTCCGCTTTCATGCTGCTAGAGCTGGTTGATCCTTGGGGGCGTCATCGTCGGACACCACTCGGATGTCCTTCAGCTTGGGATCATAGACCTGGGTGGCCATCTGATCCGCCACCAAGGTCGCCAGCTAGGATACAGAGGAGTGTTAGACTGAAAACTTCAAGTCGGAAAAACCTTAGAGTATATAACAAGCAACAAAGGAAACAAAGGCTACCTTTGGGCACGTGTTGCAATCGAACATGTCATAGGTGATCTTGAAGCCGTGCTTCCTGTCTTTCACCTTGACGATGTCCTTAAGCCGGAGTTTGATGGAGTCAATGTAGAAGTTATCTCGTGAAATTCACATGGGATCCCTCCTGTCTTGAGTGTACATACACATCAACTTGGCGCGATGCTGCAGAGGCTGGATCCGCCTAACAGACTAGCACATGGCCAGATCCAAGCCCGTCAAACCTCTGTCTACGAGCCATTCAATCCGCCTTACGGCACGGTTGACCTCGTCGTCGGAGGGAAGGGAGGCTAGGGTCCGCCATGCGGGTACCACGGCGGCGACTCCATCGATGAAGTCAGGATAAGTCTCAAGGCAGTCAGGCAGAGGAATATCTGGGCCATAGAAGTACGTGCGCTGCTAGTTCTTGCATGACTCATGCCCTACGATGTCGGGGAAGCGCCGGCTAGGCCGGATCTTGAACCTAATGGTTCCACAAATCCGTAACTCGTCCTTGGACTCTACAGACTCTCTCTTAACGGTAAAGACGTACACGAATAGATCTAACATAGGTTTGATGCCTAGGAATCCTTTGCACAAGGCTATAAAGTTGTTGAGAACTAAGATGCTGTTGGGATAGACATTGTGGGGAAGTACTCTGAAGTGCCGGAGAACGTCCAAGAATAAGTCAGAGACTGGCAGGCTTACGCCTCGTACCAGCTGAGCCTTGAGATATACCTTCTCTCCGACTTGGGGAGAAGGAACCACCTCGCCGGCCGGCACCGCTCGCCAGACAACCTCCTTGGCCACAGGGAGATACCCCTTAGTGACTAGTTCCTGCAGATCTTTGATGGAGAGATCAGAGCCCCTCCACACCCCCTTTTGGGAGTCGTTATCTTCTTCGGCAGCTTCTGGCGCCGCTCGTTCTTGGTCGTCACCGGTGGTCTCCACCATGGTGATGACAGGGACAACCACCCCCTCTGGCGCGACCGTTACTCCATGGGATGGCTCTAAAATAGCCTCGGGGGTCGCCGCCATCAAAGGAATAGAGTTGCTGGAGGCCATTGCTATGAGGGAGTACAAGGAGGAGAAGAGGGCTCTGGCTAGGGTTTTCGAGGAGGAGCTCGAATGGACGCACAGCTTGAGGAAGACGAAGACAAGGAAGCGAATGCGAGTAAAAAGAAAACAAACTGACCGCGGTGAAAATATATAGAACCCGTGTCAAGATTTGTGCTAAGGGATCCAATGGATGGAGCGTTGCTGACATGGAAGGTAACGTGCATGGTAATTTCGCCACGTCTGTCTTTGCCGCTTCGCCGTTTCAGATTTCGCGTGCGTGAAAATAGTGATGATTAATTCTCTGTTTTCTATGAGTTTTGAGGTAGCGTAGGTTGTACCTTACGTCATCCTCCTGACAGTTGCAGTGAAGTGTCACATTTGAAGATTCCATCGAAGGTGGAGAATGTCCGGCTCTGGAAACGAATACTCAAGGAATCTCCAGCTACATTGCGAAGGCGGAGAGGATTACAGGGTTCTTTGGGAGACCTTTGAGATATTGCTTGACGAATTGTCGGCACCACTTAGACGGGATATTCAAAGATCAATGGGCAAGACAGCGCAATATTTCAAGGTCCTCCGGGGGCTACTGTTGGGGATATGCTAAATGGGTATCCTCATAGCATGTCACCAATCCGGCTAACCCGGGTGGCCCATAATTGGTAGCAAGGCCTATGGCCCGCTGGGCGACCTAGTTAGACGGATCTAGAAGGGAGGCCCATGCCGGATAAAGGAAGGCTACGCAGTAGTCACCGACATACTCGGAGCCTTGGAATGCAAGACACGGAAGACTAGTTCATATTAGTGTAGGACTCTTTACCTTGTCCAGCAAGGACCGTTCCCTGTAAACCCTAGGTTCTGGTGCCTTTGTAAGTCGGACCTGTGGGAGCCTTTAGGGCACAACCTCTTAGATTGCTACGTAGAACATGCAACACCTCGCATAGCAAACCTATCTCTATAACTCGGCGTATTGCCATTATAGTGATTTATAGCAGGAGTAGAGTTTTGTCACCATTGTGGAACTTGAACCTGGGTAAGCTGTGTTACTTCGTACTCGCCAACTCCCCGCCTTACCCCACATCTCTAAACACGCACTATGAGGACCCTCCATGGTGTACTCATCGGCAATACCATAGAAGGTATTTAGTTGGGTACGTTTTGTTCCAGCTCTTGTAGTTAACCAAGGCTTGCCTAAAAATTTGCTAAAAAATTGTAATAAGAAAAAGTCTCACAATTGAAAGCTTGGGTGTTGTAGTGTTTAGTCTTGAAGGCTTATTTCTAGAGACACTCAACACCGTAGAAAATAATGATTGACTTGATAGCTCTCTTTAAAAGGATTTGTTCGATTCAATTAATGTTTAGCAGTTTTTGTGAGCATGCCAAAGTTTGACTTGTGAATCGTAAGAATGATATAGCTTTATGCGTGTCAAACTTCATGGGATGCCAACAACTCCGCTAGCCTATGAATGATCTTCAAAGAGGAAACTCCTAGATTTCGGCTATGAGTTGATTAAGCATATGTAGCAGCAATGCTATAATGGGTAAGGTTCTTGGTATTCCCGGGTAGTTGTGTTCATGATGGAATCACTCCTCTAGCTGTTATGAGTAATCATTCTACAAAAGGAACAAAAACCTTGGTGATGCCACGAGTGTCCATCACAGCCTGATAAACTAATTAAAATCTTTGGAATGCTCTCAGTTACTTAAGAACTGAAATTCTTGAAGGACAATGAATAGAAAAGTAGTGCTTGAAGAGTCTTGATTTATTGATGTGGGAAAATTGAGATAGTCTAGTGTATATGTTTTTCATGACAAACTCTCACACTCTTAATTTTACATGATTATACTTTATTGTTCAAAGGCAAGCCTATGAGTTGATTACATGACAGGAATAAAGTTTACTCGTTTGAATCATCAATGTTAACAATAATTTTGCTGCGCTATAAGGATGCATAAAACCCATATGATATGCTTGCCGTTAATCTATCTATGCTGAAGTTTTTCAGATTTATAAAGTGGAGGAAACTTGAGACTACCAATCATGAGTAAGATCATCATCTCGTTATTTCAGTTTAAATGCTGAGTTCCTTTTTGATTTTGAGTTTCTTGATCAAGGACGATCAAGTTTAAGCTTGGGGAGGTTGATGGCTGTGAAATATAGCCTTCTACGTCCACATTTAAACTGGATATTATTCATATTTTTAATGAAATATCTCTCTAAACCCTGCCACTAATGCCTAATGATCAAAGGGGTATGCCATCCTTTCTTTCTATTTTTCCCTACATAGATAATGACGTTTGATGATGGGAATCACAACATTAAAGTCAAAGATACGAGATTTCCAACAACCCAAAGAAACCAGGAGTCGTGAAGTGGAGACAGACACTTTAAGGACCAACTATATGGCAGGAATAAAATTCCGGCTGTATAGTTTCGCTCGTATAGTTGCCATCGACACCGCTAGGTCAAACAGAACAACTTTCGTGAAGGGACCCATGTATTGAAAACGACCAACCTCTTCAATTGCTGGCTCAGGTGGTGACTAGTGCCGCTCACCACTCGGGCCAGCTGGATGTACGAATACAGTGGGTGATCCGACCCATCCAGGTCGAGCCTAGATTTCTGGGTCACGGAGGATTACTCCATGGCTCTGAAGAAGATCACGGAGGCGACCTTCAGCAACCTCCAGGAGGGCCTCGCCCCGTATAGGCCTAGCAACAAACCATCCCCTCTAGTAAGTTTCTCCTTTTATTTTGCAGTTGTTTCCTTTGCCAGTCGTGTTTTCAAGTCGCTTATCCAACTCACATGGTTTCCTTTCTTTGCAGACCTTCCAGGTTCTAGAGAATTGGCTACCCCCAATGGACGAGGAGTTGCTAGAGGAGCTCCTTGATGAATATGAGGGGGGCGAATATGATGGGTCGGAGGAGGTCGTGGAGGAAGATGAACCTATCTCCATGTCGCGGAAGACTCATGGCTAGAAGAGCCACGAGATCAAGGCTAGCCGCAACCTCGAGGAACTTGACAGCGACATGGAGAGCATCGATGAGCAGAGCTCTAAACGGGTGCCTACCCCGGTCAAGGCCGTCCTAAAGACTAAGCCTCCAGCGCCGGCAGTGACCAACCAGTAGTGGTGCTCGATTCGTAGGAGGAGGCCGAAGAGGTAGCAGCGGTGCGGAGTATGGTGAAGGGGTTAGAGAACCCAATGCCGATGATTGGAGCGAAGACCCCACCTAGTGGCAAAGGGGTCGGAAGATCCAACAACGGCGAAGGCGTCCGAGGCCCTGGCAGCAATGAAGACGTCAGAGGCCCCGACAACAAAGGCGTCGGAGGCCCAAACAACGGTCGCCGGGTTGACAAAAAAGCCATTGGGGTCGTCCAAACCGCGTCGTCAAGCTAGCCTATTGGAGGTGGGACTGACGCGCGCAATCAGCCTTGAGCTGGAGAAGCCAACGCACATCACTACGGGTCGGCGTGTTATCATGGTTGCCAAGTAAGCATCTTTATATTTTGATCTTGAATGATTATCTCACTTGCCGGAATTTCTGATTAATTAACTATTCTGAACATGCAAGAGCAAACTGAAGAGGATAACTTGGGCAAACATGTGCAAGATTCCCCCGAGCCACGTCAAGGAGGTAGAAGACCCTTCCAAGAAGAGGAAGGGTGACACTGTTGAAGCGTTCGAGCTCTCCTCCAAGAAGCAGAAGAAGGTCAACCTAGACCCGATAGGCGAGGTGCCCGTGGAAGGTACCATGGGCGACATTGTCGTCCACAAAGAAAGGGCCGCAGCCCTAGAGGTTAAAGCAGAAGGCGCCGACACGACCAAGGAGATGGTGGCGGCATCCCCGTCTGTGGTAGCCAAACCTACGACATTTCCGCGCTTCCTTGCAAAGGGAGCGTCCACAGTCGCCTAGGCGCAGTCGCTGTTGGTGGCCGAAATCATCAACGACAATGCTGGCCTAATGGCAGAGGGGACCCAGGGAGCAGCACCGATGGGAGCGATTGAGCTCCACCGCTTGCTCGGCTAGGCACTATAGGTACGCCAAGTCCCCAAGGCTCTAGTTGCTAAGTAGTAGCGATTGGAGGCTTTTTTGTCTCTTATTTTTTTGAATGCCCCGTCCCTGAGGGTCGGGTTTCCGAATAGAGACGACTCGGCACTTGCAATTTTCGCGAGTCCCTAGTCCCCGAGGGTCAGGTCACTGGTTAGAAGTGAGTCGACACATGTACGTTTTGTTGACCATACTCTTTGTACTACAGTGAGGGTCAGATGACCGGCGAGTGGAGTTTGAGCGGCTCTAGCATGACTACCAGGTGGCGACCCAGGCAATTAACCAGCTGCAAGCTGTTGTGATTGAGTTACTTTTCGTTTCTGAAGTGTCGGTTTGTGCATTTGAATTCGGCGTGGAATTGACTGTTTTTGGTGTGTAGGTAATCACAACTCCGTGCTTGCCAAGGACCGCGAGGGTTATGTGCCAATGTCCGAACTAGAGGCCACAAAGGCGATTGCTGCCGTTGCAGAGGAGAAGGCCAAGGTGGCGCTGGCGGAGGCGGAGAAAGCCAAGTCCACGTTGGTGGAGTCGTAGAAGGACCGCAAGGCCTCCGATTCCATCATTGTGGACTTGCAATCGAAGTTCTCCGACTTGGAGAAGTATTCATTGACAATTGTCACCGACTCCTTGGTGAGTTCCTTTTCTTCCTTGGTTTTGATTTGGTCTCCAATTGTATGAGTCCCCAAGCGACTGAATTTCTGAATCGATCACGTGTACTAATGCTTTGCAGACATGATAGGTGCAAGGGATCCAGTGATACACCGGTACGGGGCCAAGGACTACATTAAGGCGGTGCTTGAGAACGTGTCAGCATTAGTGATGTGCATGTGGGCTCCTCCAAGATATCTCGCCCACCGAGATGATCCATGAGGGCTTCGCCGAGGTATGTAAGTACTTGGAGGAGGTTCCCACCATCGTCAGGTGGATGATGTGCTCCGTGTTTCACCGTGGGGTGACAGCCGCATTGAGCCTTGGGCTGGCGCACTTCCCCAAGGACTTTGAGCTCGACGATGTTACCAGCGAGTATCCTTCGTCAACTGGGGTCGTTCATATCACGGACATGCTGGCCCTTAATGTGAAGGTTGATCCTTACATGGAGTGTATCTTGTTGATCAACGACCTTCTCCCCTATCACGAGAGTCAGGTCGCCACTCGAGACAAGCCACCGGAGCACCATGACTTGAAGTTAGAGCGTCCTTTCCAGTCAGTGATCGGTGGTTCATTGATGACCTACCCCATCGACCAGTGGAAGCCCTTCGTTAGGGCCAAGGGCACAGAGGGGGCCGCTTCTTCATCAGCAGCGAAGTAGTTACCTGGGCCTCCATCATGTAAAAAGTTTTGTGTAATGGGCCGGTACGGCCGAGAATGGAATACTTGTAAAATATTTTTGTGGTTAATCAAAAGGCAAGTGTTTTTCTAGAATTATACTCGATGCGTATTAAGTTGATGAGTTGGTCATTAGTTAGTTTTGTTTGTACATTACGCAGTCGCAGGTACTGTGCAAGTCCCCAAGTGTGTTCACCTATGAAAGTCAGTCGCGGGCGCATTGGTTAGAAGGGACGATACGAGTGGTTTGTATTGAAGCTGTCTAAGTAGCTTGGGTCGACTTCCCATGACTCATGGAGTCAGTCACGTGGCGACCCCAAGGGGTACTCTGTACTTGGTGTTTTCCCAAAACACATGCGGGTTTGAGTTGGCGAGTCCCCAAGCATGGTACTTAACTATTCGAGTTGTAAGCCCATGTTAGGTAAGGACATGGTGGGTTGTTTATCATGTAGCGCATCTCTCCTCCTGGCTCGGAAAGCTAGTCGCTTGGCGACTCCAAGGCATGCTCTCATACTTGGTGTGTTCCCGAGTCACGTATGGGTTTGTTTTGGAAAAAGTCCCTAGGTGGTACTTAACCATTCGAGTCGTTCTACACAAGGGTGAGAAGGACAAGGTGTTGTGGGATGCATGACTGGTCGTCTTGGCTCGGGGAGCCAATCGAGCTAGGCGACTCCGATGGTGGCTCCGGATTGCCATTTTTCGTGGATGGTGCAAGGCCCGAGTGATTTTTGGTGCCCTTGAACCGCACTACTTAGTCATGTCGGTCGCTCAACAGAGGGTTGACTACCATAGTTAGCGTATTTTGTTGAATGTACGAGTGTGATTAACACAAGAAATGGCGAGTGGACACAATTTCTGCAGACAATATTTTTACTCATTGATAGTACATGGGAGTACAAATTTTAGTTCTAGGTGTAGAAAGTGTGGAGCAGGTTGACGTTCCATGGCCTATCGATGTCGAGCTAGCCGTCTCCTCGGATGTTGATGAGATAGTAGGCGTAATTGCCTAGGATGCGCCCAATGGTGAATGGTCCCTCCCATGGAGGGGAGAGCTTGTGCATGACCTTCTTGTCCTGGATGAGTCAGAGGACGATGTCGCCCTCCTGGAAGGTGTGAGTCCTGATAGATGGCGGTATGGGAGCGAGTCAAGTCACGTGCTTCATCGAGCAGGTTGACCCTGTTTTGATAGGCGACTTTGTTGTCCTCCTCCACGTAGTGAATGACTCGAGGTGAGTCATGCTTAAGGTCAGTCAGCATAACGGCCTCAGCACTGTACACCATGAAGAAAGGGGTGAACCCTGTGGATAGGTTGACAGAGGAGCGAATTCTCCATAGCACGGAGGGGAGCTCTTCGACCCAGCATCCTAGCGTCCGCTCGAGGGGGACCTATAGTCTCGGCTTGAGGCCATGGAGGATGCTCTGATTGGTGTGCTTGGATTGGCCGTTCGACTCTGGGTGGCCACTGAGGTGAGGTCAAGTGGGATGCCGTGCTCCTCGCAGAAATCATCCATGGCGCCCTTAGCAAAGTTCGTGCCGTTTTCGTTGATGATGTTGTGCGGGTAACCGTACCGATAGATCAGATCACGAAGAAATTTGGTAGCGGTCTTTCCATCACACTTCTTGATGGGCTTTGCCTGGACCAACTTTGTGAACCTGTTGACTGCGACCAGGAGGTGGGTGTAGCCTGATAGTGCAGTCTTGAATCGCCCCACCATGTCGATGCCCCAATCGGCGAATGGCCATGTAATGGGGATGGTCTTCAGAGCCAAACCAGGAATGTGCGTCTGGTTGGCGTATTTCTAGCACCTGACGTAGTGTTGGAAAATGTCGATGGTGTCGGCGTGTTCTGTGAGCCAGTAGAAGCCATGGCACATGGCTTTGGCGACTAGCGACCTAGCGCTAGCGTGGTGGCCGCAGTCGCCAGCATGGATGTCCTGCAAGATCTTGTGACCTTCTTCTGGCTGGACGCATCGTTGGTACACGCCTGTCACAGTGCATTTGTGGAGCTTGTCGTTGATGATGACGAATGATTTGCAGCGGCACACAATCATCCGTGCATCAGTCTTGTCCTTGGGCAGGATCTTGTGCTCGAGGTAGGCGGTGTAGGTCTCGGTCCAGTCACTGGGTTCTGTGACCATGGCGACCAAAGCGGACTCGGGCTATAGTGGGATCCCATGTCGATCTCCTTTGGAGGGGATACCGATGGTTTCTCGGTGATGTCAAGGAAGACGCTCGATGGCGGTGTTTGGCGAGCCGACCCGATGCGTGAGGGTGCGTCGACCTCTTCATTTTTCCGGTGATCGATCCACTCGACGGAGTAGGCGGCAAAATAGCCCCAGCTGATCCACTACTTGGTGGTACGCTATCATGTTGGGGGCGATTGTGTCATAGGTGCTAGCGCTTGTGCGGAAACAAGGTCGGAGTCGCCATAGCATTTGAGGCGATTGACGTTCATCTCCTTGCCGGATTGCATGCCATGGAGGAGAGCCTCGTACTCGGCCATGTTGTTGGTGCAGGGCGTGAAGTTGAGTTGCAACATGTATCAGAGCTTATCACCCTTGTGGCAGGTGAGGATTATCCCGGCCCCGATGCCATCCGAGTACTTGGATCCGTCGAAGTGTAGGGTCCAGTAGTGGAGGTAGGGAAGCATCTCAGGCTGCTGCTTTCTTCCTAGTCGGCAAGGAAGTCAGCTAGGGCTTGCGACTTGATAGCTTTGAGTGGCTCGTACTTGATGTTCTCGATGCCGATTTTGATGGCCCATTTGGCGACTCACCTAGTCGCGTCGTGATTGCGGGTGATGTCTTGCAGTAGGGTAGAGGAAACAACCATGATGGAGTTCTCCTAGAAGTAGTGAGGGAGCCTCCGCTGGGCTCAGAAGACCGCATAGACTAGTTTGTGGTACTATGGGTAACATTGCCTTGAGTTGGTTAGGACCTCGCTGAGGTAGTAGATGAGCTCTGCACGGGGCACTTCTTTCCCTCCTCGGGTCGCTCGATGACCATCACGGCGCTGACGACTCGATTGGAGGCCACGACATAGACGAGCATTGGCTCCTTGTCCATAGGTGCGGCCAGTACTAGCACCGCGAGTAGCACCTCCTTCAGCGCCTTAAGTGCACTGTCGGCCTTGCTGTCATAGGTGAATGTGGGGTTCTTCCGCATCAATTGGTAGAGAGGCATTGCCTTCTCCCCGAGCCATGGGATGAAGCGATTCAGGGCCACGACTCTCCCTGCCAGCTACTGGACATCGTGCAGGCACTCAGGCTTCCCGAGTCGCACAATGGTGTTGATCTTGGAGGGGTTTTCTTTGATGCCTTGTTTGGAGACTACATACCCCCAGCAACTGACCGGTGGGCATGCCGAATGTGCACTTCTCTGGGTTGACCTTCATTTGGTACTTCCGTATATACGTGAAAGTTTCGGCCAGGTCAGCGAGTACGTCGCTCCGACGAGTCGACTTACCACCATGTCGTTGATGTAGACGTGGATGTTGTAGCCAATTTGGCTCGCTAGGCACTCCTGCATGCACCATTGATAGATCGCGCCGGTGTTCTTGAGGTCGAATGTCATCGCGGTGTAGTAGAAGGCTCCAACAGTGTGTTGAAGGCCGTTTTCTCCTCATCCTCAACGGCCATTTTGATCTGATTATAGACGAAGTATGCGTCGAGGAAGCATAGCAACTCGGACCCCGCGGTCAAGTTGATGATCCGGTCGATGCGCGGGAGCACAAACTCCTCCTTTGGGCAGCTATTGAGGTTGGTGTAGTCGATACAAATCCTCCAGTTGTTGTTCTTCTTCAATACAAGGAATGGGTTAGCCACTCACTTGGAGTACATGATGGGTTGAATGAACCCTGCGGCGAGTAGCCGCTGCACCTCTTCGGTGATTGCTCGGCAGCGCTCTTCATTGAAGGGCCATAATGATAGCTTGACAGGTCGCGCATTCGAGTCGACATTTAACTTGTTCTCAGTGAGTTCCCTCGAGAAACTAGGCATGTCATATGGCTTCCATGCGAAGATGTCCCAATTCTCAAATAGGAACTCGATGAGCGCACTTTCCTATGCTGTACTCATGTTGGTTCCCATGGTGACCTTCTAGCTCGAGTCACCTGGAACTAGCTCGACGGTGCGGGTGTGCATGGAGGCCTCAAAGATTGCTTGCGCGGCACTGGCCAAAGTGGGCTTCTTCAGGATCGTCGGGTCGTCCTTGTCAATGCCACTCGCGTATTTCACGAGTTCGTCCATGTGGTTTGTTTCTTCGCGACTCTAGGTGATGCTTTGCTCAGACCAATTGAGCCAGCGCAGAACATCCACTTGTGTCACCACATTGACGGCGACTACACGGGCAAGTACCTTCTTCTCGCGCTTGGTGTCGAACTCGTTGAATGTATGTAGCGAGCCTACTTTTTTGCCGAACCTGCCTGCATTGCCGTTGTCCCTTGGTGGGTCATTATTGGGGCCTTCTCTTGCTCGCCTTGCCTTCTCGATCTCTTTGAGAGAGTGGCAGTCGACGGTGGTGTGAGTGGCGGGCTTCCCCTCCCTGCTGTGATAGACACAAGGTTCGTTGAGTAGAGCCGTGGGGTCGAATTTCAGCCTCGCGGTGTTGTTGGCATGGAAGTTGCCTCCATCGTGGTAGTTGCCTCCATCACGGTGGAAGTTCATGGGGTAGTGCTACCCGTAGTTGGTGTTGGCGACGAAGTCGAATCTTCCATCACTGCAGCGTTTGGCAGTGAGTTGGCTGTTGCTATAACGCAGTCACGGTGCCTGCTGTTGTCGTGGCCGCCCGAGCAGCATCTCCCACCCAACTCGTCATCCAAGTCGTGGTTGGGGTCTTCCTCCGTTTAGAGCTTGGCAATTTGGAGGAGGTCGGGGATGTTGTCGAGCGTCCGGTATAACCTCTTGATCTTGGCGACCAGGGGTTCGTACCGGCATGCATTCTTGAGGTAGTGGATCACCGTGTCTGGGTGGATGCCGGAAGTGTTGATCCACAGGTCCTACCACCTTTGGACCCAGTGGCAAGTCCACTCACGCGGTCCCTGGATAAAGCATTCTAGGTCCTCAATGGTGGTGGCACGGGTGTAGGAGCCCTTGAAGTGCTTAACGAAGGCATCTCGCATATCTTCCCATGAGTCGATGTTGTTCTCGGGGAGAGTGTTGATCCATTGACGAGTCGCTCCCTCCATCATCAGGGGGAGGTAGTGAGCAGCGAGTAGATCTGTATGGACGCAATCCCCATCACCATGAGGTATGTGTCGATCCACACCGCTGGGTCATACATGGGGTCGTACTTATCGATGTCCTTCCATGCTTGGATATTTGTCTAGTCTTTACTTTGGATATTTGTCTGATTGCTAGATGCGGGCATTTTACGAGTAGTGAATTGTTGGTACTGGAAGTCGGCTTTGTTTCCGAGCTTAAACTGGTTTAGCAATTGAGCTCCGTTGCTCGGCAAAGTTTTCGGCAGAAGGTTTAGCCGGCTCACAAAAGGGACGAGGCGGAAAGCCAGATAAACGATAAGAAGAGACGAAAAAATACAAGTGCTTATGTAAGCATTTCAGGCACACAAAAATTAAAGCCAAAAGTGCTGAATAGATCAAAAGCTTAGCACTAGCGAATTCATAGTACTTTACATTTACAAAACGCATCATGTTTTTCCGGAATAATACAAATATTTCTGGTCTATGATGCAGGAGGAGATGAAGGAGCTGCCAGCTCGCTGGAGATTCCTCCTTGATATCGTTCCGAGATGTCCGCATCTGAGATGGTGCGTTCATCGTCGGAAACTTCTGTTGGTTCATCCGGAGGAGGAGGCGGAGTATCTACGCGGGTGAAGAAGGGGATCTCGTAGCTGGTCAGGTCAGCCATGTGACACCCATATCCGGCGCAGGAGTGCATGATGGCTTGAAGGTCCTGTTCCTGGCCGTCTTCATCTACCTTGTAGTACCCTCTGGTCACTTGCCATATTTCCATGTTTCCATGGTGGCTCATGACCATGGTGAGAGCGTTCTGCGCAGCAGTCCGCGCGTAGGACATGTTCCAATCCCGAACAAGCTGCGGCATCTCCTTCGCCTTGTCCCGCACCTGAAAATCCGACATGCTTGGCATGTCCGGAATCTTGAGAGCTTCGCCGACGTCCTCAAGGGACTGGCGGAAGTCATGAAGCAGGTCACCGACTTGGGTAAGCCGGTGGGTGCGGGGCTCGGAGGAGAAAGAGTCCGTCAAGTTCAGAGGAACTATACACAAAACAAGTTAAGAAAAATCCGACATTGATAAAAGTCAAAGAAAGAGATAAGTCAGATAGATGGAACGTACCAAAAATGACGTCGTCAATTTTGGTCTTCTCCTCCCGGAGACTCTGGAGTTCATCCCGGAGCGCCTGTGACATGTCCTTCTCTCTACTAAGCTCATTCTTGAGGTCCGAGATTACTTTATCTTGAGCAGCGATCTTGCGATCACGCTCTTCAGTGGCCATGGAGGAGGATTCAGGGACTTGAGCTATGCTCTTTTCATGATTGGCCTTGAGCTGGTCCAGCTCTTGGCGAAGCTCCTTGTTCTCCACCACCAGGGTCTTGAGGTTCTCGGCCTCTTCAATCATGGCGAGGATTGTTTCACCAGCGCTGTAAGTCAAAAAGAACAAAAGTTCAGAAAAATTCGAAATTGAAAATAACAAAGACAAGGTTTGCGTCTTGGAATGTTTACCTTCGGCCTCATCCTTAGCAACTTTGAGTTCAGCATTTTTAAGCCGGAGAGCTTTGATCTCTCTCCGCTTGTCGCATACATTTGTTAGTAATTCCTGGTTATAGGAACATACTTTTTGTAAGTCAGAATACCCAAAGTCAGAAAGCTACTTAAGACTCGAGCTAATATTTTTGTTAAATATCAGCACGAGCCTTGGGGGCTACACTAGTTCGTTCTTTGGCATCCTAATGAAGCATAAACCCGGATTATTTATCCTACTTCATGCTTGGGGGCTAGAGGATATGATATAACATAATGGAAAAAACAGGAGTTGGAATTCCGACTTACATATTGCTCGCGGGTGAGTTTATCCAAACCCGCGTTCACTTTAGCAGCCACCTTCTTGGCGAGATTCAGAGGAATCACTGGGGCTGTTGGAAGCTCGCCAGTCCTAATCCTCTCGTCGTGGAGGCGCACTTGAGCGAGAAGGTCGGAGAACTTGACGTCCTCTGCTTCTTGCGCTTCTTCTTCGGCGGATAAAGTTCTCCTCTCCAAGCATTGCTTGGCAAGCCGTTGGATTTCTTCAGCAGATTTCCGGGACAAGCCGAACTGGGCAAGACCCGGATTGCTCAGGAGGTTTTCAGCGAAGGTTTATGTCGAGGGATCATTACCCAAAGAGGGTTCATCCTTATCTAGATCTGACACACTTATGGTGACGTCAGTTTGCGATCCAAGGTTCGTAGGCCCCGTTGAAGGAGTCGGATCTTCTGCAGTGTCCGGCGAGATAACCGGCGTTGCAGAAGGTTGAGGGGTAGGAGTCGGAGGAGCCACGGCAGGGGAAGCTATGGTAAGTTTTGTCTGCCGCAGCGGCTTCAAAGAAATCCCTTTCCCCTTGGCCTTGACGAGCGGTTTTGCTCTAAGAATGTAGTAAAGTCAGAAAACATTACATCTCGGAAAGAAATTTGAATAAGGTACAAAGGCGAAAGTTGTGATTGAATGTTACCTCTTCACGACAGGCACCTCTTTTGTGCCAACAGCCACTGTTGGAGCTTTGCGCTTCTTGAGCGCAAGATCCGGCAATGGAACTACCTCCACCTCCTGAAAGAACTCCAGAGGATATCCTTCGAGCGGAGCAAGTTTCGACTCTGGGAGGTCAGCAAGCTGAAAAGAAGAAAGCATATCAGTATTGCAATATAATTCTAAGATTGAAACACATAAAAAGATGTACTGATAGAAGCTTACCGGCACTACGGGGTTATCCGCCGTGTGCATGTCCAGAGAAACCTCCGGGATTCTCCTCTCGATCCGCTCCTGGATCAGCCACTTGATCTGGCTTATGTAGCCTTGAGTGGTGTAGGCTTTGGAGCTGATGCGGAGGGAGTCTTTCGGAGATGACGTGATGGAATGCATCAGTCGGGTTCCATGATACTGGAGGGGCTGGATCCGACGTGAGACCCAGCACTGGACCAAGTCGGATCCCTTCAGATCCTTGTGTTTGATCAAATATTCGATCCGCCACTTAGCGAGGATCAGATCGTCGGTGAGAGCCGGAGCAGCCTCGACCCAAGAAGGTTGGGCCATGGCGGCTCCGTCAATGAAAGCCGACAAAGCAGTGGCTTTCCCGGGAGCCGGAATATCCCTATGATAGAAAAATGTGGCTGGCCATTGTTTGACCGAGTCACTGGCTAGAATTTTGGGATACGCCCGGTTCGCGTCTAAGCGAAAAACTAATAGTGCCGGTGATATAAGGAACACCGGCAGTAATGGAGTTTCTCCGAACATGGAAATAATATCGGAAGAGAGTCAGACTCGGCCTAATACCGAGAAAGCCCTCGCACAATGAAGCATATGCACTCATTTCTAACAGAGAGTTGGGAGGAAGATGATGGAGTTGAACTCCGTAATGATCTATCACCTCGGAGAAGAACTCCGAGGGAGGAAAGGACACACCTCGGTCGAGATGGGTGCCGAAGTGGACCCGCTCGCCGTCGCGCGGGTTGGGGACAGCTTCTTCGAAGCCGCTCCGCCAGTCGCCGATGACAAGAAGTCCCTCCTTCTCCACGTTCCTGAGGCCCTCCTCGTTGAGAGCGCAGGGGATCCAGAGACCACGAAAGCTCTCCTTCTCCGCCACCGCCGCCGCCGCCGCTGCCGCCAAGCCGGAGGAAGAAGATGAAGCCATTTCTCCGGCGAGTGATTGACCTAAAAGGGGCGGCGCTGGGAGTTCTGTGGAGGAAGAACGGGGGAGCTCTGTGCGCGCTGGGAGATTGGGAGGAGAGGAAAAGGCAAAGGACTGGTGAAAGAAGAGGGAAGAAATCCTAACCCCTTATACCCACCTAACTGCGCCAAGATTCGTGCAAATGCTACAGTGTAACCGCCACGCGTCGTGGAAGGAGCTAGGAAGGACCCACGAGATGATTGCGTCGCCTCGATCTCCACGCACGCATTGAAACGGTGCCTCGGTTCCACGAACCGCGGACCCACCAATGGTCGTGCTGACGGAATGCCTGTCAGATGACGTGGCTTGACCATGACTTGTGTCAGGTGGCGTTGAGAACCAAGTTCCGTCTTAGTTTGAAATCGAGCTGGAAAATCCGAGTAACCAACTGATAGGTCCGACTTATTTTTTAAAGACCCAGATCGTATTTTTGTTGTGAAGTTTCAGGAACCCTTCAAGATTCTGCAAGCCGAAGGTGAAGCTAGACGATGATAAATCCGACTTTGGATCTTGGAGGCCTCCGGGGGCTACTGTTGGGGATATATTTTCAGGGTATCCTCACAGTTCCTCACTGACCAGGGTGGCCCACTTCGGGTTAGAGCTTTGCTTCACGGGTGGCCCAGTCAGGGAGAAAGGCGGAATCCAATCCGGCTACGGGAAGGCCCAGAAGACTTACCGACTCAGGCCCATAATGTTACTTGTAGTTCAAGATGTACTCTGTAACCGACTCTCAGTCGTAGGCGGATAGATCTCTCCTGTAAACCCTAGGACGGATATCTATATAAGCCGTCCTAGGGAGAGACTTTAGGGCACCCAATACTTTAGACCCTCAACTCGCACAGGCGAAACCCTTGTAACCCATATTCCAGCTCTGCCGTATTACTGGATTGCTAGCAGGAGTAGGATCTGTCCAAAGCCGGCGGATTCGAACCTGGGTAAACTTGTGTGCTCACCGTCCCGGAACACTGTACATCTCACACCCCTCTCTTCTGCACGCCTCGAGGACCCCCTCATGGCGTACTTGTCATCAATCTGATGACAACGCCGGCGACCAAGAAATGGTGGCGCAGAAGAGTAGAGAGAGGCTAGAGCGCGAGGAAGAATAAGGATGGTAGGCACAGGGAGGCAAAGTGAGGAACCACTGCTCCTTGCGCACGTATTTATCGGTGAAAGATAACCGTGCCAGTTCCCTTGCCTCGGCGCCACATGGCAAGCAACGGCCCTGCTCCACCATGACGGTTCCCCTCCCTCCACGCCACGTGGCAAAGCAACCACCCCACTACCCCGCAACGGTTTGGGGGAGATCACGTGCGCCAGCACCGCACGCACAGAGGATCCTGCAGAAGTTACTGTGGGAGGCAAAACGCGCCCACAATCTCCAAGAAGACACAATGATGAAGGTGTGCACTCGGTTACCAAAAACTGCAGTAGCAGACCCAGAAGTCAAACTGACGCGATGCGCGCCAAAAACGGCAGGCATGGCTTACGCAAGCACCAACGACAGCAAACTGGTGATCCCTCTCCCGGCCGGGTGCGGCAGCCGGTTAAGAAGATCACCTCTCACACCCTGTGGGTGGGTCCATCGGCTCCATAGCCGGTGAACCCTAGCCCGGAAAACAACACAAAATCACAAGACGGTACAAGACAAAGACTACAAAACAAAGTCTACAAGACAAACAAAAACGACAAGGCATCTGCGTCATCAATCATTTCAAATGAGCACGTAAGAACTTCTCCACGAGGCCAAGTCCTAATGCGCTCGGGGACTAGTGTCGGGGGGATGACCCCCGGATAGGCCAAGACGGGACCAACCAGCCGGCTCCAAGGAGCACAGGACGTCTGGACCCAGATCAAGGAACCACAGCCAGGTGGAATTCCCACCCGGTCAGCATTCAAGTTTCCCCGGCTGGCCCGTCTAACCAGGTAGCCAGAAGAACCGGCTGGGAGGCCGCTCCTAGCTGGCCACCTCGGATCCGCTAGACATTGTACGGTGGGGATGACGCTCCTTGCTGAGCGCACCCTTGACCGAACAGGCTGGCTGGCTTGGCCGGCGCTACTGGACAACTGCGCCAAAGCTGGAGGCTGACGAGCAAAGCCCCGACTTACACATAAAGAACGGGCTGACGGATAAAGAGACGGATGGCGAGTAAAGCAGGGGTGCTGAGCACTAAAGCTTGGTCCTCCCCTGTACTAGAGGCTTGACTGGACCCGGTCCTACCGTTTGGCCCTGTCCAGCCGGCCCACCTTGTAAGGCCCAAATCCAAACAGTAAACCTTAGAACCCATCTTGTAAGCTACCTCCTCGACTTGTATATAAAGGGGGTAGCACTAGGGTTCTAGGTAAGCTCAGGCAGAAGGAAAAATAGACACCATAAGAAGGACTTAGAGAATTCCAAGCAAGAAGTAGCTAAGGAAACAACTCAAGGAGCACTTGTATTGGGCATTTACCCCCTTTGATAGTAGATCCTTGAAGGAGTAGGAGTTTTACCTCACCAAGAGGGCTCCGAACCTGGGTAGATCGCTGTGTTTGCAGTATCTGTGCCCAACCCGTTGCGAGTAGCCACGGATAGCATCCTGATTGTCCTCTTCAAGCCATCCCCGATGGCACTACCATGTTCCACACCACGACATCTACCGATTGATGCGGAAGAACCCCACATTCATGTGGGACGACAAAGCAAACAAAGCACTCAAAGCGCTCAGGAAGGTGCTACTTGCAGCGCCAGTACTTGTTGTCCCCATGAACAAGGAGCCAATGCTCGTCTACGTCATGGCCTCCAGTCGAGTCGTCAACTCCGTCATGGTGGTCAAGCGACCAGAGGAGGGCAAGGAGCGCCCTGTGCAACGCTCTTTCTACTAGATCAGAGAGGTCCTCACCGAGTCAAGGCAACACTACCCGCAGTACCCGAAGCTGGTCTACGCGGTCTTTCGAGCCCAAAGAAGGCTCCCACACTACTTCCAGGAGCACCCCATCACGGTCGTCTCCTCCGCCCCGCTGCAAGACATCATCCGCAACCACGACGCGACTGGACAGTCACCAAGTGGGCCATAGAAATCGGTGTCCACAACATCAAGTACGAGCCGTGCAAAGCGATCAAGTCGCAAGCGTTAGCCGATTTCCTCGCTGATTAGGAAGAGGCGCAGTAGCTAGAGAATCTGCCCTCTCTCCACTACTAGTTGCTCCACTTCGATGGCTCCAAGAACACGGACAACACCGGGGCTAGGATCGTACTCACCTCCCCCAAAGGAGACAAGCTCCGATACATACTGCAGATCAGCTTCACGCCCTACACCAATAACATGGACGAGTACGAGGCCCTCCTCCATGGCATGCGAGCTGCTAAGGATATGAACATCAATTGCCTAAGGTGCTACGGTGACTCTGACCTCATCGCTGCACAAGTTGCTGGCACCTACGACGCCATCTCCCCCACCATGATATCATATCGCCAAGCGGTGGACTAGCTAGGGGGATACTTCCCCTGCTACTCTGTTGAATGGATCGACCGAAGCAAGAATGAAGAGGCCAGCGCACTCTCGCGCATCGGGTCGGCTTGCCAAACGCCACCTCCAGGCGTCTTCCTCGACATCATCGACAAGCCATCGGTTTCCCTCGAAGGAGATTGACATCAGGATACCACTATAGCCCGAGCCCGCTCTGGTCGCCATGGTCACGAAGCCCAACGACTGAACCACACCCTACATCGCCTACCTAGAACACAAGGTCCTGCCCAATGACGAGACTAGAGCATGGATGATCGTGCGGCTCTGTAAATCCTTCGTCATCATCAATGGTGAGCCCACAATCACATCGTGACCGGTGAGTTCCAATGATGCATGCAACCAGAAGAAGGACGCAAGATCCTACAGGGTATCCACGCTGGCGACTGCGGCCACCACACTGGCGCCTAGCCGCTAGTCGCCAAGGCCATGTGCCATGATTTCTACTGGCCCACCGCACACGCCGATGCCACCGACATCATCCAACACCGCGTCGGGTGCCAGAAGTACGCCAACCAGACGCACATACCTGGTTTGGCCCTCAAGACCATCCCCATCACCTGTCTATTTGCCATATGGGGCATCGACATGCTGGGCCGATTCAAAACCGCTCCATCAGGCTACACCCACCTCCTGGTCGCAGTCGACAAATTCACCAAGTGGGTCGAGGCGAAGCTGATCAAGAAATGCGATGACAAGACCGTCCCAAAGTTCCTTCGTGAGCTAATCTAATGGTATGGCTACCCACACAACATCATCACGGACAACAGCACCAACTTCACCAAGGGCCCCATGGCTGACTTTTGTGAGAACACGGCATACGACTCGACCTCGCCTTAGTCGCCCATCTGGAGTCGAACGGCCAAGCAGAGCGTGCTAACCAAAGCGTCCTTGACGGCCTCAAGCCAAGACTGCAGGTCCCCCTCGAAAGGAACCCCGGATGCTGGGTCAAAGAGCTCCCCTCCATGCTATGCGGAATCCACACCTCCGTCAACCGATCGATAGGGTTCACCCCCTTCTTCATGGTGTACAACGCCTAAGCCGTCATGCCGACCGACCTGGAACACGACTCGCCTTGAGTCGCCCACTATGTGGAGAGGACAACGAGGTAGCCCTCCAAAATGGGGTCGACCTACTCGATGAAGCACGTGACCTAGCTCGCTCCCACACCGCCATCTACCAGCAAAGGACTCCATCGCTATCACAGCTTCCGAGTTCGGACCAGCACCTTCCAGGCGGGCAACGTTGTCCTACGACTCATTTAGGACAAGAATGGCATGCACAAGCTCTATCCCCCATGGGAGGGGCCATTCCCCATAGGGTGAGTCCTAGGAAATCAAAGATTTCAAAGTCTCCACTTGAATCTATGATTCGAATGGACACTCGGAGGATACTAACATAGGTGTGCCCTATGGGTGCCTAAGATGGGCCTACCCGGTTCGGCCCAACATGGGGCACATGGCAAGCCACTAGCGGTGATGAAGCCCATGATGATTTGGTGGCCCCAGGCCCATGAAGGACATGACTCCTTGGGGAATACAACAAGCTTTAGATAGAAAGTTAAAACAAACCCTAATCTGTAACCGACTCAGTGGTATTATGAGACCGGGCCTCCTCATATAAAGGCTCGAAGGGAACCATAGGGAGGACCGACCGTAAACCCTAGCACAAACACCCACCAGATTACATCTGTGCACCATCGCCATCAAGGAACCCCTATAACTTTCAGTTCATCGTCAATCAAGAGCAGACAAGCAGGAGTAGGGGTTTCCCTCTGGGGGCCTGAACCTATGTAAACACCATGTCCCCGTGTTGCTTGCCTGTTAGCTAAACAAGGTCTCCAATGCTCCCCTCTTCCTCAAAACCCAAGTCCATAAACTATGGGCATTGACATGTTAACCCCATGTAATGCACGGTTGCTTTTGATTCGACGTGGTTTGTGACCCATCAGTCATGAGCCAACTTCTCACTGCCAACGAGATTTGGGAGGCATGAAGGTGGAGGAGCATCGAACATGGAGGGCAATGCCGAATGTGGGTGACAGAGTGGGGTTTTCGTCATGAGGGGATCAAGGTAAGGTGTTATGTTGAAAAGTCTCTTCCTCCGCTTCCCAACACGTCCTGAGCGTGAGTCACATTGCTCCCGGTGGAGCTAGGTTGAGTGGAAACCATAGATTTGTCGTCTCTGGTGTGCCACGTTTGGGCGTACTTTGAGAACCATGACTTGCATAAAATTGGTGCATCATCAATTCATCTTTCCATGAAAATGAGCTTTTTCCTAGCCGTGTTCCCACTCAAGAAGTAGCAGGGGATGCGTGGTGGGACCATGAGACTCCACAGCGGTGAGCTTGGCGACGACGCACCTGTGTTGCCCAGGCCCAAGCCGAGCTCGCCGCCTCCTCTTGATCTCCGATGGCGGAGGACGCCATCTCAAATGTGTGCCCCACCCAGCCTAGGTCGCCCGCCCGCTCGCCCGCGAGCTTTGCGCTAGCCAGCTGAGCTCCGCCTAGTCTAGGTCGACCGCTCGCGCTCTCGCAAGCTCCACCCAGGTCACCCGCCTGCACTCCACTGTGCTCTGTGCTAGTCGCCCGTACATCCGCGAGCTATGCGTCGGCCAGGTGAGCTCCACCCGGCCTAGGTCGCCTGCCTGCATGTTCGCGAGCACTGTGTTTGCCAAGCGAGGTCCGCACTGGCCTCCGCATGGCCGAGCTCACCTTCTCCCGGATGGCCGAGCTCCCCGTCCTCTGTATGGCCCCGGCTCCCCATCCTCTGTCCTCCTTAATGGCCCAACTCATTATCCTCCAATTCCTCCTGCATGGCCCAGCTCACCATCTCCCATGCATGCATGGAAAAGAGGAGGAGAGGGATAGGTGGTTGGTGGGGGAAAATAAGGAGAGAGAAAGGTTGATGGGTGGGGGAAGATTAGGAGAGAGAGAGAGGGAGTGACTAAAAATGGGTCTGATGCATGCAAAATTTACATCTGATGTTCCTAGGTGATTCCTAATGCGCTGGGTTCGGTTTGAGATTGCCGGATGAAAAAAAGCCTATGTTGGGGATATGCCAAATGAGTACCCTCATATCAGGTCACCAATTCGCCTAACCCGGGTGGCCCATAGTTGGTAGCAAGGCCTATGGCCTGCTGGGCGGCCCAGTTAGACAGATCCAGCAGGGAGGCCCATGCCGGATGAAGGAAGGCTACGCAGGAGTCACCGACATACTCGGAGCCTTGGAGTGCAAGACACAAAAGACTAGTTCGTATTAGTGTAGGCCTCTTTACCTTGTCCGGCAAGGAACTTTCCCTGTAAGCCATAGGTCTTGGCGCCTTTATAAGCCGACATGCGGGAGCCTTTAGGGCACAACCTCTTAGATTGCTACTTACAACATGCAACACCTTGCATAGCGAACCTATCTCTATAACTCAGCGTATTGCCATTATAGTGATTTATAGAAGGAGTAGAGTTCCGCCACCGTTGTGGGACTTGAACCTGGGTAAGTTGTGTTACCTCGTACCTGCTAACTCTCCGCCTTACCCCATGTCTCTAAACACGCACTGTGAGGACACCTCCATGGCATACTCTTCGGCAATACCACGACAGTTGGCGCCCATCGTGGGGCAAGAGGTGCTCTAGGCTACACCGGACGAGGTCCAATATCTTCGCGGGAATCGGCGACACCGTAGCCATCGGACGCATTGTCTTCTCCGGCAATGTCCCGATCGTCCCTCTAGATGAGTTCTAGGTGCCGACAAAGATGAACCCTACGCGCTGCTTTGTCATCCCCTTCGGAGACATCCACATATTCATCGGCAAAACTGACTTGGGTCCTAACTCCCAGGAAGTCGGAAACTCGTCAAGCCCCGCACGGACCACCTATGAGCAGGACATGTTCGTGGAAGGATCTAGGCCATACCTCTCTTGGAGTATGGTGGCTCAGATCAGGAAAATTAAAGGCCCACCTAGACCGCCCCTGTGCAGGATATAAAGGTGGAAGGACCCCACAAATCCGCTTGGCTTCCTCGACCGTTAGAGATGCGCAGGTCACACTTTCTCGGTGTAGTCACCATCTTCGATCTGGCCAGATGCATTCAAAGGGATGGAGAACCTCCCCGCGAATATGTCGCCAGATGGATGAGGGTGAGGGAAACCCTAGAGGGCCTCCGTGCCGACGAGCTCGTGTACCACTTCGTGGAAGGGCTCCCAACTGGAACACTCCTCCGACATACCCTCCGAAGGCGACAGGCCGCATGTCCTCTCACCCTTGGTGAGATGGTGGCCATCATCAACGAATACACGGAGGCTAGCGAAGAGGCTGAAATGGAAATCATTGTCGTAGCCGGAGGAGGAAACAACAACAACGGCCTGCCTCCATCACCCTCCACATCCGCCATCATCAACAGTGAAGTCAACTCCGACTCCGTTCATGACGTGCTATACACCAACATCAATATGGATGGTGGTGGCTCGGACACTAACTCGGAGGAATACGATGCTGTTATGAGGGAGATCGAGAAGGAGGAGCGCGCCGAGAAGGTCAACACTTCCCACCAGGTGCTAGTCGCCATTGGGAGCGTGATGGAAGAAGACGGACACGAACTGGAACGTGAGAGAGCTCCACCCACGCCAGTGGTTACCAGAGCAGCAGCAGCCAAGAAGGCTGCCGAGCCCCCGGCTCCGGCCAAGGCCATGCCTCCTCCAGTTCCGCCTGCAGCTGGTGTAGGAACTCATCACATCCCCCAGAACTGCCCAACAATCAAATCATCCGCCAATGCCACATTCAACGTCTGCAGCTGGCAACCCATTGGCTACTCCCGCCAAAGGGGCCATTTACGGCGCACTCCTCGGTGAGCCCATCACCGTCACCCATATCCGGAGCATTATAGAGCTTGATGAGAAGCGCGCGGCAATCGTGGTGGAGGCCAAGTGCATTGCGGAGCAGGGTGCTAAGCTGGATGAAGACATGGCTAAGGCGCAGCAATCCATTAATGCGGCAAGAGCTATGGAGGCCGAGTACAAGCAATTGTTGTTAAAGCAAAAGGCAAATAAAGTGCCAGCTCACGTCGTCGAAGATCCCGGTGTTTGGCGGAGGTTGGGATATGATGAATCTAAGTCGACAAAAGCCACCCCGTACATTGATTCAGAGGGGAGGCAAGTCATGCCAACTCCCGCCCTCAACATCACCGTCGCCAAGGCCCTCCTAGAACAGGACAGGTCACCAGAAGCAGTTGCTCAGGTGTATGACCTCGTCGCTAAGGCATGCAAGCAATAGGAGAAGGCTACCTCGCAGAGGCTAGAGCCCAACCCGGAGCTTTGCCAGTCAACCCTGAACAATTGCAGAAGGCCCAAATCTCCCCATGACGAGGGATCGCATACGGGCTCCACAGAGTGAAGACGAAGGGAGGCATGCAACAGGACTACTGCCATCCCCATATCCTCCGATCATGGAGAAAAGGCTAGTCCCTGCCGGTCGCCACCTCCACCACCATCTCGGTGTCATGAGGAACCAGAGTCATGCCACCGTACAACCATGCCACCGCCAAGGCGCCCCAGTTCGGCATCGTTATATGTGACCAGGGTGAGCAGCCCTGGCATGCCAGAGAGCACAGCAGCATTGAAGGACATAGGAGCAGGTCCCATAAGGAGCAACCACGATAGGCGTGAGGAGTCACAGGAGGGGCATAGCACGAAATCTAACCCACCGCCCCCCCACCATCGTCGCCACCTAGAAGCCATCATGGCGGAGGGCACGTTGGATCTCATAGATCGCGCCACAACTCCCCTCCCCATGACGGAAAAGGGAAGCAACCAGAGACGTATGATGCGGGTACACGGCTGGACAAGATCCAAGAAGCTTGGGAGCTCCCATACCTTGGGCCACGTTGTTTTGGACCGGTAATACGAGCCACAACCTACCCCAAGGGTCTCCGGATAGACAAGACCATCAAGCCCTACAACGGCACTACCAGGCCAGCAACATGGTTGCAGGACTATAGTGAAGCGATTCACATCGCAGGGGGAAACCCCAATGCCGGTGTCAAGTACCTCGCAATCATGCTGACCGGCACCCCCTGACAATGGATCGATGACTTACTAGAGAAATCAATATGCAATTGGTTGGACATGCATGAAGTGTTCACCAAGAATTTCAAGAGTACGTACAAACGTCCCTACATTGTCGGAGACTTGTAGCGATGTGTGCAAGAAAAGGATGAAACCTCTCGTGCCTACCTCTCTCACTGGCTGGGTACACGAACAGACCGCTATGGCCGCCTTCGTCGATGGTCTGGAAAAGGGAACTTTGCTCCGCCATAAGTTGAAGGGCAAGCAAGACAACAATGAGCTCAGCCTCAACGCAATGATCGACATAGCTAGCAAGTTTGTCGCTGCTAATGATGACGCATGCGGATTGCTGCCGGCAATAGCAATCCCGACACAGGCCAGAAAAAACAACAATAACAAGCGGAAAAATCCGCCTGAAGAAAAGAAAGTAGCCGACATGGTCACCGCAACGTTCACTGGCAGAGGCAGAGGTGGACAACGTGGATGTGGTCGGGAGTGATACTACACCCTTAGCGCCTCGCGTTCCCCTAACATACAAAGAGTACCGTGATATGCCGTGTTTCGTCCACCTTGACGGAAACGGCAAGGCCACCCACACCAATCCTCAATGCAAATTTGTCAATGACCTCAAGGAGGACCCTGAGTCTGGCTACAAGCAAAGTCGGAAGAACAGACCCCACGGAAAGGGAAAAGGGAAGAAGAAGGAGGAAGATCCCAAGGAATCAAGCTACATGGATGAAGACGTGGAACCCAAAGCTTCGGACAAGGGAGAGGATAAAGGGAAAAATCCCTTCGAAAAGAAGGCTCCATGTTACCATACCTTCCTTTGCACCCCCACCGCCCGGGCCCAGAAAACCTATCTTAGGATACTAATGGTTACCCTTCCTCTGGTTCCCCAGTACGTCAGGTGGTCAGAAGTTCCAATTACTTGGGATAGGAAGGATCACCCAGATCTTATCCCAACAGAGAACCAGTATGCCATGGTCATCAACCCTTTGATTGACGGCACAAAGTTCACCAAGTGCCTCGTGGATAGTGGAAGCAACATCAACATCATATACCTGGATACACTGATCCATGGGGTTGTCCTCGACCGATAAGCTAATTCCCTGGGCTACATTACCCTTCCAGTCGCTTTTGGCGATGTTAACAATTACCTCCAAGAACGCATGGCCTTTGAAGTGGTGCCTTTCAAGAACATGTACCACGTCATCTTTGGACACGACATCTTCCACTCCTTCCTCTCAAGGCCATGCTTTGTCTACAACAAGCTCAAGATTCCCGGACCAAACGGTGTCATCACCATTGACGGAAGCTTCACCAAGGCACGGGAGTGCAAGCTCAGTGAGGCCGCCTTCGCCGAAACAGTCCTCTATGGTGAGGAGTTCAAGGAGATCTAGAACCAGGTCGATACCTCGGAGATACCAGCTTCGAAGAAGCAGATCACTGCTGCTAAACCCGCATTCATGGCCGCCATCAAGACCAAGATGGTGGAGCTTGTGGAAGGAGATTCCTCCAAGACCACCGCCATTGGCACGGACCTGGATCCCAAATAGGAAAGCGCACTCATCTAGTTCCTCCATGAGAATAGGGACATCTTTGCCTGGCAACCTGCCGAGATGAAAGGTGTACCTAGGGAACTTGCCGAGCATAGCTTGAATATTGATCCCAACACCAAACCAGTGAAGCAACCTCTACGATGCTTTGGTGATGAAAGACGAAGGGCTATAGACAAAGAAATAGCAAGGATACTTAAGGCTGGCTTTATCCGAGAAGTTATTCACACCTGATGGGTGGCAAATCTTGTACTTTTCCCCAAAAAGGGAACCAATGAATGAAGAATGTGCATTGATTACACCGGCTTGAACAAAGCGTGCATGAAGGATCCATTTGCTTTGCCTCGCATTGACCAAATCATTGACTCGACGGCTGACTCGAAACTTCTGTGTTTTCTTGATGCCTACTCAGGTTACCACCAAATCCGGATGCGAAAGTCGGACCAACTGGTCACTTTGTTCACCACACCCTACGACACATATTGCTATGTCACGATGCCCTTTGGGTTCAAAAACGCTGGTGCTACTTACCAGTGGACAATGCAACATTGCCTACACGACCAAATAGGTCACAACCTACACGCTTACGTGGACGACATTGCGGTAATGTCAAAGAAATCAAATGATCTTATCACTGACTTGCAGGAAACATTCGACAATCTCTAGAAATACAACATGATGCTAAACCCCAAGAAATGCGTCTTCGGGGTCCCCTCCAGCAAACTGTTGGGATTCATCGTTTTGCATCACGGAATCGAGGTGAACCCAGGGAAAATCAAGGCCATCCTCGACATCAAACGTCCAACATGCCTAAACGACATACAAAGGTTCACAAGCTGCATCGCAGCGGTAAGCTGGTTCATCAGCCGAATTGGTGAGAAGGCTATGCCGCTCTACAAGTTGCTCAAGAAGGCGGACAAATTCACATCGATGGACGAGGCGGACGTAGCACTTCCGGAGTTGAAGAGAATACTCTCCTCCCCGCCAATACTTGCAGCACCGATGTAAAGGGATCCTATGTTAGTTTACATGGCGGCAACCAACTGGGTAATCATCATCGTCATTGTGGTGGAGCGCAAGGAACCAACGCACGCATATGGAGTTCAGCGGCCCATTTACTATGTAAGCGAGGTCTTGACGTAATCCAAACATCATTACCCGCACTACTAAAAGATAGCTTATGGAGTTTTCCTTGCTTCACGCAAGCTAAGGCATTATTTCTAGGAGCACCCTATCCCAGTGGTCAGCAAAGCTCCACTATCCGACATAATCAAAAACAGCGACGCTATAGGGAGAGTGGCAAAGTGGGGCATTGAACTTGCCTCCTTTGAAATCACCTACAAGAGACGCGACACTATCAAATCACAAGCATTGGTGGATTTTCTCGCAGATTGGACAAAACTGCCAGAAGACACTCTTGTGCTACAGCCAGAATATTGGGTCATGCACTTTGACGTATCAAAGTTACTCAACGGCTCGGGGCCTGGTGTATTATTACAATCACCAATAGGAGAAAAGTTACAATACATCATGCAGATTCACTTCAATGCTACCAACAACATGGTGGAGTAGGAGGCCCTCATTCACGGACTTAGCGTAGCCAAGGATATTGGCATCAAGCACATAGTTTGCTATGGAGATTCCGACTTGGTTGCCCAGCAAGTAGCTGGCACCTGGAACACGTGGAACCCTATGATGGCGGCATATCAAGAAGAAGTAGACAAAATAGCCAAGTGCTTCGACGGCTACGAAGTCAAGTACGTTAAAAGGGAGGAGAATGAGGCGGCAGATCTGTTGTCAAAGCTTGGATCAGCTCGTCAGCCAATTCCTCCAGGCGTTTTCCTGGAACATTTATGGACCCCATTCGTGAAAGGAGAGGACCCCGACAACCCGGATAGAGTGGATTCATTTGTTATTATAGTTATAGTGACCTCTCCGGCTTGGGCGAAACCGTTCATGGACTATCTACAAGACGGAACTTTGCTCGCCGACGAAGTCGAAAGCCGACAAATAGTATGAAGAGCAAAAGGCTACGTCATCATTGACGACCAGCTTAACAAAATAAGTACCATAGGAGTTTTCCTTCGATGCATATCCCAGTAGCAAGGTATAGAAATCTTTAGAGAAATACATCTCGGACATTGCGGGCACCATGCCGCTCCCAGATCGTTGGTAGTTAAGGCCTTCCGACAAGGATTCTACTGGTTAACTGCCAAGGTGGACACCGACAAGTTGGTACAAACATGCCTTGGGTGTCAGTTCTATGCAAGACAACCAAGTGTTCCAGCTGAAGAATTGCGAACAATACCAATAACTTGGTTGTTTGTAGTCTGGGGGCTGGACATGGTGGGACCTTTGCAGACAACACCCTGTGGATTCACACACTTGCTAGTAGTAGTGGACAAATTCACAAAATGGATTGAAGCTAAACCCATTAGAAAGCTTGATGGGGAAACAACCCTAAAATTTGTCCGGGATCTAGTGGTGAGATTTGGTCTCCCACACAGCATCATCACTGACAATGGCAGAAATTTATCTCGCAAAGAAGTTGAGGAGTACTGTCATGAAAAAGGCATCCGCCTTGACCCAGCATCTGTGGCACACCCACAGTCAAATGGGCAAGTTGAAACATCCAATGGACTAATTCTGCATGGAATCAAGCCATGCTTAGAGGCACCGCTACATAGAGCAGCTGGAGCCTGGGTGGAGGAATTGCCATCTGTCTTGTGGAGTTTATGAACAACACCCAACATATCAACCGGCTTGACTCCTTTCTTCATGGTTTATGGAGCATAAGTTGTCCTCTCATCCGACATCCTCCATGATGCACCAACAGTTTCCGCATACAAGGAGGATGACGCTGAAGAATCCAGACACCTATCTATGGACCTACTTGTAGAAGAGCATGTGCCATAGTCGCCGCGTAAGGAACCACTCATTTAAAGAGGGGGATCTGGTGCTTAGAATCAAACAGGAGAAATCACACAAACTATCCCTGCCTTGGGAAGGACCATTCGTCATAAGCAAAGCAGGTTCCTATTACCTCGTCAATATTCACGAGTTGAAAGATAGGCCAAAATATCACAAGTGCAAGGAACGTGACTCTGATGATGATTACCCGGAGACAGATCGGCCATGGAACATAGCACAGCTACGTCTATTTTACACTTAGCACATTTTATATTATGTAATAAGTTTCTTATATGATCAATGAAATAAAGCATTTGGTTCACTCACATTCACTGAGTCTTTTTGTTGAGGGCAAACCTCTAGGGTGGCCCGATCTTTCACGAATCCCACTCAAAACAAGGATGGAGTGCGGGGGAAGGAGGGGAGGATGAACACGATGAAGTCACACACGAAGAACACGATGAACACACACACGCAAAACCATGATACACACCAATAGCTCATGCCGGCGGTGATCGGTCCGACGCAATCCCTAGGATCAGCGTCGGGCGGAGGACTCTCTCTCGAACCAGCACAGCGAGATGGGAGACTCGGTGAGATCTTGACGTCTTGGCAAAGCGACACCGATGCCAAGGCCTTGTACAATGCGGAGGCACGATGCAAACTCCAACGAGGATTGGGATATTTGGTTCTCCTTTGTCAAAGGAGCATGAGGCAAGAACTAGATAGATCCACAAGGGGTTTCCACTAATTCCAAATATCATGCCTAGGGTTTACAATGGAGGTAGGGGGACTATATATAGGCCAGCCACTAGTTCAAGGGTACTTTAGGCATAAAAGGGTAAAAACTAGACGAAACAGGAATATTCCCGGGCATCAAACCCATGTTGACTTTGAGACTAGGCATTCCGGCAATAAGTCCGGCCGCGCCGAACTAGGCACCGGAAATTCTGGTCCACGCTAGTAATTCCGGTCGGCTATCGGAACTGCAGGCAGAGACATGTTTCGGTCAACGCCGGTCCGTTTTAGTGTGCGCCAGAAGTTTTGGTCGGAGGTCCGGTCCGCCAGTTGGTGCACCGGTATTTCTGCCGAGAGTTCCGGTCCGCCGAGCCTGGCACTAGTTTGACCTGGGAGTTTGTCTTGGGGTGGCTTGGCTCCTTCTCTTGGTGTTTCTTCACGTGGTTCATACCTGAGAATGCATAGAGTGTAGGAATGAAGTAGCAAGCCATCCAAGGATGTATCAAAATCACATGAGGCAGGGAGTGAGTTCACCTTATGTTGAAGGAGCTTGGCTCGGGCACGGGTCATCGGTCCACTTGGGGGACTTGGTGGTGTAGATGTAGGAGTGTCCGTAGGATGGGCTGCATCAGCTCCCCTCCTTTGGGAAAGAGTCATCCTCGACTCTTCATGGTTGTAATCTTGAACATCTCCATGGTAGGGTGAGAGATCTTTGACATTGAATGTATTGCTTGCGAGGTACTTGGACGCTGGTATGTCGATGATGTAGGCATTGTTGTTGATTATCTTGAGGATCTTGAAGGGACCATCTCCTCTTGGCTTGAGCTTGGAGTCGCGTTCCTTGGGGAAGCGGTCTTTGCTTAGGTGTATCCACACAAGATCACCTTCTTCAAATGTCATCTCCTTCTTGTCCTTGTTTAACCTTGAAGCTTGGCGAAGGACTTGTTGTTCGATAGTATCTCTTGTTTATTCATGAAGCTTCTTCATAGCTTGTGCGTGCTTCTCGACGTCCATGTTCGTGCACTCATGGAGACGTAGTGGTAGGATGTCAAGCGCGGTGAGGGGATCAAAACCATAGACGATCATGAATGGACTCATCTTGGTTGTTGAGTGCTTGGCTTGGTTGTAGGCGAACTCGGCGTGTGGAATGCATTCCTCCCAATCCTTCAAGTTTTTCTTGATCAACACACGTAGAAGAGTTCCGAGGCTTCGGATGACAACCTCGGTTTGTCCATCGGTTTAAGGATGTGACGCGAATGAAAAGAGGAGCTTGACGCCGAGCTTGGCCATGAGGGTCTTCCATAAGTAGATCATGAATTTGACGTCGCGGTCGAAGGCGATTATTCGTGGCACACCATTAAGATGGACGATTTCCCTAAAAAACAAATTTGCAACATATGAAGCATCGTCGGTCTTATGGCACGGTATGAAGTGTGCCATTTTGGAAAAGGGATCCACGACAACAAATATAGAGTCATGACCATGCTTAGATCTAGGCAATCTGTCAGGGGGATGATCCCCGGATACCCCACCCGAATAAGAAACAGGACAGTCGGATCTCGGCCGGCTGACCAGATGTAGCCGGACAGGGTAGGATGGACCGGCTACCACCCAGTAGCCGGACCATGGAGAGGTGGCCGGATACGACGACATAGCCGGATCCAATCAGAGGGACAGGACGACGTGCGTATCAGTGCACGGTACGCCATGTACGACGACAAGACGGGCAACCACTCGCCCATACCGAAGACTTGGCGTGGCTGACGCGGGAACAGTGGCCTGTGCTGACGACGGGCTCGCACGGCATCCACTGTTCCTACGACAGCCATACCGCTCATACACCGATGTGACATACCATGCCGGGTACTGTAGATGACTAGTCGGCTGGGACCCGCTTGTGGGGCCTGCCAGTCGGACTAGCCAGTGAGACCCTTGCCTCTCTTCCTATATAAGGAGAGGGAGGGCCTCAGTAGAAGGGGTTGGTCTCAGTTCATTTAAGGCAGTAGCTAAAGGATACAGCTCGAGGAGCACTTGTAGCTCGTATATTCCAGATAGTCAGATTAGGCAGGAGTAGGGGCTTTACCTCACCACGAGGGCCCCGAACATGGGTACTTCTTGCGTCGCTTCGCTTTCAGTATCCAATCTCGCTGCGGACGCCGTCGATAGCTTTCGCTAGTCCCCACACCTCTATATAACCTTTTTAGGTACTGTCGTTCCCAATACAACAACAGTTGGCGCCCACCGTGGGGCTAATGGCTTCGACCGGAGTCACGTTCCGCACGGGACCCTGCACTTCAGCCGGTGAGCGTGTGGCCTCCGCCCTGGTGCTCACGCTCGGCAAGTTCGACTGCGTCATCGACAACGCCTCCTGCTTCGCCGGAACTTCCTTCCCAGCAAACGACACCGTCCTGCTGTTCGGCGATCTCCCCGTCTACATCGCCACCGTCCCGGAGCGTTTCCCTAGGGAAATCGTCTCTGTCGCGAGGCCGCCATGCTCAAGCGGCGGCACCTCCGCCGCACCTCGCGGCGTGGAGGTCATGATGGCCGGATCCAGCTCGCAGCCCCGCCGGCTGCGGGAGCGAGGCGTGGACGAGGTCGGAACTTCCGCTCCCTCGCAGCCTCGGAACCCGGTCGAGGATGCCATTGATCGGCTCCTGACGCCGGTTACCCTCGGGGACAACCCGGAGGAGAAGGAGGCCAACTTCACCATGGAGAGACAGATCCTCCTCCAGGAGGCCATGGAGCTGGCAGCAACCCGCAAGCAGCTGGAGATCACCAGGAGCGAGTATGACCGCACGCATGGCCTCACCCTGGCTACCGTGGAGCCAAGCCGGCGCGGCCAAGTACGACGTCAGGGCGGTGAGCTAGGCGGCAGGATGGAGAAGGACAGAGAACCGGATCCCGCGCCTGCCCCTACACGGCCCACCTACAGCACGCCCATCAAGAACTTGCGCGCGGCGCGAGCCGCAGTAGAAGAACTACCCAGCCTGGAGGGCGAGGAGCGAGCCCGCCAAAGACGCTGCGTCGAGCTCCTCCTCGTCATGACGAAAGGCACCGCACCAACCAGCAGACGCAGGAGGACCTTAGCTACTCCAGAGGAAGCAGGCTACCCGCCAACAGCAGGGGCGCACCACGTGACACGCAGCAGGCGTCCTCCCCTCAGCCGGCTAGGGCCCGCAGCAGGCGTCACAGCTCCGGCAACAGGGGCCAGCCGCGCCAGGAGCAGACGGTCAACAGCAACCCGCCACCTCCACCCCCACCAGCCGGAGCACCCAGACCAGCCGGTTCCCGCCTCTCGGGCCGGGGCGCGTAACCCGGATTGTCCGGATGCCCGCGATCGATCGAGCTACTCGCTCAAGCGCGCGCCACGGAGGAGGAAGATTCTACCGGACCAGTTTGTTTCGGACCCCGCATCCGGAACGAGCCGTTTCCGGATAAATTCTCCCTGCCCAGGGACACCCCCAAGTACGACAGCAGCATGAAGCCGGAAGACTGGTTGACCGACTACGCCACGGCAGTCGGCATCGCCCACGGGAATAAGCGCACAGCCGTGCGTTACGTCCCTCTCATGCTAACCGGGTCGGCAAGGACCTGGCTCAATAGCCTCGCGCCCAACAGCATCAACGCCTGGCCTGATTTCGAGAAGGTTTTCGTCCGCAACTTCAACGGCACGTACAAGCGCCCAGGGCGCCCGCGTGACCTGGCCTTGTGCGTCCAGGGCGACCGCGAGTACCTCGCCAAGTGGACGGAGCTCCGCAACACTTGCGAGGGCATCCTGGAGAGCCAAGCCATCGGTTTCTTCATCGAAGGATGCCGAGAGGGCACCATGCTTCGCCACCGGCTACTGTGTGACGAGCCGAAAACCATGGCGGAGCTCATGACGGTTGCCGACCAGTACGCCACGGCGGATGCCGCCATGAAGAAGCCCCTCCGAGTAAACGCGGAAGGCCGTCCGACTCCCACGGAGCTGGCTCGCGACCGTCCGAGCAATCCGGCTGGTGAAGCCGGATCCTCCAGACGCCACGGCAACGACAACCGGTTCCACGGGGACCGCCAGGACAGGCAACAAAAGCCTCCCTACCACGCGCGGCAGGTCAATGCCGTAGAGGGTGCGCCCGACGCACCGGATAACGACACAAGAAGGCAGAAGCCCCGACTCACCTTCGACCAGATGATTGACGGCCCGTGCAAGTGGCATAGCGGTCCCTTCAAACCGGCTACGCACACCACCCGGAACTGCAGCTGGACTCGCCAGCTAAAGGACCAGGGCAACCAGCCTCGTCTCCCGCCTCCCCCACCGGGTGGACCCCCACCACCGGCTAGGAGAGTCGGTAATGATGGTAACGGTGGCAGCGGCGGCAACAACAACAACGGCTACCCCCAGCCGCACGCTGCCTACCACATCTTCGAGACGGAGCAGGACGACAAGCACAACCGCAGGCGACGTTCCAAGGAGGACAACGCCATCGTTTCTCCGGTACCCCAATACCTGAACTGGTCAGAAACCCCCATCACCTGGAGCCGGGCATATCAACCTGAGCATCTGCCGACTCCCGAGGGCTACGCCATGGTGCTCGACCCCCTCATCGTCTCCAACGCGCGCACCTGCCGATTTTCGCGCGTCCTCATCGACGGAGGCAGCAGCTTCCACCTCCTCTACCAGTCCTCGCTGGAGAAGTTGGGCATTCGCAAAAGCGACTTGTGCCCGACTACCACGACGTTCCACGGCGTACTGCCGGGGCCAGCCTGCGCTCCGCTGGGAAAAATCCAGCTGGACGTCATCTTCGGGACCGAGGAGAACTTCCGCCGCGAACCAATCTGGTTCGAGGTGGTAAATTTGACGAGCTCCTACCACGCTCTCCTCGGGCGCCCCGCCCTTGCCAAGTTCATGGCCGTCCCCCACTATGCATACCTCAAGACGAAGATGCCAGGACCCCACGGCGTGATCACCGGCGCCGGCTGCTTCAGGCGATCGATGGAGTGCACCTCAGCCGGTTCCAAACTGGCAGAGGCCCTCATCATAGCCGAAGAAAAGCACGCGATCATGCGCAATGTGGACATGGCCCAGCAGGACGTCTCGGCTAGCAACAAACCGCCTGGAGAAGGAGCCTTCCAACCGGCAAAGGAGACGAAGAGGATCCTGCTCGACCCCTTCGACCCGACTAAGTTCGTCACCATTGGTGCCATCTTAGGTACCAAATAGGAAGGCGCGCTCGTCGACTTCCTCCGTGAGAATCGGGACATCTTCGCATGGTCTCCCAAAGACATGTCAGGTGTGCCGAGGGAGTTCGCCAAGCACTCACTTCATGTGCGTCTGGATGCCAAGCCGGTCAAGCAACCTTTGTGCCGGTTCATAGAAGAAAAGAGAAAGATAATCGGTGACGAGATCACCAAGCTCCTCGCAGCCGGATTCATCATGGAAGTATACCACCCGGACTGGCTGGCGAACCTAGTCCTGGTGTTGAAAAAGAACAAGACCTGGCGCATGTGTATCGACTACACCAGCCTGAACAAGGCGTGCCCGAAAGACCCCTTCGCCTTGCCCCGTATCGATCAGGTCATCGATTCCACGGGCGGGTATGATTTGTTGTCTTTTCTATATTGTTATTCTGGATACAATTAGATCCGGCTAAACCCGGCTGATTAGATTAAGACATCATTTATCACCCCCTACGGGGCTTTCTGCTATGTAACCATGCCTTTCGGCCTAAAGAACGCAGGTGCCACCTATCAGTGATGTATGCAGAAATGCTTGCACTCGCAGATAGGCCGAAACGTGCACGCTTACGTGGATGACGTGGTCATCAAGACCAAGGAAAAGCGAACCCTCCTCGAGGACCTGCGAGAAACATTTGGCAACCTCCGCCAGTACCAGATGAAGCTGAACCCGGAAAAATGCGTCTTCGGAGTACCATCCGGCCAGCTGCTCGGTTTCCTCGTATCTCAGCGAGGCATCGAGGCAAATCTGGAGAAGATCGCGGCCATCGAAAGGATGCAACCGCCCAAGAACCTGCTTCGAGTCCAGAAGTTCACCGGATGCCTGGCTTCCCTCAGTCGTTTCGTCAGCCGGCTAGGGGAGAAGGCACTTCTGTTGTACCAGCTGATGAAAAAGACGGACAAGTTCTCCTGGACTTCGCAGGCTGACACCGCGTTTCACGACCTCAAGCGCATGCTATCCACAGCGCCGGTTCTAGCCACACCGGCTAGCAAGGAGCTGATGTTGCTCTATATAGCAGCCACCAGCCGGGTCGTCAGCGTTGTCATGGTGGTGAAGCGCCCCGAGGAAGGCAAGGCTCAGCAAGTTCAGAGACCCATCTACTACCTCAGCGAGGTTCTCTCCCTCTCCAAGCAAAACTACCCCCACTACCAAAAGATGTGCTACGGCGTGTACCTAGCATGCAAGAAGCTCAAGCACTACTTTCAGGAGCACCCGATCAAGGTCGTGTGCACTACACCCCTTTCAGAAATCATCGGCAACAAGGACGCCACCGGCCGGGTCGCTAAATGGGCCATCGAGCTCGCCGCCTACTCCATCCAGTACGAGCCCCGGCTCACGATCAGGTCATAGGCGATGGCGGACTTCCTCGTCGACTGGGCCGGGACCCAATATCTCCCACCGGTTCCGGATTCGGACCACTGGAGGATGCACTTCGGCGGGTCGAAGATGCTTGGGGGCTTGGGAGCCGACATCGTGCTCACCTCGCCCAAGGGAGACCGGCTGGAGTACGTGTTGCAGATCCACTTCAAGGCCTCCAACAACGTAGCCGAATACGAGGCACTAGCGCACAGGCTCCGGCTGGCCAAGGAAATCGGCGTCAACCGGATCCTGTGCTTCGGCGATTCGGACCTGGTGGTACAACAAGTATCCGGGGAATGGGACGCCAGAGATGCCAACATGGCCCTCTACCGGTTCCACATCCAGAAGCTCAGCTCCTCCTTCGACGGGTGTGAATTTCATCACGTCCCCCGCACCAACAACGAGGCAGCCGACGCGCTCTCCAAGATAGGGTCCACCAGGCAGGCCATCCCACCAGGGGTCTCCCTGGAGCACCTGCGCAAGCCATCCATCAACCCGTCGCCGGAATCAGATTCCATCATCTGGGCGGCGAGCGTCCCGGTGGCCGGGGCAGCGGAAGCGGAGCCGGCGGAGCCACCAAACAAGAAAGCTCGTGCCAACTCCGGCCAGGCGGTGCCCTCCGGCTCGCAGGACCCGGGGGCTTCCGGCTCGCCCAGTGGCTCAGGGGCTGCCGCCCCAGACATCCCACCCGGACGGCCCACCGACACCCGACAGCCGGAGGACAGGAGCGTCCTCGTCATCCGGGAAGTGCCATCCTGGGCACAACCCTTCATGAACTACATCGCCAACAACGAACTCCCGGATGACGAGGTGGAGGCCAGACAAATCCGACGCCGCGCGCATACATACACCATCATAAACGGCGAGCTATACAAGCGCAGTGTATCCGGTATCTTCCAAAGATGTGTCGACGTAGACACAGGCTACCGGCTACTCAAGGACATCCACCAGGGCGAGTGCGGGCACCACGCTTCGTCGAGGGAGATAGTCGCCATGGCATTTCGCCACGGCTTCTATTGGCCCACCGCCCTCGAGGATGCCGAGCAGCTGGTCCGCGCGTGCAATGGGTGCCAACGCTTCGGGCAGCTCAGGCACATGCCAACCTCGGTGCTCAAGACCATACCGATCACCTGGCCCTTCGCGGTTTGGGGCCTCGACATGGTCGGGCCCTTCAAGCGAGCTCGCGCGGGAATGACCCACCTGCTGGTAGCGGTGGACAAGTTCACAAAGTGGATCGAGGCCAAGCCTATCCGGAAGCTGGATGGGGCGACGGTTGTTACCTTCTTCACCGACAACAGCAACCGCTTCGGCTACCCCAATAGCATCATCACCGACAACGGCACGAACTTCGCCAAGGGGGCCTTCGCCCGGTTCTGCAGCAACAAGGGCATCCCGCTAGACCTCGCCTCCGTTGCACATCCACAGTCCAACGGGCAGGTCGAACGAGCAAACGGCTTGGTGCTAACCGGCATCAAACCACGTCTCATCGAGCCGTTGGAGCGGTCACCCGGATGCTGGATCGAAGAACTTCCGGCTGTTCTGTGGAGCCTCCGCACCACACCGAATAGGTCAACCGGCTACACGCCATTCTTCCTGGTCTACGGATCGGAAGCCGTCCTCTCCGCCGACATCGAATTCGACTCCCCCCGCAAGCTCCTATATGACGAGCAGGCCAACAAGGAAGCGCGAGAGGATGGGGTAGATCTCCTGGAGGAGGCCCGCGAGCTGGCCCTGTCCAGATCTGCCCTGTACCAGCAGCGACTACGCCGCTACCATTCCAGCCGGATTCACCCAGTCGCATTCCGCGAGGGCGACCTAGTTCTCCGGTTGGTGCAAGACACGAAGTGCATGCACAAGCTATCACCACCCTGGGAGGGCCCCTTCATCATCAGCCGGGCGCTGCCCAATGACTCTTACTACCTCATCGACGCACAGCAGCCGCGCAAGAACAAGATGGACAAATCGGACGAGGAGACCGAACGTCCTTGAAACGCGGCCCTGTTGCGCCCGTTTTACACCTAGTCGCCAAACAGTGTATGTATCCCGAAAACCTCATAAATGAAAATGCGGACTCCCACGAGAATCTCGGGCGCTCCTTCTGAAAATGTGTGCGTACATGTTCTCCGATTAAAATTTTCCGGCTCCGGCTACCCCCACCCGGGGGCTCGTCGGCTGGCCCGGCCTGTTAAGCCAACAAACCGGCTGAGTAGTGTGCGATGATGTCAGAGGCCCACTCTTCGTCTCAGCTACAGACCGCAACCCGGCTGTCCGGCTAGCAAGAGCAAAAGCCCGAGGCATCCCACATGAAAAACGGGGAAGAGGCGTGACAGATCGGGCGTCCCGGCCCCGCAACTAGCTCAAACCAATCCAGCCGCTAAGCCGCTAGTACCGTGCGTAATGTACTGTCAGCTCCCTTCGATTCCGGCTGCAGACCGCAACCCGGCTGTCCGGCAAGGACGCAGCGAAAACAGCAGAACACACGAGAAAGCGACTAAGTGCCTAGAAAGGAGCAAGCCAGTTTTTGAAAAAATAAGCCGTTTCCCGGCTACGATTGATGGACTAACCTATTAACCTATGAAGATGTATGTGTATGCATATGTGCGTTCTTGTCCGACTACTTCGAGTCAGAATTCAGGAGAAGGAAAGAAGATTCGAAGCCCTTGCCTTCATCAAGCGCTCCGAATCTCGGGGGCTACACCCCAGGTGCGCGCGCCCCCAGTGGAATCTTGTAGTTCCTGGCCGACTAAGGGCGTTTAGACGGAAGTTCGGAGCCCAGGTGAGGGCAAGGGCGGGATCAATAAAAGACAAGAAAGATTCGAAGCACCTGGCTACGCCAGCTACTCCGAATCTCGGGGGCTACACCCAGTGGGTGCGCTCGCGCGCCCCCACTGGAATGTTGGTTCCCCTGGCTGAAGGCGTCCAGCCGACGAAAGCAGCCGACTGGGGCGAGGCCAGTCGGATAAAGTTAGAAGAGCGGGGAAGAACAAGGAAGATTTGAAGCACCTGGCTATGCCAGCTACTCCAAATCTCGGGGGCTACACCAGATTGGGTGTTGTGGCCACTGGAGGTGTAGTTCGTCCGGCTAAGAGTGTGTAGCCGGACGAGGATAGCCAGGCGGAGCAAGCCGGCAAAGATATCAAAAGAAAATTCAAGACACAAGTTAAGAAAGACTCAAGAATCCAGCATTAATAGGCAAAAGGGAGACGAAGCTCCCGAGAGTTACCCGGCATCAAAGATAGCCGGTACAGACAAACAAGTTTTACGATAATCTAAAACAAGACAAATACACCCGGCATCCCGGGGCAACGGCTAAACGGCAGGGCCTTTGCCGTGGGGGCGTTCCTGGCTGGCAGATGCTGGAGGTGGGGGCGGAGCCGCAGTGCTCGTTCCGGCCCCGGAGATGGCAGACGGCGGCACCGAGGACTCCGCATCCGGAGTGTCGGGAGACTCCGAGTCGGTGAGCACCTCGTCCGGATCCACGTAGTCGGCGATCTTGATGGCAGACCCGCGAAGCTCCGGATGGGCTTGACGGATGGCAGCAAGACCGGCTCCGGCGCGGAAGCCCCCATCGATCTTCTCGACGCGAGCATCCTTGTACCAGGAAAGCATCAGCGCCAAGGCCATCTCCGCTCTGCCCCGCGCCGCCAGATCCCGCAGCCGATCCACCGCAGCCGGCACCTCCCCCACCTTCGTCGCCAGCTGCGCCATCGTCTCCGGAACCAGAGCCTCCGGCCACACAAAGGAGAAGACGTCCCACGCCGCCTAACGAAGCTTCGCGGCCTCCTCGCCAAGAAGAACAACGAGCTCCTGAGCCGTCGGCTGCGCTCCCGGCCAGTTCTCCTGCAGCCGGTTGTAGGCCAGCAGGTCTATGCCGGGGTAAAAGGCTGTCAGAAAAGAGGAGTCAAATCCGGCTACCGGATCCGGAAAGAAAAGAAGACGGAAGAAAGAACTCACCTTTGGCAGTGTGGCCGACTTGCATCAGCTCCTCCACCAGCGCCTTCTCCTTGACCGCCAGCCGTTTTATCTCCTTCTCTTGGTCCTTGTTCTGGGCCTCGAGAAGGGAGAAGGCTTCGGCCCGGCTAGCGAGCGAGGCATCGCGCTCCTTGACGGTAGCCTCCAAGCCGTCTACCCGTGTGTGCCAGTCCTTGTTCTGCAAGCGCAGCATGGAGTTGGACCTTCTCAGCCGGTCGTTCGCTTTCTTCAAGCGATCGATCTCGCGCTGAGCACACACGAGGATGGCTGCAACGAAGCCGACTATTAAAAAAAAGAGCTAGACGGATAAGGCGGACTTACTCTGGGAGGTCCCGTTGGCAGCAGCAAGCTTCTGCTCCAGGCTGCGGGTTCCACCGGCTGTGGCCTCAAGCAGCCGGATCTCCTTGACCGCCAGCTCGAGCGTGGCGGCAAGATCCGACAGCGAAGCAGCGGAGGAGGCGTCATCATCCACGGCGTTGACGGCCAAGGACTCCTTCGCCGCGAGCACCGCTGTCTGCCACTCCTCCCCGAGCGCCTCGTTGGAGTCGTCGTTGCCAACCACGACAAGCTCCTTGCCAGTAGCCCCCCGCGTGCCGACGGAGGAACCTTCCGGCTAGGAGCGAGTCGCTTCTGGCTGGGGACCCTCCGGCTAGGAGGGGGCAGCCGGTTCGGCCTTAGGAGGAGAAGGAGGCTGCGCCTCAGAGGAAGGGGAGGCGCCGGTTGGATCAGTCGGGGCGCGAGGCGGCGACCCGGCTGGCGTCCGAGCCGGGCTCGCAGCGCCGAAAGAAACTAGTGCGCTAAAGGGAAAGAGGAACAGACAAGAGCAAAATAGGCTAAAGTCAGAAAAACAAGGACAAGGAAAAACAAACAGAAAGCACCGAGGGGGGAGGAAGAAAAACGTACCTCGGCACAACCGAGGGCGGCCCTTTCTTCCGGCCAAGAAAGCTTGGCGGCAGGGTGCTAGTCCGGCCCCTCTTCGGTGCCGGCTCCTTCGCCGCAGGCCGGCGGGAGCTGGAATGGCCGGAGCCGCTCCCAGCCGTCACTTCGGGCCGCCTTGAAGCCGCGGCTCCGATCGGCCCGGCCTGCCTCCTCCTCGTGCACCTCCAGCGTGCGCGGCGACGGCTCGTCGTTTCGGCTGGGGAAGGCATCACCGTCCCCATCCGATTCCTCGCCGGATCGCCGAGCGCGCGGCTCGGGCAAGTCCGGCGTGAACACCTCGAGAGGAGCGTCGCCCTCCTCGCGAAGGATGCAGGGGAAGATATGGCGAATGCAAAAGGTCAGACAGATAGAACAAGGAGATAACAGAGGGAATAAGCAAAAATTCTGGCTACAAGAACTTACCCGGGGCGCGCGGTTCTCCCGGCTATAGGGTGCCAGGCTGAACTTCTAGTTCTCCGGCAGCCGCTCCTTGCTGATCGTCCACAACCACTCCTTCAAGTTGTGGTAGCGGGGATCGCGGTGCGACAGCCGGGTCGGGTCCAGCCGGCCGGAGTAGAAGCACATCTTGTGCGCCTGCTGCTGGAGCGGCATCATCAGCCGGGACATCCAGCTAAGGGTGATGTCCCGACCGGTTAGCTGGCAGGTGACAAGGGAGCACATGCGCGCCAGCATCGCGTCCGTCTCCGCCTTGTCGCCGTAGACCATCAGGTCCCAGTTTTGCCGGCTGGACTCGACATCTTGGAAGGCCGGCAGGTTTATCCAGTCGACGCCGGTGACATTCTTGACGTAAAAATACGACTGCTGCCACAGCCGTACCGTGTCCTGGAGCAAAAACTTCGGGTAGCCGGATTGGGAGCAGGAGTATATGGAGGCGCCACCACAGACGACTAGCGGGCCCTTCGTGTACTGGACCTGCGGCCGAACTCGGAAGAGCTGGCAGAAGAGCCCGAGATCCGGCTGGATCTCGAGGTAGCTCTCGCAGAACGCCATAAAGTGCGCCAGCGTTCCGATGGCGTTGGCGCCGAGGTGGTGGAGGCGAAGGTCTAAGAAGGCCAGAAAAGTCAGAAAGAAGGGGTGGAGCGGCAGCGCAAACCCGCGCGCCAGGTGCGAGAGGAAGATAACGCGCTCCCCCTCCGCCGGATGCGACGACACTTCCCCGACCGGCACCAACCGCACCGCCACCTCCTCCGCCGGCGGGAGGACGCGGGTCACGCGATACTTCGCGATCTGATCCTCGGAGACGGAGGAGCCGCACCAGGCTCCACGGTCAGCGGCCATTTCCGGCTGAGGGGAAGGAGTGGCAATGGAGTAGTGACGGTGGCCCGTAGCGTCGACAGCGGCGAGCGGGCGACGCAGAAGGCAGGAGCGCAGGAGCAGCGGCGCGCGAGAAGGAGAGAAAGATTGCAGCGGGGGAGCGAAGGAAAAGAACTGCCTCCCCCGCGGCATCCCTTTAAAGGATCGGAAGGGCAACCGTCGGCAGGGCCACGTGGCGCGCATCCGGGCGACCCACATCCCAACCGCCGCCTAGATCCCGTGTGCCGGGACGGGATGCGCAGAAGATCCTGGGACGAGAACCGAAGCGCCGGACAGCAGTTCCCCGAGGCGACGTGCGACGGGACGTTACGCTGCCCGTCGCAGAGCAATGATGGATCGTGCACGCGTGGCCGGCGTCAGCACTGACGTCACGGGTAGCGCAACCGCCAGGCTCAGCCGGATCAAAATTCGAAAAGCAAAAGGGAGCGCGCGCGCATTTCGCCCAAGGGCGGAATCCACACGCGCTCGGGGGCTAGTGTCAGGGGGATGATCCCCGGATACCCCACCCGAATAAGAAACAGGACAGTCGGATCTCGGCCGGCTGACCAGATGCAGCCGGACAGGGTAGGATGGACCGGCTACCACCCAGTAGCCGGACCATGGAGAGGTGGCCGGATACGACGACGTAGCCGGATCCAATCAGAGGGACAGGACGACGTGCGTATCAGTGCACGGTACGCCCTGTACGACGACAAGACGGGCAACCACCCGCCCATACCGAAGACTTGGCGTGGCTGACGCGGGAACAGTGGCCTGTGCTGACGACGGGCTCGCACGGCGTCCACTGTGCCTACGACAGCCATACCGCTCATACACCGATGTGACATACCATGCCGGGTACTGTAGATGACTAGTCGGCTGGGACCCGCCTGTGGGGCCCGCCAGTCGGACTAGCCAGTGAGACCCTTGCCTCTCTTCCTATATAAGGAGAGGGAGGGCCTCAGTAGAAAGGGTTGGTCTTAGTTCATTTAAGGCAGTAGCTAAAGGATACAGCTCGAGGATCACTTATAGCTCGTATATTCCACATAGTCAGATCAGGCAGGAGTAGGGGCTTTACCGCACCACGAGGGCCCCGAACCTAGGTACTTCTTGCGTCCCGCTACGCTCGCTCGTATCCAATCTCGCCTGCGGACGCTGTTGACAGCTTTCCTGCTAGTCCCCACACCTCTATCTAACCTTTTTAGGTACTGCCGTTCCCAATACAACGACACAATCCAAATACGAAATCTTTGCTAATGTCAGACCAAGGTGTATGAGGAATAGGCAATGGCATATAAAGACCATAGGATTAGCTTGCAACTTAGCTTGAACACATGTTGTGCATCGTTGAACATAGCGCTCCACGTCGCTCTTCATCTTGGACCAAAAGTAGTGAGTGGAGAGCATGTCTAATGTCTTGTCATGGCCAAAGTGACCCATAAGTCCTCCACCATGAGATTCTTGGAGAAGGAAGAGTTGGAGGGTTGACTTTGGAAAGCAAAGATTGTTTTGTTTAAAAATGAAGCCCTTATGCAAATAGAAATCATAAACTCCTTTGTCAATGGAGCACTTTGCGAAAATTGGTTCAAAGAACGGGTCAAAAGCATACAAAGATTTTATTACCTCAAGACCCAACATGTTGATTTCAAGTCTTGTAAGAAGGCTTGTGTTCTTGCGAGACAAAGCATCCGCAACTACATTATCTTTGCCCTTCTTATACTTGACAATGTATGGAAAAGACTCCATGAACTCAACCCACTTAGCGTGTCTCTTACTCAAGTTGGCTTGGCCTTTGAGATACTTCAATGACTCGTGGTCGGAATGTATGATAAATTCTTTAGTCTATAGGTAGTGTTGCCAAACTTGAAGAACACGAACTAAGGCAAAAAGCTCTTTGTCATAAATTGGATAATTAAGGCGAGCACCATCAATTTTCTCGCTATGGTAGGCTATATGACGTCCATTTTGCATAACGACTCCTCCAATGCCAATACCACTAGCATCACACTCTATCTCAAAGGTTTTTGTGAAATCCGGTAACGCAAGGAGAGGTGCTTTGGTGAGCCTCTTTTTTAGTTCGTCAAAAGCTTTTTGTTGTGCTTTGCCCCACATGAAGGTGACATTCGTTTTCGTCAACTCGTTGAGAGGAGAAGCAATGGTGGAAAATTCTTTCACAAAGCAACGATAGGAACCGGCTAACCCATGAAAACTTAGGAGTTCACTCACATTTGTTGGGATGGGCCAATCTCGTATGTCCTTTACCTTGGAAACATCAACTTCAATTCCCTTCGAAGAAACGACAAATCCAAGAAAAAACAACTTGTCTTTAGCAAAAGTGCACTTGGGAAGATTAGCATAAAGCTTTTCATGTCGAAGGATTTGCAAAACTTCCTTGACATGTGTTATATGGTCCTCAAGTGATTTGCTATAAACAAGAATATCATCGAAATAGACAACAACACTTTTTCCAATGAGAGAATGCAAGATATGATTCATGAGGCGCATGAAGGTGGATGGGGCATTAGATAAACCAAAGGGCATAACCAACCATTCATAGAGACCAAGTTTGGTCTTGAAGGTAGTTTTCCACTCATCACCTTCAGCCATGTGTATTTGATGGTAACCACTATGAAGATCAATTTTCGAAAAAATACTGGCTTCACACAATTCATCAAGCATGTCATCGATACGTGGTATGGGATGTCGATAACGCACGGTGATAGCATTGATTGGACGGCAGTCCATGCATAACCGTAATGTATCATCCGTTTTTGGAAAAAGTATCACAGGTATGACACTTGGACTAGTGCTAAATTGGATCAAACCTTTGGAGACGAGTTGGTTGATTTTACATTCAATCTCCTTTGTCTCCTCTGGGTTCGTGCGGTAAGCGGCACGGTTGGGAAGTGGTGCGCCGGGGATGAGATCAATGCGATGTTCGATGTCGTGAAGAGGGGGTAGTCCATGTGTAAGCTCTTCGGGAAACACATCCTTGAATTCCTGCAAAACAATCATCAAAGATGGAGGAACATTTGTTAATTCATTAGTTCCTTGTGCTAGTCCCTTGCAAAGGAGGACATAGTGCAAGATGGATGGGTTGTTCCGAACATCTCTCATCTCACTCTTGGTGGCAAGGAGAACACTCTTAGTTTTTCCACTCGAGTTTGGCTTGTGGCTCTCACTCACTATGAGGTGGTTCTCTCTCTCACCGCTCTTCTCACAAGTAGGTGTTATGCTTTGCGCCCTCGCTAAAGCCTTTGCATTGTCCGCAATTATTTGGCTAGGAGTCATTGGTTGCAAAACACATGTTTTGTTGAGCCATTTGAAGGTGTATACATTGGTGTGACCATCATGTTGAGAAGCCTTGTCAAATTTCCATGGTCGACCAAGAAGCATGTGGCAAACTGTCATAGGAACCACATCACACTCCACCGTATCTTTGTAAGGACCAATGGCGAAGAAGACCGATACTGTATGCTTGATCTTCACGGACCCTTGGTCACTTAGCCATTGCACGTGGTAGGGGTGCTTGTGTGGATGGAGGGTGAGGTTGAGCTTCTCACACAACTCGGTGCTCACAAGGTTGTGGCAACTCCCTCCGTCAATGATCACCTTGATAGATTTGCCATTGATGCCGGCTCGTGTTTGGAAGATATTGGAGCGTTGGTCTTCATGCTCTTGTGCTTGAGTGGTCAATATCCTTGTGACGACAAGGGATGGACTTGCGTCATGTTCACACATGAGGAGTTCTTGGTCATCTTCCACTCGTTGCTTTGCCATTGCTTCCTTGACTTGGGCATCAAATTCATCTGCACTCAAGTACTCTTCTTCACCATTGTCGTGGATGAACAATACTTTCTTGTTTCCACATTAAGCCGACTTGTGTCCTTGGCCTCCACACTTGTAGCACTCACTGTTGAAAGGTGTGTCACTCTTTGCTTGTTTGCCACTTGGGAGCAGTTTTCCTTGAGGAATTGTTGGCTTGAAGGAAGGCTTGGAGGTACTTGAGGAGCTTCCATTGAAAGTTGTTGGTGTAGCGGTTGAAGCTTGCTTGTAGGTGAAATACGTCTTGGGCTTGTTGTACTTGATATCGTCTTGCACTTGACGTTCAGCCTTTGTTGCGATGTGCACAAGCTCAACCATGGTGTTGTATGTTTGGAACTCGACGATGCGCTTGATTGGGTGATTCAAGCCAATAAGGAAACGTGCCATTGTTTGCTCCATGCGCTCATCAATGTTGGCACGAATCAAGTTGAGTTCCATTTCCTTGAAGTACTCTTCCACGGTCTTTGTCTCTTGACGAAGCGCTTGAAGGTTGTTGAAGAGGTCGCGTGTGTAATGCGCGGGGACAAAGCGGGACCTCATATGAGCCTTCATGTCATGCCAAGTTGTGATTGGCAGCTCTTGTCTTGCATCATGAGAAACTTGAACTTTTTCCCAGCAAAGGTTGGCGTAATCATCAAACTCAAGCGAAGCCATGGCGACCATATTCTCGTTGCTATAGTTGTGCATGCGGAAGATATTGTCGACTTTGAGTGCCCACGAGAGGTATTCTTTGGGGTCATTGGATCCGGTGAACTTGGGCATTGTGAACTTGAGCTTGCCGAAAGTTTCTTCATCATTGCGGTCATTGCAACGAGCTTGGTGACCTTGTTGATGATCTTGTGGTTGAGGAGGTGGAACTTGGTTCTCGTAATCTTGTTGCGGAGTTTGCTCTTGATGTTGTTGTTGTGGAGCTTGCTCTTGCTCTTGGCGCGGTTCTTGACGTGGTTGAGGCGCTTGGGACTCATGGTGGCGAGGGTGTGGGGCCTCTTGACGTGGTTGACGACGAAGGGGAGGCTCATTCCTCGGTTGGTGATATTGGTTAGGCACATGGGCCTCGCGGCCAAGATCATGGTCTACAGCGTCTTGACGTGGTGGGTGTCGCTCAATTTGGACCACTTGGCGCTCCAAATTTTGACGCGGTAGAGGAGGCGCCTCGTGATGACCATGGTGTCGGTGCGGACGTTCATGACGAGGAGGAGGATCTTGGAGAGCTTCATGTCGATGACGAGCTTGAATTTCCAAATTAGAGTCATCACTTGTTGTGTCAAGTACGTGTCACGGGCGATGGTGGTAGACTTGTGGTTACACTTGTGGTTCTTCTTGTGGTTGCTCTTGTTGGATCACTAATGCCCTTGCGTGATGACGGTGTGCTTCTTGCCTTGCTAGCGGCTTTGAATAGAAATCACCATCATAGCTTGACGTTGCGGCGTTCCGTGGGGAAGGTACATAGTTCGAAGAACTTCCATCTTCAACCACGAGGGCATCATTGCGTCTCGGAGAACTTGGATGGAGATCTTGTTGGAGAGGAACATGACGATGCGAAGAACTTGAAGAGCTTGATGCACGTGAGCGTGGCCTTGCCAATCCATCGATGAGGCGTCGAAGATTCTCATTTGTTTCAGCGAGGAGCGTTGGAGCGCTTCATTTTGATGGCCAAAGTTGTGATGCATTGCGTGCATTTGTCTTTGGAGGCCATCGAAGCGGTTGTCGATGTTCTTGAACTCGTCTTGCGTCTCGCCAAATTGTTCATCTTGTCGCGTCTCAAGGGCTTGGCAGCATTCACGGAACTCTTGACGGACGATGAAGTGACTTGCGCGCGCCATGTACGGTCCTTGTTCTTCTTCTTGGGGAGGTGGTTGGCTCGACTCACCGTGCCTATCCATTATGCAAAACACACAAGGATTGTATATGGAAGTGGAATATGGTGGTGTTAGCCTTGTACCTCACCTTGGGGATTGCACCGAACTAGAAACTACAAGTGAGAACTATTGGTTTGCAAAGTGAAAACGCAAAGAAAACTCACATTAAAGAAGGAAAGCTAAAACTCACACTATTGGGTGGAAGGTTAGGGTTGTGGAAAACCAAACAAAACGATCCAAAGAAAAGGTTATTGTCAAACGTGGTAGAGAACCAAAATATCAAAAGCAAATAGGAGGCGATCTACAAAACACTAGGATACACACACATGGAGACAGATGTGGTTAGCACGACTATGAAAATGAGCACAAAAGGTCCTAATGAAGACTACGCTCGGTGTCGTGCTAACGCAAGGAGATACCACAACTCATTCGCCAAAAGAGAAATAAGCAACGGATTTGTGCACTTGCCTCGGTCGCGCTCTTTTTCTCTCTTTGCTTACAAGCTTGAGACTCTCTTTGTATTGGGATACTATGTTTCTTTTTATTTTTCTTTTGCTTTTTCTTTTTCTCTCCTTTTTTCTGATTCTTTTTCTCCCTTTCTATACTACTATGTTAACTCTTGTATTTTCTCTCACACTCTCACTTTCCAAGAACAAGTGCACAATGCTTAGGCAAACACAAGATGAGTTGCTCTCATAGGATAGATACACTCAAGTAAGAAGGGTTAACAAGGTGGAACAAGTTATACCTTTGGTATGATGACTTGTTACCGGTGTTGGGGATGATGTTCGGTATCGTGGTGTCGATGAGTGCGGTATGTGAATATTGTTGCGTTAGCTTGAAGTTAGTTTGGCGACACACACACGAAACACGAACAACACAAGAGGAAAAACAGACAAAAATGGGTGAAATTGAAATTTTCAAGGCCAAACCGGCACTGAAGCTTAGCGCCGGAAATTCGGTGGCTATTCGGTTCACGGAGCTGTCACGAAATTTCGACAATGGGCGATCCGCTTGAGCCTGGTGCCGGTTTAAGTTCGTGACAAACTCCAAAAGTCAAATCGGTCAAAAATTTCGGAAATTTGTCGAAATTGGGCTGGAAAAAGGTTCTAGGAAGGTACATCGGTACCCAAAGCAACAGATCTGTGGAACAAAACCACGAAACATGCACCAAATCCAGAGATCGATCTGAAGGCAAATTTGGGGCTCTTTTTGGGGATTTTCAAATTTTTGGTGGATAGAAGAAAAATTTGTTAGGAATTCGTGAGCAACGAAGCTCTTGATACCAATATGTTGAGGGCAAACCTCTAGGGTGGCCCGATCTTTCACGAATCCCACTCAAATCGAGGATGGAGTGCGGCGGAAGGAGGGGAGGATGAACACGACGAGATGGGAGACTCGGTGAGATCTTGATGTCTTGGCAAAGGGACACCGATGCCAAGGCCTTGTACAACGCGGAGGCATGATGCAAACTCCAACAAGGTTTGGGATATCTGGTGCTCCTTTATCAAAGGAGCATGAGGCAAGAACTAGATAGATCCACAAGGGGTTTCCACTAACTCCAAATATCATGCCTACGGTTTACAATGGAAGTGGGGGACTATATATAGGCCAGCCACTAGTTCAGGGGTACTTTAGGCATAAAAGGGTAAAAACTGGACGAAACAGGAATATTCTCGGGTATCAAACCCATGTTGACTTTGAGATTGGGCATTCCGGCAATAAGTCCGGTCGTGCCGGACTGGGTGCCGGAAATTCCGTTCCGCGCCGGTAATTTTGGTCGGCTACCGGAACTGCAGGCAGAGACGTGTTTCAGTCGGTGCCAGTCCGTTTCGCTGTGCACCAGAAGTTCCGGTCGGAGGTCCGGTCCGCCGGTTGGTGCGCCGGTATTTCCGGCGAGAGTTCCGGTCCGTCGAGCCTAGCGCCGGTTTGACCTGGGACTTCGTCTTGGGGTGGCTTGGCTCCTTCTCTTGGTGTTTCTTCATGCGGTTGATACCTGAGAATGCATAGATTGTAGGAATGAAGTAGCAAGTCATCCAAGGATGTATCGAAATCACATGAAGCAAGGAGTGAGTTCACCTTATGTTGAAGGAGCTTGGCTCGGGCACGGGTCATCGGTCCACTTGGGGGACTTGGTGGTGTAGATGTAGGAGCGTCCGTAGGACGGACTGCATCACTTTTACCTCCTTTAGTTGTTCATTTTTGGACCATATAAACCCTTTATGTGCAAGTTTGCATTTGCACTTGTGAAAATTCCGCCTATGGGTGTTAGCTTAAGTTTTCTGATCTACATGTTTTCTGAAGTTTTTATGTGGATTCTGGAGTAGTGACTTGTTGGCACTCAAAGCCGGCAATTTTTCTCTTAGGTTCTTGACGATGATATTAAGCATCATCACCTAAGGGCGTAGTTCTGTGCTGCGAGTCTTCCGTCTCACGAAAGGTCAAGCATACGAACCAGAATAATGGATAAGCCAGCACTTGCTTAAAAATATACACATGCTGGAAACAAATAAATAGCAAGAAACTTGAGTACAAGTTTTTTCTGCCTTAGCAAAACATAAATTTTTTTCACATACACATTACAGAGATACATTTAATACAAACATTGTTTTCTGGCTCTGCTGCAGGGGGCTTCGTGTTGGCATCATCAGGAGAACTAGGCCAGGAGATCTCATCAAACTCGGAGGGAGATGGGCTAGACTCAGACGAGGCCATGTCTTCATCAAGGATCTCGGAAGACACAAAGACATCGACATTGACCATTCTAGCAATCCTCGTGTCGAAGCCGGTGAGGGAATTCCAAATAGCACCGCTATTGATCTCCCTCCCTTCCTCATCTAGATTGGGAATGCCGGAGGTCACCAGGTCGATGTCGGTGTTATCGTAGTGTGCCTTGACCAAAGATAGAGACATCCTAGCACCAGCCCAGACACAAGAGGCCTTCTAGTCCTTGACCTTCTCAGGATCTCGGTGTAGGATCTCCGCGTACTTGGCCGCTGAGTCTGCCACCTTGATGTTAATCCCTAGAGGCTGGGCTATCTCCTTGGCCTGGGTGATGACGGTGCTGATGAAGTTTCCGGCAAGAATCATGCGTTCCTTGGGATCTAAAGCACGTTCACCCAAGTTGTCTAAGCCAATGGGAGTTATGGTCTACACAAGATACAAGGACCATGAGCACAAACAAATCGAATGATTGTCCAAAGTACATAAATGACCAAAATGGAGAAAGGTTACCGAAGATGCTTGTTTCCGCTTGCTTGCATGTCTCCGCCAAGACATCCCGCTCCTTCTGGACTATCTTGTACACCTCAAGGTTCCTAGCATTTGACTCTTTGTGTTGGGGGGATACCCCCGGGTAGGGTAACATCGGGGTATAAAGGCCGAGTTAGCCGGGGTACGGCATGGTCAAAGAAAGTGCTAACCGGGTCACCTCAAGGCAGGCCGAACCACGGAGTGACCCGACCCATGGAGCATCTCCTGAGTCGTAGCCCGGCCGGCATAAAATATATGCCGGCCATGTTTGTCTATCTGTTTTGCAGGTATCTTAGTAGCCGGGTTAGCCACGTGCTAGTTGGACTATCATATGGCTTCCAAGAGAAGGAAGGAATCTTCCGCTGGTCAAAATGTGGCTTTATTAGCTGTAGCATGACCGAAGCAAAGCAGAGAGGAGGACCAGCATGTCAGGGGCGACCAAGGTGACGTGGGCAATGTCGACTGACGTAGCCCATATCTGGTGACGCTTAAAGACAAAGATTACACTGCGGGTTACGTCCAAAGCCCGGACGAGCCATTACAGAGAATAAAGAAGCATCTAGGTTTAGACGAGGAGCATATTCGGAGAATATGCTGCCACGTGTGCCCTAACATTGTAACCCGGGCTCCCCTATATAAGGAGCACCGGGGCCTCCATAGAAGGGGATCGATCATTTTCTCTGTCTAAGGTAGAACTCTAGGGCTAGGTCATGGGGAGTAAGAGACATTGTCTCCTTCTCACCAATAGCTTGAAGAGCATCTGTAAACACCATTGATAGAGAGAATATAAGAACATCTGTGCGTGGAATCACCACGTTCTCCCTCCCTGGATTCCCCTAGCACACATTGGCCCCATCTTTAGCCTATCCATGGCATCTGACATGCCACCACCATGATAGTTGGCGCCCACCGTGGGGCTCGCGGTGCTAGCAGGGGTGAAAATCCGGAAGGGAAGCATCTTCAACACCGGCGAGCGTGTCGTCTCTGGCCTGGTGAACTTTGGAGCGCTGGACTACGTCAGCGACAACGTAGGGAGCTTCGGCATGCACCCCCCTCCATGCAATGACATCTTCATCAACAATGGCACACACAAGATCTACGTCGGCGTGGACGAGTCCTGCATTCATCCGCGGCACATCGTCGAGGGAGGCGAACCACCTCTCAGCGTAGCTCGTGGTGTGCGTATCACTCACTCCACCAGCAGTGTTGAGGTCCTGATGACCGCGCCAGATGCGGAAGCAAGCATGGGCCCGGCACCAAAGCCGGAGGTCACGACGAAGTAGACCAGGTCTAGGTTCCCCCACTAGAGAGGCCAGAGAATGTGCTCCAGCAAGCAATAGATAGCCTGGCAACGCCAATAGCACCTGTGGTAGATCCTTCTCAGGCGCAAGCTGAGCTAGAAGAAACTAGGCGGAAAATGTTAGCTGGGGCAAAGAAGGTAGCAGAGCTGCAGCAGTCCTTGAACATTACTTTGATAGAATATGCAAAGGAAAACCGCATAGATGGGGTGAAAATCCGAGGTAGGAACCTGATTACTGAGATTGACAAGGAATACGAGCCTATGCTGGGTCAAACAGCCACGATAGTAACAGGAGGGCTAGATAGGTACAGTACCCTTGCAAAGAACCTCAGGGCAGCAAATGCGGCTACGTCCGAGTTAGAAGGTTTAACCGGAGAGGCTCGTCAAAGGCAACAAGAGAGGGTGAATCACTTGCTGAGAGTCGCTTGCCAGCAAAATGAAGAAATGAACAAGGCAAACCCGGCGCCACCAGGAGCGTCACATGTGGTTCATTCGGCTAGATAACCCGGCAAGATCCGGAGGAGCCGCGTCATCTCCGTGACACAATCCCAGGAGAGAAGAAGTAGTAAACTCTGGGAGAAGAGACAAACAGATGGTTCCCTACGATCCAGTAAGGGCCGGAAAAGGCAAAGCGGTGCAAGTTGATGAAGATCGACACAGTACCAGCCAAGGTGTGGTCGGCCGAGGTAACCGCGACCAAGGCAATGCCAGTCAGAGGAATGCTGCCAGCAGCAATGCCGGACAGCGTGATCCCATGGGAACACGGCAAAATGTACCTCGGCAGCAGCAACAACGCGCACCTCGGCAAGAGGGAAGTGCAGGACAAGCAGCACAACAACAAAATGCTTGTCCGAATCAAGAAAGATACAATGATGGTTATTCGTCTATGATCAACGACGGATACCCCAGACCGGATCACCACATAATTCGATCAAGGCTGGGAAGCAGGAACTTGCAGCTAGATGATGCAAGGCTGAAACTAGAGAGAATTTATAGGTCAGAGCTAATCGAGGTACAAGGTCCACCGGGTCCAGCATGTTTTGGGCCCCGGATCATGAAAGAACCACCAATGCCGAACTTTCAGCTGGCTAGAGGAACTAGAACCTATGATGGTAGTACTAGGCCACAGGACTGGCTGATTGATTACGCGACGACAGTCAAGATCACAACCAGAAATTTAAGATGGGCAGTAAGATATGTGCCACAAATGTTGGAAGGACCAGCGAGAGTTTGGCTGAACAATTTGCCACCAGGAAGTGTTAACTATTGGCTGGATTTTGAGGAATTGTTCGTTAGCAACTTTTCGAGCACCTACAAGAGGCCCAACAGGCCACAGACTCTAGCGCTATGCCGGCAAAGACCAAATGAGCCAGACCGGGATTTCTTGACTCGGTGGTGCAACATGCGTAACTCGTGCGAGGGAGTAATTGAATCACAAGCTGTTGTGTGGTTCGCCCAGGGATGTAGATATTGGAGTATGTTGTGGCAGAGGCTGTAGTGAGATATGCCAACCACTTTGGCTGAGACGATCCAGTTCGCAGATTCGTATGCCTTGGGAGATCCAACGCAACCCCGGCTAATGTTGAGCGAGGCAAACGAAGAATATTACAATTGAGATGGCTCCGGATCATCAAGGAGAAATGATTTTCGAGGAAAGAGAAGGGACGAGCGCCCGGATTACAAATATAACTCGCAGTAGTGGCAGCGGTAGACCGGGACCAGCCCAATGCCGGTGCCAGCCAGCACCAGAAAACTGGAGGGCAAAACTGGCAACAGAAAAATGAAGGGAAAAAGCCTTGGACCCCGGAGCAGAAAAAGCAATGGAAAGAGTGAAAAGATAGACCGAGGTATACGTTCGAGTCTATGTTGGATTAACCTTGCAAGTTCCATACACCAAGTCCGAATAGTCCGGCAAACCACACAACCCGGCAATGTGAGTGGATGAAGAAGTTAGAGCAGGGTAGTTCGGGGAATGCTCAGGCACCTCGGAACAAAGCACCTAGGAACGAGGCACCACGACAACCATTACTAACAGGAGGGAATGGACAGTAATTGATGTTGCCACCACCTCCGCCGAGGTATGAAAATCAGGAAAGAAGGGATGCGGTACATCAAGTAGATAATAACCAGCAACAAGGTCAAGGTTACCACGTGAATGAGGGACGAAACGAGTACAAGGAGCATCATCAAAGTTAATGTGTATTTACCACGGAAGAAAATGACCGGAAAAGCTTGTAGCGCCGACATATGGAGGTAAACGCAGTAATGCCGGCAGTAGTGAGATACATGCCCTGGGCGGATCAGGAGATCACGTGGAGTATCAAGGATCACCCAAAGATCATGCCTAGTCCTAGGACTTATGCACTGGTCCTGGATCCAACGTTCGTCGGGCCAAATCTCAATGTGAGGTTTTCCAAAGTACTGATTGACAATGGCAGTAGTATCAACATTATGTACAAGGATACCATGCACAAGTTGGGAATAACAGAGAACATGCTGTAAGCAACGAGGACCACCTTTCATGGCATTGTGCCCGGCATTTCCTGTGAGCCAATTGGCAAGGTCCAGGTTGATGTGTTATTCGGCACGACAGATAATTGCGGACTAAAACTTTGGAATTCTAATTGGTGAATCTGGAGAGCGCTTGTCATGCATTACTCGGCAGGCCCGCGCTGAACAAGTTCATGGCAAGTACTCACATCAGCTACCTTAAGATGAAACTGCCTGGACCAAGGGGTGTGATAACGGTATCAGGGGACTTCCGGCGTTTGATCGAGTGCGCCTTAGCTGGATCTAACTTAGCCGAGTCACTCGTGATAGCTCAGGAAAAAAGGAAAATACTGGAAATGGCGGCGCTGGCTCAATCCACGCAGTAGCATATGCCGGCTCTGACCACCCCGCATGGAAGCGTATCATTCCAAGCAAACAAGGACACAAAGAAAGTGCCAATCGATGATCAGTTCCCAGAGCGCACCGTAACCATTTGTGCCGGGTTAAGCAGTAAATAGGAAAGCGAGCTCGTTAACTTCCTCCATGAGAATCGGGATATCTTTGCTTGGTCCACTCAGGATCTGTAAGGTGTACCGAGGGAGTTGGCTGAGCACTCATTAAACGTAAGACCCGGGCCTAAGCTGGTAAAGCAGCCTCTCCGGCGTTTCGCAGAAGACAGAAGGAACGTCATTGGGGATGGGATAGCCAGGCTCCTAGCAGCGGGGTTTATCATGGAAGTACTCTATGCGGATTGGCTCTCTAATCCGGTGCTTGTGGAAAAGAAGAAAGATGATCCGAACGTGGTTGTGGTATGGCGCATGTGCATTGACTACACGAACCTGAATAAGGCATGTCCCAAAGATCCATTCCCACTCCCTAGAATAGATCAAGTCATAGACTCAATAGCCGGATGTGAACTACTGTCATTCATTGATGCGTATTATGGTTTCCACTAGATACCTCTGAATCCGGATGATCAAATAAAGACTGCGTTCATTACCCCGTACGGGGCTTATTGCTATCGCACTATGCCATTTGTACTACGTAATGCAGGAGCAACGTACCAACGATGCATGCAAAAATGCTTACACGACCAAATAGGTCGGAACATGCAAGTTTATGTGGATGATGTGGTGATAAAGACCAAGGAAAGCAATACGCTCCTTGATGACATCCGGCAGACATTCGCGAACTTGAGAAGGTTCCGGATGAAGCTTAACCCGGAGAAGTGCACCTTTGGTGTGCCCGCGGGAAAGTTACTCGGTTTTCTCGTGTCTAGCCAAGGTATCGAACCTAACCTGACAAAGATCCCGGGCATAGGGAGAATGGAACTGCCAAATGCCTTAACGATGTGCAGAAGTTCACTGGTTGCCTGGCGTCGTTAAGCCGGTTCCTATGTCAGTTGGGAGAGAAGGCCTTGCCCCTCTACTAGTTAATGAAAAAGGCAGACAAATTCACATGGACGCCACACGCGGACCTTGCGTTTCGAGAATTGAAAAAGATGTTATCTACTTCGCCAATCCTAGAAGCACCACTACCCAAGGAGCCAATGTTGCTCTACGTAGCCGCGACCAACCGAGTCGTAAGTGTAGTAATTGTAGTGGAGCGTGAGGAAGAAGGAAAGTCGGTGCAAAGGCCGGTGTATTATCTGAGTGAAGTATTGTCTGCTTCAAAACAGAATTTCCCTCACTATAAAAAGATGGCATATGGCGTATATATGTCGGCTAAGAAACTCAAACACTATTTTGAGGAACATCCCATCAAAGTAATATCTGAGGCACCCATATCCGAGATTATGAGTAACAAAGATGCAAGTGGCCGGATAGAAAAATGGGAAATTGAGTTAGCCCCATATGCACCACAGTTTGACAGAAGAGTTGCGATAAAATCGCAAGCTGTGGCGGGTTTCTTCGTGGATTGGGATGAAATGCAATATGAGCCACCTCTGTCGGACTCCAATTATTGGAGAATGCACTTCGATGGATCGAAACTGAAAGATGGGTTGGGCGCGGGAGTAGTGCTTACCTCGCCCAAGAAAGATCAACTGAAATATGTCCTTCAAATCCACTTTAGTGCCTCGAATAATGTTGCGGAGTACGAAGCATTGGTAGATGGTCTCAAGGTAGCGAAAGAAGTGGGGATACGTCGGATACAATGCTTTGGAGATTCGGATTTGGTGGTGCAACAAGTGTGTGGAAACTGGGATGCTTTCGATGCTAACATGGCCCTATATACAGATTCCATGTTCAAAAGATAAGTGGATTTTTCGAAGGGTGTGAATTCCATCACATACCTCGGATTGAAAACGAGGCAGCAGATACGTTGTCCAAGTTAGGCTCATCCCGGCAGCCAATTCCGCCGAATGTCGCTTTGGAGCACTTGAGAAAACCATCCATCACGCCATCGCCAGAATCGGACTCAATTTATATCCCGGCACTTTCCGGATCAGGAGCTGCACCTATGGAGATAGAGTGGGGACGCACCTCAGCAAACCCGAGGACTGCTTCGGCAAACCCGGGGACTGCCTCAGCAAACCCGGGGACTAATCAGCCAGACACAACGGGAGTTATGTCGGGATGCGATGGAAATTGATGAGGAACCATTTCCCGTCTGGACTATACCAACTTGGGCCAAGCCAATTTTTGATTTCCTGAAAGAGGGAGCCTTGCCATAGGACGAGATAATCTCAAGACAGGTCCATAGAAGAGCAAAGGCCTATACTATTATCAATGCTGAACTATACAAAAGAAGTGTGACAATAGTGCTACAGTGGTGTGTTGACCTGGAGGAAGGACTTGACATACTCCGAGATATTCACCAAGGGGAATGTGGCCATCATGCCTCCTCAAGGGCGTTAGTGGCGAAAGCTTTCCGGCATGGATTTTATTGGCCAAGTGCTTTGGAGCAAGCAGAGGATTTGGTGAAAAAATGCAATGGCTGTCAGAGATACGCCACGAAAACTCATTTACCAATGTCGGAACTCAAAACTATCCCCATCACTTGGCCATTTGCTGTATGGTGCCTAGACATGGTAGGGCCATTTAAGCCGGCTAAAGGAGGAATGACCCATATCCTAGTTATGGCCGATAAGTTCACCAAGTGGATTAAAGTGAAGCCAATTAAGAAATGTGACGGGGCAACAGAAGTAAGATTCCTCAAGGACATAATCCTGAGATATGGCTATCCCCATAGCATCATAAATGATAATGGCACAAATTTCGCTGAAGGAGCATTTGCGAGGTTTTGCCAAGAAAAGAAAATCCGGCTAGATTTAGCTTTAGTGGCCCATCCCGCATTGAACGGGCAAGTGGAAAGATCCAACGGACTGGTATTGTCCGGGATAAAACCCTGGCTCATAGAGCCACTGCAAAGATCAGCGGGGTGCTGGACAGAAGAGCTACCAGCGGTACTATGGAGTTTAAGAACAACTCTGAATCGATCAATAGGCTATACACCATTCTTTCTGGTATATGGGGCAGAAGCTGTATTACCGGCTGACATAGAGCATGATTCACCAAGGGTCACCCAATACACAGAAGCCGATGTGCACGAAGCCCGGCAAAATGATGTTGATCTGCTGGAAGAAGCGAGAGAACTGGCCTTGTCTAGATCCGCCATATATCAGCAAAACCTCCGACGCTACCATAGCTGGAAAGTGAACCCCTGAGTCTTCCGAGAAGGTGACCTGGTACTCCGGTTGATACAGCTCACTACTGGCATGCATAAGCTATCCCCTCCATGGGAAGGACCTTTCATTGTAAGCAAAGCCTTGCACAATGATACCTACTATCTTATTGATGCACAACCACAGGAGAAGAACAAGGCGAACAGGTCCGGAGAGGAATGTCAGCGACCGTGGAATGTAGCACTACTTCCCCCTTTTTACACCTGACCAAGAGGTGAATGTATCTGAGCTGCTCATATGTCGGTATGTATGTCGGCAATGAGCTTATTAATAAAACTTTGGCACCCCAAGCAGAGACTCGGGGACTGTCGTAATAATTGTTTTTCTTGTTCTCGTATTTTCATGTCGGCTAGGTGAGCACCAAAAACCCAAGTCTTCGACTTTGCTGTTTCCCAACAAGAATTGGATTCATGGCAAGCAAGAGAACAAGTTTGAAATGGCAAAGCACATGAAAAACGACTAAGGAAAAGAACTTAAGTGGGCCGGCATTTCTTATTTGGACTAACCCTTGGTTTACTGTATTTATCTAACACCGGATCATTTTGAGCTAATCTCAAAGTTTCAAGTATTGTTAAATCAATTTTTTGAACCTCGGACTCGTAAGTCAAAAAGCCGAAGCAAGGTAGACGCGAGACGAGTGAAAAATTGGGTGAACAAGAAAACGAAACTCGGGGACTTCGCCCATGATAATCTAGCATTAACGACTTATTTCAAAACGATAAGTTGTAGCACAACCAAACCAAAGTACTTAGATACATTTCCGCCCAGCATTCCGGGATCTGACAAATATGATCAAGTGTTTTTAAGGAGCAGGAGCAGCAGCCGAATCTTCAGTCGAAGAAGGAGGTACTTCGGAATGTGGGGGAGGGGCGCTGGCCTCGGCTTCCTCTTCAGGGTTGGCCTCGCCATCCTCCGGGTCTTCGGCCTCGTCACCAAGCTCGGAGGCCTCACCCTCACTCCCTTCTTCTTCTTCATCTCTGGAAGTAACTTCATCGTCAAAAACGTCAAGATAGCTCGGCCCTTCGTTCCAAGGGTGGCGGAAGGAGTACTGAATGAGTTTGTTAGCACAAGCTTTGCGGCACGCGATGCACTCAGGATCTTCGGACCACTTAGATCCGGTGCGCATGCGGGTAAGCAATCCCAAGTCAATTCCTTCATACCACGAGAGGACGAACTGCGAGGCAATGTCAGCCCTAGCCCGTGCAGCAGATTCTTGCCACAGATTCAGCTAATGCTCGCATTCCAGTAATTTGGCTATGAAAGCCGTACCTCTTTTGGGAATGGGCTCAGTGGGTCAGAGGGAGCTAAACATCCGTGTTGCCGCCGGTATAATGTCTGTGCCATAGTTCTTCACTAGCTCAAGGCGAGCGGTGAGGCTCGCCAGCAGATCCTCCGTATTATACAGGATTGGCTCGGCATAAGGGTCTACAAGAATACCACATTGTTCGTGGGACCGGGTTACGGTGGCAGCACCAAGCGTATCACTTTCTGGAAATTTTCTTGAGAACAGAGCAGAGGAAACAGTAACTAAGAGCACCAAATCCGGAGAAACGAAAGTTAAGCAAGGGCAGAGAACTCACGGGTAATCTGGAAGAGGACTCGCTGACGCTCGGAATGGACATTGGCGCTGTGGGCCTGGAGTTTCTCATATTCGGAGGTTACTGACGTAAGTTTTACATCGGCTTCCTACAATAGGTCCTTATCCTTGGAAATTTGAGTCGCCAAACGCTCTTTTCCTCGGCAAACTCCTGGTCCGCCTTGTACAGCTCGGTTTTGTGGAGGTCTTTGAGCCTCGAGATTTCGGCATTCAACTGTGTAATTTCCGAGTCCTGGAGCTGCAGCCGAGCTATCTCATCGTCCTTCTTTTTCTGTTCAGCCTGATGCTTCCCTGTTTGTTTGAGGAAATGGGTCATCATTTTAGGCATGGGTACATTGTCTTCAAGAGCAACTGCAACAGTGGGTTAATCCGGCAGAGCTGGAGTATAAATATACAACGGATGAAGAAAAGAGCACACCGTAATGGGGTGAACGAGATAGGATACCTTGGATCTCAGCCAGATTCTTCCGCATGATGATATTTTCAGCTTCAACCTCGGATGCATAGTCCGGATAGCGGATCACAGAAAACTCGAGCAAACAACAATGGGAGAAGGAAAAGCTTAAGTAAAAAACATTACCCTTCTTCTGGTACTCCTCTAGGAGTTTGCCATAACGCGCGCGAATGTCTTTATGGGAGTCCAGCAGGCGCTGGAACTCGGCAGTTCGGCGGTTAGTGGTAATCTGAAGTAAACAATGCAACATCAAGATCAAAAGCAAAATAAAGAGATATTCGAAGTCTACAAGATCCGGGCCAAGCGGAACTTAACCCGGCTCTAGGTGTGTGTATATTCGAAGTCTACAAGATCCGGGCTAAGAGGAACTTAACCCGGCTCTAGGTGTGTGGATATTCAAAGTCTACAAGATCCGGGCCAAGTGGAACTTAACCCGGCTCTAGGTGTGTGGATATTCGAAGTCTACAAGATCCGGGCCAAGTGGAACTTAAACCGGCCCTAAGTGTGTGGATATTCGAAGTCTACAAGATCCAGGCCAAGTGGAACTTAACCCGGCTCTAGGTGTGTGGATATTTGAAGTCTACAAGATCCGGGCCAAGGGAAGTTAACCCGGCTCTAGGTGTGTGGATATTCGAAGTGTAGAAGATCCGGGCCAAGGGAACTTAACCCGGCTCTAGGTGTGTGGATATTCGAAGTCTACAAGATCCGGGCCAAGGGAGCTTAACCCGACTCTAGGTGTGTGGATATTCGAAGTCTACAAGATCCGGGCCAAGTGGAACTTAACCCGGCTCTAGGTGTGTGGATATTCGAAGTGTACAAGATCCAGGCCAAGGGAACTTAACCTGGCTCTAACTCTGTTAAAATTTGAAATTGCTACGAACAGAAACCAAATTCTCTGAGGAGCATCTGACCGAGTAACAAGTTACTCCCTCGGAGGCTCGGGGACTAGGGGTAGATCTACAAGTGCTCAGCTATACAAAGTACTACAACAGAGGAAAAGAATTACCTCCATCATCCGTCCAGCCAAAGAGATGGCCTTGGTAGCGGAGTTCATCTGTGTGCTAAACTCGGCTGGGCCGAACTTCTCCGGCAGATCATCCTTTGGATCGATGAATTCAGCATTGTTCCAGTTCTTCATGTACTCTAGGAGCAGTGGACTATAACTTTCGCTGCTAGGAGAATAGTTCGCCACAAGGCCTTTGACGTGGGCCTCTCGCCTTGCAGATTGAGCTGCAGCAGGGCTGGTATGCAGAACCAGCTGCCTGCTATTCTCTGATCCAGCGGCGGGTGACCCAAAAGTGATACCCTTAGCTGATCCGGCAGCTTTCTTGAGCTTGCCAAATGACGAAGGACGCGATGGAAGATCCGAGGCTGCTGACCCGGAAGGATCTTGGGAAGCTAGCAGAAAAATATCTGCGATAGACGTTATTAATCTGGGGGCGGCCGACGAAGCCTTCTTCTTTGGAGCCTTGGTCAATGCTAGTGCCGCTGCTGCTGGTGCGGTGATGCTGTTGCTGCTGGTGATGTTGCTGGTCCTGGTGCTATTGCTGGTGTTGCTGCTGTTGCTGTTGTTGCTGCTGCTGGTGCTGTTGGTGCTGGTGATGATGGTTCGGAAGAAACTTGAACTAGAGGAGAACTTGTTGGGGCGGTGCCGATGAAACTGGCACCTCAATACTTGGCGCTGGGGCCGAAGAGGAATTGGGGAGATCCGGCATGGCCATATCCAAAGCTGCCCCACCACCCCTGCGCTAACAATGCCCTCCTCATGATGAGGTGAGCTCATATCAGGCGCAGCCACCGATCCCTCTTGGATAGGGCTGAGCGGGCGAGTGTCGTCATCGCGGGGGGAGAAGGGCTGCTCCGGATAGGAGATGCTATGCCAGAGCCACTCTGGGGAATGACCCTAGGAGCTCTGAGAAGCAGAAAAGAACCAAGTCAAAAAGAGAAAAAGGACCAATAAGAGACAAGAGCAAACATAGAAAGGGAAAAAACTTGAAGGGCAAACGCAAAGAGACTTACTCGTCTGAGGTTGGGGGAGCCCGAGGTTTGGGCATCCTCCGGACCGTGCTCTTGGCGGCCTGCTTAGTCGAGGCTTTCACCCCGGACTTTTTCTGCCTCTTCTTGGGCGGCGGCGCCTCCGAAGCTGCGACCGAGGCAACCACGCGCTTTTGGGAAGAAGCAGGGACTGGACCACTAGTGGCGAGGGGAGGAACCTTGTGGACCTGACCGGCCGGGTTAGCTGAAGATTCAGACATAAACAGATGCGCATAAGAGATGAGAACCGGATCAAGTACCTCTAGGACCTCAACTTCCGAGTCATCGTCATCTGGCCAATCCCTTATAGAAGAGGCCTTACCAGAGCTGTGTTTGACGACGTCCAGAGTGGGCAGGAAGGTCTCCGGATCAGGCTCCTCCTCATCCTCCTCGGCGCAGTCCGGTACCCATTTGCTCGCTAGCACCTCACCATCCTCTAGTGGCTGCTGGAGGAATCGCTGAGAACAAGACAACAATTGCCAAGTTACGAAAGTAAACGGACATACAGAGAAGATCTAGAAAACAGTAAGAAGTAACTTTACCTTTGGAGGAGGGTTGTCCCGGGTGAAGGGCTCGAGCCCTCATTCCCAATCTTCGGAGAATTCCTTCTCCACATTGAAAATGGCCTTAACCCGGCAGTGAACCGCCGAGTTATCGAGCTCAAAAGATGAAGTCCGGTGGGGTCGAGGGGGCCGCTCAAGTAGCAAATCTTGTGGGAACACTTCTGAAGGGGGGAGACCCGGCTGCTGATAAAAGTGATCATGATGTCCTCCCCCTGAAGTTTCTCCTTGAGCAGTTCCTTGATCCGGCGCTCTACCTGGTTTGCCAGGGTTGTGGGTCGCTTGGGGATGCTCTCCCAAAGAGAGGTATCTGGAGGCCCGAGCTTGAAGGGGAGGATCCGGATCATGTCTTCCTCGGTGGTGTTCTGGACGTAGAACAAAGTCTGAGCCTAGCCTTTGCAGGACTCGAGCCCAGTGACCCGGGGACATGCGGAGTTCTTGCGGGGAGATATGGTGGCAGCGCCGCATTGTTTCAGGTGCTTCTCCTCCAGAGTAAGCTCCTTAGCCAGAACCACATTCCTCTGGAGACCGAATAATTTGATCCACAATTCCTTAGTTGGCCAGAGGCTGATATATCCCTCAATACCAGAGGCAAAAGAGGACAAGGAGGTGATGGCATTGGCAGGGAGATGATGTGGTTGTAGTTGATACATAGAGATAAAATCAAAAAATAAATCTGAGGTAGGAAGGCCGAAGCCGTGCTGGAAATGAGAAAGAAAAACAACATACTCCCTTGGATTGGGAGAGGGGGAAATCTCGTCGGCGGCGAGGCAACAGGCAACACCGGCGGGGATGCGGTGTGTGGCACGGAGCCAATCCAGATCGTCCTCGCAGATGAATGTGCCGTCCCAGTAGCCGCGCTCGTGGCCTTCTCCTTCCTCCTCCTGCTGCACCACCACGACTGTTTCCTCCTCCGTCATGGCAAACTCGAGGTCTCCAAGAAGAAAATTGGAGTAGAGATAGCCGGTGGCAGAGAACTGGGAAGCGCAGGGCCCCGTGGTGAAACTCTTGAGCGGGAGCGGCGGCGCAGGTGCAAGGCACTGCCTGAGCAAGGTCGCAGCAGCACAGTTGCGACGAAGGAGCAGCGGCGGAGGTGAGGTTGAAGTGAGAGGGAAAGGAGGCTGGGAAGCACGAAGGAAATGGGGAACTTCCCCAAAGATTGCCCTAGACCCCCTACTTAACCGCGCGAGAGGGAGTGTAGTGGGATCATTTGTGGCTGCCATGTCACACATAATGGGTGTGTACATGGCTGAGTCAGCCAATCAGAACGTGTCCACAACAAGGACCACATGGGTAGAGGATCCCATGACGCGATGTAATGTTACAGTTAACGAGGCGCTGCAGTGAAGGGACGTGCGCAACAATTATTCCTGACATTGTGACACTAACTGGCGCATTAAATGCCTGTAACCCTTAAAATGAGGCAAAATGATGATTACCCTCCACGTAGGATGTGGGGAAGCGTACAAGAGAAGGAACGATAACCCGGATAAGCAGGCAAAAACCCGGCCAACGAGGAATAACTCGGAATGAGCCAAGGGATTGCCAGAGGAAAAGCCCCGGGTTACTGAATAAGTCGGCCAAAGAGGCAGTGATCTGGATATGGGAACCTGATGTGGCCTTAACAACTAAAAGTTGCCAAGACTGCACCAGCTTTGGGGACTAATGTTGGGGGATACCCCTAGATAGGGTAACGCCAGGGTATAAAGGCCGAGTTAGCCGGGGTACGACATGGTCAAAGCAAGTGCTGACCGGGTCACCTCAAGGCAGACTGAACCACGGAGTGACCCGGCCCGTGGAGCATCTCCTTAGCCGTAGCCCGGCCGGCATAAAATATATGTCGGACATGTTTGTCTATCTGTTTTGCAGGTATCTTAGTAGCTGGGTTAGCCACGTGCTAGCCGGACTATCATATGGCTTTCAAGAGAAGGAAGGAATCTCCCGTTGGTCAAAAGGTGGCTTTATTAGCTGTAGCATGAGCGAAGTAAAGCAGAGAGGAGGACCAGCAGATCAGGGGCGACCAAGGTGACGCGGGCAATGTCGGCTGATGTAGCCCGTGTCTGGTGACGCTTAAAGACAAAGATTACGCTGCGGGTTACATCCAAAGCCCGGACGAGCCGTTAAAGAGAATAAAGAAGCATCTAGCTTTAGACGAGGAGCATATTCAGAGAATATGTTTCCACATGTGCCCTAACATTGTAACCCGGGCTCCCTATATAAGGAGCACCGAGGCCTCCATAGAAGGGGATCAATCATTTTCTCTGTCTAAGGTAGAACTCTAGGGCTAGCTCATGGGGAGTAAGAGACATTGTCTCCTTCTCACCAATAGCTTGAAGAGCATCTGTAAACACCATTGATAGAGAGAATATAAGAACATTTGTGCGTGTAATCACCACGTTCTCCCTCCCTGGATTCCCCTAGCACACATTAGCTCCATCTTTAGCCTATCCGTGGCATCTGCCGTGCCACCACCACGACACTTTGGCAGCTTGCTTATGTTCCTTGAGTTGCACAATTTCGTACTTTAGGCACTGCATCTCGATGTTAGCAGACTCTTGCAGCACCTTCATCGCTGCCTCATGGCCCTTGACAGCATCGGCCAGGTCGTTCTTCAAAATTTTGTTCTCATCATCGAGATCCTGGATATGCTTGGATTGCTCGACGATGCTCTTGGCCTTGGCAATGGCTTCTGTAAACTGGAAATCAAAAAGTGCTATGAGAAGACGGAACAAATGAAACCATGAGGAAAAGCAAGGAGTTGTTACAAGAAACAGACTCTGACTATTTTTGAGCTATTGCTTCAGGAAGGTTGTTTTACCCCGTTCAAGGTCCAGTTCCTTCCGCAAAGTAGCAAACCTCTCATTGGCGGCTATTCTCCGTTTATTCTCATTCTGCACAAGAAGTTAACATGCTTAGTTTCTCTAGAGCATCTAGTCAGAACTAGCCATTTTCAACTAAACGCTCAGGGGCTACAGCATAAGATTTTAAAATCAACTAGTGTTCTCTTTTAGAGTGTCTAGTCGGAATTTTTATTCTAAACTAGAAACTCGGGGGGCTACACGGACAAGTTATACACTTAGTTCTTTGGAGCACTCAGGCCAAAACAATTGATTTTTGCCTGAGAGATCGGGGGCTATAGTGGGATACATTACAAAGTAAAAGAAATGACGTTCAAAAGACTTACGATTTTCAAAAGGTTGTTGGCCAGATGAGCATAGGAATCATGGAAGGTCTGGGCATTGTTATAAATTGCATTTGCCTGCATGATGAGGTCATCCAGGAACAGCGTCGAGTCACAGCCAATGGAGAAGTTGAATCCGGAGGCATCGATGATGCCCTAGCTGCCTGTTTTGTCTTCAAGACAGATGATGGCTCAGAGGCTCCCGCCTGGACCGTTGCTTCTGCCTCCGCCTCTTCCATCACTTGCTTCCCTTTCTTGGTGGCATCCTTAGCTGGAGCTTCGGCCACTTTAGAGGAAACAATCTCCTGCGTTGCTTGGCAGCTGGGAGCAACGTCTGCCTCGACAGAGCCTGAGATATCAAGGATTGGATTGACAACTGTCTCCATGGCGGAGATCTTAGGGATGACGAGAGACGAAGGCCTAGCGGGGCCAGCAGAAGGCTTGGCGGTAGGAATAGGAGGAGTAGTAGGGGGAGAGGACTTGGCGGCCATGTCCTTGGTCAGCATGTCATGAATGTTTTTTGACCCTCCAATATCTTTGGAGGATCGCTTCAAACTAACACCGGCTTTCCTCCTGAAACATACGAAGTATTAAGTAGAAGAGTTGAAAAAAGGTATGAGCTGAAAAGTATAAGCCGGAGAATGAAAACACTTACTCCACGGCAGGAGCCTTGGTGAGGGGAATGCCGGTGGATTTCTTCTTCTTCTCCGCCTCTAAGGCGGCAGTGGATCGTTTGGAGACTCCACTCTCCGATTTCTTCTTCTTGGCCTCGGCAGCAGCGTTAGAGGTGGAGCTCTTCCGCTTTCGCACTGCTAGAGCTGGTTGATCCTTGGGGGCATCATCGTCGGACACCACTTGGATATCCTTCAGCTTTGGATCATAGACCTGGGAGGCCATCTGATCTGCCGCCAAGGTCACCAGCTAGGATACAGAGAAGTGTTAGATTAACAACTTCAAGTCGGAAAAGCCTTAGAGCGTGTAACGAGCAACAAAGAAACAAAAGCTACCTCTGGGCACTTTCTACAATCGAACATGTTGTAGGTGATCTTGAAGCCATGCTTTCTGTCCTTCACCTTGAAAATATCTTTAATCCAGAGTTTGATGGAGTCAGTAGAGAAGTTATGCCACGAATTTCGCATGGGATCCCTCCTGTCTTGAGTGTACTTACACATCAACTCGGCACGATGCTGTAGAGGCTGGATCCGCCTAACAAACCAGCACATGGCAAGATCCAAGCTCGTCAGACCTCCGTCTACGAGCCATTCAATCCGCCTTACGGCGCGATTGGCCTCGTCATCAGAGGGAAGGGAGGCTGGGGTCCGCCATGTGGGTACCTCGGTGGCATCTCCATCGACAAAGTCGGGATAAGTCTCAAGGCGGTTAGGCAGAGGAATATCTAGGCCATAGAAGTACATGCGCTGCCAGTTCTTTCATGACTCATGCCCTACGATGTCGGGGAAATGCCGGCTAGGCCGGATCTTGAAGCTAATGGTTCCACAGATCCACAATTCGTCATTGGACTCTATAGACTCTCTCTTGATAGTAAAGAACTACACGAACAGATCTAGCCTAGGTTTAATGCCTAAGAATCCTTCACACAAGGCTACGAAGTTGCTAAGGACTAAGATGCTGTTGGGAGAGAGATTGTGGGGGAGTACCCGAAAGTGCCGGAGAACGTCCAAGAAGAAATATGGAGACTGGCAGGATTATGCCTCGTACTAGCTGGGCTTGAGGTACACCTTCTCTCTGGCTTGGGGAGAAGGAACCACCTCGTCGGCTGGCGCCGCCCGCCAGACCAACTCCTTCGCTACAGGGAGATACCCCTTGGTGACCAGCTCTTGTAGATCTTTGGCGGAGAGGTCAGATCCCCTCCACACCCTCTTGTGGGAGTCGTTATCTTCTTCAGCAGCTTCTGGCACCACTTGTTCTTGGTCGTCGCCGGTGGTTTCCACCACGGCATTGACATGGATAACCACCCCCTCCGGCGGGATGGTCACTACCTAGGATGGCTCTAGAATAGCCTCGGGAGTCGCTGCCGTCGAAGGGATGGAGCTCCTGGAGGCTATTGCGATGGGGGAGTAGGTGGAGGAAAGAAGGGCTCTGGCTAGGGTTTTCGCAGAGAAGCTCGAACGAGCGCGTGGATGGAGGAAGACGATGACGAAGAGGCGAATGCGGATGGAAAAGACATAAACTGACCACGGTGAAAATATATAGACCCCACGTCAAGATTTGTGCAAAGGGATCTAATGGATGGAGCGTTGCCGACATGGAAGTGAACGTGCGCGGTAATTTCACCATGTCCTCCGTCTTTGCCGCTTCGCCATTTCGGATTTCGCGCACGTGAAAATAGCTGATGATTAATTCTCTATTTCTGTGAGTTTCGAGGTAGCGTAGGCTGTACCCTGCGTCATCTTCTTGACAGTTGCAGTGAAGGGTCACGTCCGAAGATTCCATCAAAGACGGATATTGTCCGACTCTGGAAACAAAGACTCAAGGAATCTCCGGCTACATTGCGAAGCTGGAGAGGATTGCAGGGTTCTTTGGGAGACCTTTGAGATATTGCTTGATGAATTGTCGGCATCACTTAGACGGGATATTCAAAGATCAGTGGGCAAGACGGCGCAATATTTCAAAGTCCTCCGGGGGCTACTATTGGGGATATGCCAAATGGGTACCCTCATAGCATGTCACCAATCCTCCTAACCCGGGTGGCCCATAGTTGGTAGCAAGGCCTATGGCCTACTGGGCGGCCCAGTTAGACGGATCCAAGAGGGAGGCCCATGCCGGATGAAGGAAGGCTACGCAGGAGTCACCAACATGCTCGGAGCCTTGGAGTGCAAGACACGGAAGACTAGTTTGTATTAGTGTAGGACTCTTTACCTTGTCCGGCAAGGACCTTTCCCTATAAACCCTAGGTCTTGGCGCCTTTATAAGTCGGCATGTGGGAGCCTTTAGGGCACAACCTCTTAGATTGCTACGTACAACGTGCAACACCTTGCACAGTGAACCTATCTCTATAACTCGGCGTATTGCCATTATAGTGATTTATAGCAGGAGTAGAGTTTCGCCACCATTGTGGGACTTGAACCTGGGTAAGCTGTGTTACCTCATACTCGCCAACTCTCCGCCTTACCCCACGTCTCTAAACACGCACTATGAGGACCCCTCCATGGCGTACTTGTTGGCAATACCATGACAGCCTAAATCCGGATGAAATCGGTGTCCAAGAAACATGAGTGGGGCCATCCATCCGAATAGGGAAGTCATCAAAAGTGATCTACTGAGAATGCCTGGTGGAGATCTTATACTTAAACTAGCTCACCTAGCAGTATGGTACCAAACTATCACGCAAGCACTTACGGATGGCACGAACTCAAAACAATACTTGGAACTGCCAAAATGATCTATGCAACCAAGTCTCGGGTAATCTTTGTCTCTGAAATTAAATATTCAAAAATCAATGCAAAGGATCTTGTTGCTAGATTTAACATGTGTGACAACATTGTAGTGCCTTCTCGAGGAAGATTGGGTGGGCTTTGGATGATGTGGACCGATAAAGTCCAAGTCTGGGTGCATAGCTTCAACTACCATAACATTTTAGCCACTTCTATTATTAGAAGTACTAATCTGCATTTTGGCCTTGTTTGTATATATGTCGATGCCTATCATCGAAATACTAGTCAGATCTAGGACCAGGTTGCCTCTTTTGTATATAATAATGCTATCATTCACATTATGTGTATTGGTGACATGAATGAACTCATGTATGATATGGATAAGAACTCGTTAAATATTAATCGGGCCCATATTAATGCATTCCGCTTGATAATTAAGAATTGCAGTCTTTTTGATCTAGGGTTCAGCGGGCCTTCCTATACCTAGAATAATAAGAGATTTTCATCAAAGCCAACCTATGAAAGATTTGAGTTGCCTGGTTAATGCTGAATGGTGTGTTGTTTACCCAGTTTCAAATGTCTACAACATGCCTCTCATTCATACTATTGGCGATCATGCGCCCATTCTCCTATCTACGGATGGACCAGCTCGTAATGCCGGGCGTTCAGATTGGTGGCTTAAAGAGAAGGATTTTAAGCATCATGCAAAAACCGCCTGGGTCACTAAAACAAGTTGTTCCTTCTATGCTAGAGCTAACCATCTTGCAGGAGCATTGAGGATTTGGAGCAGGAAAAAGAAGCCTATCCAACATGTGTCGTGCTATTGTCGATGAGTAGGCCATGTAGGGGTCCTCACATAGCGTGTTTAGAGAGGTGGGGGAAGGCAGTGAGTTGGTGGGTATGAGGTAACACAGCTTACTCAGGTTCAGATCCTGTGATGGTGGCGGAGTCCTACTCCTGCTATAAATCACTATAATGGAAATACGTTGAATTATAGAGATTGGTTTGCTGTGCGAGGTTGTGGTGTTCTATGAACTTGTCTATGAGATTGTGTAATCGTTGCCCTAAAGGCTCCTACAGGTCTAGCTTATAAAGGCGCCAAAACCAAGGGTTACAGGAAAAGATCCTTGCCAGACAGGTTATAGAGTCCTACACTGATACTAACTAGTCTTCGTGTCATGCACTCCAAGACTTCGGGTTGGCCGGTAACATCATCGTAGCCTTCCTTCTTCTAGCATGGGGATCCCTTCTGGATCCTTCTAACTAGGCTGCCTAGCAGGACATAGGATTGCTACCAACTGTGGGCCACCTGGGTTAGCCGGATTAGAGGCATGCAATGGTGATACCCATTTAGCTGATGGGGTTCATTGCATGGAAAACAAAAAAACATTCCTACGATTGCAACCACCAAGATCATATCTAGGAGATACATGTAATAGTTTCAGATGGACTCAGCCTCAAAGAGCGTAACGCGGGATAACGTTCCCACAAAAAAAATGTGGTTGTTGTAGAGTGTACATGACCTTCCTAAAGGACGTGATGATAGTACCATACATGCAGCACCTCCGTAATCGGTCACACATATGGTATGCTGACGAATTTTGTGCCTCGCTCTGGCGTGGCAACGGAAGTAGGGGATCCTCGAGAACTTTCCCATCGACATGGTGGTGATGGTGGTGGATACGATCTTGAGTAGGGTTTTGCCTAAGCACCTCACTCATGGAAATGGACATGGCTAGAAGGGGAGGAAATGCCAACCAAAGGGCATATGAGAGGAGAGGTGATTGTGTATGGAAGAGAGAGGATGAGGGGGCCTTTTATAGGTGAGGGGGGCATCCCAAGGGAGCATGGAGCACAGCCATGGTGCTGACCCTACCTCTCCCCAAATTCTGTGGGTACACTCTCCACTCACAAAAATTCACTCTCCACTTTCTTCCATTTATTCTGCAATCAAAAATCAAGAGTCTCTTCATTAAAACTGCTTTTAATTCACTTGATTTATTGTCACTCGTTTAATGAACACTTCATTTAATGAGTACTTTATTTAATGAACACTTCATTTAATGAACACATTAACACTTAAATCCCTGATAATATTTGGATACACCGAAACTATTCTAGCATATTTATCAGAACAATTCATGTGTTGTCCAGAATTTTCTCCGGTGTTCCCTATCCAGTCAAATCCATCGATGACCCTTAAGTGTGTCTCCCTACAAGCCACGATCTGAGTGCACATGATCGAAAAATTCTCCTATCAATAATCATTAGCGGGACCTAGAGATCCATAATGACTTCCACCAGCTCAAGTGATGACTTAGTGATCACGTGACCTTTATTCGCAGTAACCAATTCCTTTTGTCTCGCGATATTTTACTTGTTTGGGATCCGATCATTCGGTATCATCCATACCTAGTTCGATCCCGTTACTGACAAGTACTCTTTTCTCGCTCCCGTGATATAACATTCTTAGTGATTGTTATCACTTGCTTGCAAGATATGTTAATGTGATATCACCGAGAGAGCCCTAAGTATATCTCTCCATCATCAAGATGGATAAATCCCACTCTTGATCCACGAGCCTCAACTAACACTTTCTAAGTATCTGACGACACCTCTATAATAACCCTGTTATGGTGTGACGTTTGATGTAATCAAGGTACTCTTACGGAGTTAGTGATTGACGTGATCTCATGGTCTAAGGATTAGAGTTACTTTGAATGACGTTATAGTACTGTATACATAATGGCATGATCGTGTTACTACACTTTAGGAGAATGTTCATCACATCATTCTACCAATGTTATGACCTTGTTATTAACAACATCTAGTGTCATGATGAGGAAACCTTGATCATCTATTAATCAACAAGCTAATGTAATGAGAGGCATTACTAGGAACCTTTTCTTTGTTTATTAAACACATGTGTATTAACATTTCCGGTTAACACAATTATAGCATGAGAAATAAACATTTATCATAAACATGGAATATAATATAATAGCCATTTTATTATTACCTCTCCGGCATATTCTTTTAGTCTCCCACTTGCACTAGAGTCAATAATCTAGTTTGAAAAACTTGCAGATTCAACACCTATGCCTTTTTGGTGTTGTAGCATTTTTCTAGTGGCAAAAATAATTTCCGGATCTAACACTTCTAGGTCCATGTGTATTTGCATGTCTTTGTGTCTCTACGCATCACTCATTCTCAAATGAGATGGCATTTGTATAAATTTGGTCCTTTGGTGAGACCTTAGTTCCTTGAGGTTTAAAACATGTTGATACTATTGTCATACAATAGATCTTCATAGTATTATCCCGCTTGGAACTACACCTAGTTCCTTTATTGCTACTATATCAGTCTTATACTTAGCCTTTCGTTGTAGTATCCGTCACAATATCCTTAACTTTGGAACTTATCCAAATCCATCATGGAACTTTCTTCCATTACATTGTGCCACCTTAACGTATAACCTAAATTGAGAAAAACTTAGTTTGTATCTTGTGACAAAAACTAGTATCAATGTAACACTTTACAATGAACTATCCGTATAGTGTCAATGTAACACTTTACAATGAACTATCTATCACTTCTACATACCGAATATATATTCTTTGTTCTTCAAAAGATCATAAGAATATCCTTACTATTGTCCAATGATCATCTTATGACTCACCCGGGTATATTCTCATAACATTTAGAGCATAGGACATATTTGGATATGTATATATCACGGTATGATTGATTAAGATATTCATGTGATTTTACTCACAAAGTATCAAAACACTTGAATCTCGTTTATCAAGATCTTCATGTGATTTTACTCACCAAGTGTCAAAACACTTGAATCTTGATTCAACCTTTTCCATGTGGCAAGAACCTTTCTCATTGTTTCCATATTGAACTCATTCAATATTTCATCTATGTACATTTGGCATAACCATATTAGCGTCTCAATCTATCCAAATAGACTTTGATGCCAAATGACAAGGGGTTAACTCATCAATGCCCATCGTTGATGGACTTAGGTTCGAGGAAGTGGGGAGAACTGGAGGCATCGATCGGCTAGGAAACAAGCACACAGGTGACACGAGGTTTTACCCAGGTTCAGGCCTTGTAGAGGACCCTACTTCTGCTTGTCTTCTCTTGATTATGAGGGAGTCAAAAGTTACAAGGGTGCACAGATGCAATCTGGCGAGGTGTATGCAGGGGTGTATGAGTTGGTCCTCCTCGCCACCCCCTCCTGGCCTTTATATAGAGAGGCTAGGTCTTGGGGTAGTAGGTCGAGTCGATGACAAGTTAGGGTTTCCCCTTTAAGTTTCTATCTATACTTTGTCGTGTCCTCCAAGAAGTCAAACTCCAATGGGCCACCCGAATCTTTGTTGGGCTTTGATTGCACCATGGACTCCTTCTTGAGCTGAACTGTATAGGTTAATCTCAAGTACCTGTAAGGTATACCCACGTCAACAGCCCCCGAGTGGCTAGCCGAATCGCAGATTCGGGTGGAGACTATAAGTCTTTCTAGTGTGTAGGATACAAGCTCATCCGAAGTTATTTCGGGTACCATAGTTTATGTCATAGGGATTGTCGATATGCGTTCCTGATTCATCCGATGGATCAGGATCAGTTAACTACATTAGGCAAAAAAACGCTATCTACTCAAATTCGAGTCCCCAGACTCGAATTTGGAATAATGCTGGCGTAATTCGACTCTGGCCGTGGAGGTCTTACAGAGTTTGAATTTAGTGTTTAGGTGTGGGCACTCGACATGTCCATCAAAGCTTATTTCATTGTGCCTGTAGGCACGGCTTATATCTGGTAGAGCGCTGCAGATGCGTTGCCAGGCCATTTTCATGTCTTACCTTCCCATTGTAAATGCGACATCTGAATATTTTTGTCACCGCGGAGGTGATTCGGGTGACCCAGTAGACGTAATCTGTTTGCAGGGAGAATATGTTGCGGATTCTCCATTTTGAATGTGGACATAATCGACACACGTTTAATGACTAAGATTTTTCATAGGGTGCGCGGCCAGCGCTCCCTATGGGAGTAGCCCCCGGAGTGCCTATTTGATTCGTAGACTCGGGAGGGACTTTGGACTTTTTTGACTGCTGTCATTTTTTGGTTTTAGCCAAATATGCTTTCAATGCTCCCTATGGGAGTAGCCCCCGAGTCCATAATCGAATCGCTAATTCGAAGAGGGACATTAACTAGTGAAGGCAGTTCTTTGCCTATGAAATCTTCGGGTGCGTGGCCAGCGCTCCTATTAGGAGTAACCCCCGGGTGTTTGGTCGACTCGCAGAGTCAACCAAGGACTTCATAAGTCCAAGAGAAGATCCTGGTGGAGTAAGGTTGTGTTGAAGATATCATGCTAATGTGTATCACTATTGTAATGTTCGGGTGCGCGACCAGCGTTCCTATTAGGAGTAGCCCACGAGTGCTTGGTCGACTCATAGAGTCAAGCAAGGACTAAAGTAGTCGAAGATATCTTATGATGGGGTAGATGACGTCAGTGTTAACGATTAGGTGATCTCACTTGCCCGCTTAAGCGGCATTGACGGGACGTGATGAAGGTGGGGCCCATCTCTGACTAGGATTTAACCAGGCATGCGTAATCTTCATTTTAACTACGCCTCCTCGATTCTCGTTCATAGTGGGGAAAGGGCGGCGACGGTTCATTGTTTCCATCGCCACGCATCTGCATTGATTTGCGCCATGCGTCTGGATGAGGCTTTCCTGGTTGTTAGATTGCATATGTCCTGTAGTTGAGTAGGGGCTCATGTGCGGTAAATTTCCCCATGATTCATTGTCTTCCTCCTTGTGCACTGCTTCCATTGTTCTTTGCTGCTGCTCCGTCACTCTCGCCCCCGCCACTAAGTTGGATGGTCTCAAGACCTTCCCAAGCTACTTCCTGTGATCCCATCGCCACCGAAGGATGGTGAAGAAGAAGGTTGCTCTAGCGTCTCGATCTACTGCCACCACTATTGTGGCCAAGAAGAAGAGCGGCCTCGCTACCGATTCCGGTACTGCTACTGCTGCCGAGAAGAAGAATGGCACGGGAATGCACGTCACCAATGGTTCATGGCGGTGCATCGCCAGGATGGTCTGCTTCCTTCCAATGAAGCAGGCTGCAAGGTGCCAGGCCTAGAGGTAATCCCCGACCCCCTATTTGATTTCGGGTGATGTTCCTTTTGTTTGTCCTTCGGGGCCTTTCTCTCCCCCTCCACATGTTTGTGTGAGGGTTACTCTGCTTCTACGGGCTCCAGCTGCATTAGCTGACTCCAAATTATATTTTGCACATGGTGTGCTATATCACTCTTTGCAAGTGTTGGATCGGAATCGAGCCGCACTTTGGCCTTTTCAAAAAACTCTTCAAGCTGAAGCGACAATTGAGTTTTGGATCTGTGGTCTACGACATTGGAGGTTGTGGTATCCATGCAGACCCGAACGTCCAATACTTCTCCCTCAAGAGTTTCAAATTCGTCCAAGGATGGAGGGAGAAGTGGTTTTAAATCTGTGATTAGTAGGACGATGGTGAACATTATGGACTTGCTCTTTTTGATCCAAAGGCGAAATTGAATAGGAGAAGGTCTTGGAAAAATGTGCTGATGCCCGGCGAGGCCGAGGAAGTTGAAGTTTTGTATAAGCGTGTCTGTGATCTCTAGCTCATTTGAGGGAAGGAGATTGATGGCCCGGACCTCATCCGCACTTGGATGCATTGTCGGGTGCAGCCACTGCAGGCTAGGGCGCACCTGATGTATCTTTGGACTGGCACCGACGACGTCACTCGTGTCTCTCATGAGAACTTGTCCTCATGTGAGGTGGACAAAAGGTTCAGGGGACTGACCAAGTTCACCCGCAAGGAGAAACTCCCTGGGGATTTAGTCGTCCTGGCCTTTCACGCGAGTCACCCCCTCCTGAGGTAACTTTGTCATTTCTTCTTCTGCTATGCTTTGTTTGCCCGTAGGGAATTTTGCGTATGTAATCTTATGCTTGTGCAAGAATGGAAGGTGCAGACCATTCAGCCTCCGCAACCAGAAGGGTTGATTCCCTCTGAGGCCGTGGAGGAGGAGGAATCTGGGTCTACTTTGCCCGTTGCTGAGGAGCAGGAAGCCCTCGAGTGCAGCGAGGGCGCCACTCGCAAGCGCTCCCGAAGCAAGGACTCAGATGCTTCCTCTTCGGAGATGGCAGAGGATCCTTTGATTGAGGGGGATGCCGCGGATCCAATTCCAGCAATCCATGTGCATGCCATAGCTCCTCCATCGAGGAAGAAGCTGAAGAAGCTGAAGGAGGAATCGGATGATTCCTTCGACCTCGAAAATTACGACGGGTGAGTCTTCTACTTTGCTGTTGTCTGAAGTTTTATTTATTGCGACTTGCATTGATGATGACACGGCATGTGCTTTTGTTTAAGCGTTACTGCCTCGTCCTCGTCTGACGATTTCCATCTCCTGGAGGAGCAGGAGTCGTGGACTCCAAGAATAAGGGTGTGGCGGAGATTGCGCCTTCCCCAAAGATAGCGGTCAACTCCAGCGCAAATTCCTCAAGTTCTTCAATGTGGGGGAGCACCTGGTTATTGCTCGGATGTCAACTCAGAAGGAAACTTCAGAGTCTTTGGATGACCATGTAAGTGTCTACAAATCTTTGTTACTCGTAGAGTTAGTACTTGGAGTCAAAAACGAGTCGTGATTTCTATCCTTCTTTCTTAGCCTATTCTTCAGGAGTCCATTCTCTTTGGCGAACAGATCATCGACCTAGGCCGGCAGCACGCTCAGATTGATATTAAAAACCGCCAACTGCAAAGTACGTTTGTCAGTTTGTGTTTTGCTGCTGCACATTTGTTTGATTGGTTTTGATATATTCTCCTTGTTTTGTGATGTCTATGCACTTCTATTCTTGTAGACAGTTGTTGGGCCTCCAAGTGCAGAGGTTTGTAGAACAGCAGCAAGTTTTCCCTTAAGTGGATCACCCAAGGTTTATCGAACTTAGGGAGGAAGTGGTCAAAGGTATTCCCTCTCAAGCAACCCTGCAATCAAGATACAAGAAGTCTCTTGTGTCCCCAACACACCCAATACACTTGTCAGGTGTATAGGTGCACTAGATCGGGGAAGAGATAGTGAAATACGAGTGGTATAGATAATTATAAGTGGTAACGGTGCTAGAAAATAGCTTGATGGTGTGGAAAAGACTAAAGTAAAACTGAAATAAAGATAGAACCAAGCAAACATGTAACAGATCTAGTTGCAAATGGTGTTTCAATGCTTAGAAACAAGGCCTAGGGATCATAATTTCACTAGTGAACACTCTCATATAGATATATTCTTCTTTATGATACTACGCTGAACTTCTCTCTGGTTGGACACTCTAATCCATGGTAGGGCTATAACAGCTCACCTCAAAGTTCATCTTTCCCATCTAGATAACCCCACACTATCACCTTGAGCACTAGATGGTTCGAACAAACACCAAAATTTCATAAAGACATCCAACTCCAAATATAACTCATAACAAGTATTTGTAATCTCTAGCCTAAGTGCCACCATGGTGTGCACACTGTCAACTTCACACACATGGGGAGAGCAGAGATCTATTAAAGCACTTGAGTAGCAAGGTAGATCTATAGATTACAAGCTCATGATCACAATATGATCATGCATAGAGAGAGAGATGAACACATAGCTACTGGTAGAACCCTTAGCCTCGAGAGAGAACTACTCCCTCCTCATCATGGGAATCATCAATGGTGATGGAGATGGCGGTGGAGATCGATGGAGATGGCTCCAAGGGCACTTCCCCGTCCTGGCAGGGTGCCGGAACAGAGACTTTCTGTCCCCCGAATCTCCCCTTCGGTGGCGGCGGCATAGCGGAACTTTTCGTGGATTTCTGATTGACGATTTAGGGATTTCACATCGGGAGGCTTCTTATAGGCGAAGAGGCAAGGTCGGTGGGCGGCCAGGAGGCCCACACCAATTGGTGGCGCGGCCATGGCTAGCCCGCGCCACCACATGGTGTGGCCGCCCTGTGGCCCCTCTCCGTCTCGCCTTCTGGCTCCGTGAGTCTTCCGATAAAATAGGAACTTTGGCTTTTGTCCCGTCCAATTCCGAGAATATTCAATTTCTGACTTTCCTGGAACTAAAAACAGCAGAAAACAGACAACTAGCACTGTGGCTCTTGTTAATAGGTTAGTCCAAGAAATCATATGAAAAGTACTCCAAAGTGTGGACAAAACATAAGAAAGTAGATAAAACCAAGCATGGAACATCAAAAATTATAGATACATTTGCAATGTATCAACATCCCCAAGCTTAACTCCTGCTCATCCTCGAGTATGTAAGTCATAAAAAGAAATAATAATTTTTGAGGTGCATGCACCATCATAAACTTGATCAAAGTATTTGTAAAACATTCAAAGCTGGGATCATAGTACTTCAATCATAACATGAAAGACAAAGTTCTAGCAATAAGACAAAGCAACTATGTTGCAACATGAAAAGGCACAAACAAAAGATTCATGAATAACAATGCTTTGCAAGACGTTTGTTTGTTTCACATAAACAAAACATAGCATAATAGCATTCAGCTTGTCCCTCATAGAGTAGCAAGTATAAATGCATAGGACACCTTCAAAGTTCATAAGAGTGACTAGATACAAATAGTTTAAAACAAGCAATATCAAGTTATGCATCAATCAACTAGTCTTGGTACAATGCACATATAACTAAGAATGGCCACTATGCTCTCAAAGTAGGTGCATAAAGGTAGAAGGTGGAGACTCAATATAATGGTGGAAGAAAGGCCTTCATAGAAGGAAGTAGGGATTCAAGTCTCATAAAGAGCTTCCAAAAATTATGGTACTTATAGCTTTCATCCCTCATTGCCCCTATCATAAGCATCTTGAAGGTCATTAAGGTTAAAGTGACACAACTAAGAGGATATGCTTGACAAGTTATAAGCCGAAATCTCATGCCCCTTACTTACAAAGACCGAACCTCATGCTACTCAACTTTAGTCACGAGTAAGCTCTTGTCATTGTAAGTACATATGTATCATAAAGAACCGCCAATGGGGTACCCCTTGCACATGATACAGGAGCTATCCCATAATCAAAATGACAAGGCAAGCAGACAATGAGCATCTCAGCGATCTTTTTATTTGCTATTTGCATAGGTTTTTATTGAGGATGCTTCATAGAGTGCTCATTATGGTTATGCTACAAGTTTCCACCATGATTAGGCATGGCTTAGGCTAGCGGCCCAGGCGTTTCTCTAACACACATACAAACTCCATGATCTTACAAGTTCCACTTTTATTTCACACCGCCGGGATCCATAAGCAAAAGAACATGATATCAACGTGGTACAAAGTACAGGTGCAATGTTGAAAGCGTTCCCCACGATACATGGTTCTGCTAATTTCAACTTATAAAGCGCAAGCATATACGCAACAAAGAAGGACCCAATGGTTCAAGTTTATTAAATGCAAAAAGTAAAGTGTGCCATCAAGTTCGTGAGAGCTTTAATCACTAGTTTTCTCATAACAAGTTTAATTTGGATGGTAAAAAAACATGAATATACTTGGAATAGCATATGATAATAGGTAGGTATGGTGGAATCTTTGGAATAACTTGGTTTAGGGAGTTGGATGCATGAGTGGAACTCATACTTGGTTGTGGAGGCTAGCAAAAGACTGGGAGCGACAAACTAAGAGAGCAATAATGGCCATAATCATGCAGAGCGACAAAACATCATTGATCAAAGCATAAAGTGATACTACAAGTTGAAAACTAAAGGATCATAAAGGCTAAGGTGACTTGAGATAGTCATAACATGGTGTGAGCATGTGCCAAGTCAACCCAAATAAAGCATCAAAGGAGAATACCACTATACTATGCTTTAATATGCTAAAACAACACATGATTATTCAAAGGCAAATTAAGCAATATCAATTGTTTATAACAATTCATGCTACAACAAAGAATAATAAGCATAAAGCCAAAACAATATCAAGCATGGCATGACAAAGCATAGGCCACAGTCAAAAACAAGTTCTCTTTACCACTTAAGCATGAACTTTCCTACTCTTTTTCCAATCCAAACCAAACTATTTGAAAACCAATGCATGAAAGAGGGGGTCCAACCAATTTATTCAGCAAACTAAGCAAACAAAACAAACGAAAAACCAAAATGAAAACAAAAAAGAAGACGCTCCAAGAACAACACAACTATTCATGAAACAATAAAAATAAAGCGTTTGGAAGAAACCTAGGATTTTTATTGATGAAGAAGGGGATGCCTTGGGCATCCCCAAGCTTTGACGCTTGTACTTCTTGGATATTTCTTGGGGTTACACGTGTGGCATCCCCAAGCTTGGGCTTTAGTCCATTCTTAATCTCATTACTCATTCCTTCCATACACCTGAAATTTTTCCTTCATACAAAACTTCACACAATCTTTATTAGCAACATTAGTGCACTCAATATGATAGGTCTTTATAACACCAATAAAACTTCCATTAAAAAACAAGCTACTGTAGAACTTCCCTCAAAAATCTCAATTCCCCAAAAGAACTCAAAAAGGAACCAACAAGAAGCAAATGCAAGTAATGGCAGAAATCTGTCAAAACAGACCAGCAGGTAAAGACGAATATTTTCGAAGACCTTCTGTTGCTCAAATCAAAAAGTGTTAAACTAACTAAAGTTAGATAACAACCTGGGGCAGAAGCACAAAAATTCACGCCTCAAAAGGACGTACAGAGATTTTACACGAATTTTTACGGTGAAGCACAGAAATCTGATTCGGGACAGCAACTTTCCCAATCATTACTTCTCTCTCATTAGAGGTTACTCTTGGCACAAAAAGCAAATAAAAAGGATAAGGAGCGGTTATTACAAAAGGTAATAACTTACAAGACTCAACTAAAACTTTTGGGTTATCTCCCAATAAGTACTTTTCTTTAACGCCTTTAAGTTAGGCATGATAGTTTGAGAAGATGCCCACATAAGAAATATGAATTTAAGTAAAAGAGATTATCAAAAAGCAAATTCAAAGCATATTTAAGTCTAACCCACTTCCTATGAATAGGAATCTTGTAAAGAAACAAGTCATGAAAGCACAAAGCAACAAGCATAGTAAAACAAAACAAGTGCAGCTTCAAAATTTTCAACATAAAGAGGGGAAACTTAATATTGTTGAGACACATAAAACCATGTTTCCCTCTCTCATAATAACTTTCAGTAGCATCATGAATAAAAGTAACAATATAACTATCACAAGAAACATTCTTATCATGAGCCATATGCATAAAAGAATTAATACTCCCCACATAAACATAGTCATTCTTATTGATTGTAGTGGGAGAAAATTCAACAAAATAGCTATTATTATTATTTTCATCACCATAATCATCAAATATAGGAGGCATATTGTAATCATAATTAATTTCCTCCTCAATAGTAGGTGGACTGAAAATATCATATTCATCATTGCAATCATCATATATTGGAGGTATAGCATCATCATAAGCAATAGAGTAGTTATCTTCCCAAGTGTGTTCATTTGTAAACATATCATCATTGGAAGGATCATGGATAACACTAATAGTATAGCAATTATTAATATCATCATTTTCAAAATTGGTACCGAAGAGATTTTCAATATCAAAAGTAGTGTGCTTTTCCCAATCATGATCACTACTATAGGTAACAGGCATAGGAACATCATCGAGTTCAGACTCATCAAAAACTATAATAGGAGCAACATCCTTAGGGGAAAATATCGTTTCCTCTCTCCTTTTACTCCTCCTTTTCTTCTTTTTCTTCTTCTCTTTAGGAGGGAGTGGCTTGGAAATAAGCTTCTACATATACCCTGGTTCATTGTAAGAGACAATAGAAGAAACTTTGGAGGATTCCTACTTTTCATTAATAAGACCAAAACACATATTAGTCATGTCATATTTTGGTAAGATCTCATATTTTATAAAATTTTGTATGTAAGTATTTGTGTGGCAATTATCAACACAATAAATATGACAACCATGCATGACACTATTCATATCAAAAGCACCCATATCTATCAAAGAGGTTTTTCTTGATAACCCTTCACACCCCAAAAATAATGTAAGTTCATCATGCTGATTAGGAGTGATCATGTCATCACAATACAAACTTGCAGTACTCATTGGATTAGAAGGGATATTATTATGGCCTGAGCATTGAAAATTGAAATGACCCACTTCGAAGCAAAGTTCACAAATAAAAGGATAGAGGGCACAAACTTTTTTACCAAGATCATTTAGAGCCCTATACCACGTTCTAGTTTTTTCATTCCTGTGGGTGATACAATATTCTTCTTCAATTTGATTATTCTCACAAGGTATATGTATTCCACAAAAATTAACATGCTTATAAGAAGTAGTACTTTCAGAGGTTTGAGCATGTTTATTGCTATCATTAATAACAACTTCATTTTCCATGCAAGTGTCTTTATAAGGCTCATGATACATGTCCCATTTTTCTTTAGGAGCATTAATATGAGAAGCAAAGGTTCTATAACAATCAAAAAGAATTTGAGGATCAAGACCATATTTAGCACTAAGCTCTTTAAAATCAATAGTTTCAGCAAAAGACTTAATGCAATCATACTCATAGTTTATATCTGGTTCTTTACCTTTGTTGTTATCCCAATCTTTGGTATTGTTTTGAATTGTTTCAAGAAGATCCCACTTAGCTTTGACCTCCTTACTTGTGAAGGATCCCTCTAAACAATTATCTAGATAGTCCTTGTAATGTCCTGAAAGCCTCGCATAGAAATTATTATTAACAATATTACTAGGGAGCTCATGAATGGGACATTTGAGCATTTGTGACTTCAGTATCCCCCATGCTTGGGAAATACTTTCTCCATCATGAGGATTAAAATTATAAATGTAATTCCTATCTTTATGAATTTCATGAGGAGGATAAAATTTAGAGTAAAACAGAGATTCAAGTTCCTTCCACTCCAAATGATGAGGATCATCTAGTAGCTCATACCACTCCCTTGCTTTGCCCTTAAGTGAAATAGGGAATAGCTTCCTCTTAACTTGGTTCATTGAAATACCTGCACACTTGAACAACTCGCATAATTCATGTATAAAGAGTAAATGATCACCAGGATGGACAGTTCCATCTCCAAAATAACAGTTGTTCATAACACGTTCAACAATTTTTATAGGTATTTTAAAAGAGATGCTTTCAGTATGTGGATTTAAAATATCACAAGTATCATTAGAATTACCACATATGGGAGATAAAGTATCATCAGAGCAAATTTTCTTCTTTAAAGCTAGGGAACTAAAAAGATCATTTTCATAAAAACTAACTTCCCCAAGCTTAGATGTTTCCATAGAATTAGTAACAAAGTGTTGAAAATATTCATACTAATAACATTGCTATTAGCATGCAAAGAAAGTTCCATGGGTTTTTTAATTTTCTTTTCAGACAATTCAAGTTCTATCTTAGGAAAAATACTAAAAAGCTCTCTATTTTTTTGTTGTTTTCCATTAAGCCTAACTAGTGAAAAAAAGAAACAAAAAGACAAAATTGCAGAATCTAAAGGAAATAACTTTGAGCACACACACCGGAGGATGTGAGTACCTTTTACCTTACCTCCCCGACAACGGCGCCAGAAAATAGCTTGATGTCTACGCACTTCTATTCTTGTAGACAGTTGTTGGGCCTCCAAGTGTAGAGGTTTGTAGAACAGCAGGAAGTTTTCCCTTAAGTGGATCACCCAAGGTTTATCGAACTCGGGGAGGAAGTGGTCAAACGTATTCCCTCTCAAGCAACCCTGCAATCAAGATACAAGAAGTCTCTTGTGTCCCCAACACACCCAATACACTTGTCAGGTGTATAGGTGCACTAGTTCGGCGAAGAGATAGTGAAATACAAGTGTTATAGATAATTATAAGTGGTAACGGTGCTATAAAATAGCTTGATGGTGTGGAAAAGACTAAAGTAAAACTGAAATAAAGATAGAACCAAGCAAACATGTAACAGATCTAGTTGCAAACGGTGTTTCAATGCTTAGAAGCAAGGCCTAGGGATCATACTTTCACTAGTGAACACTCTCATATAGATATATTCTTCTTTATGGTACTACGCTAAACTACTCTCCGGTTGGACACTTTAATCCATGGTAGGGCTATAACAGCTCACCTCAAAGTTCATCTTTCCCATCTAGATAACCCCACACTGTCACCTTGAGCACTAGATGGTTCGAACAAACACCACAATTTCATAAAGATATCCAACTCCAAATATAACTCATAACAAGTATTTGTAATCTCTAGCCTAAGTGCCACCATGGTGTGCACACTGTCAACTTCACACACATGGGGAGAGCAGAGATCTATTAAAGCACTTGAGTAGCAAGGTAGATCTATAGATTACAAGCTCATGATCACAATATGATCATGCATGGAGAGAGAGATGAACACATAGCTACTGGTACAACCCTTAGCCTCGAGAGAGAACTACTCCCTCCTCATCATGGGAATCAGCAGTGGTGATGGAGATGGCGGTGGAGATCGATGGAGATGGCTCCAGGGGTACTTCCCCGTCCCGGCAGGGTGCCGGAACAAAGACTTTCTGTCACCTGAATCTCCCCTTCAGTGGCGTCGGTGCTGCGGAACTTTTCATGGATTTCTGATTGACGATTTAGGGTTTTCGCATCGGGAGGCTTCTTATAGGCGAAGAGGCAAGGTCGGTGGGCGGCCAGGGGGCCCACACCACCTGGTGGCGTGGCCAGGGCTAGCCCGCGCCACCACATGGTGTGGCCGCCCTGTGGCCCCTCTCCGTCTTGTCTTCTGGCTCCGTGAGTCTTCCGATAAAATAGGAACTTTGGCTTTTGTCCCGTCCAATTCCGAGAATATTCATTTTCTGACTTTCCTGGAACTAAAAACAGCAGAAAATAGGAAACTAGCACTGTGGCTCTTGTTAATAGGTTACTCCAACAAATCATATGAAAAGTACTCCAAAGTGTGGACAAAACATAAGAAAGTAGATAAAACCAAGCATGGAACATCAAAAATTATAGATACATTTTCAATGTATCATTTTGTAGAGGATAACAATGACTTGCTCTGTTAGGTGAACTCCCTTGAAAAGGTACTCAACACGGCGGAGACCAAGCGACATGAGGCACTCGTGGCCTATGACCGCCTCAAGCAGGAGTCGAAGCAGCGCGAAGAGGAGCTGGCGGCTGTTGCTGCTAACAGAGAAAAGGAATTCATGGAACAACTTCTCTCGGTCACCAAAGCTCTTTCAGGTATGATGATGTTGTGGTTTTTTGTGCCATTGATAGTTTTCTTTCTTTCCTTGTTTGGCATATGATGACTTTAATCATGGATCTACTATAGACGCTTCTGGGGTGAGTTTCGACCCCTAGGCTCTTGCTCGCGAGGATGCGTTGGCCAGTGTCGTGGCTATAGTCGAAGACTGCGGCGTCTTCGTCCAGGACTCGCTCAAAGAGGCCAAGGGTGTTCTTGCGCATCTTTGAGAGGAGATGGTTCCCAAGGCCGAACTTATTGAAGACCTGGATGGCCTAATAGATTCCTTTGATGACGGTGTCCCTGTGGACTTCAAGAATGCCCAGAAAGGGCTCGGTGCCTCCCTGGGTCTGGCGATGACACATGCCCATGGTGTCGACCTTAACGCCAGCAAGGTCTCCTCGAAGATTCTAGTGACCATGGATGGCCAGCAGGTAGTTTTTGCTCCTTTTGCCAACCGTTGTAAAAAATATGGGCCTCAGCTCGTAGAGACACTCACGAGGTACTCAGAGGGGCGGAAATGGTCAAAAACAGCGAAGGCCATGGCGTTAGGGGATATAGTTGAGATGGCCATGGCGTCGGAGGATGCCACTGAGTCGATGAAGCCCCCAAGTGCCAATGCATAGCTGTAGGCTTAATCATGTTGTCCTTTTGTAATCGTGCTGGTACTTGCAGGCCTTGTCTTGAATTATGTTTGTGGGGAGTATCCGTTATCAAAACTTGTTAAGTTTGATGCTTGATTCTTCGTTCTTTTGTTCCTTTCGAATGATGGCTCTTATCCTTCTCTTCTTCTGCTTGGTTAGGGTCCTTCAAGTGATTCACATGATGTGCGTTCTGCTGATGCGACTAGTCAATCCTCCCCTGGTGAACATGTGGCGCAGCCACGTTCGAAGGTGGAGGAACTATCACTGTTGTCTCGACTACGCGACCGTGTGAAGCATTTAGAGCAAGAGGTACCAGTCATCCATGGTATTGCCGATGTCTGGAAGTCAAAATCCGAGAAAGCCATCGAACGCGAGAAGTATCTCCTTGGCAGGGTGGACCAGCTTAATGAGTAATTGCAGTGTTAGTTTCTCTGACTCCTTTTCCCTGTCTATACCACTTATAATGGCAACTCACTCCTACGCTTTTGATTTCCATTTGCAGTTGTGATTCTTTGCCTCTCACAGGAAGAAAAGGACCGTGTAAGTATACGACTGAACTCCCTGACCCAAGAGCAATTGGAAGCTAGCGGGTACTTATGGGTCAACCGGAATCGTGCAGTTGCGTTAGCGACACTGCAAGATCGCGTGTCGCAGGTGCTGCACTATTTGAAGAAAGCACATTCATGTTTGAAGCATATCTTCCGGGCAATGTTTCCCTTGGATGTTGTTCCCTCGAGCCTGTTGGCCCTGATGAGGAAATTCCATAACACCGATACGGTGCATGAATGTGTGCACCAACAGCTGGTTGCAGGTGCTAAGGATGCGCTAGCAGTTGTGTGCATGCAGCGACCTGACATAGACTTGGGTGTTGTTGCTGCAGGTCCACCACCACCTCCAGTAGGGATGGCGTGGAACATGGTGCCCCACTATCGAGCGGTTGATCAGCCAGCCAAAGATATCATTGATTTGTTCGACCAACGTACCAACATTCTTCTTTTACGTCAGTAGGATACTTGTTGGACCTGCACAAGATGTATAGGTGCTGTAAAACTTTCATAATCGTTTTGACTGGGTGTTGATACCCATGTTTATATGTATAGTTGTTAGCTTAGTTGTTCCACGAGTGCGATATTGCATGTAATGCCTTTTCGTTAGCCTGACGTTTGTGCATCTCACTGCCTTGCTAGCCTGCTAGTTGCGTTGCAACCGGGTTGGTTTTACCAAGGGTTTGATTAGCATTGTGGTCAGCTACTCAGGTCATTGTTATGTTCGAGTAACGATGTTGACAAGGTGGCACAGCCCCCGAGTGCGGGAATAGCAATGGAAGTAAAAGAAAACAAAACACAAAGTTGGAGGAACTTAGCTTTATTTATTTGTAGAGTATCATGAGGTACAGTGTTTGGCTAAGTAGCCTAGCTGAGTAGCCTTATTGTAAAAGTAAAAACATCTAAGGGTAGAAACGGCGCAGCTGCGCGATGTTCTAGGGGTTGGAGTATGTGACTCTGCTCTCTATGTCTTTCAGGCGATAGGCGCCACCTGGGATTGCTTCGGTAATCACATAGGGTCCCTCCCAGGGGGACTCGAGCTTGAGGTGTCCTTTCTGCTTCAGTCGTAGGATGAGGTCTCCTTCGACGAAGGACCTTGGGCACAGCCATCGGCTGTGGTAGCCGTGGAGTCTCTGCTGGTAGATCATGGATCGTTCCACCATGATCTCACGTGCTTCATTGAGGAGGTCGACATAGTCTTTGAGTTCGGCCGTTGACTCGGCCTTGCTATACGCGAAGACCCTTGGGGCCTTATAGTGCACTTCTGCAGGTAGTACTGCCTCAGCCCCATGTATCATGAAGAACGGGGTGTAGCCTATGGTGCTGTTTGGAGTTGTGCGCAGGCTCCATAGTACTGATGGTAGTTCCTCAGGCTAGCACCCGGCTGCTCGCTCGAGTGGTATGAGGAGTCTTTTCTTGATGCCGTTGCAGACGAGGCCGTTGGCCTTCTCGACTTGACCGTTGGTCTGGGGATGTGCTACCAAAGTGTAGCTGATGTTGATTCCCAGGTTTTCGTGGAAATCCTAGAACTCATTCAAGGTGAAGTTTGTCCCGTTATCGGTGATGATGCTGTGTGGCACCTTGAACCTAAGACGATGAACTCGAAGAATTTGACGGCGGTGGCGCCTATCTGGTTTGTCACCGACATGGCCTCGATCCACTTGGTGAACTTGTCGACTGCGACGAGTAGGAAAGTGTAACCTCCAGGTGATGACTTTTACAGCTTGCCAACCATGTCGAGTCCCCATTGCGTAAAGGGCCAGGCCATAGGTATTGGCCTAAGTTTTGCGTCAGGTGCGTGCAGTTTATCCACGAACCTTTGGCAGGCGTTGCACTTTTGGACAATGTCCTTGGCATCACGCATCGCCATTGGCCAGTAGAATCCAGCTCATAGAGCTTTGGTGATGAGGGCGCGACTTCCGGCGTGATAACCGCAGGTGCCTTCGTGTATCTCCAGGAGGATGGCTCTACCATCACCATTGGAGACGCATCATTGAAGGACTCATGTGATGCTACACTTGTATAGCTCACCGTTGATGATGGTGAAAGCTTTTGAGCGTCGCGCTATGTGTCGCACATCTATTGGGTCATCTGGCAACCTTTTGCTAAGCAGGTATGTGATGTACGGCTGCGTCCAGGATGGCTCGATGAGCATGACCTCCATGGGACCTTCGAGTCTAGGTCCTTGTTCTTCATCGTCAGGACTTTCGAGTCCTTTGGGTGGCGCAACCCTCGACTCCTTTGATGTGTTGGCTTGTTCTATTGGAGCCTTTGTCTTGATGGAGCATTTGCATATCTGTTCAAGGAATACACCTGAAGGCACCGGAGCACAGGTGGATCCTATGTTGGCGAGCGTGTTAGCCTCCTCATTTCTTTCACGTCTAATGTGATGCAGCTTGCAGCCATCGAAGTCCCCTGTGAGTATGTCGTAGAGGTTGCCATAAGCAATCATGTTGTCGCTCAGAACATCACACTGGTTCATGGTTTGGTCCACCACGATCTTGGAGTCACCGTAGATGACGAGTCACATTGCGCCGCAGGCTTTGTCCATCTGCATCCCATGAAGCAGGGCCTCGTATTCTGCTTCGTTGTTGGAGGCGCGGAACTACATTCGCAGAATATATCTCATCTTGTTGCCATGTGGCAACGTCAGGATGACACCGGCGCCTTCTCCTTCTCGATGTTTGGATCCATCGAAGTGCATTGTCCATAGGCAGGACATATCTAGTGTGTCTAGGAGTTGGTTCTCCATCCAGTGAACACGGAAGTCTAGGAGAACTTGCGACTTGATCGCATCTTGCTTCTCGTATGTAATGTCTCGTGGAGACAGTTCAATCCCCCAAAGCACGACTCGTCCTGTGGCGTCAAGGTTGTTGAGGATGTGCCCTAGTGGAGCGTCGCTCACCACAATGATGGGGTGCTCCTGGAAGTAGTGGCGCAATCGTCGGGATATCATGAAGTCAATTTATGCCAACTTTTGATAGTGCGGGTACCGCTGTTTTGTCGGTGTGAGCACCTCACTGAGGTAGTAGACTAGGCGCTTCACCCCGTGGACTTTGTTCTCTTCAGCTCGTTCCACCACCAGCATAGTACTGACCACCTGGTTGGTGGTAGAGATGTTGGGTTCACAGCATAGAAAACAAAAAAAATCCTACGATGGGAACTATTATACACCAAGATATATCTACTAGATACAAGCAACGGGTGGATATACATCCATAGAGAACATATCCTCAAAGACCAACAAAGCTTTGTTAACAAGATGGAACTCGTGGATGATGTAGTCGTACGCTTGCCGATCTCAAGATCGTGTGGAAGTCCTAGCGCCGCAAATCAGCAGTGCATCCGTCCTCGCACACATGTTTAGGCCACCGAACAACCTCCACCTCCTTGCTCCAGTGATGCAGGGGAAGAAGCAACTCCTTCCAGACGAAAAGCCACCGGGAACATGTATCTCGCTAATCTAAGACCATGGGGAAATAAATCTAGAGGAGGAGAGAGATCCTTCACGAGGAGGTGTGAATGAATAGGAGTGAGAGGGGGCCTTTTATAGGAGGAGGGGTACCCCTCCCCATGGCCGACGCCCCATGGGGGTGACCCCTCACCTCCCCATTCATGTGGTGGAAACCCCCTCCACATAAATTTGCCCCTTCACATTCTCTATTAAAGTCTCCACTTTAAATGCATTGAATTTCTCCAAATTTAATGCTCTCTCATTTAATAAAACTCTTTTATTAGTTTTATTCAGAATTTTGCTAATTACTTTACTTAACAAACATTCACATAAAAACTCCTGCAACATTTCAATATTACATGCAGAACCAACTTCAGTAATTTCACCCGAAACAATTTCGGTGTCTATTGAAATAATTCCAGCACTTTGCAATTGATTTGTCTGAAACATATTTGCTCCAAATTTTATTGGTATCCCTTAAGTGTGTCACCCTATGGTTCGCGAATAATGCAGACATGATCGAGACCCTCTCAGATCAATAATCAGAAGCGAGACCTAGAGATCCATACTGACTCCCACACATTCAACGATGACTTCTGTGATCGTGAGAACCTTTAACGCTAGTAACTAAATCCCTTTGTCTTGCGATATAATACATGTCCGAGATTCGATCATCAGTATCTCCATCCCTAGTTTCATCTTGTTGCCGACATGCACTCTTTTCTTATTCTCGTGATATAACATTCTAGTGATCACATCACTTACCTGCAAGCTATCTTAATGTGATATCACCGAGAGGGCCTAGAGTATATCTATCTATCATTGGGATTGATAAATTCTACTCTTGGTCCATGAGCCTCAACATAACACCTTCAGAATACCCGAACTCATCTTTATAGTCACCCTGTTATGGTGTGACGTTTGATGTTACCAAAGTATTCTTCTGGTGTTAGCAATTAACATGAGCTAATGGTCTAAGGATAAAGATTACTTCGTATGATGCTATAGCAATATAAACATAATGACTTTGATCATAATGCTATACTTCGGATGAATGTTCATCAAATCATTCACCAACGTTGTGACCTTGTTATTAACAACATCCAATGTCCATGATCAGGAAACCTTGATCATCTTGTTAATCAACGAGCTAGTTTATAAGAGAGGCATAACTAGGAACCCTTTATTTGTTTATTAAACACACATGTAATAACGTTTCCAATTAACAATTATAGCATGCAAAATAAACATTTATCATAAACAAGGAATAAGATAATAACCACTATATTATTGCCTCTCGAGCATATTCCCTTCAGTCTCCCACTTACACTAGAGTCAATAATCTAGTTTGTAAACTTGCGTATTCAACACCTATGGCTTTCGGGTGTTGTATATACTCGTTTTCTAGTGGTTAACATAATCTTCGGATCTGACATTTTTAGGTCCACGTGTATTTGCATATCTTTGCACCTCTACGCATCACTCATTCTCTAATGAGATGGCATTGCATGAATTTAGTCCTTTGGTGATACCTTTAGTTCCTTTGGGTTAAAACATGTTGATATAATTGTCGCACAAGATATCTTCATACTACTTGCCCACTGTGAACCACATCTAGTTTGATAACAAACTACTTAACACAAATACCCTCATTTGCTGCTACTATAGCAGTCATATACTTAGCCTTTTGTTGTAGTATCCATCACAATGTTTTATTGTTGGAACTCATCCAAATCCATCATGGAACTTCCTTTCCATTACATTGTGCCACCCATAGTTTAAATTGAGATAAACTTAACTTGTATTTTGTGACAAATATAGTACCAATGTAACACTTTACAATGAACTATTTTGTAACCTTTTACAACATATTCTTAGTTCTTCCAAAGATCGTAAGAATATCCTTACTATTGTCCAATGGTCATGTTATGAATCATTCTATTATATGCACATAACATTTAGAGCATAGGACATATCTGGATATGTACATATCATCGTATACCTTATTGATCAAAATATTCATGTGATTTCACTCACCAAGTGTCGATACACTTGAATCTTGATTCAATCCTTTTCATGCAGCAAGAACCTTTCTCGTCGTTTCCATATTAAACCCTTTCAATATCTCATATATGTACGTCTAGCACAACCATATTAGTGCATCAATCTATCCATATAGACATTGATGCCTAATATTCCGTTTTTTAAGTCTTTCATCGAAATCCAATTTTAATGAAATTCTTAACTTGTGTCAATAAAAGATACATCATTTCCAATCAACACCATGTCTTCTACATAATGTATTAGAAATATGTCTCAGTGCTCCCAATTAATTTCTTGCAAATGCAAGCATCTTCATCGTCTCCAATGAAATTAAACTCTTTTAACATTTTCATCACGGTGAAGATTCCAACTCCGCTATGCTTACTTAAACCATTGAAGTTTGCATGCCCTTTTAGCATCCTTTGAATTAACAAAACACTTCAAACCGTGTCATGTACATGTCCTAGATAACCATTCTATTAGAAGAACTTCGTTTTGTTTATTCAACTACCATATACCAAATTATATGTAGTGGTTGCTACATTAATCCGTCAAGACTAAATATCGCTATGAAAGATCAAATCTTTTCATAGTCAACTCCTTGAACATTGTCGTAAACTCCTTTCCGACATGTCAACTATTTCATAGATGTCAAACATCCATGTCTATTTCTTTATAGATCCAAATACGACTGATAGGCTTCACGCCTTTCTGGAGGGTCTTCCAAGTTTAGAAACTTGATTTCTCGTGTATGGATACTATCATGGATTTTATGACTTCTAGTCATTTTATGGAGTTAGGTCCCATCATCACTTCTTTGCATGCAGTCGATTCATCATTGTCAAAAAAAATAACGACTTCTGTTTCAAATCTTACTATTTGATTCTTACGGACCCACACGGTTCAATAGGAACTCTAATCTCCGAGATCACAACCTTTGTAATCACAGGAGCCATGAGCATTTTAGTTGCCTCTGGGACACTTTTTGACGCTGCTCTACTTAGCACATGTTGCTTAGGTTCATTAACCTAATCAAAGTTCTATTGTCCTCCAACTTAACTTTTGTGAAAAAAATCCTTCTTTAAGAAACTTCACGTTCCAAACGACAAACTCTTCTGTCTTTGGTGTTATGGAGGAATACCCAACAAATTCTTTGGGATAACCTACAAAGACGAGCTTATCCGACTTTGGTTGTATACATTTTACTTATGCATAGCATACCAAAATTTAAGAAAAGACAACTTGGGTTTTATCCCAAACCATAACCCATATGGTGTCATTTCAATGGATCGCGATGGTGCTCTTTTTAGTGTAAAAGCGATAGTCTCTAAAGCTTTAATCCTTAAAACATAGTGGCAGTTTTATAAAAGACACCTATGGTTTATCGGGAAATAAAAATCCATAGAACTATCCTTACCATGTCATACAAGGCTTGATTTCATCTCTTGAATATGCCATACTCCTATGGTTTATCGGGAAATAAAAATCCATGGAACTATTCCTCAAATCTTAGGTGTTTTTGCTAAACTTGTAACTCAAATATCTCCCTTTATGATCCAATCATAAAATCTTTATTTTCTTGTTACAATGATTTTCTACTTCATCTTGAAAATCTTTGAAAAAATTCAAATGTTTCATACTTCTTCCTTATTAAGTAAATATACAGATATATTCACTCAAATTTTTGGAGAAAGCATATGAAGTCAAAATATCCACCGCACATGGCTACATATAATGGACTATACACATCAACATGCATAATGTCCAATAAGTTAGTCATCCCTTCCTCTTTGGCCTATGAACGGAGTTTCAATTATCTCGAGGAAAGTCTCACATGCGTCATTTGATCAAAATCAAAGACTCCAAAAATCCATCAACATGGAGTTTCTTCATGTTTTCTTTCCAATATAATTAAACGGTGATGTCACTTCATAAGTTATATTTCAATAGTTTGTCTTGCAACATTTTAGCATTAGTTTTATGGACGTGATTTCTCCAACTATACTTGTAGAAGTTCATCCAACTTCTATGGAATATGGTAATTATTTGAACAACCATTGTTCTCATAATATCGGGACAAAATAACAATTATTTAAACAAATCTTGAAGGAAAGTTTTGATGTCAACGAGAAACACAATAACACTTCATTTGTTTTTGATGAACACCATCCCATATTCTTTTGCTAGTTACTTAGGCCATTGCAGTCCACGAATTATGTTTTCCTATATGACACTTCATACCAACCAATTCAGTATCCAATACCCAAGAACCACATTGTTTAACAAGCAAAGGATACAGCCATAACATGTATATCATCTATATACCTAAGCTGGACAATTCTAGTCTTTTCTTTTCTGCCAAATATTTTATAGATTCTCTTTCAGCAATTCCTTTTCTTTTAAAATAATCTATCAACATCAATAGTGGTGTCATCCACATGACACATAGTACAAAACGTGTATAGTCAAATACTAATACCTTTGGACTTTCACTTTGTGACACCCCCGGGATTAAGGCTAGACAAATCCCAGACCTCCATCTGATATAAGCCTAACCTAAATCTCGGAAGCGTACAGAGGAAGAATTGGTAACATTATAGTGACCCTCCGACATAAAAGTTATTACAGCAAGCTCATATCTGAGCGAAGAACCAAATTATTACAAGCAGAGGTCACTAACCACAAACATCAAACAACGGAAGGAAAATTATGTTATTAAGTATAGCAAACTTAACAAATGGCCTAAGAGGCCTGAAGCATAATGATGACGTCCCAATCCATAGATTCCAGGCTGCCGACCGGGAACCCCAAGCTACTCGTCGATGTCGATGCTGGAACAAACTCATCTTCTATGGTAACACTTACCTGCTACAAAAGAATCAACAAAGCAAGGTTGAGTACAGGGTGTACTCCGCAAGACTTATGGCTGGTGGGGTTATTTTGCATAAAGCTAACTTTCTTTGTAAAATAGGTAGGAGAAGCTCGACTAATGGAACCTTTTTAAAAGGGGTAAGATTAAACGATATCACTAGCTTTGATCTTCTTTTGATATCCACCGAATCTTTATCAGCTGAACCTACCAACTAGGATCACCCCCTCGATTCCCTGAGGAAGCATCCTTAAGCACACCTCACATATCTTGGCAAGTTTTACGATTAGGTTATAGTTCTCTATGATCTTTGAATCCGTTCCCAAGTCGTCCATAACCGTGGACACGGCTTTTCGAAAAGATTATTACCCTGCAGGGGTGTACAAGTTTACCCACACGTACCAACCGACTCTTAATGCCAAATATTATTAGCCCTCTTCCTTGGAAGGCCGGCAGAGGGTGGTCGGACACGACCTTTACCTTGCTTTCGCCGAGACCATGAGTCACGCCCTAAGGAGATGTCGTCGTAACGGGTCAAGTCCCGAAGCCGGTCCCTAGAGATGTGTGCGGGGAACAAGATTACGGAGGCCGTGCCTCTCTTGTTCCCAGCCACGCTTACCTACCTGTATGAATGCACCTCCTCCACCTCCTTCGAGAACAACCAGAATGCATATGTCGAATAGAACACCCGAACTATGTGACTCATGGAATCTACTAGGCAAGTTAGTTGGTTGAGGGGGTTTCCAGGCCCCCGTGTGGTTGTATGCTCGTCTTGGTTCAAGAGGCAAGAACTCAGGTCCTAGTGGTGGCAAGTATGCTACTGCAAAAACCACAACCCGACGTGGCCTCCCATACAAGCCTTAGCATGTTTAACTTTCATATCTGATCATACCACATCATCTTGTCATACTAGGTTCACTCGCAGCTCTGATTCATCAACCAGATGGACCAGCGGTAACAACTAAGCATGGCTAAGCACAACAGATATAACAGCTCTAGCGAAGCTCATAAGCCAAACCCTAGTTATGCTAGGAGCAGTGGATCAAGGAATATAGGCTACAAAGGTAACATGCATCAGATAGGATTACTATATCTATCGATAAAAGACTTTGGAATCATATGCACATGATACGAATGAAATACTTTGGAAATCATAGGATTATATCATGTGTGGGCTATGCTTGCCTTTGCCTGTTGATACCCGACTATAGATCTTCAGGGTTCATCTGCTTGGCGTCATTCGTTGATAACCTTCGATGGTATTGATCTCGGTCTTCAATGTTGGACTCGATCTCGTTGCTCACATCCACTCTGAGGTCTACCGAGAAGAAGTAGAAACACCAGAAAGAAACCAACAATGAACACATGGCATCGATGCAATGCTCAAGCAAGGATGATGATATGACAAGTTAAATTACTTAAAAGTCACCCTATGAGATGCTTGGAAAATTAAAACAGGGTCGGAGGGATACAAACCCTAATTCAGAGAAACCCTAGATGCATATGAGAGGGGTTAGTTTGTTCTTCTAATTAAAATTGTCATTTAATTTGCTTAACAATGCATTATTATGAGTCTATTGGATAGATCTCATTTTTCTGAACATTTTGATATACTATTTGTATTTTTCTGATTTAAAATGAATTAGTTATGATTTTTCCCAATTTTAATCCATTTTAAATCATTTTTAAAACAATTAAACATTTTTGGAATTTATTTAAATTATTTTCCAGCTAGCCCCACATGTCAAACTTTTATTAATTTCAGAAATTAATTCCAAAATGAATAAAACCCTAATAGACTAGGCCCACCTGTCATATTAATATTTGCAGAAAATAATTACAAAACAATTAAAATAAAAAGAAAAGGGGATTATTGCGTCATGCTGATGTCAGCATGACATTAGCAATGGCAATCCTCCCAGGTGGAGCTTGGACTCGGTGATTCCGTGCGAGTCTAGAAGTGCGGGTGGGCATGTTGGCAAGAGGGAGAGGCGGGGAGTCAAACGGTGGTGGCGCCGCCCGGTTTTGGTAACCGGAGCTTGGCCGGCGAGGAGGCGGAGCGGCGGCGAGGGGCGGTGCACGGCGCTATGGTGAACCAGAGAGGGAGGGGCGAATCAAAGAGGTCCATGAGGACCGTGGGCTCACCGAGAATCTTGTAGAGGGGTCACAGAGGCGAGGCGAGGTCAGACGGCAGGGAATTGAGGCGAAGACTATTGCGGCTGGCGATGAGGATGAGCTCGATTCCGACAAACACGGGGCTCCCCAGCATGCGCGCTTCACGGAGGAGGACAAGGGTGACAAGGCGGATCTCCTGGGCACCTCAGCTGGCCGAGGGGAGCTTGGGAGCGGCGGCGACTGGCGATTCCCGACGGCTAGGGTTTTGGCCAGCTTTGGAGGAGAGGAAGGAAGAGGGAGCCATGGGGAAAGTGAGAACCAGAGGGAAGAGAGACACGGCAACGGGTCCTTATCCTTCTCTGCGAGCGGTGGTGTGAATCTTGATGCAGCTCCGGCAGCGGACGGCGTGACAGCCAGCTGCTTTGGCGTCGAGGACGAAAAATACGGCGAACAGACGGTGAACCGGTATTTGGGCCGTTGTTGGGCTGCACATGGGCCAAGGCTGGGCTGGAGCAGTTCTTTGGCTGCTGGTTCTGAGGGTGGGTGGAGGAGAGGAGGGAAAGAAATGCCGCAGGAATGTTTTATTTCCTAAAACTTTTTTCTTTTTCTGATTTCCACTTTTCCAATTGTGTTTCAATTTCTTTTATATTTTGTATAATTTCAAAAAATACAAGAGACTTTGAAAAGTATTGAAATATTGTAGGGGCCCTATTAGTCCTTTTGGGCTCCAACATTTTGGTAGTTTTCAAAATAATAGAAACCACTTGAAGGTTTTCAAAGAGAGGGGAAACACTAGGGTTTTAGTGTTTTCTTCTTTCTCTTAATGCAAGATTTATCAAACCATGAGATGCATGCTATGCTCATAATGCTCAAAATAAATCCTAATTAGTGTTAATAAAACTAGGAGTGTGACAGCTCTATCCCCCTTAACAGAATCTCGTCCCGAGATTCCTAGGTAGGAAGATAGAAGGAACAGGGTTACACTAGACTTCGACGATCTTCTCGAAGAGGTAGCTGCACACACTAAATAAGAGAGGGAAACACACAAAACCACAACAGAGAATTTCATGGTCAACTCGTGGATAGATGTTTCATAACATCTCTAGAGCCAACGAGCATGGAACACGTCAAGATAAAGGAGGAAACAAAAGGAGATGGTTTCAAGTTGTTAGATAGCTGGTATTCATAAGGATCGAGACCATGGAACTTACGAAGAGTTTGAGCTTCTGAAAAGTAGAGCGCTCAATGGAAAGAACACGACCACAGACTTCAAGAGATGAACCTCTATTAGACGATTTAAGTAGAGCTTTGTTGATGCAAAGATAGATCGAAAGGACCAAGTTGTTGAACTACTTTTGATACACAAGGATCACTCTTTCGTTCAGTAGAAGGTCAAGACAGAAAGGTTGTTTTGGTGGAGAGGACTCATAAGAGTCACAAAGAACATGTAATAAGAGAAACTTTTGATTACCAAATCATAGTCGCTCTTCGAACATGGTAAAACAACCGAAGGAAACTCTTTATTCATCCAGGTCTATCAAAATCTTGCCAACGATCATGATATCACTTTACACCACTAATATGAATATATAAGAAGATTCCTGATGACACAAGGAAAAAGAAACTTCATTCTTAGACTTCAGTTACTTGGCACAACAAAATGTTTGCCAACATAAAAGGTTCTGGAGGATCGATCGAGAGACATTTAGCAACTCTACTTTAAATGTTCTCCTTGATATTCGAGACATGAGACATCAAGTAAAAATGTCGGACTTCGGTTACAAAGGAAACCATAAGCACAACTCCTATAACAAATCATAGAAGATGCCTCATGATGAGGGGTTGTTATTGCTGATTCAAGAGAAGGTGACAAGAGGTCTTCAGACTAGTTGTGCCAACCATTACTTCAATCTTGCCGGATTTTCAAAGAGACCTACGTCAAAAACCTTGATGATCACTAACCATCATATCTGCTTGAGATTCAAATTTGGTTAAGTGGGAAGATACTTCAGACTCAGCATGTCCGAATAAAAAAGTTTACAACATTTACCACAAAGGTAAAGTTGCTGGAGTCTCAAGACATGGACTACAATGTCAAGCTCAAAATGAATGAGCTAGGTTGCAAAACCCATGTATTAGCAAGTTATCAAAAGATAATTGCCCCTACATGAATTGATTGCAACAAAACACAAATGCATCCTTATTGTTGGGAGACATTTAGGAAGATACTGATGTTTTAAGAACTTCTTCTCTTCCATGAAAAATCAGTCAGTGGCTTTGTATACGCATAAAATCTTCTCGATATATGAAGGTATCAAAACCTACCATATTAAGAATACTTCGCACATGCTTGACTGACTTGAAATAATTCCCGGGGAAACAAAGATAACTCTACTCGAATTCACAGTGACAACTTTCAACCATTACACGTGAACCGGGAAAGGTTACTTCTAACATCCAAAACACATGCTTCGAGATAACACGAAGACGGTTCTCAAAAAGTTTCCAACATTAATGCCAACTATTCTACATGAATCCAACCTAGCATGGAGAAAATAAGCATGTCATCAATGGGCTCAATAACAAACTTATAAACTACTCCAAGAAGATGGATTCGTATATTGTATGAACAAGACAACAATATTGGTAAGACCAAAGGACATGAAGATGTACCTAGGTGAAACATCACGAGTAAGTACATCATCGGGATAGTCCCTAGGACTGAGTTTGATTTGACAATATCCCATATCAAATCGAAGGTGGGGCGATAACATTTCCACGAAGGAAACACTATCCTTCTTCAGCGCACACAAAACTAGACATCCCTTTAGGTGGAACAAGTATGATAGAACTTTTGTCTTACAACTCTCCAAGTTATTGTTTAAGCTCAACCAACTAGATCAGGGTTATCTAGTATGGATCCTTGGAAAAGGAGCAGTTCAAAGAACTAGCTTTCTCAAGAACTTGACAAACACGGTCACGTGGCAACATGGCAATACTTCTAGTAGACATCTAGAATATTATGAACCACCGATATGTCACTTAGTTCGAGAGGAAACTTGCTTGGTAAGGCAAGAAGACATAGTCTTAGAGTTTCGGCTTAAGCCTAACTCTTTGACTGAGGAGAGTATACAAAAGTAGAGGACTTGGCAGCACAATCATCCTTTGCTTAGTGATATATTAACCATCATGCTAAGAATGACACAAATGTCCTTGTTGAGGTCCAAAGCAATAATGATTGCTAAGAATCTCGGATGGCCACATTATTACGCACACGCATCATTCACGAGCACGAAAGCTCGGAGGAAGGGTGGGTAAAGATGTATAAGAGTATCACTTCATTAGGAGGTCATGAAACTTAGCACGACCTCTTAGTATATAAGAGTGTGATACTTTAAGATAGAACAGAACAAAAGCAAATCAACGCTTATTGATTCTGTGGGTTACAAAACTTTGACCTGGTCCTAGATATGACGACATACTGGAGTTTGTTTCTCCTGACATCCCAAAATGGTTTGTCTAGACGGACCACGGTAGTATCTTACATAGGAAGACACCGATGCATATTAACTACTTGGCTACCAACTGGTAGACAAAGGTAGGAAACAACAAGGGAAAAAGGAACATGCTTAGGATAGAATCCCAAGATGTGGATGCACAAGTCAACAATCTTTCGATGACCGATACAGGAAAGGGAGGTGTGACAGAGTCACGGGTAAAGATGTGAGACTCACAAGGAGTACTCTTGTCGTGATCTATTTGGTTCCATTAAAGAACATCTGCCATAGCATGTGGTAGGGGAAGTCCTTTGTTTGTCATAATTTAATTGCGACAATAACCACAAGCTTGAAGGTTGTACTAGAAGGTACTAGCCATCCTGAGGTAATGTTTGGACATTATCAACAGGGATCAACAAGAATGGATCTTGGGTTAAAGGTCAGCTTCATGTGCAAGATTCACAATCCGGGATCTTTGGTTCAAGTCCAAGGGTTAAAACCCAAAAAAGGAGTAACTACTATCTTGGTAGAATGGAGGGTACTACAAGGTAGTAATCACGAGGTAACTTCCAAGAGAAGAAACAACTTCTGAAGTACCCAAACAAACGAAAAGAAGGCACACGAGGCGAAAGGAAACCTCGAGACCTAGAACAAAACACTTAGGAACCATCAACATAATGTTGTGGACCCATAAGATAGAGAGATCATGAGAGAAAGAAATCTCTCAGCTGAATAAGAGCAAAGGGAAACAAGCAACACACACACAACTAACTCTGGAGAAATCAACACTAGGTCAACTGGTTCAGAAACAACATGCCAAAAAGGCACCTAAGCTTTGAAAGACGAGACGAGATAGCAAAACTTTTCCAAAATCAACACAAGATAAGATGACCTAGAGTTAGAGCGAAACTGGATAAGGAGAAAAAGAAGCATACCAGAGCTTTCAAAATTACTTTTCATCTTTAAAATAGTTTTCACAAGCACTAGACTCAACATCGACCAATAGCAAGGTTTTCCTATGGTCCGTACTGCTCTGACACCAAAACCTGTGACACCCCAGGATTAAGGCTAGACAAATCCCAGACCTCCGTCCGATATAAGCCTAACCTAACTCTCGGAAGCGTACAGAGGAAGAATCGGTAACAATACAGTGACCGTACGACACAAAAGTTATTACAGCAAGCTCATATCTGAGCGAAGAACCAAATTATTACAAGCAGAGGTCACTGACCACAAACATCAAACAACGGAAGGAAAATTATGCTATTAGGTATAGCAAACTTAACAAATGGCCTAAGAGGCCTAAAGCATAACGATGACATCCCAATCCATAGATTCCAGACTGCCGACCGGGAACCCCAAGCTACTCATCAATGTCGATGCTGGAACAAACTCATCTTCTATGGTAACACTTACCTGCTACAAAAGTATCAACAAAGCAAGGCTGAGTACATGGTGTACTCTGCAAGACTTATGGATGGTGGGGTTATTTTGCATAAAGCTAACTTTCTTTGTAAAAGAGGTAGCAGAAGCTCGACTAATGGAACCTTTTAAAAAGGGGTAAGAGCACTAGCTTTGATCTTTGATACGTTGCTAACGTATCTATAATTTTTGATGTTCCATGCTTGTTTTATATCTACTTTCTTATGTTTTGTTCATACTTTGAGATACTTTTATGCATTTTTTGGGACTAACCTATTAACAAGATGTCATAGTGCCAGTTGCCTATTTTCTTCTGTTTTTGGTTCCAGAAAACGCAGAAAATCAATATTCTCGGAATTGGATGGGACAAAAGCCAAAGTCAATATTTTACCGGATGACACATGGAGTCCGAAGGAGAGACGAAGGGGGGCCACAGGGCAGCCACACCGCCCCTTGCCGTGGGCAGCCCTAGGCCGCGCCAGGGCATGGTGTGGGCTCCCTGGCCGGCCACCGACCTTGCCCCTTCGCCTATAAGAAGCCCCTGGGACGCAAACCCTAAATTGAACAGCCTCTATCCATGAAAAGTTCCGCAGCGCCGCCGCCACCGAATGGGAGATTCGGGGGACAGAAAGTCTCTGTTCTGGCACCCTGCCGGGACGGGGAAGTGCCCCTGGAGCCATCTCCATCGATCTCCACCACCATCTCCATCGGCGTTGTTGATTCCCATGATGATGAGGGAGTAGTTCTTCCTCGAGGCTAAGGGTTCTACCGGTAGCTATGTGTTCATCTCTCTCTCTATGCGTGATCATATTTTGATCATGACCTTTGTAATCAAGTAGATCTAATTTTCTACTCAAGTGCTTTAATGAATCTCTGCTCTCCCCATGTGTCTGAAAGTGACAGCATGCACACCGTGGTGGCACTTAGGCTAGAGATTACAGATACTTGTTATGAGTTATATTTGGAGTTGGATGTCTCTATGAAATTGTGGTGTTTGTTGGAACCATCTAGTGCTCAAGGTGACAGTGTGGGGTTATCTGATGGGGAAAGCGAACTTTTAGGTGTGTTGTTATAGCCCTACCATGGATTAGAGTGTCCAACCGGAGAGTAGTTTAGAGTACTATCATAAAGAGAAGATATTTATATGAGAGTGTTCACTAGTGAAAGTATGATCCCTAGACCTTGTTTCTAAGCATTGAAACACCGTTTGCAATTAGATCTGTTACATGTTTGGTTGCTTCCATCTTTATTTTAGATTGCCTTTAGTCTCTTCCCACGTCAACCACACGCCATGAAAGATATTTTCTGGCACCATTACCACTTATAATTATCCATACCACTTGTATTTCACTATCTCTTCGCTGAACTAGTGCACCTATACACCTGATAAGTGTATTGGGTGTGTTGGGGACACAAGAGACTTCTTGTATCTTGATTGCAGGGTTGCTTGAGAGGGATACCTTTGACCACTTCCTTCCTGAGTTCGATAAACCTTGGGTAATCCACTTAAGGGAAACTTGCTGCTGTTCTACAAACCTCTGCACTTGGAGGCGCAACAACTATCTACAAGAATAGAAGTGCATAGACATCAAGCTATTTTATAGCATCGTTGCCGGGGAGGTAAGGTAAAAGGTACTCACATCCTCTGGCTACTAAGTTATCTTCTAGTACTGTAGCTGTTGTGTGAGTGCTCGAAGTTATTTCCTTTAGATTCTGCAATTTTGTCTTTTTGTTTCTTGTTTTTATTTTCACTAGTTAGGCTTAATGGAAAACAACAACAAAATTAGAGAGCTTTTTAGTATGTTTCCTAAGGTAGAACATGAATTGTCTGAAAAGAAAATTAAAAAACCCATGGGACTTTCTTTGCATGTTAATAGCAATGTAATTAGTATGAATCTTTTGAACACCTTTGTTACTAATGCTATGGAAATGTCTAAGCTTGGGGAAGTTAGTTTTTATGAAAATGATCTATTTAGTTCCCCAGCTTTAAAGAAGAAAATTTGCTCTGATGATACTTTATCTCCCATATGTGCTAATTCTAATGATACTTGTGATATTTTAAATCCACATACTGAAAGCATCCCTTTTAAAATACCTATAAAAATTGTCGAACGTGTTATGAATAACTGTTATTTTGGAGATGGAACTGTCCATCCTGGTGATCATTTACTCTTTATACAGGAATTATGCGAGTTGTTCAAGTGTGCAGGTATTTCAATGAACCAAGTTAAGAGAACTCTATTCCCTTTTTCACTTAAGGGCCGAGCAAGGGAGTGGTATGAGCTACTAGATGATCCTCATCATTTGGAGTGGAAGGAACTTGAATCTCTCTTTTACTCTAAATTTTATCCTCCTCGTGAATTTCATAAAGATAGGAATTACATTTATAATTTTCATCCACATGATGGAGAAAGTATTGCCCAAGCATGGGGGAGATTGAAGTCACTAATGCTCAAATGTCCCATTCATGAGCTCCCCAGTAATATTGTTATTAATAATTTATATGCAAGGCTTTCAGGACATTACAAGGACTATCTAGATACTTGTTTAGAGGGATCCTTCACAAGTAAGGAGGTCAAAGCTAAGTGGGATCTTCTTGAAACAATTCAAAGCAATACCGAAGATTGGGATAATGACAAAGGTAAAGAACCAGGTATAAACTATGAGTATGATTGCATTAAGTCTTTCGCTGAAACTACTGATTTTCAAGAGCTTAGTGTTAAATATGGGTTTGCTCCTCAAATTCTTATTGATTGTTTTAGAGCCTTTGCTTCTCATATTATTTCTCCTAAAGAAAAAAAGGGACATCTATCATGAGCCTTTTAAAGACACTTGCATGGAAAATGAAATTGTTATTAATGATAGCAATAAACATGCTCAAACCTCTGAAAGTACTATTTCTTATAAGCATGTTAATTTTTGTGGAATACATAGACCTTGTGAGAAGAATCAAATTGAAGAAGAATATTGTATCACCCAAAGGAATGAAAAAACTAGAATGTGGTATAGGGCTCTAAATGATCTTGGTAAAAAAGTGTGTGCCTCTATCCTTTTATTTGTGAACTTTGCTTTGAAGTGGGTCATTTCAATTTTCAATGCTCGGGCCATAATAATAGCCCTTTTAATCCAATGACTACTGCAAGTTTGTATTGTGATGCCATGATCACTCCTAATCAGCATGATGAACTTACATTATTTTTCGGGTGTGAAGAATTATCAAGAAAATCTTCTTTGGTAGATATGAGTGCTTTTGATATGAATAGCGTCTTTCATGGTTGTCATCTTTATTTTGTTGATAATTGTCACACAAATACTTACATACAAAATATTATAAAAAATGAGATTTTACCAAAATATGACAGGACTAATATGTGTTTTGATCTTATTAATGAAAAGGAGGAATCCTCCAAAGTTTCTTCTATTGTCTCTAACAATAAACCAGGGTATATAGATAAGCTTACTTTCAAGCCTCTCCCTCCTAAAGAGAAGAAGAAAAATAAGAAAAGGAGGAGTAAAAGGAGAGAGAAAACGGTATTTTCTCCTAAGCATGTTGCTCCTATTATAGTTTTTGATGAGTCTGAACTCGATGATGTTCCTATGTCTGTTACCTATAGTAGTGATCATGATTGGGAAAAGCACACTTCTTTTGATATTGAAAATCTCTTCGGTACCAATTCAGAAAATGATGATATTAATAATTGTTGTACTATTAGTGCTATCCATGTTCCTTCCAATGATGATATGTTTACAAATGAACACACTTTGGAAGATAATTATTCTATTGCTTATGATGATACTACACCTCCAATATATGATGATTACAATGATGAATATGATATTTTCAGTCCACCTACTATTGAGGAGAAAATTAATTATGATTACAATATGCCTCCTATATTTGATGATTATGGTGATGAGAATAATAATGATAGCTATTTTGTTGAATTTGCTCCCACCATAATTAATAAGAATGACTACGCTTATGTGGAGAGTAATAATCATTTTATGCATGTGGCTCATGATAAGAATGTTTTATGCGATAGTTATATTGTTAATTTTATTCATGTTGCTACTGAAATTTATTATGAGAGAGGGAAACATGGTCTTATGTATCTCAACATTATTAATTTTCCCCTCTTTATGTTGAAAGTCTTGAAGTTGCATATGTTTTGCCTTCCTATGCTTGCTGCTTTGTGCGTTCATGACTTGTTTCTTTACAAGATTCCTATGCATAGGAAGTGGGTTAGACTTAAATGTGTTTTGAATTGCTTCTTGATGCTCTCTTTTACTTCAATTCATATTTCTTATGTGAGCATCTTCTCAAACTATCATGTCTGACTTAAAGGCGTTAAAGAAAAGTACTTATTGGGAGATAACCCAAAAGTTTTAGTTGAGTCTTGGAAGTTATTGCTTCAGTAATAACCTCTCCTTATCATTTTTGTGTGGTTTTTGTGCCAAGAATAACCTCTAATGAGAGAGAAGTAAGATTTGGGAAAGTTGTTGTCCCGAAACAGATTTTTGTGCTTCACTATAAAAATTCGTGAACAATCTATGTACGTCGGTTTGAGATGTAATGTTTTGTGCTTCTTCCCCAGGTTCTTATCCAACTTTCGTTAGTTCAACACTTTTCGATTTGAGCAACAGAAGATCTTCGAAAAAATTGGTTTTTACCTGCTGGTCTGTTTTGACAGATTTCTGCCATTATTTGCATTTGCTTCTTAAATCTCTTTCTCTTTGAGTTCTTGCCAAAATTCTTGAACTATTTAAAGGAAGTGCTACAGTAGATTTTGTTTTAATGGAAGTTTTACTTGTGTTGGAACTGAACCAAAAGACTTATTATCTTGAGTACACTAATGTTGCTAATGAAGATTGTGTGAAGTTTTGTATGAAGGAAATTTTCAGGTGTAGGGAAAGAATGATATAATGAGATGAAGAATGGACAAAAGCTAAAGCTTGGGGATGCCACCCCGTGTCACCCCAATAAATATTCAAGAGGTACAAGCGTCAAAGATTGGGGATGCCCAAGGCATCCCCTTCTTCATCAATAAAAATCTCAGATCTTTCTAGACACTTTGTTTTTATTGTTTCATGCACTGTTGTGTTGTTCTTGGAGTGTCTTAATTTTATTTTGCTTGGTTTGCTTCAATAAGTTGGTTCGATCCCATCACACTTATTTTGGAGAGAGACACACTCCGTTATTCATTGCCGAGAAAATTCTAGTTTTCACTCTTATTGTTCTGTGAGTGTTCTCCTTTGCTAGCACTGCGTTTAGCTTTAGTTTTGATTGGTGTTCGAAAAGAGTAGGAAAGTTCATGCTTAAGTGGTATAAACGGAGCTTGTTTTTGACTGTGGCTTATGCTTTGTCATGTCATGCTTGATATTGTTTTGGCTTTATTCTTAGTGATTTTTGATGTAGCATGACATGTTATAAACAATTGAGATTGCTTAATGTGCCTTGAAAGAATCATGCATTATTTTAGCATATTAAAGCATAGTATTGTGGTATTCTCCTTTGATGCTTTATTTGGGTTGACTTGGCGCATGCTCACACCATGTTAAGACTATCCCAAGTCACCATAGCCTCCATGATCTTTTAGTTTTCGACTTGTAATATCACTTTATGCTTTAACTATTGATGTTTTGTCGCTTTGCATGATTATGGCCATTATTTCTCTCTTAGTTGGTCGCTCCTAGTCTTTTGCTAGCCTCCATAACCAAGTATGAGTTCCTCTCATGCATCCAACTCCAAATAAAACCAAGTTATTCCGAAGAGTCCACCATACCTACCTAATAGCATTTGCTATTCCATGTATATTCATGTTTTTATCTACCTTCCGAATTAAACTTGTTATGAGAAAATTAGTGATTACAGCTCTCATGAACTTGATGGCACACTTTACTTTTCTTGCCCCTAATAAACTTGAACCATTGTGTCGTCTATGTTGGATATGCTTGCACTTATATGTTGGGGATTAGCAGAACCATGCTATCATGGGGAACGCTTTCAACATTGTACCTAGTTGATATCATGATCTTTTGTCTATGGACATCATCGGTGTGAAATGAAAGGGGAGCTTGTAAGTCCATGGAGTTATGTATGTGTGTTAGAGAAACGCCTGGGCGGCTGGTCTAATCCATGCCTAATCATGGTGGAAACCTACAGCGTAACCATAATGAGGAATCTATGAAGCATTCTTATTATAAAAAAAGAGATAGAGATTGAGAAAAGGAAAAAAAGAGATGAGAAAAGAGGAAAGAGAGAAAAAGCACCATTTTCCCATGGTAAATAAGAAGATTGTTGAGATTCTCATTGTCTGCTTGCCTTGTCATTTTGATATGGGGATTCTTCCGTATCATCGGGTAAGGGGTACCCCGTTGGCGGTTCTCTATGATACATATGTAATTACTATGACAAGAACTTACCGGTAACTAAACTTGAGTAGCATGAGGAGCGGCACTCGTATTCAAGGGACATGAGATTGCCAACTTATACTTTGTCAAGCATATACTCCATAGTTTGTTCACTTTAACCTTAATCACTTCAAGATGCTTATGATAGGGGCAATGAGAGCTGAAAGCTAATAAGTACCATAATTTTTGGAAGCTCTTTATGAGACTTGAATCCCTGCTTCCTTCTATGAAGGCCTTTCTTTTACTTTTATGTTGAGTCTCCATCTTCTATCTTTATGCACCTATTGAGAGAGCATAATGGCCATTCTTAGTTTAATGTGCATTCAAGACTTGTTGATTGATGCATAACTTTGATATTGCTTGTTCCTAAACTATTTGTATCTAGTCACCCTTATGAACTTTGAAGGTGTCCTATGCATTTATGTTTTGCTACTCTATGAGGGACAAGCTGAATACCATTCCCATTATGTTTTTGTTTTTGTGAAACAAACAAACATCGTGCAAAGCATTGTTATTCATGAATCTTTTATTTGTGCATTTTCATGTTAAGACATAGTTGCTATGTCTTATTGTTAGAACTATATATTTCATGCTATGTTTAGAGTACTTTGATCCCAGCTTTCAATGCTTGCAAATAGTTTGATCTTGATTGTGATGGTGCATGTCACCTCAAAAATTATTCTTTTTATCACTTACCTACTCAAGGACGAGCAGGAGTTAAGCTTGGGGATATTGATACGTTTCTAACGTATCTATAATTTTTGATGTTCCATGCTTGTTTTATATCTACTTTCTTATGTTTTGTTCATACTTTGAGATACTTTTATGCATTTTCTGGGACTAACCTATTAATAAGATGCCACAGTGCCAGTTGCCTATTTTCTTCTGTTTTTGGTTCCAGAAAAGGCAGAAAATCAATATTCTCATAATTGGACGGGACAAAAGCCAAAGTAAATATTTTACCGGAAGACACATGGAGTCCGAAGGAGAGACGAAGGGAGGCCACAGGACGGCCACACCCTCCCTTGGCGCGAGCAGCCCTAGGCCATGCCAGGGCATGGTGTGGGCCCCCTGGCCGGACACTGACCTTGCCCCTTCACCTAACAGAAGCCCCTGGGACGAAAACCCTAAATCGAACAGCCTCTAGCCACGAAAAGTTCCCCAGCACCGCCGCCACCGAAGGGGAGATTCGGGAGACAGAAAGTCTCTGTTTCGGCACCCTGTCGGGATGGGGAAGTGCCCCCGGAGCCATCTCCATAGATCTCCACCACCATCTCCATCGGCGTTACTGATTCGCATGATGATGAGGGAGTAGTTCTTCCTCGAGGCTAAGGGTTCTACCGGTAGATATGTGTTCATCTCTCTCTATGCGTGATCATATTGTGATCATGAGCTTTGTAATCAAGTAGATCTACTTTTCTACTCAAGTGCTTTAATGAATCTCTGATCTCCCCATGTGTGTGAAAGTGACAGCGTGCACACCATGGTGGCACTTAGGCTAGAGATTACAAATACTTGTTATGAGTTATATTTGGAGTTGGATGTCTCTATGAAATTGTGGTGTTTGTTGGAACCATCTAGTGCTCAAGGTGAAAATGTGGGGTTATCTAGATGGGGAAAGCAAACTTTGAGGTGTGCTATTATAGCCCTACCAAGGATTAGAATGTCCAACCGGAGAGTAGTTTAGAGTAGTATCATAAAGATAAGATATTTATATGAGAGTATTCATTAGTGAAATTATGATCCCTAGGCCTTGTTTATAAGCATTGAAACACCGTTTGCAATTAGATCTGTTACATGTTTGCCCTCTTCCATCTTTATTTCAGATTGCCTTTAGTCTCTTCCCACGTTAACCACACGCCATCAAAGATATTTTCTGGCACCGTTACCACTTATAATTATCCATACCACTTGTATTTCACTATCTCTTCACCGAACTAGTGCACCTATACACCTGACAAGTGTATTGGGTGTGTTGGGGATACAAGAGACTTCTTGTATCTTGATTGCAGGATTGCTTGAGAGGGATACCTTTGACCACTTCCTCCCTAAGTTCGATAAACCTTGGGTAATCCACATAAGGGAAACTTGCTGCTGTTCTACAAACCTCTGCACTTGGAGGCCCAACAACTGTCTACAAGAATAGAAGTGCGTAGACATCAATCTTCTTTTGATATCCATCGAATCTTTATCAGCTAAACCTACCAACTAGGATCACCCCCTCGATTCCCTGAGGAAGCATCCTTAAGCACACCTCACATCTCTTGTCAAGTTTTACGATTATGTTATAGTTCTCTATGATCTTTGAATCCATTCCCTAGTCGTCCATAACCGTGTACATGGCTTTTCAAAAATATTATTACCCTACAGGGGTGTACAACTTTAACCACACATACCAATTGACTCTTAATGCCAAATATTATTAGTCGTCTTCCTTGGAAGGCCAGCAGAGGGTGGTTGTACACGACATTTACCTTGCTTTCACCGAGACCATGAGTCATGCCCTAAGAAGATGCCGTTGTAACGGGTCAAGTCCTGAAGCCGGTCCCTAGAGATGTGTGTAGGGAACAACATTACGGAGGTCGTGCCTCTCTTGTTCCCTACCACGCTTACCTACCTGTATGAATGCACCTCCTCCACCTCCTTCGAGAACAACCAGAATGCATATGTCAAATGGAACGCCCGAACTATGTCTCATGGAATCTACTAGGCAAGTTAGTTGTTCGAGGGGGTTTCCAGGCCCCTGTGTGGCTGTACGCTCGTCTTGGTTCAAGAGGAAAGAACTCAGGTCCTAGTGGTGGCAAGTATGGGACTGCAAAAACCACAACCTGACGTGGCCTCCCATACGAGATTTAGCATGTTTAACTTTCATCTCTGATCATACCATGTCATCCTGTCATACTAGGTTCACTCGCAGCTCTGATTCATCAACCGGATGGACTAGCGGTAACAACTAAGCATGGCTAAGCACAACGGATATAACATCTCTAGCGAAGCTCATAAGCCAAACCATAGTTATGCTAGAAGTAGTGGATCAAGGAATATAGGCTACAAAGGTAACATGCATCAGATAGGATTACTATATCTATCGATAAAAGACTTTGGAATCGTATGCACATGACAGGAATGAAATACTTTGGAAATCATAGGATTATATCATGTGTGGGGCTATGCTTGCCTTTGCCTATTGATACCCGACTATAGATCTTCAGGGTTCATCTCCTTGGTGTCATTCGTTGATAACCTTCGATGATGTTGATCTCGGTCTTCAATGTTGGACTCGATCTTGTTGCTCACATCAACTCCGAGGTTTACCGAGAAGAAGCAGAAACACCGGAAAGGAAAGCAACAATCCACACATGGCATCGATGCAATGCTCAAGCAAGTATGATGATATGACAAGTTAAATTGTATTGAAATTTCACACTATGACATATTTGGCAAATTAAACAGGGTCGGAGGGATACAAACCCTAATTCGGAGAAACCCCAGATGCATATGAGAGGGGTTAGTTTGTTCTTCTAATTAAACTTGTCATTTAAGTTTCTTAACAATGCATGATTATGATTCTATTGGATAGATCTCATTTTTCTGAACATTTTGATATATTATATATATTTTTCTGATTTAAAATGAATTAGTTATGATTTTTCCCAATTTTAATCCATTTTAAATCATTTTTAAAACAATTAAACATTTTTGGAATTTATTTAAATTATTTTCCAGCTAGCCCCACATGTCATACTTTTATTAATTTCAGAAATTAATTCCAAAATGAATAAAATCCTGACAGACTGGGCCCACCTGTCATATAATATGTACATAAAATATTTACAAAACAATTAAAATAAAAAGAAAAGGGGATTATTGCATCATGCTGATGTCAGCATGACATCAGCAATGGAAATGCTCCTAGGTGGAGCTCGGACTCGGTGATTCTGTGTGAGTCTGGAAGTGCGGGTGGGCGTGTTGGCGAGAGGGAGAGGCAGGGAGCTTGGCCAGCGATGAGGCGGAGCGGCGGCAAGGGGAGGTGCACGGCGCTATCATGAACCAAAGTGGGAGGGGCGAATCGAAGAGGTCCATGAGGACCGCCGGCTCACCGAGAATCTAGCAGAGGGGTCGCAGAGGCGAGGCGAGGTCAGACGGCATGGAATTGAGGAGAAGACTGTGGCGGCCGGCGATGAGGATGAGCTCGATTCCGATGAACATGGGGCTCCCCGGCACGTGCGCTTCACAAAGGAGGACAAGGGCGACGAGGTGGATCTCCTGGGCACCTCAGCTGGCCAAGGGGAGCTTGGGAGCGGTGGCGACTGGCGATTCCCGACGGCTAGGGTTTTGGCTAGGTTTGGAGGAGAGGAAGGAAGAGGGAGACGTGGGGAAAGTGAGAACCAAAGGGAAGAGAGACGACAACGGGTCCTTATCCTTCTCTGCAAGCAGCGGCGTGAATCTTGACGTAGCTTCGGTGGCAGACGGTGGACGTCGTGACAGCCAGCTGCTTCGGCGTCAGGGACGAAGACGATGATGAACAGACGGCGAACCGGTATTTGGGCCACTGTTGAGCTGCACATGGGCCGGCTGGGCTAGAGTGGGCTGCTGGCGGCTACTGGTTGCTGAGGGTGGGCGGCAGAGAGAGGAGGTGAAAGAGGTGGGCCGGACTGCTAGGGTTAGGAAAACTGTTTTATTTCCTAAAACATTTTTCTTTTTCTAATTTCCTCTTTTCCAATTGTGTTTCAATTTCTTTTCTATTTTGTATAATTTCAAAAAAAAATACAAGAGACTTTGTAAAAGTATTGAAATATTTTAGGGGCCCTATTAGTCCTTTTGGGCTCCAATATTTTGGTAGTTTTCAAAATAATAGAAACCATTTGAAGGTTTTCAAAGAGAGGGGAAACACTAGGGTTTTAGGGTTTTCTTCTTTCTCTTAATGCAAGGTTTATCAAACGATGAGATGCATGCTATGCTCATAATGCTCAAAACAAACCCTAATTAGTGTTAATAAAACGAGGGGTGTTACACACTTTGAAGTGGATCACCATCATCAAATGTTTGGCATTCTTTCAAAAATCCATTATTTAGTAATCTATTGGTGTAGTAAACATTTTACCTACATCTTCTATTCATCCTTATTATGACAACTTTCATGATCAAGCTAGTATAGACTATAAGGAAGAATCACGAGTATAATGTTAGTTCCCGTAACCTTTTTGGGAGATCTGGATGCCTAGCATCTCCATCCTTCACAAATTCTCATAAAATATGAGAACATGTATGTTGCTAAATTATACTCTATCATATTCCAACAAAAACATTGTTTCAGATATCACAATATCTTCGACACATGATGGTTTCTGAAACAATGCTTTCAGCTCCTAGAAAACCTCGATATTAAAACAAATTTTGAATATCAAGAATCATGGAGGTAAGCATGATACTTAGAGACTAACACTGTAATTGTTACTCTTGATTCAATACTATTTATTGAATTTCACGGAGTAAGTGAGGTTTTTGCTGAAAGTTTGCAATAGTACTTTAAACTTTAGATTGACACTCATAACAATATGATACCAGTTCGTAAAGTAAATATCCAGAATTCTATAGTTATATTATCTCAATTATAACTAAGTATAAGGTAGTAAACGGATGCCAATGACTACAACAAACTATGCAAATTCAATTTGATTCGTTTTATGATAAAATTGAGTTCAACTCTAATCATATTACTATATGAGCTCCCACTCAAAAACAACATCCCTTGTGTCTTTTTGGTGATTACATGAACCAAATCCACTACACCAAGTCCGGTCATCATGTGAGTCGGTGTAGCTTCAAAGGCAAGCATCTATAGGGGCATCATATCAACTATATGACTCATGCTTAACCTTTTGGTCCGTGTTCTGAGGCCATGTCTATACATGCTAGGCTCGCTAAGTAAGAACCTTAGTACTCGCGTGTGTAAAACTGTCTTACACCCGTTATGCAAACGTGGATTCAAGTACACCTGATCATCACGTGATGTGTTGAAGCGACAAAACATATAACGGTGCGTACTTAAGGAAGAACACATTTTTATCTTGATATCTATACGAGGGGTCATCTTATGATGCTACTAAAACTTCAAACAAGCAATATAAGATGCAAACAAACATCATGTGCATAAAGTGAAATGATATGGTTCTTGCACTTGATCACTATCATGTACATCGTGGTATGATTTTTATCATTCCTTTATGTGTAAGGTCAAGGTCTATGGAACTTACACGATGGGCACGCGATAATTTCCACAAGTATCAATTATACTTCAAATTATAACATTGCCATATCATGACATTAGCCCAGTAATGATCTAAACTAGACGCTTCTAGTTTATCAATTGCAAGTTTTACGTGGCTGAGGGCTTTCGAAGATAGAACCGTTCTTACCTACAAACATGGAACCACAATGATGATAACCAAATTATTAGCAACTCGTTGTAAATCAGATATTGACTATAGTAGGAGAGACAAGCACCCGCTAGCCACTTATGCAAAACTAGTTGCATGTCAATCGCGGAACAGGTCTCATGTGTGAGGACATGTAAATTTAGTCCGGGCCGCTTCATCCCACTATGCCACCAATATCCAAAATACATAGAAGATGCAATAACATGATCATCACCACCCACATACTCTTATGTGTTCTACCCGTGCAAAGCACCTACGCATAGATTAGGCTTTGATACCACTGTAGGAGTTCGCAACATAGAAAACTAAAATTTCCTACGATGGGAACGATTATACGCCAAGATCTATCTACTAGATACAAGAAACGAGTGGATATACATCCATAGAGAACATACCCTCGAAGACCAACAAATCTTTGTTAACAAGATGGAACTCATGGATGATGTAGTTGAACGCTTTCCGGTCTCAAGATCATGTGGAACTCCTAGCACCACAAATCAGCAGCGCATCCATCCTCGCACACACGTTCAGGAAACTGAATAACATCCACCTTCTTGCTCCAGTGATGCAGCGGAAGAAGTAACTCCTTCCAGATGAAAAGCCACCGGGAACATGTATCTCGCTAATCCGAGACCATGGGGAAATAAATCTAGAGGGGAGAGAGATCCTTCACGAGGATGTGTGAGTCAGAAGGAGTGAGAGGGGCCTTTTATAGGAGGAGGGGGTACCCCTCCCCATGGCCGGAGCCCCATGGGGGGTGACCCCTCACCTCCCCACTCATGTGGTGGTAACCCCCTCCACATAAATTTGCCCCTTCACATTCTATATTACGGTCTCCACTTTAAATGCATTGAATTTCTCCAAATTTAATGCTCTCTCATTTAATAAAAATATTTAATTAATTTTATTCAGAATTTTGTTAAAAAAATTCACGTAAAACCCCCTGCAACATTTCAATATTACATGTAGACCCAATTTTAGCAATTTCATCTGAAACAATTTCGGTGTCTATTGAAATAATTCCAGTGCTTTGCAATTCATTTGTCTAAAACATATTTGCTCCAAATGGTGTTGGTGTCCCTTAAGTGTGTCACCCTATGGTTCGCGAATAATGCAGACATGATCGAGACCCCTCTTAGATCAATAATCAGAAGCGGGACCTAGAGATCCATACTGACTCCCACACATTCAACGATGAGTTCTGTGATTGTGAGAACCTTTAATGATAGTAACTAAATCCCTTTGTCTCACGATATATTACATGTCTGAGATTCGATCATCAGTATCTCCATACCTAGTTTGATCTCATTTTCGACATGAACTCTTTTCTCGTTCCCGTGATATAACATTCTAGTGATCACATCACTTGCCTGCAAGCTATCTTAATGTGACATCACCAAGAGGGCCCAGAGTATATCTATCCATCATCGGGATTGAAAAAATCCACTATTGATCCATGAGCTTCAACATAACACGTTCGGAATACCCGAACCCATCTTTATAGTCACCCTGTTATGGTGTGACGTTTGATGTTATCAAAGTATTCTTCCGGTGTTAGAAATTAACATGATCACATGGTCTAAGGATAAAGATTACTTCATATGATGCTATTCCAATATACACATAATGACTTTGATCGTAATGCTATACTTCGGATGAATGTTCATCACATCATTCACCAATGTTGTGACCTCGTTATTAACAACATCTAATGTCCATGATTAGGAAACCTTGATCATCTTGTTAATCAACGAGCTAGTTTATAAGAGAGGCATAACTAGGAACCCTTTATTTGTTTATTAAACACACATGTATTAACTGTTCCAATTAATACAATTATAGCATGTAAAAATAAACATATATCATAAACAAGGAATAATATAATAACTACTTTATTATTGCCTCTCGAGCATATTCCCTTCAGGAGATGTATAGCAACATGGGCTCCTTTTCTCTGGGCATCACCAGCACGGGCAAGGTGGAGAGTAGGCGCTTGAGATCTTCGAATGCCTCTTGTGCTTAGTCTGTCCACTCGAACTTCTCAGCTTTGCAGAGGAGCTAGTAGAACGGTAGCGCCTTCTCGCCCATTTGACTGATGAATCCACTGAGCACCACGATTCTCCCAGCCATCTGTTGGACGCCTTTGACGTTCTTTGGCTTCTCCATGGCCAGAATGGCCTTTATTTTCTTCGGGTTGGCCTCAATTCCCCTAACGGAGATGAGGTACCCGAGCAGTTGCCTAGATGGTACGCTAAAGGCGCATTTTTCCGGATTCAGCTTGATCTGGTAGCGATCGAGATTGTCGAAGGTCTCACGGAGATCATCGAGTAATGAGGCCTCCTCCTTGGTTTTGACGACAATGTCGTCGACATAGACCTGGATGTTCTAGCCATGATGGCTTTTGAGGCAGGCCTGCATACACCGCTGGTAGGTGGCTCCTATGTTCTTCAGCCGGAAGGGCATTATTGTGTAGAAAAGACGTCGAAGGGTGTGATGAAGGCCGCTTTCTCCTGGTCCTCTTCCTTCATTTTAATCTGGTGATAGCCTGAGTAGGTGTCAAGGAAACAGAGGCGCTCGCATCATACAGTGGAATTGATTATCTGGTCGATCCACGGTAATGGGGAGTCGTCCTTTGGGCAATGCTTATTAAGGGAAGTGAAGTCCATGCACATCCGCGGGATATCCGTGTCCTTTTTAGGAACAAGCACGGGGTTTGGTTCCCAGGTGCTCTCCTTGATCTCTTGTATGAAGTTGGTGTGGAGGAGTCTGTTGACTTCCATACCACCGCTTTTGCCCTTGGTTCTGACAGTCGACGTATCGACTGCTTCACTGGTCTAGCTTCAGGGTTCTTGTTGAGTGAGTTCTTGGCGAATTCCCTGGGAGCCCCTCGCATGTCCGCTGGACACTAGGCAAAGATCTCCTAGCACTCACGGAGGAATTTGACAAGCGTGAGTTCCTATGCGGGACTCAAGTTGTTGGCAATGAGGGTCGTCTTGGTCAGGCCCGTTGGGTGGACCTGGACCGCCTTGGTGTGCACCAACGAGTCGAAGGACTGATCGGTGTGTTTGGCTTACTAGGAGGAGGAAGACTATTGTATATCAACTCCTTCAGCCTCGCCAGCTCCTCCTGCATTCCGAAGGATTGGGAGATTCTGTTGAATTCCATGTCGCAAATGTCTGACTTGGCGAAGCTTCTGCTGATGGTGATAATGCCGTTTGGTCCTGGCATCTTCTTCTGCAGGTAGGCTTAGTGTGGCACCGCCATGAACCTAGCGAACAAGGCACGTCCGAGGATACAATGGTACTATGAGGGCCAGTCGACCACCTCGAATTCGAGGCGCTCTCGCCAAAAGTTTGCTGGCGTGCCAAAGATGACGTCCAGGTTGATCTTGCCCAAGGGGTATACGCCTTTCCCTGGGACGATGTCGTGGAACATTGTGTCAGAGGCCTCTAGGCAGGAGAGGGGGATCCACATGGCGCGCAAGGTGCTGGCGAACATCAGATTGATGCCACTGCCGCCGTCCATAAAGACACGGCTCATCTCGAAGCCACCAATTTGTACCTCAAGCACCAGGGGAGAATGGCCCGGGCGAGGTACTTGATGCGGATGATCGCGCTTATTGAAGGTGATGCAGGACTCACACCCACTGAGATACTCGGTGGTTGAGGGTGGAGAGTTGACCACCAAATTGACTTGGTGAGTGATTGATTTTTGCACCCAATTTGATGGGCATCCTTTTTTGATCATGCCCATGTTCCCCAGCGGTCGTTGTACTATTCTCCTCCGTTGTTCTGGGTTGGTGCAGCCACGGGTGGTGGTGGTCCGGGCGGTGGTGCTGCTCTGTGAGCTACAACGCCCTCGGCAGCTTTGTAGCCCTGAGTTATTGTGTCATGATTCATCTGGGCGAGGCCTTCGTGGAGCTTGAGGAACTCGCGGCAATCCTTTAGGAGGTGGCTAGATTTCTTCTTGTCGTCATGTTTGTTGATGTAGAAGTGGACGTTGCAAGGACCAGACAGTTTGTCCTGGATTGACATCCCAGGAGCTTCATCGCGGGTATGGCGTTGCCGTACCTGTGTGGTTTTCCCACCGTTGCGGTATCCACCACTATGATACCCACTACCACGGTTGTTGTCGTCGTGTTTGTCGGCATATCCATCCACGACCATGTCGACTTCTTCGCGGTCTTCATATCCATGCATCCGACATTTTCCTCGACGGTCGCGTCTATGGCCGAGGTCGTCGTCGTCGTCTGAGTGGACACGGTTATTTTTTACCAAGTCCTCTCCATCAGCCCACCTATTCGCGATCTCCATTAGGTGGTCAATTTTTTTGGGATTTGAGCACCCCAGCTCCTCACTGAGCTCTCTGCGGCGTACGCCGCCATTGAAAGCGTCGATTGCGCGGTTCTCGGAGATGTCCTCTGCAGAGTTTTTGATGATGGACCACCTCTAGATGTAGGAGCACAGTGACTCGCTAGGCTTTTGATAGCAGCCCTTTAGCTCTTTGACGCGGGCCTTTTGTAAGTGCCCTTGAAGTTTCGCGTGAAACTGTAGACCAGCTCCTCCCAGTTGTGGATTGACCTACGGGGTAGATAGTTGAGCCACGCGTGGGCAGCGCCCTGCAGCTGCAGCTAGACGTACTGCATGGCCGTGCTCTTGTTTATGCCATGCAGCCTGACAGGGGGGATGTGGTCCTCCACCCATATCTTCAGGTCTTGGAGGCTGTCGAATTTTGGGTTCTCTGACGAGAGTTTGAACCCTTTCGGCATTCGTCTTTGCCATATGGCTCTACTGAAGCAACTGGCGTCGCTGAGCTCTGTTCCTTCATCCTCTGAGTCCGTCGAGCGGGCGCGCCTTGTGCGCATCTTGTTGACCTTGCGATGTGTGATGTCATCATGCGCATCATAGTCGTGATCATGTCGACGTGAGTGGCGTTGCCGCGACAGGTTATGGTCGTCACTGCAGGAGTAGTGCGAGTATTACTTGGCTAGAGCCTTGTTTTTCTTCAGCTCCGGCGTTGGATCTTTGGTGAGCGCAGCTTCAACCAGTCCCAGGCCAGTGATCACAGATCAGTGCATGGCGGATCGTAGATCCCCAGCTGGCAGCTGGTTGTTGAGCAGGTACGTGGTGGCTGCTGTCATTGCCGCTTGCGGTGTTTTGGGGAGCATGTTGCCCCGTGTATCCACCATCATGAATGATAAGTCGAGGGCCCGAGTGACCTTCTCTCGCTCCTTGTTGTTGAGTTAGGCCAGTATAGAGCGCCTTTTGGCAGCTACATAGTCATTGCCCTTGGAAGAGGGTCCTCCGATAGAAGAGAGCGCTGCTCTTCAGAGACTTGATTCGTCCACCCTCTTTTTACGCTCATCGAGTTAAGCAATCACCTGTTTCTGGTGCCTGAACTCCTGCATGAGCAGCCAATGGTAACCCATCAGCATCTGTTGCGATGAGTTTGGTGGCAAGGAGTTGCCCTGTAGGGCCTCCCTGCATTGAGCCCACTCAGCGTCATTGAGCTCAATCAGCTGTCGATCGTTGGCCCGTTCACCCGTAGGGTTAGGTGGCTGATGGTCCTCTTGGACGGGGCAGATGATAGGGGTCGATTTGTCGACCCGTTGTTGGTGGGTCTGCCGTTGGCATTTTCCCTTGAAGCGCCTCCGTCACTGGTGTTGATGATGGTGCACATATAGTGGTTGGGGAAGTTGTTGCTCCCGTAGCTCTTAGATCTAGAGCCATAGGCTTCGTCTTCTGTCGTCAGATCAGACTCGCAACTGTTGTTGCCATCCATGCTCTCGACTGATACCAAGGCATTGAGTTTGCTCAGGGTGCCGATCGGTGGTGGGAACCACGATGCAGGAGCAATCACGGGTGTCTTCGGCTGATCGGGGAGGTGAAGCGTGTCAAGCCGACCAACTTGGAAATGTAGGCTTCTAATCACTAGGCCAATCCCATCTCCCACAGACTCGAAATCTAGGCGAGTCGCTGGCATGTGGATAGTGAAGTCGAGGGCGCCGAAGAGGAGGCGAGTCTCTGCTGCAGTGAAGTTGTAGATCACGGTTGATGGGGCCGAGGAAGCCCCGACATCAGCACTCCCGTTTCCCACAAATGGCACCAATTGACGAGGTGTTAACTCATCAATGCCCATCATTGATGGACTTAGGTTCGAGGAAGTGGGGAGAACTGGAGGCATCGATCGTCTAGCAAACGAGCACGCAGGTGACACGAGGTTTTACCCATGTCCAGGCCTCATAGATGACCATACTCCTGCTTGTCTTCTCTTGATTATGAGGAGTCGAAAGTTACAAGGGTGCGTAGATGCAATCTGGCGAGGTGTATGCGGGGGTGTATGAGTGGGCCTGTTCGTCTGCAGTACCAAAGTTCGCAGGCCAGAGCATGGCGTTACCTAAGTTGCCTGAAATTGCCGCGTTTCGAAAAGTTGGGCCGCCAACTACTGAGAGGGGCCATTTCGAGGCAAACTCATCTCACCCCTGCCAAATTCAAACATTTCGTTAAACTGCCCCGTGAAGTAGATGGTCGGGACCCTCATGTCGGTCATCTATCTGTGACGTGATCACCAATGCGGCAAGATCTTAGGCAAATCGAGTAGCTAAGTGGATTGGATGCGTTG